>JARQOC010000002.1:399768229-400493399 GCA_033576535.1 Allobates femoralis
TGAAGGACATTTTTATAGTAGGGCGTAACATAACTTGTACATCTGAGGCATATTAGGGGAGGCAAAGAAAATATGATGAAGATGATGGATAGGGTGCACCAAGATAAAAAAGTTTGGGAAGTATAGTAATTTTAGTAACATAACCATAATTTATCAAATCAGGAAATAATGTGGAGCAGCTAGACATATTTCTTATGATAGATTGCAGCTTAGATGTACAATTAGCTGTAAGGAAATATTTGTACAGTTGTGTTATCTGAACCACTAAAAATCTAAGTGTCTTAAGTACTACTAAAAAGGGTAGACTAAATGGAAGATGAATGGAGGACAAAGATAATATTCTGGGGTATAGAAATGTGGAAGGCATGTGACCTTTTTGATTTTTGAAGTACATTTATACCACTAGTCTGATGCAAGTATGTGGAGCCAGCTCAAAAGCTAAGGTGTAACCTGCTCAGATATTACTGTCAAAATTGATTGCTGCATCTAATTGGTTTGAAGGGAGGGTCCTGTGTCACAACTGCCGGTTGCCATTAGGATATCATGTGTGTCACATTAATACACATATTAAATCTTCCTTTAAAGTCTAATAATTAAGAACTTGCTAAAATCAAAAAACAAGATACCAAATATCACATTATTTATTTCAAATGGTGTACAGCGTAAATTTAAAAAAAAAATCTATATTAAAAATATTTATACTATAACAATGCATTTTTGAGTTGCTTAGCCTTCTTAAAAATGGCCAAAAAACAATCGAAAGATAATATGTACTCCTAACAGGACGGTGAAATTAGTTTTTTTTTAACTCTACTTCTCAGGATTTTTTTTGCTTAATTTTTAGACACATTCAATGTTAATCCCTCAAAAATGCCCTACAACTAATGCTACAGAATTAGTGATGGGCGAGTCCTAAATTACTCGGAATCGCTTAACTATAGCGAGTCCGAGCCCGGGACTCGCTACTCATTGCGAGTCTAGCGAGTCCAATGTTAATGAATGGGGAAGCGAGTAATAGCGAGTAATGTGCGATTTACAAATCGCAGATGTGTCTCGGAAGCTTCAGGCTCTATCTGCTAGGACTCATTACTCTGCGAGTTTCCCAGCGTTTACTCGCACAGTAACGAGTCCAATGCAAATCAATGGCAATCCTAGTTTTGTCAGAGACTCTGACAAAACTAGGATTGCCATTGATTTGCATTGGACTCGTTACTGTGCGAGTAATCGCTGGGAAACTCGCAGAGTACCGAGTCCAGCGAGTCCCTTACTACTCGCAGAGTAACGAGTCCTAGCGAGTAGATTCGCCCATCCCTACACAGAATAAAACAAAGTTATCATATCATGTTGACAAAACTAGTTTGGGAAAAGTTATGCCCAAGTTAAAAGATAATCAAGATAAGGTTGAAGATCTAGGCAAAGAAAGTTAAAATAGAAAGGAGGTTTGGAAGGGTAGTAAGTGGTTGAGAAAGGGCTTAAAAAGTCGGCTTATACACGAGTATATACGGTACCTTTCTCATATTTTTCTTAAAAGTTTGACTTTGACTATTGTCTTTAGTTTTTTCTGCAGTATCCCCAACAGCCATTAAGCAAGTCTCTCACAGCTGTGATATTGCAGTTGCGGAGTCGGGTGAAAGTGGGCGGACATTTATGGTTGACTAATTTCAATTTAATAGAAGCTGTTACACAATGGTGGTGGATAGGCTGATCTTTGTTGGCCAGTCTGCAGGATGTGATAATGATAACATCATCCAGGAGTAGCTTAGCTGTTAGGCTGGGGTTCCACATAAGCCCTCAGTCCGTTTTTGGCTTCAGTTTTCTCTTTTTTTTTTTCTAAGTCCAAAAACTGACAGAAAACGGATTGGATGTAATAAACACCCTGTCCGTTTTTCTATGGAGCTCCAAACATTGCCCTGTCCGTTTTTGAGTCAAAAACGTTGCATGCAACGTTTTTGGCATCATTTAAAAAACGCATGCGTTTTCATGCGTTTTTTTAACATGGGGCCCTATGGAAAACGCATGCGCGAACGCATGCAAATGCGCACCTGCGTTTGCGCATGCGTTCGCGCATGCGTTTTTTTAATGAAAAGTCCAAAAACGTTCAGGAGTGCAGGAGGCTCAAAAAGCACCCAGAAAAAAACGGATTGGTGATGAAAATCACTTCCAAAAACGGATTTCTATGTGTGACCACAGCCTTAAGCACAAGAATGACAATCTTTTGTAGGGTTATTGGAGCCCTTGAGGTGGACTAACTTTTCTACTGTGGAAAGTCAGAATGTGCCACCTTTGGATTGCTGCCTACCAATTGCTGTGTAGCAGGCAACTCGGGAATCTCAGAATATACTTGCCTAGCAACCTGACTCTATGTGATTTTAAATAAAAGCTATGGCCTTTTTGACACCAAAAATAACATGTTGTGGATTTTAGTTGTTGGGCTAGTTTGGGTCTGTGCTGATAAATGACAGCCCTTCCCATATCCAGAAGTCATGGGTATGTGATCTATCCATGGAAAACTCTGATACTTGTACATAAAAACGGACATCTGAATGAGACCTTATACCCCATTGAATTGAATTAGGAATATCACTGGATCTTTGTGAAAAGAAAACCTTGAGCAGTATTTGCTCGGTCTTTCTTGTTTTTTTTTTTGCCACCAGAATTATATAATTTAGCAAGCCAGAAGAAAAATTGCTCTTTTGTGTTATACAATTAATCAACACAAAATTGTGGACAAAAAATAGAAAAGTGAATATTTGATAGCTTTCATAATAGTGTTGAACTTTTGCCAGAGCTCTGTGTGGTACCTCTTGTTATTTTAATCTATGGGGTAGTATGATTTCCATGTACATCTCTAGCCTGAGGTTTCCATTACATACAGGTTATTTTGGGGGGGAAATATATAAAAAAATCAGAATTTGGAGAAGTGGAAAAGAAGTAGAGATCTTGTATGTCAAAAAATGTTAATCTTTTAGTGACTGACAGTGTAATATTTTTTTATGTTTGCAGGTTTAAGAAACATACACCACATAATGTGCTAATTGTTCATTTTTATCAACCATCGATATGACCTCTTTATTAAAAACATTGGTTAGGCAGGAAGGCCAGGAAGTACATATAATAGTTGTTCATGAAGTTCTACTCTTAAATATCACACAGCGACATGATCATGAATGTACGGTACACATATGGCATTTATTAAACTGTGCTACTTCACACAGAAGAAAAGAGAATTGAGGAAATGAATAGTCAAGGTAACAGTATATGGCTATAAGAAGCAAAGCGATTGTAAGGGCTTTTGTAAGTTACACATTCATATGGTTTCCTCAGCTATGTGTGTAGAAGGGTTTGAAAGGCTAATCCCACCATTTTAATAACATTTGTGAATGTAATCTAACCATTTATTGCTGGGCTTTCCAAGGCCCCTTAAAGCTATTTCCTCACTCGAGCCCTGGGTGGTAATGAAGACATGATATTGTGATGGTCCGCAGCAAACCACTCCAAACATGGAATATCCAGAAACACACACACAAAAAAATTCAGATTGGAAAGATAACATATTTAATGACAATTTTTAAGGGCACGTATTAATAGGAAATCTGAGGTTGTGATCAGTTTTACGTTAAACAATATGTATTTTACAAGTTGCTATTTATTTTCCTACTTGCATTCTTCAATTTTTGTTTTTAAAGGCTATTTATCTTTAGAATATTTTATAATTGTTCATTTGCTTTATAAATGCAGAATTAAGTAACTTTCTAAACAGTCTTCATTAAAAATATCTACCATTTTCTTCTCGCCACGACAGCACCCACATGAGAGAGGGGATCCGCCCACCAGGACAGGAAACCTACAGATAAAAAGGGGCGGTCCCCCTCGCTCCCTCAGTTTGGTTTCCTGTCCTGATGGGAACCTGCAGCAAAAAGGCTTACCTGGGTTCAATCAGCCTCTGTGCGGTATCTTTGAGAACGGCAGGGCCTGGAACTCCAGAAGCAGCGTCGGGAAGTCCGGTTTCCGGCTCTCCCCTCGGCTGACTAGGATGTCACGTTGTCAGCGTTGGGTCTCCACCCTGACTCGTGGGAGCGCGGTGCAGTATGGGCAAGCTGCATTCATCCACGGTGACCAGGGGCAGCCAGGGGGCCCAGAGGTATGTATGTGACAGGTCTTTTGTCTGGCTGTCTCCTGCGGTAGCAGCGCCTACGCTTCCTGGGGGGGGCTAGGGCTCTGTGGCGCGGACGTTTTGCCGCCATTTCGCGGGGGATGGGGGCCGTGCCCAGTGGTGGGCGGGTCCGTGTCTCCCGGTGGTGGGGCGGGATGTCGGCGCGGTGGGGTCCGGGCTCTCTCTGGGGAGTGTGGGGAGGCTGTGGCCGCGGCGGTCGCCTTCGGATCACTGCGCCGGCTTCCGGGCCGCGCCGGCGCCTGCGCAGTAGCTTGAAGCGCTTCTAACCCGGAAGTAGTGCGGTTGCTTCCGGGCGGCCGGGGAGGTGGCCCCAGCACGGGTGATAATAGACACAGTGCGGCAGCAGCGCCGTTGGTGTTCTGATACCTGTGATGTCGTCTCCTGGGGCAGAGGGGCTGCAGCAGCCTGACGCTGGCTTACAGCCATCCAGCAAAACTCGTGGTGGCAGTGGGCGCAGCAAGGAGGCTGGGTCTGCTGACAGATGTGACCGGATTAAGACTGGTCAACCATCACAGGCTGGTCCTACACCTCCTGAACCGGTCAGTATGCACAGCTCACGGGGTGTGTGTGTGTTCTCTGCGCCTCTGCTGATCTCCTCCCTTTCTATTTTTCTTAGGCTAAGAAGGGCAAAAAACTAAAGCATAAAGAATGCGCTTTGTGTACACAGCCCCTTCCTGAGGCATATGTGAAGCGTCTGTGTCAAGCCTGTATAAATCAGACCTTGCAGGAAGAGTCCTCTGTTAAAACGACGGACATTCGCTCTATGATCCGGGAGGAATTGTTGTCCTTCAGTGAGGTGGCTCTTTCTCGGCCGGGTTCCTCCAGGGCTAGGAAGCCTGTGTCCCCTGGTGTGTCCTTTCCGGAGGGCAGCCCGGTTAGGTCTCAGGGGGTCTTCAGGTCCCCATCGGCTTCTCCTGCTTCTTCTTCCTCATCGGATGATGAGGGAAAGTCCTGTTTCCCCCTGGACAGTGTGGACAACCTTGTCAAGTCTATCCGCCACACTATGGAAGTGCCTGATTCTAGGGAGTCTCGTTCGACACAGGATATCATGTTCACCGGCCTCTCGGAGAAGAAGAGACGAGCTATCCCTGTGGTGGCGGCTCTCAAGGATCTGGTGTATCGGGAGTGGGATAAGCAGGACAGACGTGGGGCTCTTCCTTCTTCTTCCAAGCGGAGATATCCCTTCGATGATGAGGACTTAGCTACATGGTCCAAGGTCCCGAAGGTGGATGCTGCGGTTGCCTCCACGTCTAGGCGTTCCACCCTCCCGGTAGAGGATGCAGGGTTGCTGGCCGATCCGCTGGACCGGAAAGCCGAGATGTTGCTTAAACGCTCTTGGGAGTCTAGCACAGGGGCCTTTAAACACGCTATTTCGGCTACATGTACTGCCAGATCCCTGTTGGTCTGGGTGGATCAGCTTGAGGATCAGATTAGGTCAGGGGTTCCCAGGGACCAGTTGCTGTCATCTCTTCCATTGATTCGTGGGGCCTCGGCTTATTTGGCGGATGTGTCTGCTGATTCCTTGCGCCTGGCAGCTCGGTCTGCAGGCCTGACCAACTGGGCTCGTCGGGCCCTGTGGCTTAAAGGGTGGAAGGGCGATTCTCAATCCAAGTCCAAGTTGTGTACGCTCCCCTTCCGTGGTGAGTACCTCTTCGGTCCTGACTTGGATGATATTCTGGCTAAGGCAGCTGACCGTAAGAGGGGGTTCCCTAACCCGCCTGTTCCATCTTATAGGAGAGCCTTCAGGAGACGTCCGTTCGGCCAGAAGAAGTCGTATAGGGAGAACCGGGACCGTTGGGAACCCAAGGAGGCCCTGTTTGGGGGGTCCTCCTCCTTCAAACCTGGAAAAAAGTACCGTTAGGTCGGATCTCCCAGTGGGGGGTAGGTTGTCGGTTTTTTCTGATCGTTGGGCTGTTATCTCCTCTAGTCCCTGGATTCTGAGGTTGATTGCCTCCGGTCTTACTCTGGACTTTGCCCGTTCTCCTCCAGATTCGTTTGTCCTTACCTCCCCTCCGTTGCATCATCAGCGTGCCCTGGTCCTGGAAATTCAATCCCTGTTGTCCAAACATGTTCTTGTTGAGGTTCCGGTAGGCCAGGAAGGAAAGGGGTTTTACTCTCCCTTGTTCCTGGTGTCTAAGCCAGATGGTTCCTTTCGGACCATTATTAATTTAAAGAAATTAAATTCCTTCCTGGCGGTCCGGTCCTTCAAAATGGAATCTATTAATTCCACGATCAAATTGTTATTCCCTAAATGTTTCATGGCAGTCCTGGACCTCAAGGATGCTTATTATCATGTCGCCATCCACGTCGATTACCAGCAGTTTCTGCGGGTGGCAGTCGTCTGGGAGGGACGGACTAGACATTTCCAATTTACAGCAATGCCTTTTGGTCTTTCAACGGCTCCTCGTGTCTTCACCAAACTAATGTCCGAGGTGATGGCTTTTTTGCGGCACCAGGACACGCTCATTGTGCCGTATTTGGATGACTTTTTGATAGTGGGTAACTCTTTCGAACAGTGTCAGTCCCGTGTGATTCATGTCATCTCATCTTTGCAGGACTTGGGCTGGATCATCAACTGGGGGAAGTCCAGACTAACTCCCGTGACTCATCAATCTTTTCTGGGTCTCCTTCTGGACTCTGTAAGTCAGCTCTGCCTCCTTCCGGATGACAAGATATCTCATATCAGGGCTAGGGTCAGCCAGGTTATTGCTCATCCTTCCCTGTCATTGCGGGAGGCCATGTCCCTGTTGGGTTCCCTTTCGTCTTGCATCCCGGCAGTTCAGTGGGCGCAGTTTCATACGCGGCCATTGCAACAGGCGGTTTTGCTGGCGGAGGTTGCCTTGCAGGGTCGGCTTCAGGGTCGTCTTACCTTGCCTCCGGATGCTGTGGAGTCTCTTGCCTGGTGGGTGGACCCGCTTCACCTTTCAAGGGGGGTTCCCTGGGTAGTTCGGCCTTCTCGGATCCTTCTGACTGATGCCAGTCCGGACGGGTGGGGGGCTCACCTGGGGGCCAGTTTAGCTCAGGGTCATTGGTCGGTGGAGGAGTCTTCCGATTCTTCCAACTTACGGGAGTTGAAAGCTATCCACCTTGCTCTCCGTTATTTTCTTCCACAGCTGCGGGGTTCGCACGTTCGGATCTTGTCAGACAACACCACGTCGGTGGCATATATCAACAAGCAGGGAGGTACTCGATCCCGGACGCTGCTGTCTACTGCGGTGGCTATCCTCAATCTGGCAGAGGCCAACCTGTTGTCCCTTTCGGCCCTCCATATCCGGGGTGTCGACAACTCAACTGCGGACTTTCTGAGTCGCCATATCCTCCATCAGGGCGAGTGGGCCCTCTGCCGTCGGATCTTCCGGAAGATAGTTGCCTTGTGGGGTCTTCCGGACATAGATTTGTTTGCAACCAGGGCCAACAGGCAAGTCAGCCGGTTTGCCTCCCTGGATTTCACGGACGAGCCGGAGTTGTTGGATTCCCTCCAGTTCCCTTGGGCCTTTCGGCTGGCCTATGCTTTTCCTCCCATGAACTTGCTTCCAGTAGTCATCCGGAAGATCAGGGACGAGGGGGCGAGGGTGATTCTCATTGCCCCATTTTGGCCCAAGAGGCCGTGGTTTTCCTGGCTCAGAGCCATGTCAGTGTCCGACCCGTGGCTGCTTCCTTCTGTTCCAGGCCTGCTCTCTCAGGGTCCTTGCCATCACCCACAGGTGAAGGGGCTCCACTTGACGGCTTGGAACTTGAAAGGAGCCTGTTAAGATTGCGTGGGTTTTCAGAGCAGCTTATTGCCACCCTTCTCTTGAGTAGGAAGGAGGTTACGACAAGGATTTATGCTAGGGTCTGGCGGAAATTCCTTCAGTTCCATACTGCTCCTTTTACTCCACTTGTTCCCATCCCTTCTATTCTGGAGTTTCTTCAGAAAGGTCGAGAGTTGGGGCTTTCAGTCAACACCCTTAAGGTCCATGTTTCGGCCTTGGGGGCGTTGTATGGTTCAGATGTGGCGGGTGACAGATGGGTCTCTCGGTTTATAGCGGCTTGTGAGCGTAGCACCCCGGTTCATATTGCTCGGATGGCCCCGTGGGATTTGGATCTGGTCCTTGACGCCCTAATGGGGCCCCCCTTTGAACCTCTCGAGGCAGCCTCCCTTAGGTCCCTGTCTCTCAAGACGGCACTACTAGTGGCCCTTACTTCTGCTAGGCGGGTGGGTGATCTCCAGGCTTTGTCTATTGATCCTCCCTTTCTGTCCGTCTTGCCAGATAGGCTGGTCTTGAAACCGGATCCTTCCTACCTCCCTAAGGTCGCTTCCCGGTTTCATCGGAGTCAGGAGATTTTCCTCCCTTCCTTTTTTCCTACTCCGGGTTCTCCAGAGGAACAGCGGTTTCATACGCTAGATGTCAGGAGACTAGTCTTACACTACCTTGATAGGACTAGCACCTATCGGCAGAGTAGGGCTCTGTTTGTGTCCTTCCAGGGTCATCGTCGGGGGTTTGCTGTTACTAAGAGCATGTTGTCTAGATGGATCCGGGATGCCATCTGCTTGGCCTACTCGGTGACGGGACGAAGTCCTCCGGAGGGTGTGCGGGCGCATTCTGCTAGGGCTATGGCTTCTTCACGGGCCGAGCGCGCTGCGGTCTCCATTGAAGCTATTTGTAAGGCTGCCACTTGGTCATCCCCTTCTACCTTTTATTCCCACTATCGTTTGCATTTGTCTTCTGACTCTGACTTGGCTTTCGGGAGATCTGTCCTCAGCACTGTTGTCCCTCCCTAGTCTTGCTCTCTGCAATTCTCTCATGTGGGTGCTGTCGTGGCGAGAAGAAAAGACATGATTACTTACCGGTAATTGTGTTTTATGGAGTCCACGACAGCACCCACTCACTTCCCTCCCTTGTCACGTTGTTTTGGTGTGTGTGTATTTTGCTCCATGGGCTTTGCCCGGGGTTTCTTGGGTTTGTACTTGTACTGTTTATTATGGGATGTGTTATGCTTCTCTTAACTCTGCGGTTCCCCTCATACTCTGTAAACAAACTGAGAGAGCGAGGGGGACCGCCCCTTTTTATCTGTAGGTTTCCTGTCCTGGTGGGGGGATCCCCTCTCTCATGTGGGTGCTGTCGTGGACTCCATAAAACACAATTACCGGTAAGTAATCATGTCTTTTACTGCTACATAGTGCTCGATTCATTAACACTGGAATTTTGGCATAAAAAACTACTTAAGTGACATAAATTACACCAAACGTATACTAAATGCCCCATCACACACTTCAACGTCCGAGCGATCCGATCAATGATCTGACTTGACCTAGATCGCTTGAACGTCGTTCAATGATCGCTGGTGAGGTGTCACACGTACAGATATCTTTAACAACGCAGTAACGATTCCGCGACAAACGAACGATACTTGCGGTCGTTAGCTCGCCTACTTCCTTCAGATCTGAATAGGCGAAGTCGTTAACAACATCATTATCAAGTTGTCACACACACTGATGCCGCAGGTTGGACGGATGATCATCGTTTAGTTTTAGGTCTGGTTCAAAAACCTTCCATCAACGATCAGCTGACTTATCGTTGATCTTTTGTACTTGTCACATGCAATGACGTCGTTGCTCCACCCAAAAAGCCGTGACATACTAACGATATCGTTAACGATATTGTAGTGTGTGACGGGGCCTTTAGCCTCTAACCAAAGTAATATTTCTGATGGAGACACACTGCACTTGTAAGATGCACCTAACTCATTAACTCCTTCATTAATGATTATGCATATTTACATTATTGACTGTGCCTCTTCCTTTGATGTGTACTCACCCACTGAGCCAGCATCTTTCCCTGTACAAGATGGCTGATTTAATCAGCCATCAAGTGCCTTTGAAAATCATGGTGGATCAGAGACAGTAAGCACGTCACTAATCCCTCCCATCAGTACCTCCCTTATGTAATCGTGGGTCACCGATGGGTTGACATGATAGTTGGGGGTCAGCTGATAACTCCTCTATCTGTCATTATGATCCTACTGTGAACATCAGCTGTGAGCCAGCATTCAGAGAAGATCAGGATTTTTTGTAATACTGAACAATGCTGATGCACTGCTGTGTATAGCTGTTACTCCTGGGTGTATGGACACCCAGCGTGCAGCACATCACAGGAGTGACACAAGGATGGTATTGAAGGAAGGTCCTGGCAATACAGAGAGGGGAGTCACCTCCTGCCACTCACCTGTGTCTTGCCCTGAGCTCCCTAACATCCCTTTATGGTTCCTTCCCCTGTCGCCATCACGTGCCTAGGCCCTTTCTTGCCCTGAACTAACCCTTGTTAGTGCACTGGCCGGCAAGGAGGCGAGCCTCACGTCTACAAATAAAACATAGGGGAAAGTTAAACACAGAAGGGAATAGACACAGACAGATAAGCACTCCAAATTCCTCTAATGCAGCAGGACTCCAGAACTGCATTAAACATGATTCCAAGACTTCAAGAGCAGGTTTCTTCAAAAGTGGATAGAAATGATTACATCATCACCATCAGATAAACAGACATGTGACTTATAGTGGTGGGAAGTGGCAAAAAAGCTGCAACTGAGGATTGAGGCTACAAGAAACAGCTAGCAAAAAAGAGTCTTTAACTCCTGCAGCACCAAAACAAAGCAAAGTACATTTAAACACTAGTTGAATTCCTGCGGTCAATGAGCTGTTGTGACCTTCTGGTTCCAGACTTACCAGAGGTCTCCACAGAGAGAGATACACTTGTGGCAATAGCATAGGTGATCAGATGATCTCAGCTTAAAGTCTCCTAAGGGGACTATTACAAAACAAAAAAGTTTAAAAAAATATAAAAACTAAACAAAAAACACAGAGTTTGCTACCCTGAAAGAACTAACAGTTAAGGGACAGCAGCTCACAGCAGTGCCAGACTTAGCCCCACAGCCGCGATGGGTTAAAACCCCCTCTTTGCAAGTAGCGCCTTCCTCATCCCCTGCAGCAGAGACCAGCATGCAAGCTGTGACCCCTGATCGGCTTGACAGCCTGTGCTCTGCTGTGCGCCAGCAGAGCAGAGAGATGGCTAAGCTAAGGTGCTAGGCAACCCAAGACAGAGACACAGCCACCAGTAAAGATCCAGCTCGCTGACAGCCCGGACAACGTTACATGGATGAAGAAAAGGACACCACTGCTTCGAGGGAGGATCACGGATTGCTACAGTACCAGCGGACAACCCATCTGTCGTAAGTGCAACAAAGAAGGGCACATCTACCGATTCTGCCCTTTAAACGAGCAACCCCAGGAGTAGACTGTCCAGGCCCATCCAATTGGTTGCGCAGGTACATGGGAGATCGTCCATACCTGTCCATCATCATAGACGGCATCGCTACCACTGCATTGGTAGACACTGGAACCCAGGTGACCACCATCCCGAGTATCCTTTACAAACGGTTCTGGTCTGAACTAGAACTTGAATCTCCATACCCTGACTTGAACATCATAGCAACCAATGGGTTGCCCGTTAAAGTAGAGGGGTATTGGGAGGCAATCGTAAAGGTGGGGAGGGTGGAATTAAAGAATCAGGGAGCAGGATCTACATGTGATACTTGGTACCAATGTGATGGTTAACAGTTTAGATGAAGTGCTGTTTTTGCTTCAACAGAGTGCAGATACTGCTACTCCAGAAAGAAGGGTTCTTCAGAAAGAGATCCGAGCCCTCGTGTACCAGCAGCAGGTAACACAAACAAGTGGTGAAATTGGTAGCATATGTGTCACAGACCCAATTCCTATTGTAGTGAAGTGAAATGATGATCTGGTGTCGAGCAGCAGTAGGCCTCAGAGGGCAGGATTAACAGGCAGTAGTGGAGCCAGTGGTGTCTGACAGTAGTTCTACACTCCTGACAGCCAGGGGGTGGTTGATGTACGCAAAGGAAGGGTACCTGTACGTGTATTAAGATATGGTGATGACGAAATAAAGCTACCAAGGTATTCCACTGTTGCTAAACTGTACCATGTAGATAACAATTGCATACACGAAGCTAAATCACTAGCTCAGTCAGTGTCAGATGAGCCTCACGATTCCAAGAAACAGCTAGAGAAATGGTGTCAGGAGCTCCATGTAGGAACTGTCAACACATCTTCTCCCCAGAAACACGGAGTCTATCGGGTAGTTCAAGAGTATGAATAAGTGTTTAGCAAGCATCCACTTGAATTTGGGAGGATTAAAGGGGTACAACATCACATACCCACAGGAAACCATCCACCCATCAAAGAAAGATACAGGCCTATATCACCAACACTCTACGAGAAGACAAAAGAAATGCTACAGGACATGAAGAATGCAGGGGTCATTAGAGATAGTTGTAGCCCCTGGGCAGCACCACTTGTCCTGGTTAAAAAGAAAGACGGTAGTATGAAGATGTGTGTAGATTATAGGCAAATCAATAAAGTAACACACAATGATGCATACCCATTACCCCATATAGAAGAGTCACTTGCTGCATTAAAGTCTGCCAATTACTTCTCAACCTTAGATCTTACTAGTGGGTACTGGAAGGTCTCTGTTGCAGAAAAAGACCATGAGAAGACAGCCTTCATACGCCGATGGGGTTATGTGAGTTCAACAGCATGCCGTTGGGGTTATGCAACGCACCAGGAACATTCCTGATGGAGTGTTGCCTAGGCCACAGAAACTTTGAGACCGTATTGCTATACCTGGATGATGTCATAGTGTACTCCAAAACCTATGAAGACCACCTGCAACACTTGAGTGAAGTGTTTGAATCATTGCCCAAGTATGGTATGAAGTTGAAACCTTTGAAATGTCACCTGTTAAAACCCAAAGTCCAGTACATTGGGCATGTGGTCAATGCAGAAGGCGTAGCACCGGACCCGGACAAGATCACAGTCATCAAGAACTGGCCAGCGCCAACCACCTTCAGAGAGGTGCGCCAATTCCTAGGACTGGTTGGGTACTACAGGAGGTTCATCAAGGGCTATACGAAGATAGCAGCGCCCATGCAAGATATCCTGGTAGGACAATCCAAGAAGGGCAAAATCAAAGGTCCTCCATTCCGGTGGGGACCAGAGCAAGAAGAGTCTTTCCAGCAGCTGAAAGATGCCCTGACCGAAGAAGAGATCCTGGCCTACCCCGACTACAGTTTACCATTCCTGTTATACACCGATGCTAGCAATGAAGGCTTAGGAGCTGTCTTGTCACAGAGACAGAAACGCAAAGAGAAAGTGATAGCCTATGCCAGCAGGAAACTCCGTCCAACAGAGAGGAATCCAGAGAATTACAGTTCTTTCAAACTGGAGTTCCTAGCCTTAGTCTGGTCAATCAGAGAACGGTTCAAACACTACCTGGCATCCTCCAAGTTTACGACTTTCACTGACAACAACCCTCTAACCCATTTAGAGACTGCAAAGCTGGGAGCTATGGAGCAGCGTTGGATGGCCAGATTATCCAATTACAACTTCACTGTCAAGTACCGGGCAGGCCATAAAAACTGCAACGCTGATGCCCTATCCAGAATGCCTAATCTACCAGATGTTGGAGAAGACGTGGATGAGCTAGAGGAAGTAGAGTTGCCAGCCCTCCACCGTCCAAGTGCATCCTCATGTCATCAGGTAAGCCAAAGACATCAAGAGAAAACAGTGAACCCGTTATCTCACCATAGCTGGAAAGAGACCCAGGACAGTGACCCGGCTGTTAGCTTAGTCAAAGAGCTAATAACTAAAGAGCTGACTCCTGTCTGAGTCCAGAAGCTCCACAAAACGCCAAGCGCCTATGGAAAGAGAAGGGAAAATTGTTCCTCTATCAAGGTAAACTGTGCAGACGTCACCTTAATCCTAGAAACCATGAACTGATCTGGCAGATTGTGGTACCAAAAAGAGATGTGCAGATGGTACTAGAAGCTCATCACAATGATGCAGGACACTATGGTTGGAAGAAACTGGAGATGCTGCTGAAAGATCGCTTTCACTGGTTCGGCATGAGAGGTTCCATTGAGAGATGGTGTAAGAACTGTGGACCATGTCACCTGAGAAAAAAAGATCTCCAAGCCAGAAAGCTCCTTTACAACCAATTGTTACTAAGAAGCCTCTAGAGATGGTTGCCCTGGATCATGTGAAGTTAACACACCAGCAGAACAGGGTATACCTACTCTCTTACCATGGTTGACCATGACTCCAGATTCTTAGTAGTAGCACCAGTTAAAGATTTAACTGCAGAAGTAGCAGCCAAGACCTTCCAGAATTGTTTCTGTCAACCACATGGGTGCCCAGATCAAGTACTAACAGATCAAGGATCCGCCATTGAATCACAACTATTTCAAGAATTCCTAGGATTGTATGGTTGTAAGAAGATCAGAAATACACCATATCATCCCCAAACAAATGGTCTTTGTGAGAAAATGAACAACATTGTCATCGACATGTTAAAGACTTTACCACTTGAAGAAAAGAATCAGTGGCCAGAAAAACTCCCTGACTTAGTGGATATACACAATCATCTCCCTGTAAGTTCTACTAACTACGCACCAGCATACTTGATGCGAGCAAGACCTGGAAAACTCCCAATTGACTTGGAGATGGGAACTGTAGAACCAAACCAAGATACTTCAGAAGAACACTGGAATTATCACCGTCAACAACAGTAAAAGAAAGTTCAGGAATGTGTGGAAAAGAACTTAGAGCAAGTCAGAAGTAAACAAGAACATGACTTCAACAAACATGCCTCAGCTGAACCCTTAATACCTGGTGAACTAGTTCTCAAAAGAAAAAGAAGAGACAACAAACTAGATGACCAATGGGAATCTGAACCATATACTGTTATGCAATCCAACTTTGATAACTCAAAAACCTGCGTAATTAGCCGAGATGAAGGTAGAACAACCTCAACAGTATCAAGAGATCATCTCAAGAAATGTCCTGACCAATTGAAACCACAAGAAGTAACTTATCCATTAACAACAGTTTAAGAAACAAGAGAAAGAGTAATCCACACTGAAGTAGGATATTTCCCAGAAGACTGGCCTCAATGTAATGGAGCAATTATAGTAATCGTGCTCTCATTTTATCAACTAGTGGAGAATCAAATTCCAGTTCAACCTGTAGAAGAACCAAGAAGACTAGTAGAACCCGTTCAAGTACAAGAAGTACAGCCTGTTGTACCGGAACCAGAGATTCCTACAATCGGTGAACCTGCTAGTCCTACAGTAAGACTAAGGCCTCACAGACAGTTACCCACCTTACCACCTCAAAGAGAAGTGAGTACACAACATGAAACACCTAGTCCACGTAGGTCATGTCGTAGTACCCAAGGACAGGCCCCATCTAGATATGGAGAATGGGTATAAAATGCTAGCGTGTACAACAGTAAATAGTAACTTCTGTAAATAAACAGTAAATAGTAGTGTAAAGAAGGGTGGAGGAACTGGGCACAGCCCCATGCACAGTAAGTTGGGAATAGAAAGTGCCTGGGGTAGAGAGAAGGTAAGACCCGGCCTCCTAAGCAGAGACACCCATAGGAAAATTTTGTAAATTGTAAAGTATGTTAACCCGTCATGTGCTCAAAGCTATCAGAGACTTTACTGCTGGACTTTACCCTTTTCCCTGGATTTTTCCCGTTTGTTCAACCCTGGACTACAGCCACAGGACTAGCGTGGCTAAAAAACTATTTCCTTATTCTTTACAGCCTGCGGCGGATGGACTAGCGCCGTAAGGACTGCTTTTCATGTTTTTCCCGGTTTTATAAAATTTTCAGTAGTTTTTGTACATTTTGAATTTTGAGACTCTGTATATAATTGTTATTATTATTTTTATGATGTAATATTGTTTATATGTTATGTACAAAACGCATTGCTCAGTCCGGGAGTAATGAGGTTAACTAGGGGGGAATGCACAGGTGACCACAGGCTTCCCTAGGACACTGATGGTACCTTTACACGCAGCTACAGGTAACAGGTTTTCCACAGGTAACTTACTGGTTGCAGTGAAATCATGGAGACATGGTTCTATCTTGTTGCTGTGTACAAATGGAACTATGTCTCCATGATTTCACTGCAGCCAGTAAGTTACCTGTGGAAAACCTATTACCTGTAGCTGCGTGTAAAGGTACCATGAAGGATTTCCCACAGCGAGTAACCCACTTACACCCAACATCTTCCACCCCAGGCCTGTAAGGGCGGCCCAACTGGTTGCCTTAAGCCAGTTCTCCCTATAAATACAGGTGCTGGGGGCGGAGTCAGACACAGTGTGCAGACGCTAGAAGAGCTGTAAGGAAGCTCAGAGACTAGTGAGCTGAACTGGTACCGGAGCCGTGCTAGGCTCAAATCAGTACACACAAGAGCCAGTGTGAAGACCCGAAGAGTAGGGATCGAAGGCAGAGGCGAGAAACACTTTACTAGGGGCAGAGGAGGTATCCCAGCTCACCCCACCAGAACACTAGTCACTGGAGCCCGAGTCTGCAGGGGACAGAGGAGATAGAACCAGCAGAGAAACCAGCATCCCGAGGAGGCTTAGCTTCCCGGACACCCGCCGCACCAACAATTGAGAGCCAGGGACCGTGGGGAGAGAGACGGCAGTGGCCCAAGAGAAGCCCTCAGTGCAGCAACCCGGGTGTGGAGAGAGAGAAGTAACGGTCCAGTTAGGTTCCATATCTCCCCGACTCAGAACAGGAAAGTAGAACAAGGAGGCCTACAACCCTACTCACTGTGGAGATCCCAAGGTGTTTTCCATCACCCCGGACGTGTGTACCTGCAACCAGTCATCAGTAAAGGTACTAAAATACTTTAATGTGTGCGTGTCCCTCTTCCTAACCGTCCCGCACGACACCGACTACGCTCCCCTACTCCAACCCTGTACAGAAACAACTGTGCTGCTGTACTCCACCATCCATTCCTACTTCCAGCGCACCGGGGACCCCGCTCCTCCAGTAGGGAGCCACTCCGTCTTGCTGCCGCCCATCACCCCAAAGGCTCAAGCAGCGCCGGTGCCTTCACTGGAATCTACAGGTGGTGTCACGACTGATCACCCCTATCCCTGTAAATACACCCTTTTTATTGTCACCCAAGGGCACAGGCTCGGGCACGGATCACCCGTGACATCCCCCACAACTGACCGCTCGAGACCTGAGTACCCCATTCCCTTATGGCCCCAGACACTAGGACTGAAGAGCCTAGAGGAGCTGGTTGCAAGGACCAAGCCAGGCCAGAACCAGGAAAGACTCACCAGAGCTGTGCAGCGCCCTAGGGAGAGGGACAGAGGCCAGTGGAAGAGTTAGGAAGAATAGAAGAAGGGAACATAGCTAGTTACCCTTAAAGTCAACCCGGACACCGGAGTCCGTACCTGCTATATTTCCATTTGTAGCAGAGAAATCCTGGACAGACCAGAAGGATTTAGTCCCCATGAGCTCAGGAGAAATTAAGGCTCGATCTAGACCGGTTAAAGGATCAGGGCCCTGGAGAAGACAGGGATCCCAAGAAAAGGTCCTTAATTTCAGCTTTTGGAGCAAACTCCTGAGGAGAAAGAGCGGTAGATCAAGCTTCAAGCAGATCTCATTCCAACCATCGCACACACTGGCAGAGGAGGCCTCGCAACTCTCCAAGGTGGATATCCCAAACTGCACCGGCCACCTGGTTACCCTCCTGGACCATACCTGCTACCTGACATCAGTAAAAAAGGTACCGAAACAGAGGCTATTGTGTGTGTGTGCTTGATTCACTGCCGCTGCTTGCAGCGCCTACATAGAACTGAACACTACTACTCCTCACATCCACCCCGCTGTCCTGAGGTAAAGCTCCGCCTGGAGGAGCTGTATTACCACTGCTGCATCATCATCACCTCAGCGGCCGGCTGCAGCGCTGGTAACCATATTACCAAGTACCACAGGTGGTGTCACGTTTAACCCCTATCCTTATACCCCCTTTCTCCACAATCCCCAGCCATTGAGTGCCCAGGTCTCGGAACCGGGAACCGACCAGCCGTGATGCCCTCCCCCGCCAGCAGCCGCCATCCCGGTTCCAAGTAACCCCTTCCCTGCCGGCCCGACTCACATGTTTGCTATCTTCATACTTATACTGACCTGGGAAATAAGACTGCCAGGTTAGTTTTACCATATATTGAACATGATAAATAAATAAAAACATTGTAGAATCACTAATTTTTTTGCAATTTCGCAGCACCTGAATTGTTTTTCATTTTCCAGTGCACGATAAGGCCTCACATGGCTATATTTACAGAAAAATAAAAAAAATTATGGCTATTGAGAGAAGGGAAAGAAAGAAAATGAAAGTAAAAAATGAAAAAATTGCCCGTGGGTGAGGGGGTTAAAGGGAGTTTCCCACAAAAAAAAAGTACATTTAAACCAATAAATCTTGAAATCAAAATAAGTTCCATAATCGGATGTGTTTAATTTTTTTTTCCTGTGCTGAGATAATCTTATATATGTGTCCCTGCTATGTACTGTGTAATGGATGTGTCTGACCATACAGGAACATGGTCTAATCATACTACACCTCCTGTGCTGAGATAATCTTATATATATATGTGTGTCCCTGCTATGTACTGTGTAATGGATGTGTCTAACCATACAGGGACATGGTCTGATCACACCACATCTCCTATGCTGAGATAATCATATATACAGTATGTGTCCCCTGCTATGTACTGTGTAATGAATGTGTCTGACCGTACAGGAACATGGTCTGATCATACCACATCTCCTGTGCTGAGATAATCTTATATATGGCTAGGGTCACACTTAAAACTAGAATTGCGTTCACAGCATTTAGATCCGGATGCGGTGAACGCAATTGCCTTTACACACATTTTTGTGTAAAAATGTATGCAGAATACCGCACTGCAGTAACCGGATTGCTCAGGATGTGTAATCCTGAGCAGTGCGGCTACTGCATAGTGTGCTCATCCCTGCTGCTGCAGGGAAGAGCAAACTGTTCTCTGTATTAAAAAACTGATAAATGTAATAAATAAATTATTGATTAATGTCTCTACGGGGGGCTCAGTCCTAAGTTCATGTCTTTGCGATAGCCCCGCCCCTTTCATGACACGGCCGCCCTCTCAACACAGAAGCCAAGCCAGAGGGGGCGGCCATAATTAATTAGCGGGCGGAGGTATCAGGACACAGCCCCACCTATGGATTGAAACTGAAACTGGACAGCACGTAACTATAAGCACATTTCTTAACTTTAATACTTAGGTTTTGCCAACAAAAGGGAAAACTGCAAACGAGGGGTGCAGGGACCCCTCTATATAGATAGGGGGGGGAGTTTGGGGGTCTTGCACCAGCTATGAGGACCGTGGCGCATTTGAACTTTGCATGCGAAGCCCACCTGAGTGGGCGTACGGTCTCTAGGGGGACTGAGCCCCCCTAGAGACATTAATCAATAATTTATTTATTACATTTATCAGTTTTTTAATACAGAGAACAGTTTGGTCTTTCTTGCAGCAGCAGGGATGGGCACACTATGCAGTAGCCGCACTGCTCAGGATTACACATCCTGAGCAATCCGGTTACTGCAGTGCGGCTGCTTAAACCGCTCCGAAAACTGCAGCCTGCATGATTTTTCATGCAGGCTGCAGTGCCGGAGACGGACACCGGATTGCTTGTGAAGCAATCCGGTGTTTAGCATTGACTCCTATGAGGAGCGTTTCCTGGTCCGGTTTTGAGCTTTTTGAAAGCTCAAAACCGGATCAGGTTTTAAAAAAAAAAAAACGGAGATGTGACCCTAGCCTATGTCAAAAAATGCAGATAATACTGGGCACAGGCACTTTTAACAAAGGATCGGCACTGTCAATCCCGTGACTCTTAATTGCAATTACCCGGTGTGGCTGGCATTATAACAGCATAAGTCCATTTAATATATATAGAAAAAATAGCTGCACTCACCGGGAGCATGATCTTCAAGCTTTTTATTTCATATTTAAATATCCATCCATGGACATCATAGCAGGGGAGGGGGGTGCAGAAACGGCAGACAACGGCCTGCCGTTTCACGGTCAATTACCGCTTGAGGACCAGTGGAAGCGGTAATTGATCGCGAAATGGCAAGCCTTCGTCCGCCATTCCTGCACCCCCCTCCCCTTCTATGATGTCCATGGATGGATATTTAAATATGAAATAAAAAGCTTGAAGATCATGCTCCCGGTGAGTGCGGCTATCTTTTCTACATATATTAAATCTTATATATGTGTTCCTGCTGTGTATTATATAATGGATGTGTCTGACGATATAGGGACATGGTCTGATCATACCACAGCTCCTGTATTGAGATAATCTTATATGTGTGTTCCTGCTATGTATGACACACCCCTCCAGGGCCTTAGGATACTCGGAACCAGGCTTTCTTAAGTCTTCATCACGGGGATCACAGGGACCGAGACTCAGCTCCGTGACCCTGGCGGTGTCATTATAAGTTCGGTGTGGTTGGCTCTCTTAAGGATAGGGATCTGGCGTGGAGGGTTCATTCTGGGCAGGGATGACTGGACCTGGGGATACTTGTTAATTTATATATAAAGCCATCCGCAGGTTGCGGCTATGGCCGCCGCTGCACGAAAGTCTTCGTAGGGGCCAATGGTTGGGAGGCAACAGTCTTCTTAAGCCCTCTACAGGTAGGGCTGACCCCTAAGATGGCCAAAGATACCTGGGTGACGTGGTAGTTGTGTTTCTGGCGATTTAGACGCATTAAGAATGTTCACAGACATAATGGGTTGCAGTCTTTAGTTCTTGACTCACGGTCTTTGTGCAGGAGCCCGCTGAGCACTGTGTTCTCGGAGGCAGGGATCCAGCTACTCCCTGGTAGTAGGATGGTACGTAACCGGCACCCCTTCTCTGTCCTTTCCAGGTCGTCTCACACAGCGCTTGTGTGGCGCTCCACTGGTCATTGCGCCACAGTAGGGGTACTACACCCAAAACAGAGTGTGTAACAGAGGGTTACGAGCCCGGGCACTGGCCACCGAGACATCACCCCAGTTCCCAAAGATCCCTGGGCGGGTCATTTCCCTCACCCGTCCTGCTTTGCGCCTCACGACACAGATGTCTGAGCCAGTGACTGTAGGTTTTTCCTAGGGATTCCCCTGCAGTGTCTCCCCTTAGCCCTATGGTTGCCACCTTTTCAGCAGATGTACGCGGTAGTCGACCATGTCACCATGAAAGTGCCAAAGCCTCCGGGTTGCTAGCTGAGCCTTGTCTTCTCCACTAGTCTTTTTGGTTCCCAGTGTCCCTTGTGGCCTAGTCCCTCCACTTGCCTGCGCCTGACAATGAATATGATCAATCAACTAGAATATAGAGGGCTCACGTTTTATAGTGGGTGCTCCAGAGAAAAAAAGTCCAATAAAATAGTATAGACTGGACACACCAGGTAAGACAAAAAGGCAAATTCCACGAGGGGATTTTTGGTGCAAAAATGTGTTATTTTTATTTTTTCACACAGCATATTAACCAGACCAATGTTTCTGCTCGTAGGCCTTCATCAGGGTACATAAATAGTGCTGGTGATAGGATCTGTTGAACGCGAAAATTCACCAGGCGCACTTTTCAAAGATAGGACTTGGGCACATCTTATTTGGAAAAAGTTCTAAATGTATCAGAGACAAGGCTCAGAGGCATAAGAGACCTGTGATGTGTCTCTTCAGAGAGTAAGGGAGATGTGACAATGAATAAGACCCACGGGTGGATTGCTCACTTCCCATGCCTCTGGGACCCCCTCTTCCTCCTGGAGCCACTTGGGTGAGGTTCTGCTCTAGTGTTCGGCCTCAGGACGAGCTCCCACTGGCACCAGTCCTCTGGACACTTCTCAGGTGTATGTTCTCTAGCTTCCCTCCAACTTGACCTTGGTGTTCAATGGCCTCTCCTCAGCTGTTCTACCGCCTCTCCTCAGCTGGTCACTCTCTACTGTCTCTTCTCATATGTTCTAGATGTTTCTCACTCTATTTATACCCCTTGTCACGTATCTCACTTCATCTATGTGGGTTCTTCTTGACCTTACTCCTCCCCAAGTGCTCCCTCTAACTACTTCCTTCACCACCCAACCCCACGACAATCGTTCCTAGTGTGATCTGGGTGTCCCGGTACCGGTCTGTACCCCTCTTACCAGTAAGTGGGATACTACACCCTAACAGGGGTGCAGTACCTCTGTGGCAACTGGATCCGCAGTGGCGCCACATTTACTGTGTAATGGATGTATCTGACCATACAGGAACATGGTCTGATCATACCACATCTCCTGTGCTGAGATAATCTTATATGTGTCCCTGCTATGTACTGTGTGTGGCGCCCCACTATGCAGGCGTCACAGAGGGGTACTGCACCCGTAAAAGAGGTGCAGATGCTCCAGCTGCAAGCAGATCCTGGGAGGGTGGGTGGAGCCGATTAACTAGCACCCCACACTAGAACACAGGTTACCCGGGAGGGAACAAAACCACCTCCAGGGGGAACAAGGAGGTCTTTGCCTCCAAGTTAGTGGAGGAAGAGGTCCTCTTGGCCTCTGAGGAAGGAGAGAGAAGGGAGTAGGAGAAAGGGCTCCCAGGCGCAGACAGCTGAAAGAGAAAGAAGGACTTGAGGAGGTCTATCCTCGACAGTTTACCGGGGACTGGAGCCCGCACCTGTGGGATACTATAGGACCACAAAAAATCCGGAGTCCTGAGGAGACTACAAGTCGTTCAAACACCCAAGCAACCAAAAGAGGGTACCAGGCACTGCTGAAGAAGCAAGCGGTCAGCCAGCAGAAGGTTATCCGAAGGCAGCGAGGGTGAGAGACAGACACTAGAGTCAGAAAGAATGGAGGTCCGGCAGATTCCAAGTCACCGGGCTTCAAATAACTACTGGGATGCAGGAAGGAATAGACGGGAAAGAAGGCACACATCAAGGGTTCCATTATACCACCTGGGATCCGCTTGTAGCCACCCATTAGTTACATCTGATGCTGAACTGTAAACTGCAACTTAAATGCTACAAGTTTCCAGTAAAGTACCCGGAGAGAAGTGAACTTGACTCTGCTGCATCTTCTTTTGCATGAACTTGTTCCCATATAGCATCGCTGCCCCGGAAGTCCAGTCCTACCTGCAGAGGACCTTACCACACTTGCCGCAATACCATCTACCTCCGGCGGACTGCGGCGGCGCTGGTGGCAACTCACCAGAAACTGAAGGTGGCGTCACGACGACAAACTTTGTAAATAGTCCCCTGTAAATATCTCCCCCTTTTAAAAGATACCCCAGGACACGGAGGCAGGCGCGGCCGCCATTCCCCGTGACACACCGTTAACCCCTTGCCGCCTGACCCCCGAGTACCCCAAAGCCTGGGCGCTACACTGTGTAATGGCCGTGTTTGACTGTACAGGTAGATGATTGGCATATACCAATGCTTCTAGGTTGGGGAAGAAACAAAAGAATATACAGACAGGACAGCACGGAATCACAGTTTACATTTTCTACAAGGTAAAACACTTTCTTGTCTGTTTAGAAACATAGTAAATGTTTTACTTCACAAAAAATGTTTTAGTTCACAGAAAGAATCATCTGCAATATAATTTTGTCCTATCTGTATATTTTCTCTTACATCTTCCCCCGGCCCAGGAGCTGTGGTATGGTCAGACCATATTCCTGTACAGTCAGACACATCTACTACACAGTACAAAGCAGGGAAATATTTTTTAAGCACTGGATTATTTTTTTTAAACGCATCCAATCATGGAACTGATTCCAAGAACTATATATTAAAATGTATTCTTTGTTCATGGTACAAGACCTTTATTTGCCACGAGCCACCTATTGAATGAGGTGCATCCTTCTCCACCAATCCCTTTAGTGAGACCCTGATGCATATCGCCAGTCTTGTATGAATCAAGATTATAGTGTCTGTAAATCCTTTATCTAGCTCATTATGTGTGGCCACTGGGACGGGATACTTGGTACCGGACCGGGGTATATGCTGGGGATGGCACGGCAGTCTTGGTCCGGACCGTGTCCCAAGCCCACAAGTAAAAGGGAATATTTACAGGGGATTGCTGTTGTGACACCACCCACGGGTTGTGGTCAGTGAAGGGACCACCGCTGCAGCGTAGCTCTGCCAGGAGGATGGATGGGGCTGCAACTAGATGAATGAGCCCGCCGCGCGTCGGGCTCCTCCTGACAGAGTGTAAAGGTGTGACAAAGTTCTGTATACCTGGAATCATACACGGAAGACTGAAGCAGTGTTCACCGGGTTTTACTGGCACGTTGTTCAGTACAAACCAACAGTACAGTTCTCAACACAGTCACTTTACACGGGTAACTCCGGACACTCTGAACCCTCTGCAGCCAGGTTATCTTCCTGATACCCCTCACTCTCTCTGTAACCTTTCCGGCTTGTCTTTCAGTTCTTCCCTGTGGGTTGTATGACGGCAACTCGGTCCCTTGGTATGACTTCCCCCTATGTGTGTGGGTGGCAAGCCGGGTCCTATAATGTTGCTGAGCCTCCAACCCGTGTGGTAGGAACTCTGACCTGGAGTAAGCGTTCCCCGTTGGTTTGTCTGGGGAGCCAGCGTGTAGCTGCAGTCCCCCTCAGAGCCGATACTCTGGTCCCAGCCTAGCTTATGTGTCCCTATCCTGCCTGTAGTCGGTCAACGCTGCCGTTCTCCTCTGACCCGTTGGTACCGGTCCGGTCTCTGTCCTTACTTCTCTGTGGGCTGCAGGCTATGGATGAGATTTCTCTCCATGGATCTGCGTCTCTGTGGATTCTGCGTCTCCAGGGAGCCCTATCCCACTGAGGAAGTGTCACTTTCTGTCTGTTCTTGTCTTTTCTGATCAGCTCACTCTGGCCTACTCAGTCTTTACAGCTCAGCCCTCTTTGGCCTATTATTCTCCTTTTGTACTGGTCTACCACCTGACCTACCTTCCCACCCACTTTCCTCTAAACCCTACCACCCCTTGCCCGCCTAGCATCCTGGGCTCCGGGTTGGGTGTTGTGCTCCTGTGGGTGTGTGTGCTGAGGGTGTTTGTTACACAAACTGTCTCCTATCTACCTTGCTGCAGTTCCCTCATGTGGCCGCCCTGGTCGCAGGGGTGCCACAATTACTTTTGCAAAACTGATCCAAATCTGTCAGAGATCCTGCTAAGGGTTCTGGCCGATACATACTCTCCTCCTCCCTCTTCTCATTAGTAGATATAGCAGTAAGGAGAGGGGTTATATAAAGGTCTCTACAATTTAGGGAGGGGATAGATAATCTACCATCTGTGGGAGGGCAGAGAAGACAGGCTAATGTGGAGCCCTGCTCACACAGACTCACCTACAGCACGGATGAATTTCCACAGTGGGTACAAAGACACAAGCAACATTTTCCACCCCAGAACAGTAGGGGGAGCACAACTTGCAAGATCCTCTATAAATACTGGTGCTGGGGGCGGAGTTAGTTAGTGTGTGCAGACGCTACAAGAGCTGCGAAGATGTCTTGGTGGTCAGTGCCGCGCTAGGCATGAGCCAGTAACCCTGAAGAGCCTTCGAAGTAGTCCTGTAGGGCCCAAGAGTGGGGTCGGAAGGTGAGGAGAGAAGAGAGAGCAAAGTGGGGACCGAGGAGCCATCGTTAGGTTCACTCCAAACAGCACCCTGGACACTGGAGTCTGAGTCTACTGGAGAGCACCTGGCCCAGTAGAGAATACCAGCCTGCAGTGGAGACTTCAGTCTCCCGAGCATCTGTGCAGTCACCAACCACGGTGCCAGGCACCGCGGAGAGATGAATAGCGGTAGTCCATTGAGGGTTTCCCAGTGACAGCACAGGTGATTGGAGAGCAGAGGAGGCCAGCCAAGTTTCACATGGGTCAGGGGCTTCACACACACAGGAAAAGAGACAATGAGGCCTTATACCCACTCACTGTGAAGACCCAGAAGTGCTTCCCGAACACCAGGCGGTGCCCTGGACGTTTACCTGCAATTCCACCAGTAAAATGTAAAGAAGCAACCAGTGGTGTGTGTGTGTCAGTTCCTTACCCGCGCCGCTGCTATCCACAGAGACTGTCCCATTATTTAATAGCCCGGCCAAATCCCTGCTCCATCCCTTATCATTATTACCAAACTCCCCAGGGATCCAGCTCCGCCTGTGGGGAGCATCAACACCTAGCTGCCCATCCATCGGTGTACCTGTGAGAACCTTTCCATCTGGCCAATCAGTGGCCGCTAGCGATCACGTGATTGTGACATGGCGGCATCTGATTGGCTAGGAGAGTGAAAGGTCCTTTTCCATGCATAGATGTCCATCAGCCGGTCCCGGTGCAGCCTTCGGTTAAGGTGAGTATCGGATTTTTTAATTTGTAACCACTTTTCTTCTCTTTTACAGGACTTTTGCAGTGTATCTATTGATACACTGCAAAAGTACTCGGTACTTGCTATTCCCGAGTAATCCTAATTTACTCGGTGAGTAGCGAGTACCCGAATACTGCTACTATTCGGCGAGTAGCCGAATAGTAGCGAGTAGACTCGCTCATCCCTAATGAGGAACATACAAGTGTGGAGAAAATAACACAGTGCATCTGTGCATAACACAGATTGACTATTGCATTTGATGGGCACATTGTAATTTCTCATTTGTGCTCCATTGTTTCCTCTACTGGACCCAAGGAACCTTAGTGTGACACCTATGAAATTCCAGACATGGTGAAAACTCTTCCCCGTTCTTCCTGGGGATTGGGCAGGAGCATCATTGGGATTTCACATTTATAGGCCACCTGTAAGTGAACACTGGCCTTTCACTGACTATGTGCAAGTCTTATGAAAGTCACCTTTGTTATGCTGGTCATCATGGTGAAGTGCATTGTATGTTCAGTATGTAGTCCTTATGTAGTTAACGTGACCACATGCATCGCTCAGGTACAATATACATGTTATGAGACGCGTCAACAGTTGATAGAATGAATGTCTTTATCATCTTACTTCACTTAGTGTATACAATACCTGGCCACAAAGACCAACACTGTGTACTTAATTAGTGTAACGCCAGGCACCGCACAGTAATGTTACTAGCTCCCAAATATTTGCAGGAAGAGCCCTGTGGGGATTAATGTATATGAAGAATTAGGGGGCTGGCTGGGCCCTGGGGAGGTGATATATGTGAAGGATGAGGGTGCAGGCTGGGCCCTGTGGGGACAAATATATAAGGGGGCAAGCTGGGCCCATTGGGGGGGATATATATGAAAAACTAGCTGTAGAGCCTGGCGTTGCCTGGGCATAGTAACTAACGGTGGGGTTATAAAGTGGATGGAGGTAACTGTAAAGGCGTGGATAACTGGGGGTGGGGCTTTGAAGTGGGTGGGGCTAATAGGGCAGGTCTATGAAATAAGATAGGCAAACCAGAGGAGGTGGGGCTGTCTGGAGGGGTGAATCTATGAAGTGGGTGGGGCTAACCAAAGGTGTGGAGCTATCTAAAGAAGGCTGAGCTATAAAGTGGGCAGTGCTTTCTGGAGGGGTGGAGTTATTAAGTGGGTGGGGCTATCTGGGTGGAGCTATGAATTGGGCAGGGTTCTCTGTAGGGGTGGGGCTATCTGGAGGGGTGGAACTATGATACATACATACACACACATACATAGATACACTCAGCTTTATATATTAGATGAAGGGGAAGGCTGGGGAGATATGTTTTTGTAGGTGGTAGGTCATAAGAATTGGCACAAAAGTTGAATTGAATAAATCCCCTTTTGTTATATGCTATTGTACTATACCTACATTTCTTTGCCATATCAGTGTGTCATGATATCCGCAGGTATGGGGAAAGGTAGTAGATATCCTTAGTAGTGCGCATGGGCAGGTGTTCTTTGACCTTTCCCTGCACCTGTGCATTACAGCACTTTGCTTTGCCTTCAGCAGGGCAGAGAGAAGTGAGTGTGCGCAGGAGTGCAATGAAGGTCATAAGCGGATGACATAGGGCAAGTCATCTACAAGAGGCAGAGAAGGAAGACAGCAATCATAGGAACAAAGGAGGTTTTCACATGAAGACTAGCAACACCGATCAGACTGGATTCATAAAAGGGTATTTTTTATATTTTACAGATCAGTCTGAGGACTTATATCGATCATTCTAGAATACTGTATATAAGCGTTTATAGGGGGTTGCCGTAGGTTATATGCAAAAAACCTGGAGACAGGTTCACTTTAAAAGGGTTGTCCCATCAAGAACACTGGTCACATATTACTTGGACATAACAGCAATACTGTAACCTCCTAAAACTAGGTAGTAGTGGTGCAAGAAAAGTTCCCTGCCATTTGCTGCCAGCTCCACTTCATTACATAGTGCACATCCAACAAATGAAAAATAATGACAATGAAATATGATTTATAAATCTAAAAAAGGGAAATACAATCTTTACGAGAATCTTAAAATTAGTTTTTTTGTATAAGGGAGGTTGCTGCGGATGTGGAGAAGTCTTGTGGCTCTCTTCTGGCATTGTGAAGTGAACAGCTGCACAGTTATAGAATGGAAACGATTATGTCTTATGATCATGCTTTATAATCTTCTGTGACAAAACATTAAATCTCATAATTTACCTCTTTCTACATAGCGCAACTGTTAATATGTAAGATGTATTTCTGTGCATTTCTACTGTTCTGTACCCCAATGTATAAATATTTGCTTTTACAGTCAATATATAAGAGTGGTTCTGTGATCTCAGGTTATGAAATGTGAATAGAAGTAATCTAGGACAAATTATGGTAATTGGTAGAACCTAAACAGAAGTACCCAATGTTCAAACGCCCAGAGGCTATTTCCTCCCACGTGAATAAAGTAATAAGTTTACTTTTCAAGATCTCTTAATGTGGTTTTAATATATAAATCGTTGCCAAATGTTGACATATAGAGGAGCTAACTGTATATAGGAGGAAGATGAAAAGAGCATATGCACAATCTAAATCATGCTGTGTAATTAAAGAGCTGTGAATGCACCATGCACAGAACTTTCTCTGAACATTCTGGTTTTGGTTATTTCTGCTAAGAGCATAGTAAATTGATGAATCTGTTCAATGCTAGACACATTGTTCTCATCACAGACCTTGTACCACTAAAATAAAAAGCTCATGATTATTCTTGCTCTCAAGGGAGATAGTGCTACAAATGAGAAATGCACCATGCATGAAAATGGAAGAAACAAATCAGATCTCTAAATGGAAGTGCATATGAAGGCATCTTTCTGTGACCACACCCCTGGCACTGACTGACAGCCAGTTTTAAGGCAGCATAGTGCCTCTGTGGTCAGCACTGTTTCTTTGCAGAGCTCGGGTCTTGGGTTGAAATCCCATCAAGGAAAACATCTGGAAGGAATCTGTAAGTCCGCCCCATGTTTGTGTGACTTTCCTCCGAGTACTTTGGTTCCTCCCACACTCCAAAGACATACTGATAGGGGATGTAGATTGTGAGCTCCAATGGGGTCAGTGATGATAACGTATGTAAAGGAATTTTGTACGGAATTTGATGGTGTTACATAAACAAAGAATAAAAAAGCTGGTTGAAATGGCGGTTGATGAGGGACTAGTGAATTGGATCATTGATTACCTGTCGGACAGGCCACAGTTCGTAAGGTTGGGGGCGGCCGTATCGGATAGTGTTCGGAGCAGTGTTGGAGCCCCTCAGGGAACGGTGCTGTCGCCATTCCTTTTTACGTTATACACAGCTGATTTTCAGTATAAATCAGACCTTTGTCACCTTTAGAAGTACTCTGATGACTCAGTGATAGTCGGAGGGATTGAGAGAGGCCGGGGGGAGGAGGAATACAGAAGGGTGGTCTCGGACTTTGTTGACTGGTGCCAGGCTAACCATTTAGAACTCAACGTAAAGAAAACCAGGGAGTTGGTGTTGAGTTATGGAAGGTACATGAAGGATTGCTTACCTATCACTATTGATGGTCAGGATGTGGAGATGGTGGAGAATTTCAAATATTTGGGGGTTCACCTGGACAGCAAGCTTGATTGGAGGTGCCATATGGAGAAGGTTTGCAAGAAAGGGATGAGTAGACTTTACTTCCTAAGGAAATTAAGGTCGTTAATGTGTGTAGCAAAATGCTTGAACTGTTCTACCAATCTATTGTGGCGAGTGCAATCTTTGCTGCAATAATATGCTGGGGTAGTAGTGTGCGCACAGCTGACGCTAATAAGCTGAATAAACTTATCAAGAAGGCTAGTGCGGCGGTGGGTCTACAACTTAGGACTTTCGAGGAGGTATTAGAGGATAGAATTAATAAGAAATGCAAGGCTATAATGAGCAACAATACACACCCGCTCTCTGAACTGTTTGCGAAGCAGAAGAGCACATTCAGCAAGCGTCTAATCCAACTAATGTGTAAAAAGGAAAGATACAGAAAATCGTTTGTTCCGACAGCTGTGGGGATGTTTAACAAATGTATAAGTGTAAAGCGTCCCAAGACTATGTGAAGTTCTATGTGTATGGGGGGAATAGGTGAGGTACATGTACCAGTCTATCCACATCTGCTGTCCATATAGACTTATTTTGTAAGTGTGAAATGTTCTTGATCTTTGTTCTGCTGCTGTAATACTGTAATTTCCTCCGGGATCAATAAAGTTTATCTTATCTTATCTTAATAATAAATAAATGCTGAACTGTCAGTCAGAAGCATGGTTACAACCCCTGCCTTTCTATGCATAGCGCAGTGACTGAAGCCATGCCAACCAACCTCTATGCCTAAAAGCCTGAGGCTGCATGCCAGGAGGAATAAAGTTCATCTCCTCTTGGCAGCAGGGCTCTCAGTGGGAGTGCTGGACAGCTTCAGAATGCTATCAACCTGCAGATTAACGCCACATCTGCAGGGTAGTAGTATTTTTTTCCTCTCCCCATGACAGCACTGTGCAGTAGAGAGTGTATCTGACCCAATGACCAGGAAATCTATTGAAGATAAAATGGGCAGTACATCTCCAAAGCCCCAGTGTGTGGATTCCTGTACCTGTAAGAGGATACTGAACGCAGCGATGGTACCTAGGGAAGCTTCTCCAGAGGGTAAGGAACCCGATGTAGGCCAGGAGGCAGCCAAGATACTGATACTGAAGGGGTAATTGGCAGGAAAGGAGACTTCAGGTGCTGCTTGGCAGCCCCTGCATGGTGGCATCCTGGCTGGCTGCTTCAGAGTTCCGATGATGAAGCCAGAGGCGCCTGTCAAGCCAGGTGATGCATGCATCAGAGTGTGCAGGCACAGTTCTCCGGCCACTTCCAGTTAGAGACATCACACACCACTGTAGAGGGCATTGCCACTTCTGGCATCGGAAGATGAGCCGGATCCATGATGTGCGGTATCCTCTGAGGATATTTGAAAAAGCAGAGCCCCTGCAGCAAGTGCAGTGAGTGGCTCCAAGTATCAGTAACAGTGCCTAGCAGCAAAGCAGAAGATCCAAATAATCTTACAATATTATGCCGTTTGCCTGTTATTGATGTTTTAGGCAAGGAAGGTGGTGGCAAAAACTAAGAATAGGGAAAGTGTGTAAAGTGCCAAAGGGTTGCCCAAAGCCTATGAAAAAAAGCTTTGTCCCATCTGTATACAAAACACAGTTGCAGGAGGCGTGGCCTGTAGCAGCATGTGAGGACGTGGATCCCTGAGCTCCTGTGCCCACAGACAAGCTACTGGGAATTTTTGCCTTTTTAAAGGCAAATTGTCTCATCAAAGTGACAAGACCTGTAAGATCTAATCTTTGGGCTTCATTTGAACCCTTTTGAGATCAATTCTGAGAAGAATTCACCTCAGGACACCTTGAAATCTGGCCCCTCAGAGGAGTGATGAAGGCTCCATTTTAAGACAACTGGTCACCTCATAATAATATCCTCCTGTTGTCTGTTAAAAGTCAGGAATTGACAGTTCAGGTCATAATTCTGAAATTATACTGGCTTTTACCTTTATTCGGCTGAATTTGTAATGATTTTTACCTCAAGACACTGCCTGAAGTCTATTTGTTTGTTTTTGTTTAGTTTTTTTTTCCTCACATGAAAGTGAAGGTGGCGCCTTTTTGTGATCACTGAATGCTTCATAATAATACTCCTGTCACCCATAAATCATCTGAAATTGACAACACAGGTCACAGTTTACTGAAGTAATATTAGACTTCGTCTTTCTGGACCAGAAGATCTTGTCTTGGTGATATATTTATCAATATCTTATTCTGCTTTATTTTCAATATACAGCCTATGCTATCTCTGACATCGGCTTTTTTATTCACTTCTCTCATTAGTTTTTGGAGATTTTATCGTTTTGGTCTATTAAGTTTGTTCTTAGACCATTTTCTGCTATTCTGTGAGGAAAACTGCCATTTCTCTCAGGGGAGTAGTGGAGGCGCCATCTTTGATTTGCTGATTGCGGCTTTCCCGGAGGATGCCAATTTACTACACAAACGGATTTTCTTCACTGTAAGATCCGGACCTCTGAGGTAAATTTCCCTCATATGCATTTGGAAAGCAACAGTGACAGGTACAGGAGGCGTGGGGGATCTATTAAAAGATGAGCTGCTGTCCTGATTGAGGAGATTTAATATAAATGACTAGACTGAGACATCCCTGCATCCTTCTTCATAGACTATCTGGTCATACTATTTTGGAAGCTCCTTGCTTAGTTACATACTTGCATAGGGTGGGGATAATACCATTCTACATATTGGACAATTCATGAGTCTGAAGGGGAGATATATAACCTTTCTATTCCTAGTGTTACACTGAGACTTCAGGAGACTCTTTTTCGCTACTCATTTGTTTTTTTGCAAGCTGTTGCCTTATAACTCCTTCCATCTTTGCGTGCTACTACATCTCCAAGAAGGACTTCTTCAATCAAGTGGGGTCGGCGGGCCTCCAACGTATCCGAGCTACGTAGATGGATCCTGTTGTCTGAGGTTTCTACATGATCCGACCACTCCTGGGAGGGATCTCTTCAATCAAGCGGGGTCGGCGGGCCTCCAACGTATCCGAGCTTCGCAGATGGTTTCCGGTGTCGAGGAGTCAACTAAACAGCTATTCTTTTATGGGGATGTGCTGTTGGGGTACACCTTTATATTGATCTGCATATTGATGTTTGACTCTGTTTCTTGTGGATAAAGGTAGTTTGGGTGGTAGTTGTTGGGTCTTGGGTGGGTGATCTTTTCATCTTCTAATTGGGGGAGAGAGCTATTTACTTTATACTCTGAGTCCGTATTTACAGATAATTGCACTTCATTTCTGTTCCTTGGCTCTAGTATTGTGGAAGTCTATTACCTAATTGTAATTGTTTTTGGCTCAATATAGTTTACTGGAGCTGGCTATAGAGACTTACTATACATACTTTGATATTCTTTTTTTTTAATTTATATACCTCAATTTATACGGTATACTAGTCCTAATGTCTCCCAAACCTAAACCAAACGTTACTTCCAAAAATTCCACTGGTGAACTGGTGGAGGCTAGTCCACAGAGTGCGAACACTATGCCTTCCTTGGCCTACCATAGTAACCAGTCACAAAGTGGCAGTAAAGATTCCTTACCAGTGGAGAATAGTTCAGAAGAATGGAAATCCACACCTATGATTTATGAATCTACCCAGGCAAACTCAAAAAGAAAAGAAATGGAAACTATATGCAGATCACATGATGGCTCTAATTTTCGGGAAGATTATGACTCAGCTCGAGACCCTCAAACCAAGAGCCCGGTGAGACAAAGAATGAAGACCTCAAGGAAAGACACAGATCCTCTCTCCAACCTTGACGATGGACAACTATCAGATAGAGATTTCTTGGTTAAAGTATTTGCTGATTTTAAAAAATCTTTGAGAGACGACATTGATGAGATTAAACATTCGGTGGCCTCGATAGTTTCCAGAACAGAAAAAACAGAGAAAGCCATTGAGGAATTAAAAACGGAGTGCATTGACTCTAGAAAATCTCAAGACAGGATGACTAATGAAATTAAAGTTCTGAAGGATAGGTTAGCAGATAGAGAGGACCGGGACCGCAGTAATAACCTGAAATTTAGAGGAATTCCCGAAAAGATAAAGCAGGATAACTTGATTAATTACGTGAAATCTCTCACTAGAAAAATTGCTCCCTCACTGGAAAATATGGAGTATTTTATAGAAAGAGCCCATAGATTGCCAAGGCCCTCGCATCTTTCGGACGATGTCCCGAGGGATGTGATAGCTAAATTTAGCTTCTATCAAACCAGAGATAAAGTGACAACTTTCTTAAGAGATAATAAATCCCTACCTCCACCTTACGACGGGATTAAAATCTTCACAGATATTTCTAAAGACACAATGCTGAAGAGGAAATCTTTGAAGCCTGTAACGGACATTCTACGTGCTAAGGAGATCTTGTACAGATGGGGTCGTCCGACCACTAGTGCTATTTTTACATACAAACAAAAATCTTTTGTTATTGAAGATAAGTCTGAGGGACTGAAAGTTTTGAGAAACTTACATCTAACTTATACTTGACGGTTCTTAAGTAGCTCTGTTTGACACTTTAAAGATTTAAGGTCCAATTAGGCACAATGGCCAAAACATTAGCCTTGCAGGAAGTTGAATAACGGTTCCCTTGAACCCTTCCTTATAGTATTGATACTTACATAGTTCTTATTACTAGTTACATTCTGTGTTATAGTTTGCTTCATTTAATAGTTTGTTTCTTTACCTACCTGTAGTAGTTTAGTTTCCCTCCTAATTCTCTCCCTTCCCTCTCCCTCACACTTCCTCAGCTTCATACTTTCATTGCAGCTAGCTTACATACATTTTTAATTCTTCATTGAGACAATGACCACCAGATACCTTTCACTAAATGTCCATGGGTTAAATACCCCTCAAAAAAGGTTCCATGTATGGAAAGAACTTGCGAGACATAAAATTGATTTGGCAGGACTTCAGGAACTAAATTTTGCCTAGAAAATCCACCAAAGTTTACGAATAAACTATTTCCTCATATCTATTTCTCCTCTAACAAGAAAAAAAATCTGGAGTTGCCATTTTGATTAGGGATACTCTTAAATTTGAAGAACTTGAGGTCCATAGAGATGATGAGGGCCGATATCTTATCCTGATATGTAAAATAAATGATCCTCCTCACACACTTGTGAATTTATACGCTCCTAACAAAGGTCAAATTTCATTTTTAAAAAAACTGTTCAGGACTATCCATGATCATAAGAAAGGCAACCTCTTCATTTTTGGGGACTTTAACGCGTTTCCTAATGCTATGTTTGACTCATCCAATAAAGCCAGGAATACCAATGTCCAGCTTGATCCATTATTTAACCAGGAGGAATTCTATGATGCATTCCGATGCATAAACTCGTCATCTATAGAATTTACTCATTTTTCTGACTCGCATAAATCCTTTGCTAGGATAGATCTAGTTTTGACAGATATCAATTCCTTGTAGAAGATTAAATCAATAGAAATACTTCCTAGATCTTGGTCGGATCACTCTCCGATAATCTTCGTTACTACAGATGGGGCTTCTTATAGTGGGCGGAAACTCTGGAGAGCAAATTCTTTTCTATACCACCATCCAGATTATAAATCCAAAATTCAAAGTATATTACAATATTACTTTAAAGAAAATGATTTGGGAGATATGCCTATTCCAACTTTATGGACTGCCCATAAGGCACTGATTAGAGGTCATCTAATTCAATTAAATTCTCTCCTAAAAAGAAAATTAACTAAAGATACGGCTTCCATCATAAGTAAGATTAAAGACTTAGAATCGGAGGTGATTCGGACCAAGATAAATTACATCTTTGGTGACATTCTTAAATTGAGGGTTGAACTAAAATCCCTTTTAACTGGGGAATTTGATAAGGTTTCCCACATTACTAAATCTAATTTTTATAATTGTAACAACAAACCTTCCAAACTATTTGCCAAATTGATAAAAATCCGAAGGGCCAAAACGAGAATTCTACAGATCAGGAATAAACCTAATTCTATAGTCAAATCCCCTGCGGAAATTTCAGATGCCTTTGAAGTTTATTACAAGAAGTTATATAACTTAGGAAAGGAGCCGGGGAAGTTGATCCCTGTGCTGTGGAAATGGCTTCGTTTTTAGACTCTATTCAACTTCCTTCTTTGACATCTGACTAGTTAAAATTCCTAAACTTACCCTACACTGAAGCTGAAATCTCTGATACTATTGCGTCCGTAAAGAAATGTAAGTCTCCCGGGCCTGACGGGTTACAGAACGAATACTATATTGCCTTTAAAGATATCCTTGTCCCATATTTAACTAGGTTAATCAATTTCCTCACTACTGACCAGAGTAGTCTTCCCAAGGAAATGCAAGAAGCAGTGATTACGGTTATCTCAAAAGATAAGGGTGACACTGAGAATGTAGCTAACTATAGACCCATATCGCTCCTGAATTCAGATCTAAAAATTATTAGTAAAACTTTAAATAACAGACTAAAACAAGTTATTTCGACACTCCTTCACGGGGATCAAGTGGGTTTCGTTCAGGGAAGGGGAACATCGGATGCTACGAGACGGGCGTTAAATTTAATAGATTTTATAGAGAGAACTGGGACACCAACCCTAGTGGTCGCTATCGACGCGGAGAAAGCATTCGACAGGGTCCACTGGGGGTTCCTCTTTGAGGTTTTGAGGAGGTTTGGCTTTGGGGGTAATATAACTAACTTAATTCATTCGCTTTATTCTAATCCGAGTGCGAAAATCATGACAAATAACTTTTTGTCAAAAGACATCTTGCTAACGAATGGTACACGTCAAGGTTGTCCCCTTTCCCCTTCGCTCCTTAACCTCTTTATTGAGCCGTTAGCGGAAAAAATACATACTCATCCTTTGATAAAAGGCATTCCCATTTCTATGAGACAATTTAAGATTAGTTTATTTGCTGACGATATCCTGGTAACTTTGACTGATCCCATAAATTATTTACGATATCTCCTTGACACAATTGATAAATTTTCTCGAATTTCCCATTATAAGATCAATTTGAAAAAGACTCAGGTGTTACACTTAAATATAGATCAGGACCTCCTTGACTTGTTAAAACGCGAACACTCTCTCTCGTGGGAAAAAGAATCTATAAAATATTTAGGTATTTATTTGACCAAATCCCTATCTAAGATTGTAGACGTTAATCTTAATTATATCTACAAAGTCATTCAGGACGATGTTCTTCATATTTCCAAAATTGATATTTCATGGTTGGGAAGAATAAACTCATTTAAAATGTTTATCTTACCGAAACTTCTCTATATTTTTCGTTCTGTACCCCTACCTGTGTCCAGACAATGGATGGCAAAATTACAAACTCAACTGACGAGATTCATTTGGGATAAGAAAAAAACCAAGAGTGGCTAAGACTACCCTGAAGAAAGGGAGGTCTAGAGGAGGTCTGGCTGTTCCCAAGCTCATCGCATATCATCACTCCACTATCATAAAACTGAGTCAATCATGGTGGGAGACAGGCGATAGACCAAGTTGGCTTACTCTTGAAGATAAAAATATGCTAAAGGGAGGCCTTGGTCCACAGCTTCTTTCCTTCCTTTGTGATAAAAACAAACCTCTTCCGAAAGAAACGTTAGTGAAAGCCTCTATTCAATCCTGGAGATTGTTTGTTTCCAAATCATTGAAAAGCTTTCAACCTCATCCACCTACTTGGATCCCAATTGATATATTAGACTATATTTCTGCAAACCTGAAACTTAAATCCTGGAAAGACCATGGGATTGGTTTTATATCTAACATCTTGGATGGCAGAGGAGGGTTGATTCCCTTTGCGGTCCTACAAAACACTTATGGTCTGGAAGACATAGAAGTTAAAACCTGGGAGGAGATTCATCGCATTCTGTTGAGCCATAAACTGGTACTCTCTCTTCCTCACAATGTGACACAACTTTTGAAGTTCCCGCAGAGTACCTTTTTTTGGAAGTTGAAAAACATATATCAGGACATTAACCTAGATTCGGTCTATGTGAAATCTTCAAATGTAGTAGCATGGGAGAAAGACCTGAACATCTCTATAAATACTGAACAACTTGATCTTATGTATACACAGGTACCATGCATCTCCCTTATTGAGACCCAATTTAAATTGTATTCAAGATGGTATCTTACTCCGTTGAAGCTAAATAAGTTTAATTCACTCAACTCCCCGATGTGCTGGAGGAACTGTAACCAAACTGCTGATCTGACTCATGTGTTCTGGGGATGTCAATTCCTTAAAAAATTTTGGAGAGACATAAGGCATCTAATTAAAGATATTTCTGGAATTGAGGTTCTTCTATCTCCTGAGTTAGTGTTGCTTTTGGTTGGGTTGGATTCTCTTCCAAAACGTATAAGGCCACTTACGATTCATATTCTTTCAACAGCAAAAACTATGATTGCCTCACTTTGGAGAGAGTCTACAGTCCCATCTATACAGGATGTCATAGACAGAATTGCATCTCATAATTCTTTTGAATATTCATTCGCTATTAGAAATGGCCTACAAACCAAATATCAGAAGAAATGGGCATTGTGGAATATAAAATTTCCATCTCCGTTCTTAAAGTCAGCCAAAGTCCCCCCAGATAACTTTCTCTAGGCTTCACCACTGGACTGTATGATGGACTCATTGTCTATAGCTTGTACTATAGTAAATGTCTATAGCTACCTTTCCCCCCCTTCATTTCCTTTCCTCTCTCCCTTATGTTTATCTGCTGAAGAGCAGTTCTTCATAACTTGACTTACCTTGAGATTCTTGATCCTTAATATTGATTGCCTTTAGTTATACTATTTCATAATTACTTCCCAAAGTATTATTTGGAGATGTGTAATTCTTTGTTTCCCTGTTTACTTTCATTGTTCTCTTTTGGTGTTCTGTATTTGATGAAATTGATTGTAATAAGGTAATCTCTTCATATTATACCTTTGACTTCTCTACTTCTTATCAGTTTGCTGTACGACTGTATTTGATTATTATACTTTGTACTTGATTTATTGAAACTCGAATAAAAATGATTTGAACACAAAACACAGTTGCAGAATCCCCTTTGATGTTTTAGATCAGGGCTGGGGAACCTTTTTCTGCCGGAGGCCATTTGGAAATTTCTACTTACTATCCTTTGGGGGCCGCACAAAATTATCAACTTAAAATTACTGGGCTATATTTGGTTAAACAATCAACTCACCCCTACTGTGGTGGCTGGAGCTGCTTCTCTTTGGCATGGCTGTGATAATAGGTGATATTGCTCATGTTGCTTCTCTGCCTTTCCAGGTTTGCTATGGTATAGACATCACATGAGAGTCTGGGGGCATATACATCACTGGGGAGGCAGAAGCTGGGGGATAGAAATCACTGAGGAGCTGGACGACACAGATAGGCAGATGGCAAATTGTGTCTGCCAGCCTGAGTACTCCAGTCCCAAGGAATCTGCCCGAGGGCAGCAGAAAAGGTCATCGAGGGCTGCATGTGGCCCTGGGGCCTGAGGTTCCCCAACCCTCTTTTAGATCACGTCTTTAATCAGAGACTAAAGCCGGCGTCACACATGTCAATGTCGCCAGCGATCTGATTGCTGGCGACATTGACGGATGATCGCTGGTGAGCTGTCACACAGGCAGACTCACCAGCGATCATTTTACCAGCAACATTGTGGAAATGATTTAAATATAGTCTCCATGATGTCTGCAGGCTGGTATCCAGGGTAAACTGCGGGTAACTAGGCAGCGCGCGCTGCCTAGATACCTGATGTATACCTTAGTTACCAGCCTTCTCCGCTCACCGGCTGGTATCTAAGGTACACAGCGGGTAACTAGGGACTGCTGTGTACCTTAGATACCAGCCGGTGAGCGGAGAAGGCTGGTAACTAAGGTACACATCGGGTATCTAGGCAGCCCGCGCTGCCTAGTTACCCGCAGTTTACCCTGGATACCAGCTCCCAGCGCTTGCTGGCTGATCGCATCTCTCCGGTGTCACACGCAGCAATGTCTAGTCCGAAAACCTGGCGATGATCAACCAGCGATTTATCGCTGGTTGATTCACCATGTCACACGCATCAATATTGCTGTAACGTCACGCGCAGCAGCGATATTGACAGCGATATTGACGCATGTGACAGCCCCTTAAGTTGAAACACAGTGAAGAGGGAAATATCTCTTTTCTGAAGATCTCTGTCAGACGTGAGAAAAATCTCTGAAGATATACGCAGCTATTGTGAAGATTCTGAAGATCCATTCCCTTTGAGGACTTATGATCCTTGAAAGACCTCCCACACATCAGTTCTGGCAGAGTTTGGCTGGTTGCTAAAAAGGGTCAAATAAAAACAAGATCCTTGTCAAGTTCAGATTCTCTTAGGAATCTGCCTAGACTCAGTTGGCAAAATCTGTTTTCTTCCATCATAAAAGTTGTTCAATATCAGGCACATGGTCCTGAGAGCGCAGACACAGCAGAAGATATCAGTGAGGAAAGCAATGTCTCTATTTGGCTTTTTAACTGCTAAAACTCCTGCCATTCAGTGGGTACAATGCCATACAATATATCTTCAATGGCAGATCCTATCAATACAGTCTGCGGTTTCAAGTCATATAGACCACAAGTTCAATCTTTCTGCAAGGGTCTGAAGATCCCTATATTGGTGGTTGGATGAAAGAAAAGGGAGTGCCTTGGTCTGCTAAAAACTCACTGATAATTATCACAGATGCCAGCCTGGGAGGCTGAGGAATCCCCCTACGTGGTCAGTTTTTACAAAGTGGTTCGGGGACTGACTTAAGAGACAGTTCCTTGAATCTAAAAAAATAGTCAGCATTAACGGAAGCTGTTTAAGCAACCTTAGGACAGAATGAAGGAAAGAATGTAGTGATTATGTCAGACAACAGTACAGCAGTGGCTTATGTGAAACATCAAGGAGGCACCGGACCAGAGTGCCTGATGGCAGAGGCAGAAAGGCTATTCAAAAAAGCAGAAAAAAAGTCTGCTATTCCTCACAGGTCGACATTTGAAGGGGTGAAAGATCATCAGTAGTGATGAGCGAGTACTAAAATGCTCGGGTGCTCGAAGCTCGGGCCGAGCATCCTGAGATACTCGAGTACTCGGCCCGAGTAACGAGCCCAATGTTATCCTATGGGAGACACGATTATTTTTATGAAATGACTGCCGGCAGCATGGAAAAACCCTAAAAATGTCACAAAAGTCACAGAAGAGTGCTGAAATGACATGGCAACAACATGGGGAAGACCCCTGAAAGTATTTCTCACTCAAAAGTCACAGCTGTGAACAATGTTGTCCGAGTTTCACGCAAATTTTACGGAGTCTCCAGAAAACCTTCCAAAATGACACCAAAATGAATATTTAGGGTGGAAATGTTAAGGGCACATACCCAATAGTGAGATAAAGCTGGTGTATGTCACTTTTTGTGATTACATGAAAGATTTTACGTGAAAACATTGTGCGACACACCGATGACCTTGACAAGAGACGTACATGAAGCCCTGTCTAGAAATAAAGTGCCCATTTTGAGGAACTAGGTCTATTGTAGTATCTTCCTTTGACAGGGCAGTCCAAAATTGGGAGGTTCACCAATGCCCCTGGATACAGACATGCAGGATGGCCTGTAAACAGTGTATTGTAGTATAGCCCTTTGGCCAGGGCAGCCAAAAATTGGGAGGTTCAACAATGACCCATGCTTACAGACATGTAGTAGGGCCTGTAACCCTCAAGTGGGTGTATTGTAGTATAGCCCTTTGGTCAGGGCAGCCAAAAATTGGGAGGCTCCTCTTTGTCCCTGGATAGAGACGTGCAGGAGGGCCTGTAACCCTCAAGTGGGTGTATTGTAGTATAGCCCTTTGGTCAGGGCAGCCAAAAATTTGGAGGTTCAACAATGACCCATGCTTACAGACATGTAGTAGGGCCTGTAACCCTCAAGTGGGTGTATTATAGTATAGCCCTTTGGTCAGGGCAGCCAAAAATTTGGAGGTTCAACAATGACCCATGCTTACAGACATGTAGTAGGGCCTGTAACCCTCAAGTGGGTGTATTGTAGTATAGCCCTTTGGTCAGGGCAGCCAAAAATTGGGAGGCTCCTCTTTGTCCCTGGATAGAGACGTGCAGGAGGGCCTGTTAACAAGAACTGGGTGTATTGTAGTATAGCACTTTGGTCAGGGCAGCCAAAAATTGGGAGGCTCCTCTTTGTCCCTGGATAGAGACGTGCAGTAGGGCCTGTAACCCTCAAGTGGGTGTATTGTAGTATAGCCCTTTGGTCAGGGCAGCCAAAAATTGGGAGGTTCAACAATGACCCATGCATTCAGACATGTAGTAGGGCCTGTAACCCTCAAGTGGGTGTATTGTAGTATAGCCCTTTGGTCTGGGCAGCCAATAATTGGGAGGTTCAACAATGACCCATGCTTACAGACATGTAGTAGGGCCTGTAACCCTCAAGTGGGTGTATTGTAGTATAGCCCTTTGGTCAGGGCAGCCAAAAATTGGGAGGCTCCTCTTTGTCCCTGGATAGAGGCGTGCAGGAGGGCCTGTTAACAAGAACTGGGTGTATTGTAGTATAGCACTTTGGTCAGGGCAGCCAAAAATTGGGAGGCTCCTCTTTGTCCCTGGATAGAGACGTGCAGGAGGGCCTGTTAACAAGAACTGGGTGTATTGTAGTATAGCACTTTGGTCAGGGCAGCCAAAAATTGGGAGGCTCCTCTTTGTCCCTGGATAGAGACGTGCAGTAGGGCCTGTAACCCTCAAGTGGGTGTATTGTAGTATAGCACTTTGGTCAGGGCAGCCAAAAATTGGGAGGCTCCTCTTTGTCCCTGGATAGAGACGTGCAGTAGGGCCTGTAACCCTCAAGTGGGTGTATTGTAGTATAGCCCTTTGGTCAGGGCAGCCAAAAATTGGGAGGTTCAAATAATGACCCATGCATACAGACATGTAGTAGGGCCTGTAACCCTCAAGTGGGTGAATTTTAGCCTAGGCCTTTGGCCAGGGCAGCCAAAAATTGGGAGGTTCAACAATGACCCATGCATTCAGACATGTAGTAGGGCCTGTAACCCTCAAGTGGGTGTATTGTAGTATAGCCCTTTGGTCTGGGCAGCCAAAAATTGGGAGGTTCAACAATGACCCATGCATTGAGACATGTAGTAGGGCATGTAACACTCAAGTGGGTTTATTGTAGTATAGCCCTTTGGTCAGAGCAGCCAAAAATTGGGAGGCTCCTCTTTGTCCCTGGATAGAGACGTGCAGGAGGGCCTGTTAACAAGAACTGGGTGTATTGTAGTATAGCACTTTGGTCAGGGCAGCCAAAAATTGGGAGGCTCCTCTTTGTCCCTGGATAGAGACGTGCAGGAGGGCCTGTTAACAAGAACTGGGTGTATTGTAGTATAGCCCTTTGGTCAGGGCAGCCAAAAATTGGGAGGCTCCTCTTTGTCCCAGGATAGAGACGTGCATGAGGGCCTGTTAACAAGAACTGGGTGTATTGTAGTATAGCCCTTTGGTCAGGGCAGCCAAAAATTGGGAGGTTCAACAATGACCCATGCTTACAGACATGTAGTAGGGCCTGTAACCCTCAAGTGGGTGTATTGTAGTATAGCCCTTTGGTCAGGGCAGCCAAAAATTGGGAGGCTCCTCTTTGTCCCTGGATAGAGACGTGCAGGAGGGCCTGGAAGCCTCAAGTGGGTGTATTGTAGTATAGCCCTTTGGTCAGGGCAGCCAAAAATTTGGAAGTTCAACAATGACCCATGCTTACAGACATGTAGTAGGGCCTGTAACCCTCAAGTGGGTGAATTTTAGCCTAGGCCTTTGGCCAGGGCAGCCAAAAATTGGGAGGTTCAACAATGACCCATGCTTACAGACATGTAGTAGGGCCTGTAACCCTCAAGTGGGTGTATTTTAGCCTAGGCCTTTGGCCAGGGCAGCCAAAAATTGGGAGGTTCAACAATGACCCATGCTTACAGACATGTAGTAGGGCCTGTAACCCTCAAGTGGGTGTATTGTAGTATAGCCCTTTGGTCAGGGCAGCCAAAATTGGGAGGCTCCTCTTTGTCCCTGGATAGAGATGTGCAGGAGGGCCTGTAACCCTCAAGTGGGTGTATTGTAGTATAGCCCTTTGGTCAGGGCAGCCAAAAATTTGGAGGTTCAACAATGACCCATGCTTATAGACATGTAGTAGGGCCTGTAACCCTCAAGTGGGTGTATTGTAGTATAGCCCTTTGGTCAGGGCAGCCAAAAATTGGGAGGCTCCTCTTTGTCCCTGGATAGAGACGTGCAGGAGGGCCTGTTAACAAGAACTGGGTGTATTGTAGTATAGCACTTTGGTCAGGGCAGCCAAAAATTGGGAGGCTCCTCTTTGTCCCTGGATAGAGACGTGCAGGAGGGCCTGTTAACAAGAACTGGGTGTATTGTAGTATAGCACTTTGGTCAGGGCAGCCAAAAGTTGGGAGGCTCCTCTTTGTCCCTGGATAGAGACGTGCAGTAGGGCCTGTAACCCTCAAGTGGGTGTATTGTAGTATAGCACTTTGGTCAGGGCAGCCAAAAATTGGGAGGCTCCTCTTTGTCCCTGGATAGAGACGTGCAGTAGGGCCTGTAACCCTCAAGTGGGTGTATTGTAGTATAGCCCTTTGGTCAGGGCAGCCAAAAATTGGGAGGTTCAACAATGACCCATGCATACAGACATGTAGTAGGGCCTGTAACCCTCAAGTGGGTGAATTTTAGCCTAGGCCTTTGGCCAGGGCAGCCAAAAATTGGGAGGTTCAACAATGACCCATGCATTCAGACATGTAGTAGGGCCTGTAACCCTCAAGTGGGTGTATTGTAGTATAGCCCTTTGGTCTGGGCAGCCAAAAATTGGGAGGTTCAACAATGACCCATGCATTGAGACATGTAGTAGGGCATGTAACACTCAAGTGGGTTTATTGTAGTATAGCCCTTTGGTCAGAGCAGCCAAAAATTGGGAGGCTCCTCTTTGTCCCTGGATAGAGACGTGCAGGAGGGCCTGTTAACAAGAACTGGGTGTATTGTAGTATAGCACTTTGGTCAGGGCAGCCAAAAATTGGGAGGCTCCTCTTTGTTCCTGGATAGAGACGTGCAGGAGGGCCTGTTAACAAGAACTGGGTGTATTGTAGTATAGCACTTTGGTCAGGGCAGCCAAAAATTGGGAGGCTCCTCTTTGTCCCTGGATAGAGACGTGCAGTAGGGCCTGTAACCCTCAAGTGGGTGTATTGTAGTATAGCACTTTGGTCAGGGCAGCCAAAAATTGGGAGGCTCCTCTTTGTCCCTGGATAGAGACGTGCAGGAGGGCCTGTTAACAAGAACTGGGTGTATTGTAGTATAGCACTTTGGTCAGGGCAGCCAAAAATTGGGAGGCTCCTCTTTGTCCCTGGATAGAGACGTGCAGGAGGGCTTGTCAACAAGAACTGGGGTGATTGTAGTACAGCCCTTTGGTCAGGGCAGCCAAAAATTGGGAGGCTCCTCTTTGTCCCTGGATAGAGACGTGCAGGAGGGCCTGTAAGCCTCAAGTGGGTGTATTGTAGTATAGCCCTTTGGTCAGGGCAGCCAAAAATTTGGAGGTTCAACAATGACCCATGCTTACAGACATGTAGTAGGGCCTGTAACCCTCAAGTGGGTGTATTGTAGTATAGCCCTTTGGTCAGGGCAGCCAAAAATTGGGAGGCTCCTCTTTGTCCCTGGATAGAGACGTGCAGGAGGGCCTGTTAACAAGAACTGGGTGTATTGTAGTATAGCACTTTGGTCAGGGCAGCCAAAAATTGGGAGGCTCCTCTTTGTCCCTGGATAGAGACGTGCAGTAGGGCCTGTAACCCTCAAGTGGGTGTATTGTAGTATAGCCCTTTGGTCAGGGCAGCCAAAAATTGGGAGGCTCCTCTTTGTCCCTGGATAGAGACGTGCTGGAGGGCCTCAAAACATTTTTCACATTAAAAAGATGCGGGTATCCTGTCTTTGTAATGCCCATTCAAAAAGAATGGGCGTAAACATTTACCACTGGGGGTATAGCTGAAACAACAGCCAAACTATTGTAACGGTCATCATGGTGGCACATGAGGAGAAGGAGGAGCAGTCCAGCGATTAGCCAAGGAATAGGGAGACGACGTGGTGGATGATCCAGTAGCTGACCCAACCTGACAGGAGTATATGCAGAGCGAGGACAGCAGTGCACAGGGTGAGGGAGGCGTAGCATCCCAACAGGCAGTACGAAGCAGGGTCGGGTACGCATGCAGAAGGCAGCCAACCGTTCCCCGGAACAACAACACGACACAAGGTGCCTGTGCAAATGTTATGTCTTCCCGAGTCTTGCAGTATTTTAAGTTGGCTCCAGATGACTGTAAAAAGGCCATTTGCAACACCTGCCATGCCAGCATCAGCAGGGGTACGAAAACTAGCAGCCAGACCACCACCAGCATGATCAGGCACATGTCAGCCAAGCACCCGACTTTGTGGGAAGTACAACAGAGTCGAGGAGCGGTGCTTGCTGATGTCACTGCTACGTCTTCGCCTGTTGTGCGTGCGAGCCAATCCCCTGTCCATGCTGGCCGCGAACAAGCCTCCGGCCCTGCACCTGAAGTTGCCCACGCACAAATTACACCACCATCAAGCATGTCCTTGTCCCAGCGCAGCGTTCAATTATCCATTCAGAAAACATTTGAACGCAGGCGCAAATACGCTGCCAACGCCCCACATGCCACAGTCCTGAATGATCACATTTTGCGACTCATAGCGCTACAAATGTTGCCTTTCCGGCTAGTGAAGACAGAAGCATTCCGTGACCTGATGGCGGCTGCTGTCCCATGTTAATTGGTCCCCAGCCGCCACTATTTCTCCAGATGTGCCGTCCCCGCTTTGCATAACCACGTGTCCAACAGCATCACACGTGCCCTCAACAACGCTGTTTCAGCCAAAGTCCACCTAATAATAATAATAATAATACAGCTTTATTTATATAGCGACAACATATTACGCAGCGATTTACAATGTAGGGTTAGAGTACAGAAAATATAATACAGTAAGTAATTACAGTAGAGAACAAATACAGTACAATAATTGGATACAAAACAATAGGCATAGAATCAATGTAAAAAAGAAAATACAATAAATAAAGCAAGAAATGAAGGTGACCCTGCTCAAAAGAGCTTACAATCTACTACAAGATAGGGGTTGCACAAGGTACAGGGGCTTATTGCACTGATGGTCCAGGCATCTTGAGGAAATGGGGCATAGAACTAAGCTTACATGGATGGTCATTATACAGTCTGTGTCGACCTTTTTGGTTTGGTGGAGTTTGTAGAAGAGTAATGTCCAGAGGGATAGGCCATTCACTATCTACAGTACAAAGGACTTCTATTAGGGAGTATGATAGGCCGCCTTAAAAAGATGCGTTTTTAGGGATCGTCTGAAGCCATGCAAGTTGTGGATAGTCATGATTTCTTGGGGTAAAGTATTCCAGAGGTTTGGTGCAGCTCTGGAGAAGTCTTGGAGCCGGGAGTGGGAGGATCGGATTATTACAGATCTCAGTCGAAGGTCATTTGAGGAACGTAGAGCGCGAGTGGGGTGATAGACAGAGATGAGGGAGGAGAGGTAGGGGGGTGCTGCACTGTGAAGAGCTTTGTGGGTGAGAAGAAGCAATTTGATTTTGATCCTGTAGTATACGGGCAGCCAGTGCAATGACTGGCACAGAGCAGAGGCATCTGAGTAACGATTGGCCAGATGGGTGATCCTGGCTGCTGCATTAAGGATGGAGTGGAGAGGAGAAACTCTGGTGAGGGGGAGGCCGCTTAATAGAGAATTGCAATAGTCAAGGCGGGAATGGATTAGGGCCATGATCAGGGTTTTTGTTGTTTACAGGGTGAGAAAGGGACGGACTCTGGAGATATGGAGATATTCTTCAGGTGTAAGCGACATGAGCGGACGAGACATTGTGTGTGGGAGGAGAAGGAGAGATCGGTGTCAAACATAACACCCAGACAACGAGCCTGCTGCCTAGGCGTTATCGTGGTGCCACAAACTGAGAGAGAGATGTCCGATTTAGGGAGGTTAGTGGATGGGGGGGAGCAGAAGAAGTTCAGTTTTGGAAAGGTTTAGTTTCAAATAGAGAGTGGACATGATATTGGAAACTGCAGCTAGCCAGTCATTGCTGTTCTTTAATACCGCAGGGGTAAGGTCAGGGAATGAAGTGTATAACCACAGACACGTGGACAAGTGCTTGTGGGCAAGTCTGCTACATCTCCTTGACAAAACACTGGGTTAATATTGTGGAGGCTGTGACACAGTCTGAGCGAGGGACGGAACACGTCCTTCCCAAAGCAAGGATAGCAGGCCCAACCTCTGTCAGGGTTTCACCGACACTCTACAGCTCCGGAATGTAATGCTCTTCAGCCTCCTCCTACTCCTCCAGCGCATCCTCATCCACTGTACCCTCCACACCAGTCCCAAGCTGGAAGCACTGCAGCACTGCCTCTGCGAAGCGGCAACAGGCTGTGCTGAAGTTAGTCTGCATAGGTGACAAACCCCACAATGCAGAAGAGGTGTGGACAGCTCTGAAACAGCAGGCAGATCACTGGCTCACAGCTCTGAACCTAAAGCCAGGAAAGGTCGTGTGTGACAATGGCCGGAACCTGGTGGCAGCTTTGAGGCGAGGCCAGCTGACGCATGTTCCATGCGTGGCCCACGCGCTCAACCTGGTGGTTCAGAGGTTTGTAAAGTGATACCCATAGCTGTCTGAACTGCTGGTAAAAGTTCGCCGTCTGTCTGCACATTTTCGCAAGTCACCTGCTGCTTCAGCCGGCATTGGCGGATTTCAGCGCCGTTAGCGTCTTACGGCACACAGACTGGTGTGTAATGTCCCCACGCGTTGGAATTCAACTCTGCACATGTTGGTCAGGATATGTGAGCAGAAGAGGGCAGTTGTGGACTACCTGCATCACCTAAGCCGTCGGGAAATGGTTCAAACTCCACACATAACACCTGAGGAGTGGAGATGGATGTCCGACCTATGTACCGTACTCCAAAACTTTGAGGACTCCACCAAGATGGTGAGCGGCGAGGACTCCATTATTAGCGTCACCATACCACTACTCTGCCTTCTAAAACGGTCTCTGCTGAAAAACAAAGAGGATGCATTGCAGGCCGAGCGCGATGACTTGGAGCAAGAAACAGTAGTGGGTGTGGGTGAAAACACACAGTCCAGCCTCATCTCATCACAACGTGCAGTGGAGGACTATGACGAGGAGGAGGAGGATGAAGACATGGAGCAACTCTCTGGCCAAATTGAGGATATGACATGCACACCAGTCATACCCTCGATTCAGCGTGGCTGGCTAGAGGACAGGGGAGATGAGGAGGAGGAGGACAGCATGTTCAGTCATCGTGTTGGTCTGGATACTGAAGTGATGGCTGTTAAGAGTCTGGCGCACATGGCTGACTTTATGGTAAGCTGCCTGGCTCGTGACCCTCGCGTTCAGAACATCTTGGCCGACAATCTGTACTGGTTGGCAACACTGTTAGACCCACGCTACAAGGAGAACTTTATGTCTGTCATTCATGAGGCAGAGAGGTCAGCCAAAATGCAATAGTTCCAGAAGGCCATAGTCACGGAAGTAGGCAAATCATTCCCCTCACAAAACGCTAGCGGCATAGGTCAGGAATCGGTGGATAACCAAGGCGTACGGCCGAGAGGGGCACAAGTCCAATCCGCCACAGGTAGGGGAACAGTCTTTACGAGGTGGGACAGTTTTCTCAGCCCCTCATGTGCCACAGCCCCTGAGGTGCGGGGTAGTGCCACAAGAAATGCTAAGTTTGGCCAGATGCTGAAGGAGTACCTTGCCGATCGAACAACTGTACTGCGAGATTCCTCTGTTCCTTACAATTATTGGGAGGCTCCTCTTTGTCCCTGGATAGAGACGTGCAGGAGGGCCTGTTAACAAGAACTGGGTGTATTGTAGTATAGCACTTTGGTCAGGGCAGCCAAAAATTGGGAGGCTCCTCTTTGTCCCTGGATAGAGACGTGCAGTAGGGCCTGTAACCCTCAAGTGGGTGTATTATAGTATAGCCCTTTGGTCAGGGCAGCTAAAAATTGGGAGGCTCCTCTTTGTCCCTGGATAGAGACGTGCAGGAGGGCCTCAAAACATTTTTCACATTGAAAAGATGTGGGTATCCTGTCTTTGCAATGCCCATTCAAAAAGAATGGGCGTAAACATTTACCACTGGGGGTATAGCTGAAACAACAGCCAAACTATTGTAACGGTCATCATGGTGGCACATGAGGAGAAGGAGGAGCAGTCCAGCGATTAGCCAAGGAATAGGAAGACGACGTGGTGGATAATCCAGTAGCTGACCCAACCTGACAGGAGTATATGCAGAGCGAGGACAGCAGTGCACAGGGTGAGGGAGGCGTAGCATCCCAACAGGCAGTACGAAGCAGGGTCGGGTACGCATGCAGAAGGCAGCCAACCGTTCCCCGGAACAACAACACGACACAAGGTGCCTGTGCAAATGTTATGTCTTCCCGAGTCTTGCAGTATTTTAAGTTGGCTCCAGATGACTGTAAAAAGGCCATTTGCAACACCTGCCATGCCAGCATCAGCAGGGGTACGAAAACTAGCAGCCAGACCACCACCAGCATGATCAGGCACATGTCAGCCAAGCACCCGACTTTGTGGGAAGTACAACAGAGTCGAGGAGCGGTGCTTGCTGATGTCACTGCTACGTCTTCGCCTGTTGTGCGTGCGAGCCAATCCCCTGTCCATGCTGGCCGCGAACAAGCCTCCGGCCCTGCACCTGAAGTTGCCCACGCACAAATTACACCACCATCAAGCATGTCCTTGTCCCAGCGCAGCGTTCAATTATCCATTCAGCAACATTTGAACGCAGGCGCAAATACGCTGCCAACGCCCCACATGCCACAGTCCTGAATGATCACATTTCGCGACTCATAGCGCTACAAATGTTGCCTTTCCGGCTGGTGGAGACGGAAGCATTCCGTGACCTGATGGCGGCTGCTGTCCCATGTTAATCGGTCCCCAGCCGCCACTATTTCTCCAGATGTGCCGTCCCCGCTTTGCATAACCACGTGTCCAACAGCATCACACGTGCCCGCAACAACGCTGTTTCAGCCAAAGTCCACCTAATAATAATAATAATAATAATAATACAGCTTTATTTATATAGCGACAACATATTACGCAGCGATTTACAATGTAGGGTTAGAGTACAGAAAATATAATACAGTAAGTAATTACAGTAGAGAACAAATACAGTACAATAATTGGATACAAAACAATAGGCATAGAATCAATGTAAAAAAGAAAATACAATAAATAAAGCAAGAAATGAAGGTGACCCTGCTCAAAAGAGCTTACAATCTACTACAAGATAGGGGTTGCACAAGGTACAGGGGCTTATTGCACTGATGGTCCAGGCATCTTGAGGAAATGGGGCATAGAACTAAGCTTACATGGATGGTCATTATACAGTCTGTGTCGACCTTTTTGGTTTGGTGGAGTTTGTAGAAGAGTAATGTCCAGAGGGATAGGCCATTCACTATCTACAGTACAAAGGACTTCTATTAGGGAGTATGATAGGCCGCCTTAAAAAGATGCGTTTTTAGGGATCGTCTGAAGCCATGCAAGTTGTGGATAGTCATGATTTCTTGGGGTAAAGTATTCCAGAGGTTTGGTGCAGCTCTGGAGAAGTCTTGGAGCCGGGAGTGGGAGGATCGGATTATTACAGATCTCAGTCGAAGGTCATTTGAGGAACGTAGAGCGCGAGTGGGGTGATAGACAGAGATGAGGGAGGAGAGGTAGGGGGGTGCTGCACTGTGAAGAGCTTTGTGGGTGAGAAGAAGCAATTTGATTTTGATCCTGTAGTATACGGGCAGCCAGTGCAATGACTGGCACAGAGCAGAGGCATCTGAGTAACGATTGGCCAGATGGGTGATCCTGGCTGCTGCATTAAGGATGGAGTGGAGAGGAGAAACTCTGTTGAGGGGGAGCCGCTTAATAGAGAATTGCAATAGTCAAGGCGGGAATGGATTAGGGTCACGGTCAGGGTTTTTGTTGTTTACAGGGTGAGAAAGGGACGGACTCTGGAGATATTCTTCAGGTGTAAGCGACATGAGCGGACGAGACATTGTGTGTGGGAGGAGAAGGAGAGATCGGTGTCAAACATAACACCCAGACAACGAGCCTGCTGCCTAGGCGTTATCGTGGTGCCACAAACTGAGAGAGAGATGTCCGATTTAGGGAGGTTAGTGGATGGGGGGGAGCAGAAGAAGTTCAGTTTTGGAAAGGTTTAGTTTCAAATAGAGAGTGGACATGATATTGGAAACTGCAGCTAGCCAGTCATTGCTGTTCTTTAATACCGCAGGGGTAAGGTCAGGGAATGAAGTGTATAACCACAGACACGTGGACAAGTGCTTGTGGGCAAGTCCGCTACATCTCCTTGACAAAACACTGGGTTAATATTGTGGAGGCTGTGACACAGTCTGAGCGAGGGACGGAACACGTCCTTCCCAAAGCAAGGATAGCAGGCCCAACCTCTGTCAGGGTTTCACCGACACTTTACAGCTCCGGAATGTAATGCTCTTCAGCCTCCTCCTACTCCTCCAGCGCATCCTCATCCACTGTACCCTCCACACCAGTCCCAAGCTGGAAGCACTGCAGCACTGCCTCTGCGAAGCGGCAACAGGCTGTGCTGAAGTTAGTCTGCATAGGTGACAAACCCCACAATGCAGAAGAGGTGTGGACAGCTCTGAAACAGCAGGCAGATCACTGGCTCACACCTCTGAACCTAAAGCCAGGAAAGGTCGTGTGTGACAATGGCCGGAACCTGGTGGCAGCTTTGAGGCGAGGCCAGCTGACGCATGTTCCATGCGTGGCCCATGCGCTCAACCTGGTGGTTCAGAGGTTTGTAAAGTGATACCCATAGCTGTCTGAACTGCTGGTAAAAGTTCGCCGTCTGTCTGCACATTTTCGCAAGTCACCTGCTGCTTCAGCCGGCGTTGGCGGATTTCAGCGCCGTTAGCGTCTTACGGCACACAGACTGGTGTGTAATGTCCCCACGCGTTGGAATTCAACTCTGCACATGTTGGTCAGGATATGTGAGCAGAAGAGGGCAGTTGTGGAGTACCTGCATCACCTAAGCCGTCGGGAAATGGTTCAAACTCCACACATAACACCTGAGGAGTGGAGATGGATGTCCGACCTATGTACCGTACTCCAAAACTTTGAGGACTCCACCAAGATGGTGAGCGGCTCGGACTCCATTATTAGCGTCACCATACCACTACTCTGCCTTCTAAAACGGTCTCTGCTGAAAAACAAAGAGGATGCATTGCAGGCCGAGCGCGATGACTTGGAGCAAGAAACAGTAGTGGGTGTGGGTGAAAACACACAGTCCAGCCTCATCTCATCACAACGTGCAGTGGAGGACTATGACGAGGAGGAGGAGGATGAAGACATGGAGCAACTCTCTGGCCAAATTGAGGATATGACATGCACACCAGTCATACCCTCGATTCAGCGTGGCTGGCCAGAGGACAGGGGAGATGAGGAGGAGGAGGAGGACAGCATGTTCAGTCATCGTGTTGGTCTGGATACTGAAGTGATGGCTGTTAAGAGTCTGGCGCACATGGCTGACTTTATGGTAAGCTGCCTGGCTCGTGACCCTCGCGTTCAGAACATCTTGGCCGACAATCTGTACTGGTTGGCAACACTGTTAGACCCACGCTACAAGGAGAACTTTATGTCTGTCATTCATGAGGCAGAGAGGTCAGCCAAAATGCAACAGTTCCAGAAGGCCATAGTCACGGAAGTAGGCAAATCATTCCCCTCACAAAACGCTAGCGGCATAGGTCAGGAATCGGTGGATAACCAAGGCGTACGGCCGAGAGGGGCACAAGTCCAATCCGCCACAGGTAGGGGAACAGTCTTTACGAGGTGGGACAGTTTTCTCAGCCCCTCATGTGCCACAGCCCCTGAGGTGCGGGGTAGTGCCACAAGAAATGCTAAGTTTGGCCAGATGCTGAAGGAGTACCTTGCCGATCGAACAACTGTACTGCGAGATTCCTCTGTGCCTTACAATTATTGGTTCTCCAAGCTGGACACGTGGCATGAATTGGCTCTCTACGCCTTGGAAGTCCTGGCCTGCACTACCGCTAGCGTTTTGTCAGAGCGTGTTTTCAGTGGCGCAGGTGGAATCATTACTGATAAACGCACTCGCCTCTCAACTGAAAATGCTGACAGGCTGACTCAGATCAAGATGAACAAGGGTTGGATTGGGCCAGACTTCACCACACCATCAACAAATGACAACTGAATTTAAATTTTGTAATGGGAATTTGCCACGTACCTCCACTGACCCATGGGTACACACTTCTGGACTTCCGAGTGTCCAAGTGTGGGATCAGTAATGTGCGTGGACGTGTACTCGGCCTGTTGGTAGGAAGGAGGATTAGGTTGGGAAATGTGCGGTGCAGTATCACAGTTACTGACACTTGACCGTGTGGAAGACAGGGTGTTTGTGGAGGTGCCAATCAGACTTGAAGCATTATCCGCTATCCAAGTAACAAGCTGTTGACACTGGTATTGGTTCAAGAGCGGTGTACTGGAGCGGGCACCAACAATTTGGGACAGGACGTGTGAGCGAGTAGATGTGCCACTTTCTTGTTGCGAAATTAGTGCTTGCACACGACCTCGGCCTCTGGCTTCACCGCAATCACGTTCACCTCCTTGTTCCTTGCCAACGCCCTTGTGCATTTCGCTTGTATACAGCGACAACAGTCACAGGAGAGGATTTTAGTCCCTAACCTGTAGTAAGGTAGTACGTACACCTGTCTGGTGACTGTAATGGTTTCAGGAGAGGATTTTAGTCCCTAACCTGTATTAAGGTAGTACGTACACCTGTCTGGTGACTGTAATGGTTTCAGGAGAGGATTTTAGTCCCTAACCTGTATTAAGGTAGTACGTACACCTGTCTGGTGACTGTAATGGTTTCAGGAGAGGATTTTAGTCCCTAACCTGTATTAAGGTAGTACGTACACCTGTCTGGTGACTGTAATGGTTTCAGGAGACGATTTTCGTCCCTAACCTGTAGTAAGGTAGTACGTACACCTGTCTGGTGACTGTAATGGTTTCAGGAGACGATTTTAGTCCCTAACCTGTATTAAGGTAGTACGTACACCTGTCTGGTGACTGTAATGGTTTCAGGAGAGGATTTTAGTCCCTAACCTGTATTAAGGTAGTACGTACACCTGTCTGGTGGCTGTAATGGTTTCAGGAGAGGATTTTCGTCCCTAACCTCTATTAAGGTAGTAAGTACAAGAGTGTGGTGACTCTAATGGTCACAGAAAAGCTTGGATTCCAATCTGTATCACCCTGCCTATATCCTCCTAGATTAGTCCTGAGAAGGACTGTTCTGGTCACTGGAAAGCTTGGACTCCGATCTGGATCACCCTGCCTATATCCTCCTAGATTACTCCTGAGAAGGACTGTTGTGGTCAGCAGCAGCAGTTTGCAGCCCTGCTCCGGATCTACCTGTAAGGGCCGCAAATCTGTCCCTAATCAGCAGCAGACACTCTCCCTACACTCACTGTCTGGAAGGCTGTGTGCCGAGCACAGCGCGCCGGGAGTTATAAAGGCTCGGTGACGCTGTGCAGGGCGGCCAATCACTGCTATGCCACAACTAACAGGGCTGTGGCATTGCAGTGGTCTGCCAGCCATTCCCTGCACGTGGGCTGGCTCTCAAGAGAGCGCCAACATGCAGAGATGACGACCACGAGCACAGCACGAGTATCGCGAGATTACTCGGTGCTCGGCGAGTCGCCCGAGTACAGTGATACTCGTGCGAGTACCGAGTAGTGGCGAGCATGCTCGCTCATCACTAATCATCATTGAAGGCTTCTTAAGTTGTCATGTGCTAAGTGAAGGGGAGTGGTCCCTAAGTTGAAATGTTTTCAGCCAAATCTGTGTAATGTTCATCTAATTTCAACCAGGCAAAGTCATCAAGTGAAGATTCTTCTCCCTGAACCGCAGAGGACATCTGGATGGGATAGGTGCTCTCCTACATAAGTGTGAATTCCATCTAACATATGCATTTCCCCTTCCCTCTGATCCTGTTAGTTATGAAAACGTTCAGGGTTGAGAAGCCAAGGGTCATTCTGATTGCCCCTTTCTGGTCAAAGAGAGCTTGGTTTACATGGCTAAGGACTGTGTCAATAACGGAACCTCGGATACTTTCAGATGTTTCAGATGTTGCATCCTCCATACTCTGGAGCTCTTTGCTGCATTACATGTGACTCCTGTCTACCCTGAAGACCTTAAAAAAAACATCAAGACCCACCTCTTCTGACAATTCTACAACCTGCAGTGACCTACTGTCCACTAAACCACCGCACGATCAGTTCTACCCATCTCTTGTAGACTGTGAGCCCTAGCAGGCAGGGTCCTCTCTTCTCCTGTACCCATGGCCGCCATTAGACCATTACAGCTCTTAATCATTAAGGGGCCCGCCAATAATTTGAGGGGGCGTGGCTCTCTGAACAGGTGTAGGGGGCCCGGGCGTGCTAGCGGGGGGTGGCCTTTTGGACCAAGGAGGCCCACCCCCCTCCCGGCCAGCACGCGGCGCTAACAGCACCAACATGGACATGCTGGCAGCTACCTGGACTAATGGTGCGGGAGACCCCAGGACTGATAACAGAATAGGGCGGCTGTGATTACAGCACTTGCCGCTGCTTCTGAGAGTCAGGAAGTAGCATGCGCAGTCACATGACCGCCAGCCCTCATCACCAACCAATAGGTCTGCGGGGCTGTGTTTCGTCACTGCCGTGACCCCACCCCTTCTGTCTCTGGGACGCCAGCTGTTGCCGATGCCGAACGAGAATGTGATCCATAACTGTCAGCGGCATTGCGGAGACACGTATGAGGTGAGTGGGCACTGCTGTCAGTGCACGTGTGTGCTGTGCCAGGGGGAGTGCACCTGTACTGCCATCATCTCCATTGCATTTCATAGTCCCAGCTGCTGCAGAGCGTCTTTTTGGTAGCATATCTTATTGTTGTCTTCACAGTGTGGCTGATAGGAGCATGGAGGCAGCCGGAGCTGGAACAGTGTGGGGGAGCTCTGGCCCCGGGGACAGACGGACACGTTACTTGTAGCTTCAAAATAGCCCCTGCAGTACAGGCCAGGAATAAGCCGAAGGCCCCTATGTGCAGAGCGGCCGGGGTGAGCCGAGGGCCCCTGTACGCGGAGCGAACGAGGATGAACCGAGGGCCCCTGTGCGCGGAGTGGACGGGGATGAGCCAAGGGCCCCTGTGCATGAAGCGGCCGGAGATGAGCCAAGGGCCCCGGTGCGTGGAGCAGCCGGGGGCGTGCCGAGGGCCCCTGCGTGCTGAGTGGCCGGGGGTGAGCCAAGGGCCCCTGCTTGTGGAGCGGCTGGGGGTGAGGCGAGGGTCCCTGTGTGCGGAGCGGTCGGGGGTGAGCCTAGGGTCTCTGTGTGTGGAGTGGCCGGGGGTGAGCCGAGGGCCCCTGTGTGGAGCAGCCAGTAGGTGAGCCGAGGGCCCCTGTGTGTGGAACGGATGTGGGTGAGCCGAGGGCCCCTGTGTGTGTAGTCGCCAGGGGGAAGCCGAGGGCCCCTGTGTGTGGAGTGGCCAGGGGTGATCTGAGGGCCCCTGTGTGCAGAGCCCGGCTAACTATAGTAAGTGTCTGCACAGCGAAAAATCACAGTGCAGCTTTTACTACTCTGCTAAGGATAGAAAATGAAAGCTGGAATGTGATTGACTGCCATTTGTCACTGTCCCTTCCCCTGTGCTACAAGAGTGTTAGCAGGGAGACCACAGAGGAGGATGTTGCATTAAGCAAGGCTAGAGATGATGAGGGCATATATAAGCATTTTAGTAGATTGAAGGCTGAGTAAAGTGTGGAGCCCACTGGGACGGGGTACTCGGTACCGGACCAGGGTACTGCTAGGGGATATCACGGCGTTCCTGGTCCAGACCATGTCCCTGGCTCACACAAGTAAATGGGGTGTATTTACAAGGGATTAGGTTTGTCGTGACGCCACCCACGGGTTGTGGTCAGGGTGACCACCGCTGTTGCAGAACCTCCGGGGATGATGTTTGGCAGCTGTAGATGGAATGGCTCCCCGCAGGTAGAGCCTGGTTCCCCGGGGCAGTGGTGATTAAAGTCCGTGATGGTTGTTATAGATGTTACAGGAAAGTAGGGGTAGTAGTAGAGATGATGAGAGTGGAGGCAATGGCAGTTTATGAGGGAAAGTAGGGTTTCAGCACAAGGATCACACACACTCACGTTTGTCGTCGTTTTTCAAGTCTTTACTGTGCAGATGGTAAAGCAGAGTATTGTCCACGGAGTCTGTACCGGGGTCGGGTTGCTCCCTCCCTGACCGGGTCCTTGGCTTCCTACTTATTCGCTTTGTGTGTGGCCCTGCTGCCGCTTTTAGCTGAACTGCTGGCCCTGTCTCCCCTCACGGGTACCAATCTGCTAGGCAACTTGAGCCCTCTGTGTCACTGACCCCTCCGTGTTGCTTTGCTATGGCACAGTGAAGATGTGAAGATGGTGGACCTTCACTATTCTGGTATTCACTGTCCTGTCTGTCTCAGGCACAGCATCGGATCTAGTATCCGTCCTAAGCGCCTCTCCGGGGTGGGTTCAGGGTAACTCCTTGTCCCGGGTGTGTTCCTCTCTTTCTCTGACTCCTTCCCTCAGACCTCTCAGGACCTCCACTACAACTCGACTCCCTCTTCTTCCTTCTCACTGACTCAAACTAAACTAAACTAAACTGACTGTCACTCCTGCTCTGAGGTAAACAACATTAGCTCCTCACACTCTTGCAGGTGCCACCTAAGCTCCTCCCACTTTCTAGTGTAGTGTTGTGTGGGGAGTAAATCCGTGTTGATGTTTCTGTGGCACATTAACCCTTGGGGTGCCACAAAAGGACGGATTCTGGAAATATGTTTGAGTTGGAGGCGACAGGAGGAGGCAAGAGTTTGTATGTGTGATTTGAAGGACAGGCCAGAGTCAAAACCTACTCCGAGCCAGCGGATTTCAGCTGTGAGAGAGAGTGTGATGCCATATACTGTGATAGATCAGGTAGGGAAGGTGCATAAGATGGAGAAAAGATAATGATTTTGGATGTATCCATGTTGAGCTGTAAGAGGAGAAAGGTGAAGGAGGATATGGCTGACACACTCTCAGATTCTGGACAGCAGAAAGTTGACATCTGGGCCAGAGAGGTAGATCTGAGTGTCGTCAGCATAAAGGTTGTATTGAAAGCCATGGGACTTTATGAGTTGTCCTAGGCCAAGGGTCTTAAACTCCAGGCCGTGAGGGCAGCACATGGTGCAAGTTTTCAGGATTTCCGTAACATTTGACAGTTGGTATTCATATTACCAACTGTAAAATGCTAAGGAAATCCCGAAAACATGCACTGTGTGCGTTCTTCAAGGCCTGGCGTTTGAGACCCTTGTCCTAGGCCAAGGGTATAGATGGAGAAAAGTGGGGGTTCCAGGACAGAGATTTGCGGGACTCCAAGAGACAGAGAGCAGGATGGGTAGGTAGTGTGGGAATGGGAAACATTAAATGTGCAGTTTCAGCTGAATGTGCATCCAAGAAATGCAATACTTAAAATAGATGCCGACCTATCAGAGGCCAGCAGGTGACGTCAGCAAGTATGTCAGGTGGAGGCTGGGTGGAGTCTCAGGGGGGCCCCAAAATGTTGGCAGTAAGGGGCCCCGAAATTCCTAGTGCAGCCCTGCCTGTACCTGTGTGTCTTGTATTGTTGATTGTACCTGTCTATATATGTCCTTTTCACATGCAAGGCGCCATGGCATAAATGACGCTATAATAATAAATAACAATAATAATAATCATCTTCTGACTCAGGAGCTGATCTTCCATCCTCAAGTTCACTGATTACACCTGACAAAATGGAACTTGAAAGGGAGCTGTTGTCAGACAGAGAATTTTCACAGAATTTAGTTTCTACTCTCCTTCTAAGTAGAAAGAAGGTGACTTCTATCAACTACACCAAGATATGGAACAAGTTCTTCGAATTTGTAGACTTCAAATTATCTTCCCTACGTCAGCAAGTTCCTCTGGCAGAAGTATTAGAGTTTCTACAGAAAGGACTTGAAATATACCTCTCCACCAATATGCATAAAGTGCAAAAATTGACCCTGAGTTCACTTTATGACAAAAAGTTTGCTGTCCACCTATGCGTTCACAGGTTTAGTGCTTTCTTCGCTTTAAGGCCACTATGAGGCCCTAGGCAGGCCCCCTGGTATCTACAGTGTTGGCCAAAAGTATTGACACCCCTGCAATTCTGTCATATAATACTTAGTTTCTTCCTGAAAATGATTGCAATTACAAATTCTTTGGTATTATTATCTTCATTTAATTTGTCTTCAATGATAAAACACAAAAGAGAATGAAACAAAAAGCAAAACATTGAACATTTCACACAAAACTCCAAAAATGGGCCAGACAAAAGTATTGGCACCCTCAGCCTAATACTTGGTTGCACAACCTTTAGCTAAAATAACTGCGATCGACTGCTTCCGGTAACCATCAATGAGTTTCTTACAATGCTCTGCTGGAATTTTAGACCATTCTTCTTTGGCAAACTGCTCCAGGTCTCTGATATTTGAAGGGTGCCTTCTCCAAACTGCCATTTTTAGATCTCTCCACAGGTGTTCTATGGGATTCAGGTCTGGACTCATTGTTGGCCACCTTAGAAGTTTCCAGTGCTTTTTCTTAAACCATTTTCTAGAGCTTTTTGAAGTGTGTTTTGGGTCATTGTACTGCTGGAAGACCCATGACCTCTGAGAGAGACCCAGCTTTCTCACACTGGGCCCTACATTATGCTGCAAAATTTGTTGGTAGTCTTCAGACTTCATAATGCCATTCACATGGTCAAGCAGTCCAGTGCCAGAGGCAGCAAAGCTACCCCAAAACATCAGGAAACCTCCGCCATGTTTGACTATAGGGACCGTGTTCTTTTCTTTGAATGCCTCTTTTTTTCTCCTGTAAACTCTATGTTGATGCCTTTGCCCAAAAAGAGAGAACATTCTTCCAAAACGTTTTAGGCTTTCTCAGGTAAGTTCTGGCAAACTCCAGCCTGGCTTTTTTTATGTCTCGGGGTAAGAAGTGGGGTCTTCCTGGGTCTCCTACCATACAGTCCCTTTTCATTCAGACGCCAACAGATAGTATGGGTTGACACTGTTGTACCCTCGGACTGCAGGGCAGCTTGAACTTGTTTGGATGTTAGTCAAGGTTCTTTATCCACCATCCGCACAATCTTGCGTTGAAATCTCTTGTCAATTTTTCTTTTCCGTCCACATCTAGGGAGATTAGCCACAGTGCCAGGGGCTTTAAACTTCTTGATGACACTGCGCACGGTAGACACAGGAACATTAAGGTCTTTGGAGATGGACTTGTAGCCTTGAGATTGCTCATGCTTCCTCACAATTTGGTTTCTCAAGTCCTCAGACAGTTCTTTGGTCTTCTTTCTTTTCTCCATGCTCAATGTGGTACACACAAGGACACAGGACAGAGGTTGAGTCAACTTTAATCCATGTCAACTGGCTGCAAGTGTGATTTAGTTATTGCCAACACCTGTTAGGTGCCACAGGTATGTTACAGGTGCAGTTAATTACTCAAATTAGAGAAGCATCATATGATTTTTCTAACAGTGCCAATACTTTTGTCTACCCCCTTTTTTATGTTTGGTGTAGAACTATATCCAATTTGGCTTTAGGACAATTCTTTTTGTGTTTTTTTCATTGAAGACAAATTAAATGAAGATAATAATACCAAAGAATTTGTGATTGCAATCATTTTCAGGAAGAAACTGAGTATTATCTGACAGAATTGCAGGGGTGTCAATACTTTTGGCCAACACTGTAGATTTAGTCCTAAATGCTCTTACCCTTTCAAAAATCCCCGTTAAGCCGATCTCTTTAGCTAACATTAGGGTGGTCACCCATAAAACAGTACTTTTTGTGGCTTTGACGTCAGCCAAGCGGATAAGTGAGTTACAGGTTCTCTCAATTGATCCACCATTCACCACTATCTTGGATAATAGGATAATACTGAAGCCCAATACTGGAGCCCAATACGTCTTTACTTCCAAAAGTAAATTCTAAGTTTTATAGAAGCCAGGAAAATTTCCTTGATGTTGGGAGAGGTGTCCTTGAATGTTTGGAAGTAAGAGGGTCTTGGCGAAAGTCTTCCACCATGTTTATTCTGTTTCATGGGCCAAATAAGAGGAAGGCAGCTACCAGATTCACCATTGCTAAATGTGTTAGGATGGCCATAAACTTAGCCTAATCTGCTTCAAGTCAAGATCTCCCTAGAGCTATCTCTACCCCCTGGGTGAAAAAGGCTAATGCTTCTGTTGAGCAAATCTGTAGGGCTGCGGTCTGGTCTGCACCTTCTACTTTTTTCAAACACTTCTGGTTAGATTTTGGCCTTTAGGAGAAAGATGCAATAGGGATTTCTTATATTTTATTCTCTCACATATGGGGCTGTCATGGGCAGAGGAAAAGACGATAATTTTTTACTGATACTTGGATTTTCCAGAGGCATGACAGCACTATGCTAGTTCATTCCCTTGGTTTGGTGGTAGGATTTTCTCACTCTTTCACAAAATAAAAAAAGTGTTTGTGTATAATATATATACCCGTATATACTCGTGTATAAGCCGACCCGTGTATAAGCCGACCCCCCTACTTTTGCCCCCAAAACCTGGGAAAATCTATTGACTCGTGTATAAGCCGAGGGTGGACTCTAGCACAAGTATACAGCCCCCAGCAGTGTGGTATACACCAGTCCCAGAGGTAGATACAGCAGCCCCAGTGGTAGTATACACGCAGCCCCAGTAGTATATACAGCCCCAGTGGTAGTATATACAGCCCCAGTGGTAGTATACAGGGCCCCAGCAGTATATACAGCCCCAGTGGTAGTATACAGGGCCCCAGAGGTATATACAGCCCCAGTGGTAGTATATACAGCCCCAGTGGTAGTATATACAGCCCCAGTGGTAGTATACAGGGCCCCAGCAGTATATACAGCCCCAGTGGTTTATACAGCCCCAGTGGTAGTATACAGGGCCCCAGAGGTATATACAGGGCCCCAGAGGTATATACAGGGCCCCAGAGGTAGTATATACAGCCCCAGTGGTAGTATATACAGCCCCAGTGGTAGTATATACAGCCCCAGTGGTAGTATACAGGGCCCCAGCAGTATATACAGCCCCAGTGGTTTATACAGCCCCAGTGGTAGTATACAGGGCCCCAGAGGTATATACAGGGCCCCAGAGATAGTATATACAGCCCCAGTGGTAGTATATACAGCCCCAGTGGTAGTATATACAGCCCCAGCAGTATATACAGCCCCAGTGGTTTATACAGCCCCAGTGGTAGTATATACAGCCCCAGTGGTAGTATACAGGGCCCCAGAGGTATATACAGCCCCAGTGGTAGTATATACAGCCCCAGTGGTAGTATATACAGCCCCAGTGGTAGTATATACAGCCCCAGTGGTAGTATACAGGGCCCCAGCAGTATATACAGCCCCAGTGGTTTATACAGCCCCAGTGGTAGTATACAGGGCCCCAGAGGTATATACAGGGCCCCAGAGGTAGTATATACAGCCCCAGTGGTAGTATATACAGCCCCAGTGGTAGTATACAGGGCCCCAGCAGTATATACAGCCCCAGTGGTTTATACAGCCCCAGTGGTAGTATATACAGCCCCAGTGGTAGTATACAGGGCCCCAGAGGTATATAGCAGCCCCAGCGGTAGTATACAGGCAGCCCCAGTAATGCAGGGCCCCCCCAGCGTCTCTCCGGTCACCTGTAAAGGAAGCTATACTTATCACAGTGCTCTGTCCGCGCCCGCTCGCACCCGCTCTCAGCAGCCGACCGGATCCTCCATCTTGCGTCTTCTTTCTTCCTGTTTCCTGTGCTCGTCGCAGGGAATGACGTCATTCCCCGCGACGAGCACAGAAACAGGAAGAAAGAAGACGCAAGATGGAGGATCCGGTCGGCTGCTGACAGCGGGTGCGAGCGGGCGCGGACAGAGCACTGTGATAAGTATAGCTTCCTTTACAGGTGACCGGAGAGACGCTGGGGGGGCCCTGCATTACTGGGGATGCGGGGGCTGCTGTATACCGATGTATACATCGGTATGTACCGATGTATACATCGGTATGTACCGATGTATACATCGGTATACAGCACTGACTCGCGTATAAGCCGAGGGGGGTACTTTTCAGCCCAATTTTTGGGCTGAAAACTCGGCTTATACGCGAGTATATACGGTATATACATAGAACATGGAGAATTTCTTTTCTGCATAGGTGTAGATATGTGTACTAATGTGCTACCTATTATGCTCTGAAAACATACTGGGGCTTTGAAAAGGTACCACCTCTTTGATTTTCAATAGGCTTCCTGTTCCTGGGGGCGGATAAACTTTCACATGTACAGTGCTGTCATGGTTTTGGAAAATCTAACTACAGGTAAGTAAATATCTTCCATGTTTCCTTTAACTGGAGCCTAACATGGTGAAAATGGCATCTGATCTGCAGGCAAGATGCTACAGTGCAGAATGACTTTATCAGATTGATAAACAATTTTGGGGAAAAAGTTTCAGTAAAACTTGTGTTTTTTTAATTGAAATCCTTGCTGTTTCTGTGGTCCTACTCAGTGATTGACAGACTTAAGTACAAAGTTGAACAAAAAACAGCCAACAATTTTAAGTATTTTTTGTTAAAATAATTTAAAATAAATTCCATGTACAATATTTTTTAAACCATTTTCTTAATATTCATATATTGATATCATGTACAGTACTGCCCAAAAATTATAGGCAGGTTGGAAAAATTTCTGCAACATAAGAATACTGTCAAAAATAGAAATGTTAATAGTTCATTTGTATCAAATAAAAAAATGCAAAGTGAATTAACATACGAGAAATGTAATTGAACAATATTTCCTCTGACCACATTTTTCCTTGAAAGTAGTAATAAAAAATGCATCACGTTCTCTAGGTACACAGGCACACAGTTTTTGAAGCAATTCAGCAAGGAGGTTGTTCCAAACATCTTGCAGAGCTAATCCTCGGTCTTCTGTCTATGTATGCTACCGCACATCTTTCCCTTTTTGTTATTATTCCCACACAGACTCAATAATGTAGAGATTGGGGCTCTGCGGGGTCATATCGGCACTTCCAAGACTCTTGTTCTTTACACTAAAGTTAGTTCTTAATTAAATTGCTGTAAGTGTGAAGTTGGTGCCATCCTGCGGCAGAATAAATTTGAAGGCAGTCACCTTTCACTGGTTTGAAAGGGAGGGGTTAGATAATTAAAGTAACACCCAGTAGGGAGAGTGGCCTGGCTGTGGCACTGAGCGGATGCATCCCTTAGAGCTCCGCAGACTCCAAAGATTCACCCACCTGGGACTCAGAGCTACGAGAGCAATTGTGGGCGGTCAGGCCGGGACCGTTGCCCTCATACTACCAAGAGCCGATTTCAGGAGCCGAGAGGAAGGCCCCGCGAACACAGAGCTTTGAGGAGAAGACACAGGAGTAAGATGGCCGCTGCCTGGTGATGGGCTCCTCCTCCTCCCTCCCAGCACTCTGCGCTCCGCACTGTTCTGATGCTGGAACCCAATACCTTAGCCCAGATGGTGCACGGGCACCGCTACGGATCCCCTCCATGGCTGTTGCTGACTGCTAGATCTTCAGGTTACCACTAGGACCCTGAGGCTGGAAGCGGGCAGAGGAATTGGATGCAGCATTACAAGCAAAGAGGTGAACTTACATATTGAGGGCTTAGGCTACTTTCACATAACGATTTTAAGGGAGCCGATGCTGTCCGATATAAATTGGACAGCATCGGCTCCCTTCTGATGCCTGGAATCGGATGCCAAATAGGCATCCGATTCCGGCATTAAATCGTAGCCTCCGGGCTGAAAAAAAGAAAAAAAAAAGAGTTTATGCTCACCTCCCCCCGAGCCCCCGCCGTCTCCCGCCGTCTTCCTGCAGGCTCCCGGTGGCTCCCGCAGGCTGCCGAGGTCTTCTTCATGTGTACAGGACCTGCGGTGATGTCACAGTCACGTGACCGTGGGTTCCACCATGGAAACCCGCGGTCACATGACTGTGACATCACCGCAGGTCCTGAACAGCAGAAGAAGACCTTCTGCTGACACCGGGAGCCTGCGGGAGCCACCGGGAGCTTGCAGGAAGACGGCGGGGGCTCGGGGGGAGGTGAGCATAAACTTTTTTTTTTTTTTTAACCCTTGTGCTCCCAGTTAGGAGCAGTTTTACTGTACTGAGCATGCTCAGTACAGTAAAATCAGGTCCGAGGAGACATCAGATGTTTCCTCGGACCCTTCTCCATAGGGCCCCATGTTATAGGGATCGGGTCAGATCGGATGTGCACTAAATGCCATCCGATTTGCTCCGATCCGATTCCGTCAGATTTTATTTTCGGTGCAAAAATCGGAGCAGGCTCCGATTTTTGCACCGATCATAAAATCGGACAGAATCGGATTGGACCAAATCGGATGGCATTTAGTGCACATCTGATTCGGTCCGATGCCCATAGAGCTGCATGGGGTCAAATTCGGACCGATGCTGTCCGATTTTGATCGGACAGCATCGGATCTGAAAAATCCGTAGTGTGAAGGCAGCCTTAGTACCCCAAACCACTGGACCACAGGACCACTGAAGATCTGCTCTGTAGAGACACCTCAGCTAAGTACCAGCCACTATTGTGACTTTCTTCTTTTTTATTCATCACTCGACTGAGCCCTCGTGGGGGAACTAGAGGAGAGGCCTGCCTTGGGGTCTGAACTACACTGGGGATTTGGGCCTAGCCTGGGGTTGTTGTAACAGAGAGCTGGTCGGACAGGCACTGGTGAACAGAATAAGAAACATCATCCCAGTTAGTTGGCATTACAGAATCTGTTCCAAGACCCCTGGGCTTATATACTGAGGCATATTGATTGATCTGCCATCACTCCACAGAACTAAAACTATGCAACCTAAAAGTAGGAGGGCTTCCCCAGCCCCTTCTCCTGCTGGCCAAGGAATAGTGGGAGGCAGAGAGTAGGGCATACAGAAGTACTTACTAGAGACTACTAAATACCATGCCTCCCAAGCCACAGGTACAGCTGATTCCGATCTACGACCCAGTGGCTCCCAAAAATGCACCACAGACGTACACACCAATGTATCAGCGGCATCCATACAGTTTCCTGGTACCACCCTTGGGCCGTCTGCAGTGACCATTTCGCAGACACCTGTCACGACGTTGGAGGAGATTAGAGACCTGCACACATGGATGAGGGATTTGCCCACAAGGGCCGCTATTAAGGGTTACATCTCTCTTTTAGAATCTCTATGCAGAGACAAAATACAGGGCCTCAGTAAATCAGTGGCACAAGTCACAGAGACGGTGACCCTCCTGAAGGCCTCCAGCACCTCGCAATTTGAGACACAGGCTGACTACCAGAGATCCCTGGACTGACACTCAGAACAGATTTCTCTCTTGCTTAACTCAATGGAGGAGGGCTCCCCAACGCCACAGGGCCCCTTGACCTGATCCCAACACTTCAAGGCCTCTTTTTATTTTTTTTAACTTTTATTAAGATTATGAATTAAATAGAAAGCAATATAATGTACAAAATTATGTTCAAAAGACACAAAGTGCATGCAACATATCAATATATTGTTAGCGTGTCGAGTCGATGGGTCTCAAAAATGAAAGGAAATGGAACTCATAACTGTAGCAATAGCGAGAAAGCCAATACCGACTGCTATCGAGGCATCATCTTAGTACCTCTTTTACACAAAGTATCTGAACCACTCCTGAAGGATGGTAGGAACCTAAACTGAAACTCAAGTATGAATTAACAAGCTAGAAGAAACAGAGTAAGATGTGAACAAGAATGAAAGTGAAAAGAAAGTAGAAAGTCTTAGAAAGAGAAGTGTAGGTTGGTAGGGGTTAAGATGGGTACCAGAATGTGTCGGGGAAGGGGGGGGGAGATTCTAGACTCCCGTCATATTACAGACTCAGCCTGTCTCTAGCAGTGAAATGTAATAATAATAATTTATTCATTTATATAGCGCTATTAATTCCATAGCACTTTACATACATGAGTAATGCTGTCTCTCTTGGAGCTCACAATCTAAACATCCTATCAGTATGTCTTTACAATGTGGGAGGAAACCAGAGTGCCCGGAGGAAACCCACGCAAACACGGGGAGAACATACAAACTCCTTGCAGATGTTGTCTTTAGTGTCCTTGATGGGAATTGATCCCAGGACCTCAAGACCCCAGTGCTGCAAAGGCTACAGTGCTAACCACTTGAGCCACCGTGCTGCCCGATCATCAGATCCCTTAAATTCTGTCCAGTAGTACCAAGTTCTAATGAACTGGTCCTGGGAATTGTGAATGATGGAGGTGAGGTCTTTGAGAAACATTATCTCATTCACCCTGTCGAACCACATAGCCATCGTGGGAGGGTTAGTTTTTTTCCACTAGTGGGAAATGCAATCTCCAGCAGCCGTAATTAAGTGGCGTAGTAACAAGTTCTTGGATTGTTTCGTTGAGATGTCACTGATGTAAAAGGACAAGGGCTGGTTCCAGAGCAGTGGTCAAGCTAGTAACTCTATGGATTACCCTCTGTACCATGGCACCCCAGGGTTCAATTGCCACAGTGTCATTATTGCCCCCGGGTGGTAATGTCACACTTGAGAGAAACAGAAGGGTATTCACACCAGGCGGGTAACCGCAAACAACACCTTCTGCCTTCAGGCCTGAAGGGGTAGACCTAAACCCGACTTCAGGAGGACTGAGGAAGACATTCTGGTGGACTGGAGGCTTCCTTAAGCTAGTCCCAGGATAGATAACTCAGCGTAAAGACCCAAGGCTAGGGTGCACCGTGCTCACTCCAGAGGAATAGCGCAAAAAACATACACAGTGCAGGGTCTAGTGTCCTGGCAGTCAATACTGAAAGGTGGGGAATTACAAGTTCCCCAGTCACACTGTGCCCAGAGGCAAAGCAACATAGAGAGTTCAGGAGCTGTCACCCGAGATGAGGGACTAATAAAAGACTCGAATTGCCTGTCATACCGGCACCTCGCAGGAGAGAGAGAGCTAGCAGATTAGCTAAAGCAGCAGGAGCCTACACACTGAGTGCAGCAAGGAGGCCTCGGAACCGGCCAGGTGAAGATACCCTGAGTTGCTTTTAGGCAAGGACCCAGTTAACAACAGCCTGAATTACAGATGCACTAGTAAAGGGCTGAGGAACTACAAAATCACGAGTCTGTCTGTTGCTTTGCGCCCGCCATCCTGCTCCCTACACCCTTTCTTCACCCACTGGCCCGGGGATCTGCTCTGCCTGTGGAGAGCCACTCCATCCCATCCCCAGAGGATCTGCATCAGTGGTGGCCACCTATAGCCACATACCACGGGTGGCGTCGCGAATAACTCCATTAATCAATATCCCTTTCCCAACAAAGTCATAATTCCTCTTTTAACTGAATCCAGGGTCATGGAAGCCGGGTCTCGACCCATGTGACTCCCCAGAACTGCTTAACAGCCCAGGACCAAGCACCCCATGACCCTGGGGGTGCATCAGTTTTTGGCATTATGAACAGGATCCCATAGCCCGGTATCACCAGGTTCTGTGTGCCGTGAACTGTGTAAATAGGTATTTTTGACTGTCGCCATTACTAACGCTTGAGGCATGCGGGAAGCCGAGGGGGTGTGTCATCATGGGCGGTACCCTCCCAAGAGCGCAAAATGAGGCCCAACCTGACAACATCCGGTGGGGCCGAAGAATCCTGTCCCACCGGCGGAACAAAAGTTGTACACCCCTATGGAAGTGAAAGACCGGAAGGGTTGAGATTCACTATGGGGGATGAAAATTTCGGAGCCGAGAAGAAAACCCACGCAGGGGGCTGGTGCAGCCAGTCACGAAATATTAAACGCAGACCCAGGAGAGGATGGAGAACCCGCTGCTAGTGCAACACAAGCCATATAGTACTGACCCCAGACATCATACCGACACCTCAGTGTTACCATATAGTACTGACCCTAGACATCATACAGACACGTCAGTGTTACCATATAGTACTGACCCCAGACATCATACAGACACGTCAGTGTTACCATATAGTACTGACCCCAGACATCATACCGACACCTCAGTGTTACCATATAGTACTGACCCCAGACATCATACCAACACCTCAGTGTTACCATATAGTACTGACCCCAGACATCATACCGACACCTCAGTGTTACCATATAGTACTGACCCCAGACATCATACCAACACCTCAGTGTTACCATATAGTACTGACCCCAGACATCATACCGACACCTCAGTGTTACCATATAGTACTGACCCCAGACATCATACCGACACCTCAGTGTTACCATATAGTACTGACCCCAGACATCATACCGACACCTCAGTGTTACCATATAGTGAACATGGTGAATAAAAAACCCAAAAAACAAATGTGTAATTGCACTGTTGTTTTGCAATTTTTAAATAAATGTCGTCATTCAAAAGTACAACTCGTCCTGCAAAAAACAACAAGAAGCCTCATATGTCTGTATTGACGGAAAAATAGAAAAGTTATGGAAGAAGAGGAAAGAAAACAGGAAATCTCCCAGAGGTGAAGGGAAAATACAGGCTTGAGGGGAAGAACGGATGGACGGATGGAAAGACTGAAAGATGGTCGGAAAGAAGGAAGGAAGGACGGTTGGTTGGAAAGAAGGAAGGATGGACGGAAAGAAGGTAGGACGGTCAGATGGACGGAAAGACGGACGGACGGAAAGAATGAAGGACGGACGGACAGAAAGAAGGACGGACGGAAAGAAGGACGGACGGACAGACGGAAAGAAGGACGGACGGACGGAAAGAAGGACGGACGGAAAGAAGGATGGACGGATGGAAAGAAAAACGGACGGACAGAAGGACAGACGGACAGAAGGACGGACGGACAGAAGGACGGACGGAAAGAAGGACGGACGGACAGAAGGACGGACAAACGGAAAGAAGGACGGGCGGACGGAAAGAAGGACGGACGGACAGAAGGACGGACAGACGGAAAGAAGGACGGACAGATGGAAAGAAAAACGGACGGACAGAAGAACGGACAGACAGAAAGAAGGACGGACGGATGGAAAGAAAAACGGACGGACAGAAGGACGGACGGACAGAAGGACGGACGGACGGAAAGAAGGACGGACGGACAGAAGGATGGACAGACGGATAGAAGGACGGACGGAAAGAAGGACGGACGGACAGAAGGACGGACAGACGGAAAGAAGGACGGACGGACGGAAAGAAGGACGGACGGACGGAAAGAAGGACGGAAAGAAGGACGGACGGACGGAAAGAAGGACGGACGGACAGAAGGACGGACGGACAGAAGGACGGACGGAAAGAAGGACGGACGGACAGAAGGACGGACGGACGGAAAGAAGGACGGACGGAAGAAGGACGGACAGAAGGACGGACGGAAAGACGGACGGACAGAAAGAAGGACGGATGGACAGAAAGAAGGACGGATGGACAGAAAGAAGGAAGGATGGACGGAAAGAAGGACGGACGGACGGAAAGAAGGACAGACGGACGGAAAGAAGGACGGATGGACAGAAAGAAGGACGGATGGACGGAAAGAAGGAAGGATGGACGGAAAGAAGGACGGACGGACGGAAAGAAGGACGGAAAGAAGGACGGACGGACGGAAAGAAGGACGGACGGACAGAAGGACGGACGGACAGAAGGACGGACGGAAAGAAGGACGGACGGACAGAAGGACGGACGGACGGAAAGAAGGACGGACGGAAGAAGGACGGACAGAAGGACGGACGGAAAGACGGACGGACAGAAAGAAGGACGGATGGACAGAAAGAAGGACGGATGGACGGAAAGAAGGAAGGATGGACGGAAAGAAGGACGGACGGACGGAAAGAAGGACAGACGGACGGAAAGAAGGACGGATGGACAGAAAGAAGGACGGATGGACGGAAAGAAGGAAGGATGGACGGAAAGAAGGACGGACGGACGGAAAGAAGGACGGACGGAAAGAAGGACGGACGGACGGAAAGATGGACGGACGGACGGAAAGAAGGACGGACGGAAAGGACGGACGGACGGAAAGAAGGACGGATGGACGGAAAGAAGGACGGACGGACGGAAAGAAGGAAGACGGAAAGAAGAAAGTACGGAAAGAAGATAGGACGGATGGACAGAAAGATGGAAGGACAGAAAGTAGGAAGGACGGATGGACAGATGGAAAGAAGGAAGGACAGTAAGAAGGAAGAATGGCACGGACGGTCAGAAAGAAGGAAGGACCTTCGGATATAAGGAAGGATGGAAAGAAGGACGGACGGACAGAAAGAAGGACGGATGGAAAGAAGGACGGACGGACGGAAAGGACGGACGGAAAGAAGGACAGATGGACGGAAAGAAGGACGGACGGATGGAAAGAAGGACGGATGAACGGATGGAAAGAAGGAAGACGGAAAGAAGAAAGTACGGAAAGAAGATAGGACAGATGGACAGAAAGATGGAAGGACAGAAAGTAGGAAGGACGGATGGACAGATGGAAAGAAGGAAGGACAGTAAGAAGGAAGAACGGCACGGACGGTCGGAAAGAAGGAAGGACCTTCGGAAATAAGGAAGGATGGAAAGAAGGAAGGACGGACGGAAAGAAGGACGAACGGAAGGAAGGAGGGACGGAAAGGACGGACGGATGGATGCACGGAAGGAAGGAAGGACAGAAAGAAGGATGGAATTTTTTATTAATTCTTATTTTTATACTGCCCCTTTAAGAGGCACCCTGCTGCACAGGCTGATCGCTTCTGGGAGATACAGAGCTCATCTGTATTTCTCAGAATCGCGGACCTGTTGTGGTTGGCAGCGCTTGCCAACCACAACCCGGAAGTGCTCAGTGACAGCATCCAAAGTCTAGCCAGGAACCCGGGCCTGTCACTTGAGCGCCGGGCTCCTGGCGGGATGTCCGATGCAGGTGGGGAACAGCGCGTTCCCCACCGTGGCCGCCTTGGATCCCGCTGTCAGTGATTGACAGCGGGATTCAAGGGGTCAACAGCACCGATCGGATCCCGGATCCGATCGGTGCTGTTACCCTGACATCTCAGCTGATGAGATCAGCTGAGATGTCGGGGCTTTGATGTGAGGTCCGCGCCGGAGTTCACATCAAACTCCCCTTAGCGGCCCATGATGTTGTACAGCATCATAGGTCGGGAAGGGCTTAAAGTCCACTTCTGAACAAACTTCTTTGATCAGTAGATGGTTGTAGCTGAATCCCATTGGCTGCTGCTAGTTCAGAGCTGATGGCACAGCCGGGCATTTTTTCAATTAAAGGGAATCTGTCACCAGGTTTTTGCAACCTAATCTGGAATGGCATAATGTAGGGCCAGAGATTTTGATTCCAGCAAAGAGTCACTAAGTGGGCTGTTCACTGTAGTTTTTATAAAATCACTGTTTAATCAGCAAAAGATTATCATTAGAGGACTACTTGGCCTGCTGCCAGATAGTCAAGTATATTCATGAGCTCTGTGAAGCCCCACCCCCTCCATTGATTACAGTGTACACCAAAACTGCTAATCATTGCTGTGGACGGGTCTACAGAGCTCCATATTCAAATGACTGTTAAATCAGCAGCCGAGAACACCGTGATTTTATCAAAATGACAGCAAGCAGCTAAACAAGTGACACATTGCTGCAATCATGGTCTTTGTCTCTATATTATGCTGCTCTCTGATTGGATGGCAAAAACGTGGTGACAGATTCCCTTTAAGAAAGGAAGTAAGCATGAGGTGTCTTTCATCTGGTGCACTCAGCGTCCTTGGCTGACCACCACTGCATGTATGGTCGTCAACCTTGCCCTTTGCAGTGGAGTTGACAATGGTGAGAAATAGAGGCACAAACATCCATCATGCAATACCATCAGGGAGGCATTTGATTGACTCCAAATTTATTCTGCAGGAAGATAACGACCGAAGACAAACAAAGTGATTATGAACAATGATTAATGTAAGTGATGACAGAGCCGTCAAATATCCTTAAGCTCATCATCATTAAAGCCCCTGTTACACTAAGCGAGATCGCTAGCAAGAGCAATGCTGAGTCACAAGTTTTGTGAAGCAACAGCGACCTCAACAGCGACCTCGCTTTGTGTGACACGTAGCAGCGATCAGGCCCCTGCTGTGAGATCGCTGATCGTTACAAATCGTTCTGGACCATTATTTGGTCGTTGCACTCCCGCTGGGCAGCATGCATCGCTGTGTTTGACAGGGTCAACGACCAACGATCTCAATACTACGCCCGAGAGTGACAGGGCCCCAAGGACCGCTGTATCATTGCTGCGCCACTGGTGAGATCTGACTGTTTGACATCTCACCAGCGATCATGTAGCGGTACACCAGCGATCCCTTCAGGTCGGATCGTTGTCGGGATCGCTGGTGCGTCGCCAATTGTAGCGGGGCCCTAAGTCTGTGTGGGATTGCATGAAGATGCATAAAGATTTGTACAAGATGAGTTTGGTTTAGACTTCTATTTTGTTCATTCAGTTAGGTTTTTCTTTTATCAATCAATAAAATTCAATTCATAGCTCTGATTACAGGTGCCTATTGAACTTTATGAAACAGAGAGGGGGAGGAACTTAGTGAGGGAACAAGCAGAGAGAAACAAACAGATTGTGCTGCAGCTTTCTAGTATGTGTTTATCTCACCTCTGAGCTGGATTCACAGCTACACTCCTCAATGCTATTCTATTTTCCTCCTTTAGAACTGTAAAGTCTGTCTGAGGCCACAGGCATAATAAGGATACCTTGAACATACTTGCCATAAGCCACTCCATTTGGCAGATTCCAGAAAAACCCTGTCACCTTTTAACTTCTATACAGGAATAAGAACTTAGACAATGCCTAGTGTATTGCTATCTATGAAGGGTTCCTGTCTGGAAGTGCAAAACAGAAGCAGGAATGGCCGCCAAGCAGGGTCAAAGCCAAGAAGTCATGTAAAAAAAATAAAAAAAATAAGAATAGTCAGAAAACATAGGTTGAGGAATAAAGATAAAAAGGAGCGTAACAGACAGAATTGAATGGGAGAAGCACAAGACTATACCTGGCAGTTTCCAGCAGTAAGCTGAAAGCAAAACAAATCTATGAGGCTGGATGGAGCTTAAGGTTACATCTCTCCTATCACCAGCGCCGCATACAGAATGAATACAGCATTGTCTGGTAACAGAACCAGATGTTGCAGGAGCAGGTCCTGGTGTAGATGTGACGGGAACATGTCCTACATGCATAGAGTCAGGAGAGTAGGAATCCCTAATATTTTCATGTGATGTTTATCAGGTAAATCATAGACACTAGTCTCCACCCACTAACTCAGAGACATCAGGAAATGAACCCCTAGACGACAGCCTTACGTCTACAGACGTCGGAAAAAAAGGGTACTAAAGCCTAGCCGACGTCTGTAGACGTTGGCAGGAAAAAGCTCTATAGCGCCACCCCTGGAGCTAATATCTCTAGGGTGTCAGTGTACCGATTGTAGCTGAGACCCTAGAGATTAGGAATTAGCTGCTTTTGTTCCCGCACCTGTAATGTGATGACCGGTAAACACCGTTTACCGATCATCACATCACAAACAGTGACAGTGCCGGTAAAAAGTACTTTCACTTTAATTCGACATGAAAACACATGTCGGATTAAAGTGAAACAGCAACCCCTTAGCCCAGCAAGACCCCCTGTGCTTGAGATTACCCCCCTTACCCCCCCATCCCTCCCCCGGGCCATCTCAAAATGGTGGCGCATGTAAAAACGCGCCGCCTCCCCTGCAGCTGCATGCGATCTGACATGTCACAAGTCAGATCGCATGGGTAACACATCCCCCTGTGCCCCCCAACACTTTCTACAGCCTCCAACCCCCTCCAGCCCCCCTTCTCCAGCTCCTCCAGCCCCCCATCTCCAGCTCCTCCAGCCCCCCATCTCCAGCTCCTCCAGCCTCGCTCCTCCAGCCCACTCCTTGCTCCTCCAGCCCCTTCCTCCAGTTTCCCTCCGCTCCTCCAGCCCCGCTCCTCTGATACCCACAGCCCCCCATCTTTAACTCCTCCAGCCCCCTCCTCGCCCCTCCAGCCCCGCTCCTCTAACCCTCTCCTCCGCTCCTCTTACCCGCTCTTCTGCTTCTGCAGCACCGCTCCTCTGGCTCCCCTCCTCGCTCCTCCGGCCCCGCTCCTGCAGCACCGCTCCTCCAGCTTCCCTCCTCCTCTCTCTCTCACCCGCTCCTCGATCCTGGGGTCCCGCTCCTGGATCCTGGAGTCCTGATCCTGGGGTCCCACTCCTGGATCCTGGGGTCCCGCTCCTGGATCCTGGAGTCCCGATCCTGGGGTCCCGCTCCTGGATCCTGGGGTCCCGATCCTGGCACCAGCAGTCTGTCTCCTCTTCTGTGCGCGCCGCTGTGTGCTGAGGTCAAACAAGGGTTAAGTCATGAACTCTAAGTTCATGACCCATCACAATCCAGGAGTCACACAGGGGTACCTTTACACGCCGTAACCGTGGAGAGAAATATTGACGGCGATATGTCGCCTTCCAATAATCGCCGTCAAAATCTCTCCCAATTGCGGGATGTAATTGGGGAATTTGGTGGCAAAATGTTGCCTCGCCACAGTCGCCTGATCTCTGTGCACTGCTCTAAAATCAGGCGACCGTGGCGAGGCGACATATCGCCGCCAAATTCCCCAATTACACGCCGCAATTGGGAGGGATTTTGAACGGCGATTATTGCAAGGCAACACATCGCCATCAATATTTCTCACCGCGGTTGCGGCGTGTAAATGTACCCTTAGAGATTATTATGAAGATCCGTTAATCTCTGTGTGACCCCAGGATCGTGATAGGTCATGAACTTACAGCGTTCATGACCTATCATTCCCCTTGAAGAGTGCCTTATTATAGCATATGGGGGATGCACCCATATGCTATAACACCGAGAAACATCGCGGGACCGCCCACTGGACTACGTCGGACATCACCGCCCACTGGACTACGTCGGACGCCACAGACAAATAAAGATGGGGTCTAAATTGTGTTTGTTTGTTTTTCTAATAAAAAAATCTTTCTCTGTGTTGTGTCTTCTTTACAATTTACTAGAGATTCCTAATGGCGGGTCTAACATTGGCCCTATATTATGAATCTCGGGCTTAGTGCCAGCTGCCGAAAAGCTGGTATTAACCCCTTATTACCCAGTCTGCCACCGCTACACGGCAGCTGGAAGAGCTGGATACAGCGCCAAAAAATGGCGCTTCTATGAATGCGCCATTTTCTGGGGAGGCTGCGGGCTGCAATTCGCAGCGGGGGGGGGCCCAGAAAGCTTGGGCCTCCCTACGCTGAGGATTCCAGCCCCCAGCTGCCTAGTTGTACCTGGCTGGCCCAAAAACATGGCGAAGCCCACGCCGTTTTTTTTAAAAAATTATTTCATGAAATAATTTTAAAAAAAAGGGCTCCCCTATATTTTTGGTTTCCAGCCAGGTAAAACTAGGCAGAAGGGGTTGGTGGCAGCCCGTAGCTGCCTGCTGTACCTGGCTGGACCAAAAGTGTGGCGAAGCCCCACGTCATTTTTTTTTTTTAAATTTAATAAAGAAATACTAGAAAAAAATGCAGGAGAGGAGACGACCAGGACACGTCTATGGGGCTTGCGGTAAGTGTGCGGCAAGTGTGGTTTCGGCACTTGCAGCAGGTGCAGCCGCGAAAAAAAACGCGGTCAGACACGTTTTTTTTTTGCGGCCGCATCTGCCGCAAGTGCTGATACCGCACTTGCCGCACCTGCCGCAAGCCCGCATAGACATTCTATGGGGCTTGCCGCAAGTGCAGCAGTTATGCGGTAATCGCGGCAGATGCGTTTTTTTCACCGCATCTGCCGTGAACGTCAAAAACCGCTGATGTGAAAGTACCCTAAAAGTGAGAAATTGTGTGAAAAAAAGAAAATGTTCAATATGACGTTATCAAATTCTGTGAAGTAGCTGTAGGTTCTAAATGCTCACTATACCACTAGATAAAATCCGTGAGGCGTCTAATTTCCAAAATGGGGTCACTTGTGGGGGAACTCCAATGTTTAGGCACACAGGGGCTCTCCATACGTGACATAGTGTCCGCTAACTATTGGAGCTAATTTTCCATTCAAATTGTTAGCGGACACCATGTCGTATATGGAGAGCCCCTGTGTGCCTAAACATTGGAGCTCCCCCACAAGTGACCCCATTTTGGAAACTAGACCCCCCCAAGGAACATATCTAGATGCATAATGAGTACTTTCAACCCCCAGATGCTTCACAAATTGATCCATAAAAATGAAAAAAGAACATTTTTGTGGAAAAGAAAGTACTTTTTCATTTTTACGGATCAGTTTGTGAAGCACCTGGGGGTTCAAAGTGCTCACTATGCATCTAGATAAGTTCCTTGGGACGTACAGTTTACAAAATGGGGTCACTTGTGGGGGAGCCCCAATGTTTAGACACCCAGGGGCTCTCCATACGTGACATGGTGTCCGCTAACAATTGGAATTGTCAGTTGATACTATGTCGTGTATGGTGATCCCCTGTGTGCCTAAACATTGAAGCTCCCCCACAAGTGACCCCATTTTGGAAACTAGACACCCCAAGGAATTTATTTAGATGCATAGGGAGCACTTTGGACCTCCAGGTGCTTCACAAATTGATCCATAAAAATGAAAAAGTACTTTTTTTCACAAAAATCTTCTTTTATTTCCTTTTACGGACTAATTTGTGAAGCACCTGGGGTATGAAAGTGCTCACTATGCATCTAGATATGTTCCTTGGGGGGTCTAGTTTCCAAAATGGGGTCACTTGTGGGGGAGCTCCAATGTTTACGCACACAGGGGCTCCCCATATGCGACATGGTGTCCGCTAATAATTTGAATGGAAAATTAGCTCCAATAGTTAGCGGACACCATGTCGCGTATGGAGAGCCCCTGTGTGCCTAAACATTGGAGCTCCCCCACAAGTGACCCCATTTTGGAAACTAGACATCCCATGGAATTTATTTAGATGCATAGTGAGCTCTTTGAACCCCCAGGTGCTTCACAAACTGATCCGTAAAAATGAAAAAGTACTTTCTTTTCCACAAAAATTTTCTTTTTTCATTTTTATGGTTTCATTTGTGAAGCACCTGGGGGTTGAAAGTGCTCATCACCCATCTAGATAAGTTCCTTGGGTGGTCTAGTTTCCAAAATGGTGTCACTTGTGAGGGAGCTCCAATGTTTAGGCACACATGGGCTCTCCATACGCAACATGGTCTCCGCTAACAATTGGAGCTAATTTTCCATTCAAATTGTTAGCGGACCCCATGTCGCGTATGGAGAGCCCCCGTGTGCCTAAACATTGGAGCTCCCCCACAAGTGACCCCATTTTGGAAACTAGACACCCCAAGGAATTTATTTAGATGCATAGTGAGCACTTTGAACCCTCTGGTGCTTCACAAATTGATCCGTAAAAATGAAAAAGTACTTTTTTTTTCACAAAAACTTTCTTTTGTCCTCAATTTTTTAATTTTCACATGAGCAACAGGATAAAACGCATCCTAAAATTTGTTGGGCAATTTCTCCTGAGTACACCGATACCTCATATGTGGTCATAAACCACTGTTTGGGAGCACGGCAGGACTCGAAAGGGAAGGAGCGCCATTTCACTTTTTGAATGGAAGCTTAGCTCCAAAAATCAAATTGCGCTCCCTTCCTTCTGAGCCCTGCTGTGCGCCCAAACAGTGGTTTATGACCACTTATGAGGTATCGGTGTACTCAGGAGAAATTGCCCAACAAATTTTAGGATGCATTTTATCCTGTTGCCCATGTGAAAATTAAAAAATTGAGGCTAAAAGAACATTTTTGTTGGAAAAATTAAAATGTCCATTTTTTGTTTCCACTTTGCTTTAGTTCCTGTAAAGCACCTGAAGGGTTAATAATCTTCATGAATGTAGTTTTGAGTAGCTTGAGGGGTGCAGTTTTTGGAATGGTGTCACTTTTGGGTGTTTTCTGTCGTGTACACCCCTCAAAGGGACTTCAAATGTGATGTGGTCACTAAAAAAATGGTTTTGTAAATTTTGCTGGAAAAATGAGAAATTGCTGATGAACTTTGAACCCTTATAACGTCCTAACCCCAAAATTCTTTTTTCCCAAAATTGCGCTGATGTAAAGTAGACATGTGGGAAATGTTATTTATTAACTATTTTGTGTCACATAACTCTCTGGTTTAATAGAATAAAAATTCAAAATTTGAAAATTGTGAAATTTTCTAAATGTTTGCCAATTTTTTAATATTTTCACAAATAAACACAAAAATGATCGACCTAAATTTACTACCAACATGAAGCCCAATATGTCAGGAAAAAACATTCTCAGAATCGCTCGGATCCAATGAAGCGTTCCAGAGATATTACCTCATAAAGGGAGAGTGGTCAGAATTACAAAAAACGGTCTGGTCATTAAGGTGGAAATTGGCTCAGTCACTAAGGGGTTAAAGAGCCTGCAGAGGCAGTGATGAGAATGCAGGATACGCTTTATACAATGGCTAAAAAATAGTGTTGTTCTTCTTGTGCACATACATGACAGAAAGATCACTTGTCAGTTATCATCTCATTTTTTTTACAGGATGATAATTATATGTAACATCAATTTATTTACTGCATATGAAGCAATGGCCGGGGTGCAGAGTACAATTACGCAAGACGAAGTGAAAAACAACAAAGGATGGATTTATCAACAGGCAAAGAATGGTTATGGTACAGCAGGCTCAAAGCAGTATACTATGGCAACAAAGTAATTTTACAAGCTTTTGTATGCTCTAGCTGAGCCGTTCAATAGTATGATAATCCAACTATTACAGAATCGATATCGCACAGAGAAATTCAAACAACCGAAAACTATATCACTACTCTATCCTTATAACCTCACTGGCCTCTACTAGACGGGCACACATGGCTGCCGTGTTCTGACTATTGAGGCCTACACTATACCCTAATGTGTGCACCATCAGGGACAAACTCGCAGTGATGTTGGGGACGCAAGTCCAGTCTTGGGGGCCTCCAACAGTCTTGTTCAGTGATGCGCACTTCTCCTTGGCAGATCAGTAAGTCATAGTCTTCTTCCTGCTTCACGGTCCTTGAGGTCTTCCTGGGGTCAGTAAGTCCCGTTCTTGGTCCTATGCAGGACCACCAAGGTTTCGTGACTCCTCAGTACAGCACAGGGCAGTCATCCTTTCAGCAATCACAAAGCCTGGACAATAACTCTAGTCCAGCAATGCATGCAGGCAGCCTGACCTTTCACAAAGATCACCAGGCTCCTTATCCCAGCCACACAGCTCTCAGCTGCTCCAGGCTAATCTCCTCCCCTTGTAGCTTCAGCCAGTTCCATTAAAACAGTTTTAGCAGGAGGAGCAGAACATTCCATTACACCACAAAAGGGACACTGTCTCTTAAAGTGGAAGCAGATGCTTTTTACTGTTCACTGCAGTGACACCCCCTACATATATAACACAGGATTCACTATTTACAATAGGTAATGGCCGCAGCTTACCTCCTCCCTCTTTCTGACTTTAACACATGTCGCAGAGCACGCCTAGGTAACTCTCCTTTAGAAGTCAATGGGCACAGCCTGTCTATTGATGTCAGGGTTCATGTATCAGCTGTTAAGCACACCTCTAAATGCTGTTAGCATAGGGTGAGGCAAGATGGCTGCTCCCATAATGAATTACACAGAAAAAAGAGTAAGAAAATCCACAGTAAAAAAAGAAAACTTTACAGCAGAGCTCTCTGCTGCATAACCACTAAGTCGGCCTGCTGAAAAGAAGTCTGTTTTCTTAGATTGGACTACCCAAGTTCCATGAGGCACATATTTCTGAGCACTTTTCCATGAACTTTAGTGGATCATTGTTTAACAAGTTTAAATTAGGAAAATACTAATGCTAGCTTGCACATGAAATTTGTATTATTATAATCTGTCATATGGTTTTAGACATATAGGCCTTCTTTATCAAAAGCTAATATTTATAATCTTTACCAAGGGGGTGTGGATCACTGGCTTCTCTGTGTGCCCATGATCAGGAGATGCTGCATTCTATATGCAGTGTGTCCTTCTATTGCTGAGATGCTAGTGTTCTCTGCAGGAGAATGTAACATCCTTGCCTATGATCAGCACCCTTGTCGTTTCTCGCTGGGTTGTCCAGCCAAGAACACTTGCGTTTCACAGGCATAAATGAATATGCTCAAGGATACTTACCATCTTTGCCTGACTGAATAGCTCCAAAGACATATTGGGATCATTGTTTGCCATAGTTTATATTTCAGATTTTGTTTTACAACTCAATTTAACAATCAAGGAAAAAAATAAACAACCACTGAAGTGACATCCCAAAGAAGTAGCTAATTATCCTTTTGAAGTGCTGGCATGTAGCCTCCGCTATTTGTTCTATCTCCACCCTATTTCCTCATAAAGCTGGTATGTCTTAGTTTTTTGTTTTGTCCTAGGGAGTTTCAAGTTCTGTGCTTAAAACTAATTGAATGTCATATTTAACAAAGGCTGTAGCATACTCCCAGCATTCTGACAAGATAAAGAAGGACAGATTCAGCAATGCGCGTAGTGGCAACATTTTTGGGCCACTTCTTTAATCTCTCTAGCCATACACCTACTTCCTATACAAAATAACACACTACACTAAACCACTTATCATTTTAGACACTGATTAAAGTATTAAGGCCACGTCACACACAGATATCCGTTCAGATATTGCTCGCAGATCTCTGGTTGCAGTGAAATCATGGACACATTGCTCCATTTGTACATGGCCACAAAATAGAACAATGTGTCCATGATTTCACTGCAACCAGAGATCTGTGACCAATATCTGAACAGATATCTGTGTGTGTAACGTGGCCTTTACTGGTACTACTGTGGCCAACTTAAATTGAAGTGATTCCTTATTTAAACCTAATCTAACTCAGTTTAGTAAAAATATCTGTTCTTTGCACACACGAGGTGACTACAAAACATCACGTTTTTGTTGCTACTTCATGTCATCAGGGGCATGCTTCAATGTGGGTAGAATACATAGTGGTATTACATCCAGAAATTGACAGACAGATAGATAAATGTTTCTAGCACATGGGTGGCTCTGTCTCTTGTCCAGGGCTGCCATCAGGGCTTACTGTCCTTACTGGTTTGTGCATCCTAGTGATGTGGTGGGCCCAGCCCTCGGGATAATTACTTTATTAAGCCCTTTTCACTGCTGCAGCCCGCAGATACTTAAAAGTATGGCTGCATCAGAGGGGGTCGGCTGTATCTGACATCATCAGTGATGGCAGACATTGCCAGCCATCCTCTGTTGCTTCGGCAACACCACCACATTGTTAATTTGCATGCAATGCACTTCAGGGTGGAGTACATTGCTTATCTGATTTCTGGGAAGGGAAAAGGGGAAGGCGTGGCCAGGGGGCAAGGAGCATGCAGTGCCGCCAAATTCTACATCAGCTGGACTGGCGCTGCACCTCCAGTTGTGAGTGCTGACACAGCCATATCACAGTTAATAGACGAGGCTGCATCCAACTGTGACATCATACAGCATGCCCTGCACTACTGTTTTCCGCCGGTTTGGTTCTTTGCTGGAGCTTTCCTGCCAGCTGGATGGGTGACAAGTAGGGATGGGCGAATCTACTCGCTAGGACTCGTTACTCTGCGAGTAATAGTGGAATCGCAGGACTCGGTACTCTGTGAGTTTCCAAGCTATTACTCGCACAGTAACGAGTCCATCATCCCTCCACACACCCCCCCCCCCCCGCAGCCTCCCCACCTGATCCTAAGTTAGGACCGGGCAAGGGGAGCAGGAGCAGGGACGCAGGACTCAGGCGGGGAAGCCGGTGGTGAAATATGCTCACTGCCACTTCCACCTCTGAGTCCTGGCCAGGGGTGGGCTTGCGGGGGGGGAGGTATGTGCACCGGACCAGCCAGCTACTTACCACTGCCTCCGCCGCCGGCGGCCGCAGGCTCGCTCCCCGCCTCTCTGCTTCTGCCTCGGGAGATTCCCGAGCGGTGACAGAGCAGTGAATAAATTAACTTCCGTCACTGCTCGGTAATCTCCGGCAGCAGAGAGAGTCGGGCTGACAGCAGGGTTCAGCTCAGGTCATAATGAGTCAGTTCTCAGCCTGCTCTCCCTGTGTGTCTAAGCACAGGGATGTAGCAGAGCTGAGATTGTCAGCCTGCTCTCCCTGTTCATAGACCTGTGTGTCTAAGCACAGGGATGTAGCAGAGCTGAGATTGTGTTTTGGACTACGTCGGACGGAAGAGGATTTTTTAAATAAAGATGGAGTCCGTAATTGTGTTCTGTTCTATTTCTAATAAAATTATTTTTCTCGGTTTCGTTTTTTTTTTCTATTAATCACTGGAAATTCATGGCGGTCATGTCTAATATTGGCATGACCGCCATAAATTTCGGACTTATGGCCAGCTGATAATACAAAGCTGGGCCTAACCCGGCACCAGGGCCACTGGATGAGCGGGGTTCAGCGCCAGAAGATGGCGCTTCAATGAACGCGCCATCTTCTGGGGCGGCTGCGGGCTGCAATTTGCAGCGGGGGGTGCCCAGAAAGCTTGGGTCTCCCTGCGCTGCGGACTCCAGCCCCCAGCTGCTTAGCTGTACCTGGCTGGACATAGAATTTGCGCGGAGCCCCACGCATTTTTTTTTTTTTTATTATTTCATGAAATTCATGAAATAATAAAAAAGGGGGCTCCCCTATATTCTTGTGTCCGGCCAGGTACAAATAGGCACCTGGGGGTTGGCGGCAGCCCGTCGCTGCCTGCTGGATCTGGCTGGTTACAGAAATATGGCGAAGCCCATGTCATTTTTTTTTTTTTTTAAAAACCAATAAAGCAATCCTAAAAAAGGAACTGCATCTTTATTAACCCCTCAACCATGGTCCAGGGGTTAATAAAGATGCAGTCCCTTTTATTTATATTGTTTTATGGATTTTTCAGAGAAAAATTTGACGTGGGCTTCGCCGTATTTCTGTAACCAGCCGGATCCAGCAGGCAGCGACGGGCTGCCCCCAACCCCCAGGTGCCTATTTGTACCTGGCCGGACACAAGAATATAGGGGAGCCCCCTTTTTTATTATTTCATGAATTAATAAAAAAAAAATGTGTGGGGCTCCGCGCAAATTCTATGTCCAGCCAGGTACAGCTAAGCAGCTGGGGGCTGGAATCCGCAGCGCAGGAAGGCCCAAGCTTTCTGGGCACCCCCCGCTGCAAATTGCAGCCCGCAGCCTCCCCAGAAGATGGCGCAACCCTGGAGGACGCAGAACCTTGGAGGCAGTATTCCAAAAAGATAAAACTCTGTCCATAGCCAGAGGTGAGGGAAAAGATAGCCGCAAGCAACGACACCCGACAGTGAGACTGAAAGAGCCTGGTGAGCCCACATTATACCTGGGTCACTGGAGGGCTAGGCCAAGGAAAGCCAGAGAGCCGTCTCTGTAGAGGTGACCGGGAAGACTCTAAGACCCCAATCACGATACACACCAGCGTGGGGCAGGTACTCTACGACCTGCAGCCTACCTACCGCCACAGAGTAGGAACACAGCCATCAGACTAGAGCTAGTGTCATGCCCTAGGGCGTACCCTGAGGTGTGGACCCACTGGACCGCAGCTATTGCGGATGCCGATACCAGGATGACAGAGAATCGGACAACTGAATACGGTAAAGGCTTTATTAAAACCAAAGGCAAAAACAAGGTGGCCCCAAGGGAAGGACGCAAGGATACAACACAAGTACCCCTCAGTAAGGTGCCCAGCATAGGTGACCCCCTAGGACAGGGATATCACCTGGACCCGCTAACCGAGGTCCCCAGTGGAGCGTTACTTGCGAATCACCGACCCAAGAGGGGGAAACATACAATGCAAAATCAAAGCACACAAAGACCGGACCCCGAAGTAAGAGGAGCCGTCAGCGCCAGGACCCGAGGTTGCACTCTGAAGATCGGACCAGAAACAGCAGAGAGACCAATGCAAGGTCGGACGTGAGACAGCAGAGAAGCAGCACGAGGAAGATCCGGGCGAAGCAATGGAACAGCACAACTGCAACAGGAACAAAAGACAGGTAATAGGTTAGCAAGCCAATAAACAGACTAGCAGGACCAGGACTGGCAGCTTCACAAGGAATGAAGTTGCCCCGGCGAGGTCTTGCAGTGAATGCTGGGTTTATAACCCTGCAGCACAGCAATGATTGGCCAGGGGGCTGGGCAGACTGATCAGCACCCAGACTCTACAAAAGGAGCTGAGAGAGCGGCCCCGCCTCCTAGTGAGATCCCAGAGAGGAAGCAGGAAGCACATTCAGAGCTGCAGGCAGAAGTCAGGGCTCCCTGGAACTCCGGAGCCGCCTGCGGATGACCGGTACCCTGGAACCCCGACCCCGGGAAGGACAGGTAACAGATCGGGAAGAGGGGGAAACAGGGTGTGAAGTGGGGACCCCGGACAGCGGGGCGGCTACAGCTAGTAACCCTAAGACAGATGGAAACATCACACAAAAGCATGTGACGGCCAGACCGAACCCGTGAGCGAGTTAATAGGGAAAGGCAAGTAAGGCCTGAAAAGAACTTTGAGGGAGGCAACGCAGAGAAACTGTCTGAGCTGCAGTAGGACCCGGGTGCCCGGAGCAGTGCTAACTTGAACTGTGACTGTGAAAACTGTGAATTGTAATTTGCTGCTAAAGAACTTTGAACCAGTAAAGTACCCGTAAGCTCACCATTGCCTGAGGCAGTTCTTTCCAGCGCCGCTGCAGAGATCTCCACCTGTAGAGCCGCATTCCTGCTGTCCCTGTGTGCTAACTGGAGAAGCTGCAGCACAGAAGTAAGTGAAGTATACAGAGCACCAAACCTTACCAAGCCCCTCCACCACTACACCTGCCGTGGGGACACACAACCCTACCCGAGGAGGGCTTACCATCCACGCTGCCCTAAGTCGCCGTCCCCAGCAGGAATACAGCAGCGGTGGTCCCACTGACTACATACCCTGGGTGGTGTCACAACTAAATCCCCTGCAAATAACCCCTTTTTTGTTTTGAGCCCAGGCCACGGGACCGGGTCACGACTACCGTGATCCCAGAGAGACAGCACCAGCCTGGCCCCGAGTACCCCACGGCCAAGGGGCACCTCAGGTGCTGCTTGTTTCTTTGTCTTTCAAATGGCCAATCAGGTGGTGCCGGTGAGCTGGCCAATCAGTTGCTGAAAATTGGGGACATCTGGACACAAGGCAATTATGTAAGTAGATATACAATACACATATTATAACTAGCACATGGTGTTTGATGGGAACTGTTAATGTGTGATCAGTGAGAACTTGGTGCATAAATGGAGTTTTTCCAAGAGTGGCGGTAGGACTGTGGAACATTCAAGGGTGGAGTCAGAGCTGGTTGAGGCAGAGCTAGAGTGGAAGCGGAGCTGAGGTGGAGCCTTGATCGAGTCTCAGGGCATACCGAAAATTATGCCAGTATGGGGCCCTGAAATTCCTGGTGGCAGAGCTGCTCCTCTCTCTGTGCTAGTTAATGCCACTATAGTATACACCAAACATCTCTCCTGTCACCATCCAAGGACTTTTAAGGCTTGATCAGGCACTTGTTTTTGCATCAGCCAGGTTCTTGATGCACTCCTATTTGCTCCTGTGAAGAGATAAGCAGACCCGTGGAATTTCGGGTTCAGGTGGTTAAGCTGGACATTTTTTTTACAAAGATCTGTTCGGGTGCAGAACTTGACCAGAACCTCATTTGAAGATAATGATTGGGCAGTTTGTTCTCCGCCCATGAGTCGGTCGACAGTGTAGGGGTACTCGGATACCGGGACAGGGGGTTCACTTTGTTGGGGATCATGGCTGGTCAGTTCCCGGTTCCGTGCCCTGGACCCTCAGTGGCGGGGATGGGGGAAATGATATAGTGACGCCACTTGTGGTACCTGGTAATAGGGTTACCAGCGCTGTGGCCGGCCGCTGAGGTGTTGTGAATGCAGCTTTGGTAGTACAGCTCCCCACAGGTGGAGCTTTACCTCAGGGCAGCGGGGCGGATGAGGGGAGTAGTAGTCCTCACCTCCGGTGATGATGCTGTAGCCCTCCGGCTGCATCAATGCCTCTGTATGTGCTGCTCACCATGACCTATGTGTTAGCGAATCCACCTCACCAGGTGAACCCATAACATTGGGATACAATAAGAAACTGATCCATACTCATTAGGAATAGTCCCCTAAAATTGACATCAATCTAGTAATACAATTTGTAAATTATTCTATTTTCCCTCCATTAAAGGGAACCTGTGACCTCTGAAAAGCCACCTAATCTATCAATACATGTTCCTGCACCATCCTATTACCATTATAACTACCTCTCTCTGCTAAATGCTTGCTTTCAATCTGCTAAAAAATGTTTTTATACTTACTAATTAGGATGATAATGTAGCGGGGGCTATATGCAATAGTTGGGCATGTTGGTTTGCAGTCTGAATGATCGTTTATCACACCCCCATGGGTGTGATCTTGAAATTAACTTTCGCCCCCAGCCTGGCTCCCTCCGCTCTGCTATGCAGGCTTCCTGTGGTAATGATGCTGAACGCGCCATTTTCAGAATCGCAGGTCCTTTAGCAACCTGATATTTACCTTAGCAGCACATAGTGCTGCTAAGCGGGGCACTATAGAATCCTGCACAGCAGCGCACACCGGGCACACCATCAGGTTGCTAAAACATTTTTTAGCAGACTGAAAGCAAGCATTTAGCAGAGAGAAGGATAGTTATAATGGTAATAGGAAAGTGCAGGGACATGTATTGATAGGTTAGGTGACTTTTCGGAGGTGACAGGTTCCCTTTAAAGGAGATATTTGGGATAACCCCAAAAAAAAAAAATCTGTGCCTAAGCACTAACAGGCAGGTAGCTGCTACCTACCTGCCTGTTGTGCTTGGCACCGTTCACCACCGGCCGGAGCAGTCTTAGACTGCTCAGGTCAGCGATTGTGGTGCTTCCGGTGACATCACGACTACCTAGGGGAAGATTCCCTTTCCTCGGTAAACGGATGCATATGCGACGTCTCAGTGATTGACAGACTGCTCCCTCAATCAGGTTGTGGAGAAGCCCGCTGTGAATCAGTGTGATGTTACCTATGCACCCACTTCTGCAGAGCGGAAATGTGGCGCCCCTGCGACCAGGTGGCAACAAAGGGAACTGCAGCTGGGATAGGCAGGACGATCACTCCACACAAACACCCACATACACACACTCCAACCCTGAGCCTAAGTCACTTTATGTCAGGCGAGGGGTGGCGGGAGTAGCTACGTGTGGGTGAGAAGTAGAGAGAACCCGGACAAAGAGGTGGAGGCACTGTAGTAAAACACAGGAACACTAAGTTGGAGGCAGAATTCCCTGGGAGACTTTCTTGTATAGAAAGGAAAGAGGTCTGGCTTTCAGGATCACGCTGGGAGACTTTCTGAGAGTTCCCTGGAGGGTGAAGAGGAGGGAAGGATCCCCAAGCCAAGACACCCTTCAGCTGAGTGCCAGAGGCAGAGAGAACAATGGGCCCGGCGGCCCGTACCACTGATGGCCAGCTAAAAACTCAGGCTGAACCTGTGGAGAGCTATAAGAAGCCAGGTGAGCCTGATTAAGCTGGGTCACTGGTGGCTGGGCCAAAGAACCAGAGTGCCGGCTCTGTAGATGTGGCAGGGAACACTTCACACCTAACCACGAGCTACCCGGCGGGGTGCGGGAACTCTCTGTCCTGAGACCCAACAACCGGTGCGGTATAGGACAAAGCCATCGTACTAGGGATAGTGACCCAAAGTTTGGGACAGATCACTGCAGAGCCCATGACGGCTGGACTGAAACCGTACGCGAGAGAGCGGAGAGTGAAACCGAGTGCCTGAAAGGTACACTGAGGGGGAGTGACTGTTGTGTGAACCAAATCCACCACAAGTGTTGTGAGGGAACTGTAAAGAACTGTTAAATACTGAGACTGTGCTGTGGTGTTGGCAGTGAAGTAAAGTACCCAGTTAACTCAAAAACTGTGTTTGAGACTTATTGATGCTGTGATTGCAGCGGCTCGCCTGCGGGGCTGCACACTGGGATTCTGTGCCACAGGAGAAACTGCGAGGAGAGAGCAACTACAGCGCCCCGATAACTCACAATCCCTACACCTGCCCTGAGGACCAAAAGCCCTACTCGTGGAGAGCTCATCATCCTGGCTGCCACCTCTACCATCATCCCCAGCAGTCTGAAGATCAGCGGTGGCGCATATTAGCCACAAACCACAGGTGACGTTGCATTCATTCCTACAAATCAGTTCTCCTTTTATTGACCGCCCAGGGCCATGGTGTCGGGTCTCGACCCCCCTGACTCCCACAACAGATTCGCTGCCCGGTTCAGAGTACTCCACGGCCCTGGTGGGCGAGTCAGAAAAGTCGCTCTGCTCTGTGTTTACCCTGCCATGCTGCCCCCAGCAGGAGCGGTCTGTGAGCGGTGAATGGGGGGAGCGGTGCCGACAAAATCAGGCAAGTAGGTGTCAGCTACCTGCCTGGCCTGTTGGTGTTTAGGCAATATATTTTTTTTTTAAATATCCTTTAAACTAGAAAAGAAATGCAGACTTTAAGGTATGGCATAAAGATTACACAGATCACTTGAGCTTACAATTTGTTGTGGATATGTTAGTAATTCACATGAAAAACATTAGTCATCACACTAAATTTGAGTTAGTCTACTATCCTGCTTGAGGCAGATATGACGATGCCAGATATGGATGTTAAATGTCTGTGGGAATCTCTCCTTGTTACAAGAGTTTGTTCTTACTTTAATGCTGGTGGTTTAATGAAGTTTTCCTCCTACACATTGCCAGCAAAATATATTTTCACTGAAATGTGGTCTGGATTTCATTGTAAGCGTATTGTGCAGACTCGTCCTTACTATAAATGACACATTGTCTGTAATTACTGGTCCTGGCTTTCTTTTTCTCAGACACAAAATTAAAAGGCGCTGTACAATGATGAACCACATCACATGTAGGGAGTCCCAAAATAAATGAACAATACGCACCAACTATCATGCCAGGAAATGCAGGCCATAAATATAACTGATTTATATAAATTAACGTGATGTTTGCACCATTTTCAAGGTATAAGCTGCACACATATTGGAAACTAGATGTAATGGGCACAATTCACAGTACTGAGAACATACAGTTGAAACCAGAAGTTTACATACACTATATAAAAAGACACATATGTATGTTTTTCTCACTATCTGACATGAAATCTGAATACAAGACAATGATAGGAGTGCTGGTGTGTCACGGTCCGCGCTGCTGTGGCATGAATAAACTCACCAAAGAGACAGCAGTTATTCCATCCTTTTATTTCCTCCTCTCTCCTACGCGTTTCAGCGCCACACCCGGCGCCTTCCTCAGGGACATGTCCCTGAGGAAGGCGCCGGGTGTGGCGCTGAAACGCGTAGGAGAGAGGAGGAAATAAAAGGATGGAATAACTGCTGTCTCTTTGGTGAGTTTATTCATGCCACAGCAGCGCGGACCGTGACACACCAGCACTCCCATCATTGTCTTGGATTTAAACCACTATCCAGTGGTCGGTGGAGGTCCTGCAGCAGCTGGAACACAGTTTCCAAAACGCCTTCAAACCAGTTGTGGGGATCACAACTGGACCAGGTGAGCAGCTTCACAGCACCACCACCTTACACAAGTGTCATCAGTGATAGGGCACTATTGCGCCTCTTGTCCCCCTCCCTATTTTCTTTTTACATGAAATCTGAATAAACCTTTCCCGATTTAGGTCAATTAGGATTACCATAATTATTTACATTTGGCAAATGCCAAAATAATGATAGAGATAATATTTTAAGGCATCTTTATTACTTTCTGCAAAGTCACAAGTTTACATACATTTCATTAGTATTTGGTAACATTGCCCTTAAACTGTATGACTTGGTTCAAACATTTTAATTATCCTTTCTCAAACCTCTCACAATAGTTGGTAGGAATTTGGGCCCATTCCTCTTTACACAAGTGGTGTAACTAAAGGCCACTTTACACACACATATCTGTGACCAACTTCTGAACAGATCTCTGGTTGCAGTGAAATCATGGACACATTGTTCCATTTTATGGCTGTGTACAAAATGGAGCAATGTGTCCATGATTTCACTGCAACCAGAGATCTTTTCAGAAGTTGGTCACAGATATCTGTGTGTGTAAAGTGGCCTTAAGGCATGTTTGTATGTCGCCATGCTCACACCTGCCTTTTCAGCTTTGCCCATACATTTTCAATAGGATTGGAGTCAGGGTTTTGTGATGGCCACTCCAAAACATTGACTTTGTTGTCCTTAAGCAACTTTGTAACCAGTTTGGCAGTATTCTTCTTCGGGTCATTGTCCATTTGGAAGATTCATTTTTGACAAAGCTTTAACTTCCTGGCTGATGGCTGATGTACTTAGATGTTGCGTCAGTATTGCCACATAATCTTCTTTTCTCATGATCCCATCTATTTAATGAAGTTCACCAGTCCCTTCTGCAGCAAAACAACCCCACAACATGATGCTGCTACCCCTATATTTCAAAGCTGGAATAGTGTTCTTAGGCTTCCAAGCCTCTCCCTTTTTTCTCCAAATGTAATGATGATCAAACAGTTCAATTTTGGGGGGCGTGTCCTGGTCATGGAGGAGAAAGGCTGCTGAAGGCTGAGCTCCTCTCCCCGACCTGAAGAAACCCGGTCTGAGCCGCCGCACAAGCCGCACTGATTTACCCCATGTCGGCTAAACGACAGGGGAAGCGCCCACCGCAAGATTCCCGAAGTCCGAGGCCGCAGGAGAGCAGGATTACAAGGTTTCTCCGCAGCACAGGCAGGCCTCAGCAAACTGCCGTGCTTCCTAAGATGGTGGCCGCCTGCCTGCAGGGACAGGAGGAGCACACCGAGACTAGAAGGAGAGTGCACAGTGAGGAGCCTGTCAGCAGAGGAGCCCCTCTCGCCCTTCAAACTCAGCCTGGTGGAAGTAATCAAAGCCCACAGGTACAGAGAGTGGACGGAGGTGATTTGAGCCAGGGAGGACAGCTTTCAATGGAGGGGGGTGATCATAGCAAGGAGCCCGACAGCAGAGGAGCCCCTCCCGCCCTGATGACTCAGCCTGGAGGAATGCAGCAAAGCCTGCAAGTACAGAGGGAGGACGGAGTGGATCCGTGCCTAGGTGTGAATCTATTAATGGAGGGGGGAGGTGTACTGACCCCTAGACAGGCATCAGGGATTTATTACCAAAGTGAACTGTGTGCTTTACTCTCTCAGCCCCTCAGTCAGGATGCAGCAACAGGGGCCAGGATCTCTCCAGTCCTGGAGAATCCAATAGGAGACCAGAATCAGGGTCCACAGATGGGGTCATCAGTGCTGATGTCCCCCCATCCTCAGAACCAGACTGCCTCCGATGCCAGTGTTCTACCCCGGTCCAACCCCATAGCCGAGGGACCACCACTGCTTCCTTACTCCTACAATCTAAAGGGATCGGATTCCAGACAAGCTACCTTCTATTTCCCCAACCCTGTCACACCCTTGGGATCTGTAGTTCTCCCAGCCTCTGCGATACAGGGTAGAAGCCAGACCCCAATGCCACAAGACTCTAACATGGTGATCTGGGAGGATATGCGAGCACGGATTCATAACGTTCCCTCTAAGGAAGACCTTGAAAATTTTGTAAATAAACTGGAAGCATCTTTTAGTGCAGAGGCGGAGAGGCTAAGGGGAGAGGTGGCGAATCTATCTAATACTGTCTCCAACACTGACGTGGCCGTGGAGGGCCTCTCACGGCGGGTGTCATATTTGGAAAACCAACTAACTGATCAGTCCAGAGACTTTGAGGCATTCTTAGACTTGCTGGAAGACCTAGAAAACAGGGAGAGACGCCAAAATATTAGGGTCCGGGGTCTACCTGAAACAGTGCCAGCTAAAGAGTTGAACATCACCCTACAACACCTCTTTAATAAAATACGGAACTTGCCTTCCGAATCGCCAATAGAATTTGACAGAGCCCATAGATCACTGGGCCCCCCCCAGCGGACGGAGATAGGCCTAGAGATGTCATTTGTCGGTTTCATAGATATCAGATTAAGGATGAAGTACTGTCTCACTCCAGACGACTTGACAATTTATCATACCAAGGGGAACAGATACAACTATTGGCGGATCTGTCGCGGAGGACTCTCCAGAAGAGGAGGGCTCTGAGACCGATCTTGGATATCCTCAGGGAACAAGAACTGACTTACTCATGGGGATACCCATTCCGCCTTCAAGTGCGGCGGGAGGGTCAATGGTTCTATATGTCGCATCCAAGGGAGTACCAGAAGTTCCTCTCGGATTTAGGGATTCCCGGTGTCTCCATATCTTTTCCAGACTGGCCGGGTGTTCGTGGGTTCAACATTTTTCAGACAGCACCAAGAGAACGAAGGGTCCAAGGGAGGCGTGGCAAGAGAGCTGGCGGCTGGAGAGGCCGAAGAAGGAGGAACCCTGACATGGGGGAAGATGGGTGACTGCTTACAAATAATTAAATCTTCTCTTCCCTTTTAAAACTAGTATGGTTTGCATAGCCTTGACCCCAAGGCTTGGGACCCTCTCCGGTCACGTTGTCTATAGTATAGCTCACTAAATGATTGATTTATTTCATGCTTGGTCTTTCCTTTCCCCCCCCTCCCGTATACCCCCCTCCCCTTCCCCCGTCTACATCCCCGTTCCCCCTCCCTCCCTTCCTCCCCATTCCTGCCTTCCACTTCCCTCTTTGCCTTTATTTTTCCCCTACAGGTTTGTGTCAAGCCATGTAATTTTATGACTATGTGCGGTTGCAGCGGTTATAATTTGTGATTTCTAATAACTTATGTTGGGTTTTGGTGGGGGAGAGCTCTCCCTTTAAAATTTTGATAGTTTGAACCTAGTTCGTTAACATTTTATATACGTGGTTTTTCCCATTCTTCTTGCTCCTGTTGAAAAGGACACGCTCCATTGGGGTTTCCACCTTCTGCTGTAGAGGTGGTTTTTTGAAAACAAACTACCCCACCTAACTTCTGGACCACTCGGTTCCTCTCCTTCTCTGTTCCCTCTTTACCTAACGCCCTTTCTTCCTCACTTTCCTACTGTTCTTCTTCTCCCCCCCCATTCTTGTTCCTGGGGGTTGGGGAGCCTGCGGCAGCCGGTCCGACCAATTTTTCGCCCGCAATGGCGTCCCTGAAAATCGGTTCTTTAAATGTGCGGGGCTTCAATACACCGCAAAAGCGATCCCACATCCTGACCGACATGCATAAACAAAAAGTTCAAATTGTTTTTCTCCAAGAGACGCACTTTAAGACTGACCACATCCCCGACATCCACGATAGATACTATTCTTCCTGGACGCACAGCTCCAACCTGGAATCCAGGTCAAAGGGTGTATCTGTGGCCATTCAATAGGGGGCTGGCGCATACCGTATTAGACTCCATTTGTGACAAGGGGGGTCGTTACATCTTCCTGAAATTGAAATTAGAGGAATCGGTGGTTACACTGGTTAATTGGTATCTACCCAACAGGGAACAACCGAGAGTATGCAGAGCTATCCTCCAAGGATTAGCTCAGTTCGCTGAAGGAAAGATAATTATTGGGGGAGATTTTAATTTCACTTTTGATCCCAGGATCGATTCCTCAACTGGGAGGGGGTCAGTCCCGCTAAAGAAATTGTATTCCTTAAAGAAATATTTACACACCCTCCAGCTGGTCGATGTTTGGCGTATTTTGAATCCACAAGGCAAAGACTATACCTTTTTCTCCCCTGTCCACTGATCCTACAGTAGGATAGACCTCTTCTTGGTGAGCCATGGAGTGTTATCCTGGAATCCGGAGGCTTCCATTGGAAACATAGTTTTATCCGACCATAGCCCCATTTACCTCACGGTCCAGATCCCGGGTCTCTTCAAGAGACCTTGGTCATGGAAACTTAACAGCAATTTACTTACAGATGAGATTTGTCTGGCAGAGTTACGTGACAATCTGTCCTCGTTTGATTCAATTCACGAACACGACCCCACTCCCCAGCCCATGAAATGGGAGGCATTGAAATGTATTCTATGAGGTACCCTAATAAAACATGGCGCGCGCCTGAAAAAGAATAATAATGAACTCGTATCTAATCTATTGTCTCAGATCCAACGGTTGAAAAGTATACACAAAAAGTCTGCCACAACCCCATCTCTAGATCCGATTCATGTTGAATTGACGCTAAAACGACAGGAACTCAAAACCCTCTTAGACCGGAAATATGCGAGGGCCAAGGAACATATGTCGGCGTTCTTCTATAAAAGAGCCAACACTTGTGGAAGACCGTTGGCGCGTCTCCTCCATCCCAGAGCCGGTCCCACGTATGTCCCGTTTATTAAAACTGCTAACGGTCAGAAGGTGTATAACAATTTAGACATCTTGGGGGTGTTTAAGGGTTACTATGAAAATCTTTACAACATAAAAGGTAAATATGCTGACATGGACCCGATAAACCTGAAAGCGAAAACCCGGGATTATATCGCGAAGACGCGAATAGCGGCCTTAAATGCATCAGATATAGACAGTTTGGAAGAGGATATCACGGTCCAGGAACTTGAGGAGGCTATTAAGAATACGGTTGGGTCAAAGAGTTCAGGACCCAATGGGTTCACCCCCATTTTTTATAAAACGCTTCGGTCTAACCTGGTGCCTCAGATGCTTCGGACTTTCAACTCTGTGGCTTCGGGTGAGAGTTTTGCCCCGCAATCCCTAGAAGCCCATATCTGTGTCATACCTAAACCCAACAAGGACTCGTCTAATGCTGCAAATTATAGACCTATTTCTGTACTTAACGTAGATGTCAAATTATTCGCAAAAATTTTGGCGGACCGTTTGTCCAGGGTTTTACCTAGTATTATCAATCTGGACCAGGTGGGCTTTGTCAGGGGCCGAGAGGCGAGGGACAATATCATCAGATCCTTGCTCATTGTTGAAAAGGCGATGGTATGGAAGTCCCCTCTATGTTTGCTGTCAGTTGACGCAGAAAAGGCCTTTGACCGAGTCCACTGGACTTTTATAAGGGAAGCCCTGGAACATATTGGTCTGGGTCCAAAGTACCTAAACAAGATCATGGCCCTTTATTCCGATCCTTCCGCTAGGGTCCGTGTCAATGGGGTACTCTCCGACCCATTTAAAATCCGTAACGGGACTCGGCAGGGTTGTCCTCTGTCGCCACTAATTTATGTGCTAGTCATTGAACACCTGGCTAATGCTATACGGAAAAACGATAGTATTCCGGGATTTGTGGTGGGTGGGGAGCCACATAGGATAGCCATGTTTGCAGATGATATTCTTCTTTATGTGACTAACCCACGGATTTCCTTCCCGGCTATATTGTTGGAGTTCGAGGCGTTTGGGGCACTAAGTAACTTTAAAGTTAACTATACCAAGACCGAGGCATTGAACATAAGTATTCCTGTCACTGTGGTATCCTCCTTGAAAGATAATTTCCCCTTCAGATGGAGTAATGACCAGATTACTTATTTAGGGGTGAATCTCCCTTCCGACTTAAAGAGACTATTTGAGTTGAACCACAAGGTGGTTTACGAGGGAGTACGGGCTCTCTTGGCCAGATACCGCCCGTTGTGTTTATCCTGGTTTGGAAGGATACAAGTAATTAAGATGGACATCTTACCCCGTCTATTATATATCTTCCAAGCGTTTCCAATCTGGCCTAAGAGATCCTTTTTTAAGAATTTAAACTCTCTTGTATCGGAATTTATTTGGAGGAAAACCAAACCGAGGATCAGCTTAAAAATCTTATCTGCCTCCCGCACGAGGGGGGGGCGGGCCTCCCAGACTTTAGTAAATACTGTCGAGCCGCCCTACTGGTCAGATTATTGGACTGGTGTTATCATAGTAACACTAAAAAATGGATCCAGGTGGAGCAGGAGGGAGTGAACTCCCCATTGCGGTATTTACCCTGGATTTCACAGCGGGCGGTTCGGGGCCTGGAGGGTCTCTCCATTCTTACAAAAGAGTGCTTGGGGGCCTGGTGGACTTCACGTGGTCTATCCAATGCACGTCGAGACTCCAGTCCCTTGACTCCGCTGTTTCATAATCCGTCATTTCCCCCAGGGGTTTACAACCAATCCCTACTTATCTGGACAGCTGAGATGGACACCCGACTTTACCAAATAATAAGTAATGGCAGGGCCCCCTCATTCTCAGAACTTCAAGGCCAGTCGTGTAACGTGAAGTTAAAATGGTGGGAGTTTCTTCAACTCCAGTCATTTTTGGCCTCCTTGAGCCCATCCTGATTACATAAATCCTCCCTCTCCCCTATGGAGAAACTCTTCGTAGGTGAACATGCTCCCCCGGGTAAAATTTCCGCTCTGTACAAAACTCTGGTAGAAGAAGACACGGGTACCAAATTTCACTTTCAGTCTATGTGGGAACGTGAATTGGGTAGAGAATTATCTGAGGAAGAGTGGGGGAGGAGCTTCCTACAGTCCCACAAACTGTCCAGCAATGGGGAATCTCGAGAAAAATGCTACAAATTGATTGTGAGATGGTATCATACGCAAGACAAACTGCATAAAATTTATCCAGCGGTTTCTGACCAGTGTTGGAGGTGTGGGTCTGATATAGGCACTTTACTGCACATTTGGTGGGATTGTCCCCCGATCAGAGAGTTCTGGGACAAGGTAGTGAGGAATTATGGCTTAGTCACCGGCAAACGGTTGACGAGCGGCCCGAAATGGTGCTGCTCTCCTTGATCCCTGGGTCTCTTAAAAATCTTAAAAAAGATATCCTGCGCTTTTGCTTCGCCGCAGCCAGGAACGTTATTCCACGCCATTGGAAAGAGTCGACCCAGCCCTCTATTCTAGAATGGTACACTGAGATGGAACACCTATGTCGAATGGAAGAACTCTCAGCTGAGTATGCGGGTACTCAAAACTCATTTACCGCAACGTGGACGGATTGGATCCTATTAAGGGACCTACCCAATTTCAGGGACCTGTTTTCTTAGGCCCCTGTCCTCCGGGAAGAAGGATACAGTTGGAAGTGTCGTCTATTGGTTTGATGGGTAATGCCCGCAATTCTTGGCATCAGAGGGAGCCCATCGGTTACCTCTTCTGAAGCCTGGGGATCTTCTCCTAGTGGTGGGGCCGGCACCCGCACTGCCTCTTGGACCCCCCCCCGGGTGTTTTCACTTACCCCCTCCTCCTCTTCTGTTTCTCGTCTCTTTTCTCTCTCTGACTTTCTCCTTCCTTATGCTTCTTCTTATTCTCTCAACTCTTTTGGTCTTCTCCTCTTAAACCGGGTGGTCTATGAAAAGGAATAAGGAGGGTGCCCTGTGTTTTTACACAGGCTCCTTTTGCTTTTATACTGTAAACATTGTTATGGAATGATATTCAATTTTTCTTTCTTGCTTTTTTGCTTGGGTACCAGATTTTAGAGGTACTCTGTGAACTACATATTGGTCTTGGCCTCGATGGAGACCTTTGATTGGTATATATGTGTAATCTTTTGTAGAATGAATAATTAGACCATCACTTCTTTGAGTTTACCGTTCCAGAACGGTTGTACTGTTTGTTTCTTTATGTCTTGATTATGAAAATTTAATAAACACAGATTTACAAAAAAAAAAAAACAGTTCAATTTTAGTTTTGTCAGACCACAGGACATGTCTGCAAAACTTTAGGTGTTTGTTCCTGTGTGCATTTGCAAACAGTAATCTGGATTTTTTGTTTCTTTTGGAGTAATGGCTTCCTCCTGGCAGACAGGCATTTTAGCCCATGTAGATACAGTACTCATTTCCCTGTGGGTAATTAATGACACAATCTTACAAGCTTCTGTCATTATCTTCACAAGATCTTTTGCTTTTGTTCTTGGATTGATATGCACATATTGGACCAGAGCATGTTAATTTCTGGGATACAGAACGGGTCTCCTTGCTGAGCGGTATAATGGCTGGACATTCCCATCTTTTTGTACTTTTGTATAACTGTTTGTAAGATCAACGAAGCACCTTCAGATATATGCACATTGCATCTGAAGGATAAACCTGACTTGTGAATGTCCACAATTCTTTTCCTGATATTTTAGCTGATTTCTTTCGACTTTACTATGAATCTACGCAAAGAGGCAGTGTATTTCAGGTGTGTGTTAAAATACATCCACAGGAGTGTTTCTAATTAACTCAGATGTTGCCAATTAACTTATCAGAAGCTTACAAACACATGACATCATCATATGGGCTTTCCCAAATTGCTTAAAGGCATAGGAATTTTACTGTATGCAAACTTTTGACTTGGCAGAAAGTAATAAAAATGCCTTAAAACATTCTCTCTAATTATTTTTGCATTTGGCAAATATAAATAATTATACTAATCCTAAAACGGGAAAGGTTTATTCTGATTTTATGTAGAAAAAGGTGTAGAATCCGGTGAAACAAAATTCCATTTTATTTTCAAAAAAATTTAAAAATCACACATGCTCCAGAGAAGCTTCTGGACGCGTTTCGTGGGTCTAGCCCACTTAATCGTCAGTAGAATGGCAATACAGACAACAGAAATATACACAATTTAAAAGCAAAAACACCCCCCTCTCGCATATGTGACAAATATACATCAATTATTTCTATCCAATCACATACCTGCAGGTTTTAAAAGAGTTAAAAGGAAGAAAAAAAAGGAAAGGGGAAGAGAAGAAAAGAGCTGATAACAGAAAGTAAAAGAGAAAGAAAAAAATAAAAAAAAAATAATTAAAAATAAATAAATAAATAAATAAAAAATGAAAAAAAAAATGGGGAAGGAGAGCGGGAGGGGGGAGGGAAAGAGAAGAAAAGAGCTGATAACAGAAAATAAAAGAGGAAAAAATACTGGGGAAGGAGAGGGGAGGGAAAGAGAAGAAAAGAGCTGATAACAGAAAGTAAAAGAGAAAAAAAAATGGGGAAGGAGAGGGGGAGGGGAGAGAAAGAAAAAAGCTGATAACAAAGTAAAAGAGAAAAAAAAATGGGGAAGGGGAGGGGAGGGAAAGAGAAGAAAAGAGCTGATAACATAAAGTAAAAGAGAGGGGAAAAAAATGGGGGAGGGGAGGGAAAGAAAAGAAAAGAGCTGATAACAGAAAGTAAAATAGAGAAAAAAAAATGGGGGAGGAGGGGGAGGGGAGGGAAAGAGAAGAAAAGAGCTGATAACAGAAAGTAAAAGATTATTCTGATTTTATGACAGATGAGAAAAACATGAATATCTGTCTTTTTATATAATGTATGTAAGTGTGGCGCCCCGCAACGAGTGCGTCACAAGAGGGTATTGCAGCCATAAATGCAGCCGCAATATTCTCTGACACAGCAGTGATCTGGTTAACTTTGAGATCCAACCCTGCATGCATCACCTAGAACAGAGGGCCAATCCAGGGTCCTGGTTGGCGGAGTGTTAGGGAAGTGTGTAGGAAGAGTTAGTCTAGAACACAGAAGGAGTCTAGAACGAGAACAGAGAACTTGAACTTGGAGTAGGAGCGGGGGACCTGCACCTCGTGCAGCCCCCGGGCCGTCACCGGTCGGGTGTCAGCACCTGAGGCCTTAACAACCGGGATCGGGCATCATTAACCACGGGTTCCAATAGACTCCCGTGCCCAGAACCTCACAGCCGGTTCACTGGTACCGAAGCTGGCAGCAGTTCACCTCTGCTACGCGAACCAGAAGCGTGGAGGAGCAGCTTCACAGGAGCACCCCACCACCAGCCAACTTCCAGTCGTCTAACCAGCGGTGTACCCACCGAGGGATCCAAGGCTCCCCAAAACATCCACAACGTACATCTTGGATAGGGCATTGAAGCAGCCTCCCCGTACCCGATCTGGTATTCCTGGGCGACAATGGCAATCACTTAGCTAGAATGGAGGAACACTACGGATCTCTAAGGGACACCATCACTGCTGAGTCCACCTGGTCCACTACCCGTGAACTGTATACCATGTACTGCCTGCTGGTTACAGTAAAGACCCGTTGCAGAGACTTTCTGTGTCCGTGCTTCCTTATGAACTGTCCGTCCGCACTACAAAGTAACCGCAGCTGCCGCACAACATCTTAAGCAGCTCCAGCCTCCGGGGATCACCGCTCAGCCTGTGGGGAGCGTTCCATCTTGCTGCTGTCCATCCCCCGGAGGTTCCGCAGCGTCGGTAACGATTACCGAAACTACTCATAGGTGGCGTCACGAATAAATTAACCCCTTTAATCTGTTCTACAAGACGTCTTCACTTTTGATCTGCACTCTACCGGGCCCGACTACCGGCAGGCGCGGCCCACCCGTGACAAGGAGGAAGGAGCTACAGCCTGTCTAAACCGGAGTCCACGGGCTGACGGTGAGTCAGAGAATGGCGTCACGAACAGGATACGAGCAGGCTCGTTCCCTAACGGGTATAATGTGCTTTAAAATGACTTTAATGTCTACAATTTGGACTTTGTTCGTCCCTAAAAGAACTTTCCCGCCTTTTCACCGTGGGCCAAGATGGCGTTCCCGCCACAAGGATCCGCCACGTGCAAGCCCAGGGGTGAGCCACCGCCCCTCATCGTGGGAGGGCTAAAGGCAAAGGCGCCAAACTCTTTGTCCGCCCTGATTGCTCGAATCAACCATAGGGGCGGACCCCAAAGACTTTTTCCCACAATTGGACTACAAAAAGCCCAAAGGAAATGGGAGTGCCGCAGACCTTCTTCACCAGCTCTCTACCAGAACGGTTACCGGTTGAACGGGTGTGGTTCCCTCCAAGGAAGAGAATGGCCAGCACGAGACTCCAAGACCTAATACGGGAGGTCGAGGCGGAGGCCAGAGCAGCCATAGGCCAACCGGGTCCGGGTCCTGCCCTTACCGTAGACGGCAGCCCCGACTTTTGGCTAGAGGCTCTACAAGACCTCCGGGTGCGGTTACTTGAGACTGTGGAGTGGACGATTCGCAGCTGGAGTGCGACCCTTGGCAGAAGACTCCATCATGCGATGCAGCAGAGCTGACCGGGTACAGCTTCTCCCGGCCCAGACGACGTCGCCAGCTTCTCAACCTCCTCACCGTCGCCCACCACCTGTCCTGCTTCGTCACCGGAGCCCATAGACTGTATCATTCCAGTGGAGACCACAGCTCAGCTCGTTCCAGCGATTGAACTCGCAGCCGACCCCGTTCCTGAGCCGGAGCTTCCAATACGCTCCACCAAAGAAATCGACATATACCTGGTTCCATTCGCGGAACCCGCGACTAGTTTCACCACTACCGAGACTGTCGCCTGTTTCTCCCCTGAACCAGAGGCCTCCTCTGCAATTATCGAGGCCTACCTGGTGACCGGGATCGAAGCACCACTTCCCGCTGCTACAGAAGAAAAGGCAAGCAGCCTGGAAGTCCTGCAAGATGACCCTGAGGAGAACTTTGCAGCACAGCCACTCATCGACCCAGAGGATTCCGTTCCATCATCTCCGTTAGCCGAGCAGCCCGACGTAGTCATCGAGGGAGAGATCGAGGATGATGACGACGAGACCTACAGCCCAGCTGAGGACCTCTACACCGGGTTCGCCTGGGTAGACACCAAGAATCCTTCTGCCAGGCGATCTGCTCGGGTACACTGGTCGGGTGCCGCCGCAGCAACATCTTCTCCGGTTCCGTTTAACTGGGCTCCACTCCAGACTGCCCACCAGACTCAAGCCGTTCAACAACCATCACGCCGTAGTGACTGTATCCACACGCCGCACCACTCCGACGAAGAGGTACGTCGCATCCGAAGGGAGGAGTGGCACGCTCGGCTGCGCGCCAACATGCAGGCCCGCGCTGAAGCCCGCCGCCAACCTCCATTGCCTGAAGAGTTCCGTAAAACTGGACGGGTGAGCACCTTTAACTTATCCACCGGGTGGGGATTCGTAAGGGAGGAGGGTGTGAGTACTGAAGTATTCGTGGGGCGCCGTGATGTGGATCGCACCTACCGCGAGGGCATCCTAACCGAGACTTATATAGAGGGGACATTGTAACCTATGAGCGACATATATGCTGTGACGGGTGGTTCGCTATACGAGTCCGGAACACTGCCCTCCATAAGTGACTTTGTTGATTGAACTTTTCACCAAAAGACTTCTTCCTGTTTGCAAATAACACCGCGGCTTGGCGGCCACAGCCTGAACTTTTACCTAAGCACAGCCGACCGCTCGCCGAGTCCACGCAATGTGTTAACCTGTTTATTTTACTGCTTCACTTTTATGCCATATAATGACCTGTCATTAATAAAAGTGTATTACCTGTTATAAAATATAAAAACCTCTGTAATGTGGGTAGTGTGACGCTTGGGGACAAGCGTATTAAACCAAGGGGGAGTGTGGCGCCCCGCAACGAGTGCGTCACAAGAGGGTATTGCAGCCATAAATGCAGCCGCAATATTCTCTGACACAGCAGTGATCTGGTTAACTTTGAGATCCAACCCTGCATGCATCACCTAAAACAGAGGGCCAATCCAGGGTCCTGGTGGGCGGAGTGTTAGGGAAGTGTGTAGGAAGAGTTAGTCTAGAACACAGAAGGAGTCTAGAACGAGAAGAGAGAACTTGAACTTGGAGTAGGAGCGGGGGACCTGCACCTCGTGCAGCGCCCGGGCCGTCACCGGTCGGGTGTCAGCACCTGAGGCCTTAACAACCGGGATCGGGCATCATTAACCACGGGTTCCAAAAGACTCCCGTGCCCAGGACCTCACAGCCGGTTCACTGGTACTGAAGCAGGCAGCAGTTCACCTCTGCTACGCGAACCAGAAGCGTGGAGGAGCAGCTTCACAGGAGCACCCCACCACCAGCCAACTTCCAGTCGTCTAACCAGCGGTGTACCCACCGAGGGATCCAAGGCTCCCCAAAACATCCACAACGTACATCTTGGATAGGGCATTGAAGCAGCCTCCCCGTACCCGATCTGGTATTCCTGGGCGACAATGGCAATCACTTAGCTAGAATGGAGGAACACTACGGATCTCTAAGGGACACCATCACTGCTGAGTCCACCCGGTCCACTACCCGTGAACTGTATACCATGTACTGCCTGCTGGTTACAGTAAAGACCCGTTGCAGAGACTTTCTGTGTCCGTGCTTCCTTATGAACTGTCCGTCCGCACTACAAAGTAACCGCAGCTGCCGCACAACATCTTAAGCAGCTCCAGCCTCCGGGGATCATCGCTCAGCCTGTGGGGAGCGTTCCATCTTGCTGCTGTCCATCCCCCGGAGGTTCCGCAGCGTCGGTAACGATTACCGAAACTACTCATAGGTGGCGTCACAAATAAATTAACCCCTTTAATCTGTTCCTACAAGAGGTCTTCACTTTTGATCTGCACTCTACCGGGCCCGACTACCGGCAGGCGCGGCCCACCCGTGACAAGGAGGAAGGAGCTACAGCCTGTCTAAACCGGAGTCCACGGGCTGACGGTGAGTCATAAACTTTTGGTTTCAACTGTATATTCATCATGATGTCATTTGTATCTAACCTATAATAGAAAAACAGGTAATACATATAACTCAATGGGAAGCATATCTCTTTATATGAACTTGATATAATTCTATAATTTCTGAGCTTATCTTTAATTTTAACCATTTTAGTTTAAAGTGTAACCATCATTTAAATTCTTATTTAATAGTACTGTACAGCATGTGATTATAATCAACTTTCACCCATACTATTAATGAAATCAGGAAGGAAATCATTAAAAAGAACTTCCAGAAGATGTCCTCAGCAGGCTGTGTGTGAAGCTCATTCTTAAGGTCCAGTTACACGGCACGACATCGTCAACGGCATCGCTGATACGTTACGGGTTTGGAGGTATACCAGCGACATCGTTGCAACCTCATTGCGTGTGACTCTGGCAAGTTGCTACGATAAATCGTTGGGTCGGGAGTTGACAGGTTTACCATCATGTTGCAAAACCAGATGATCTCAACTCCAGCAACCTGCTGCATCATTCTGTGTTACACCGTAATAATGATGTCGTGGACGACTTCGCCCATTCACAGCAATGAGCAGGGATTGTTCGCGGGGATTGCGTACGATACCTGCTCACAACATCGTTGGTGAGTTGTCCACGATATCTAGACGTGTGACATCTCATCAGCAATGACGAAATTATGTCAAAAACGACCGCGCGCCCCCGAGATCGTTGCCGACATCGTTTCAACGTTGTGCCATGTAACTGGGCCTTTAGTCACCTCTGTCTTCAGGGGGCGTGGCCTAAACTGTATTCACAATAAAGATAAGACTGTCAAATTACCTCAATTCACATGGTTCTGCTGGGTGTTATCACAAAGCACAGAGAAGAAGCCATGGGAACAAGATGTCAGATAAGATCTCACAGCAGCTGTTTGAACTCAGCAGCCGGGTGCCGGCATGAGGTAATTTGACAGTCTTCTTGTCTGTATTGTGAATGCAGTTTAGGCCATGTTCCCTGAAGATGGCAGTGACTAAGAATTAGCTTCACACACAGCCTGCTGAGGACATCTTCTGGAAGTTTTTTAATGGTTTCCTTCCTGATTTCATTAATAAAGTATATGTGAAAGTTGATTATATTCCCTTGCTCTACATTACTATTAAATAAAATTGAAATGACGGTTATGCTTTAAGGGGCTTGAAAATGAAACATGCAGTATGTCTACATAATAGTCTCATTTCTTATTTAGAATGCCAAATGAACATACAAGGCTGATGTGTCGGTCGCAAGGCCCAGATTACTCAACAACTGCATCAAAGTTTAGTTCACGGTAGCCGTGACCAGCAGCTGTGGTCCAAACCAAACATTTAAAGGGGGTAGTAGTAGGGATAATGTTTTATTTGTGACACCATTTTGGATAATCAACCTGTTGTGGCTGGCACTGCAGTTGATCCCTGGGGTTAGGTGGTATAGCAGTGCAGATAGAAAACCCTTCCCAACCAGAGAGATGATGGGGGGAATTGTGGTAGGTGTAACAGAGGAATGAGACAGCAGGAGAAAGTCTTCTGCTTTACTTTTTTTCTGTAGATCTGTACAGGATCAAGGATTGAATAACCACAAGCAGGTGTGTGGTCCAGCCAGCCTGATGGGAGCCCGAGTTTCACTTCTCTGCTCAGTGGTAATGCGGGGTTTCCTGCTATATAAAATCCCTATTCAGGGATACTGGTTTCCTGAAGCATGAAACTTTCAATACTGCCTAAGATTCACTCTGTACACTCTTCAACACTCTAGCAGCGCAGATCCTGTGAAGACACATGCTGGGCTGCAATACTTATCTTCTGACCTTTCTATGCTTCTAAAGATGTGGAATCAATGATTTACTGTTGATTGTTCAAATCACACAGTTTTCAGCTTGCCGCCAGACCCTGCAAGCCTGGGTACCTTAGGAGCTGAGATCCTGATTCTTTTAGCTGTGCCTGCACAGAGCAGCACATGTGCTCTGCCCTCAGGTCTTCTTCATTACTCCCTACTTCTTCACTACTCACTCTGATTAAGTACCTCCTCCCTCCCAGGAACTATATCACACCCAAAACAAGCAAAAGCAGATAACCTCAGTGAGGGGGCGGGTATAAATGTGTGGATGCTTGTTATACAGCGGAGAAATAGAAACTCACATCAACGCTGGGAATACACATATTAAACATTATATATGAAATCATTTTATGGCAATCAGACACAGGGGTGCTGTAGCACCCCACTGGTCGGTGCGCCACAGAGGGTTACTGCACCCAGACCAGCGTGTGTAGTATCCCTATGACCAGGGGATTGGGATGTTAATCTGGGGCTCTCATCACATGCATTCACACACCTAGAGCCAGGGGATCAATTGGTTAACCCGTTGCTAGGGAACCGATCCCGGTGGGTGCAGTTTTAGGTGGGTAGTGAAGAGCAGGAAAGAGCGGCAGTTAGTGAGTTCGTCAGGGGAGTTGAAGAAGAGGGGACCCTGTGAGTGACACAGAGGAGGGCACCTAAAGGATGGTGACCCAGACTGAAGGGGGATCCTCGGGTGTCAGTTAACACCCTAATCCGGACCGGAACGGCACCCGACCCAGAAGGACCCAGTCCAAACTGGAGAACCAGCTCCGAGGCAGTGTGGGCATTTATCCCCGAGCCACAGAACCAGAGGGACGCGGGCTACTTAGTGAGCCGAGGCCCAGCCCTGGCATATTCCCACAAGGCCTGCAGAGGGTAAGGAGCCCTTAGAGAAGGAAACTCTCATAAATCCCGTGAGCGGGCGACGGGTTCTGTGCAGGGTAGTACAAGAAGAGAAGGCATGAAAAGGCAGTGAGGACAGAGGGAGAAACTGTCAGGAACACCACTGAGGGCTTCAAAGAGACATTGTATCCCCTGGTGACTAACCAGGCCAGCTACCCTGTGTAAACCTGTGAGCTGCCTGAAAGTTACCAGTAAACCCGTGCAGAGCCTAAGCAACATGTGGTGTCTTATTTGCATCTCGCCGGGGAAGTACAATCCAGTTTCCTCAGTAAAGACTGCATCAAACCTCTACCTGCGGAGCTGCCTTCCTGTGTGAGTTCTTCATTTCTAACACTGCCCCAGGGATCCTGCTCCACCTGTGGGGAGCATCCCCATCTAGCTGCCTGTCATCATCCCTGGAGGTCTGAAAGCAGCGCTGGCAAGATTACCAGACACCGTACGTGGCATCACGAACACTTTATTTTATTTCTTTTCTTTTAACCCATTTTTCAGTGACCACTAGGGCCACGGGCCCGGGCACCAGCCACCAGTGACAGCAACCTTGATCAACGCCTGGGATCCGAGTACCCCAAGGGCCCTGGGGTGGGTCAGTGCCACACTGGCATACAATAAGTACAACTTTAGTGGTTACAAAACATACACAAAAATATGTTTTCCACATACATAGTAAATGTTCTACATACAGAATAGTTACTTAACTAAAAAGAGAATCCCTGAACCCCATATATAGTAATTTGATTTTGTAAACAGAATGAAAACTAGTACAATGTACCCATGCTACATCTGTCTTAGTTTTGGTACATTTGAGCATCTCTGTTCAGTTACATCTGTCTCAACTTTGCTACATCTGAGCATGTTATACAGGGTCAGCGTTAAGAGGAGGCATACTGGGCAGTTGACCAGGGTCCCCACTGCCCTGAATACGCCAAAGGTCTACAACAGGAGCTACTCTGAAAATAGCATTCAAACAATGAAAAAATAATAAAATATTACACATACTTGGTATTGTTGAGTTCATAAAAGCTAGATCTATGAAAATATGAAGTAAATTAATCCAATTGTTAAACAGCTTAATGAGAAAAAAACAATATATACAAATAAATCAATAAATTACCAAATTACACAACCTTACAGATGTGTCAGAATCAATCCAAGGGTAAGTTTCTAAGGGGCTGCATATTGCTGGTTTAGCGCTAAAGAGGAAGAGGCATACTTAAAGGGATTGTCCACTACTCAGACAACACTTTCTCAGTTAGCATGTTTCAGCTTTCTATGACACACATACAAAAAAAATGTTTGTCATGGTCAGGGCACATGGGTGCAGTCACAGAATATCTCTCAAGTTTTAAACACAGAGAGAGGGACATATTTAGAAGCATGTCCTCAGAAAAAGTTCCCCTGCTGAAGACCCTCAGTGTTTTCACCTGCTACACACGGTATATACAGACAGTATGAAAGGTTAAAAATCATGCTGCCATATTCCATGAGGCATCGAAAGGGTGAATATAATATTGATTTATTAGTTAACGTGTTTCAAAGCTCCATGACATGCCCTGAAACATGGCAATATGATATTGATTTATCCTGAAGAAGGGGCCAGTGACTCTTACAACCACACAAGGTGAAGTCTCTGACTTAAGTAATATATTATCTCCCAGACCCTTTATCCTCACTACTTTAATTTTTGGAGATAATAACCTTTGGGTTTTTATTGGCTGTAAGCCAATCATGAACATTTACAGAAATACACACATTTTAAATAGATCACTCTGTTATGACTCTATGTACGGTAATATATGTGTTTCACTTTATCATTGGATTACTGAAATAAATTAACTTTTTGATGATATTCTAATTCATTGAGATGCACCTGTATGTGTAGCTTTCATTCTTCTGATCATATTACACATATTGTAATACATGAGGCCTGTAAGATGACACAGAAAGAACGCCTGCCACTGTAATCTGGTCTAAAAGACCCACCTTACCTGGCACACCAGGAGGTCATAGTTTGACTCCCGGATGCCATAACAGCCATTGGCTCCCTGTGATTTCCTCACGGAGATGCTGATGGAAATCAGAAAGATATTCCACTCCCTCCCACAATCTTCCAAATGCTGCAACCACTATTGATTATAAGGATTTTCAAAATCATACTATACCACCTTATTGTACTTAATCTTATGGTCACTAATAGTTTACCATGTTGGTGTGTATATAGGTTGGACTGATTAGAGTAACACTCCGATTACAATTAAATAAGTGGAAACCACTATGGAGTTTGTGTTACATAAAATGTACACCTTTATTACATATAAAAGTAGACAAAATATACGTTACAACAACGAGTTTAAGTTAGGAGATCACAAATGGACTACATGTAGGTTGTCACACCACAGGCATTAGCAAGAAGGCACAGTATCAACACAGATAACCAATTGGTAGTTAATGAGCAACATTAATTTGGGCCTTATTACATGGGTAGACAGACATCCTCTATCCACCACTCACCCATCTCAATGTGCTGTGAACAGCCTCCTCCGTTCTCCCGCCAGTGTCCTACCACGTAGCGCCCCCCTACGTACGTTTCGCAACGCTTGCTCACGGGGTAAGGTTTAAGAGCGCAATTTCATTTTTTCATGACAGTGTCAGGTTTCAGTTTCCATTAGGAGCTTCTGTTCTGTTGAGGACACAGAGGGAGAGAGCTATTGCAGGTCTGTCTTACCTGATCTAGATAAGGTGTCTACTCCATTTGTGTCTCTAAGCAGATATCCTGCTGTGCTGTGCTGTGTTGTATTTGACCTCCTTGCTTGGCTGCAAACACAGAGAGCAGAGAGAAGGACATAGCAACTATCTATTGCTCTCCTGAGCAGTGATGTGAATATGTGACATGAATATTCATCCTATGGAGAGTGGACAGCTGAGGACTAAGTTGATCATTCATTGTGATTGACAAATTAAATGAATCTCTTCATTTGAAGCTTACAGAGGAAAGGAGGGAAAAAATAAAAGAGGAATTAGAAAATGTTAGCAGCTATATATAGATTTTTGACCTGACAGATTTCTCTTAAATGGGTCGCTAAACTTCCTTTTCCCCCTTCCTTCCTGTGCTGGCCAGCTGTTGGCATTGAGCTGCCACTATGTGTTTTTACACAGTAATAGTTTGGAGATGTGACAGACATAGCACGTCACTGATACCTCATGACCTGCTATGTATGTCATTGAGTGTTAAGTGATTAAGTAGTCATTTTAGGGATTTTCTTTCAGTATCTTTCCAGTTCTTCAACACTTGCTTAAGAAGAATGTGGGTGGGTGGTTTGTGGTAACCTGTTCTTTAGAGTAACCAAAGTCACCACAAGAAAATTATGGACTGGAGATGCCAAAATATGCTGCTTGTGTTTCTATTTGCATAACAAACTCAGGTAAATATAGCACATTGGCCTGTTGCCATTTTCTATTTTTGGTGGAAAGTGTAAGGTTATGTGCCTACTGGACATAGTTTTTTGTGCTGCGTTTATGCTGCGTTTGGCAGCTGCACAAACGCAGCTGTGTAAAACAAAAGCAGTACAACCATATTATGTTTTTGTGCACATTAGAAACGCGTCTCCGCTCAATTGGTAATTGTCAGGGTCCAGAAATATCACAGATCATAAATCATCATCATGCTGCTTTTTTGTACTGCAATTCTAATGTGACAAATCATAATTAACCCTAAAATCCAAAATCTTTATTGTTATCTACAAACTCACAAAAACAGAAAAAAGATAAAAACTAGGTGCACAGAACGGGTGGAAGGAAGAGGCACACCCCGATAAATCGCTCCCTCCTTTCTCCTACCTCTCAGGGGAGGTCGGCACCCTTGTGTCGTTAAGGCGTCCCTATTCACTGGCAGCTATCTCTACAGTTCCCTATACTAACCCTGTAAGAAAAGAGAAAGGTGCTCCCCTTCCCTAATGTCTAGCTCAAGGCTGTAATTAAATGAAGTGCTGGGTTTTGATCTGTGTCCTAGTATTAAAAGAACTTGATGCTCCTCACAGTCTGTACCCTGCCCGCTATTGGTGGATGAATGATGAATGATGCATGATGAATCTGTGTGATGTGTCTGCCTTCTCTGTTCTAAATGACCTGTGACAGTGGCACTACACCTGCATGATGATAATATGCAGGATGATTGGTGTGGTAGCACTACACTATCAAATCCAATAATTTATTGGGGTTGATGCCCATCAGACCTCTTCTCTACCTTTTATCTATCAGCCCATGAGACATATAGAAGGTTTGTGCGTGCAGCGGAGTGAGGAAAAAGCGCCGTTATCAGTCTGTGAACAAACACAGGGCATGCGCAGTTGAGTTGCGCTGGTATGCTAATGCGCATGCGCGAATGCCCGTGCTTCACTTCCGGTCCATTGTTCATTCCACCTGGAGTAATGGAGTCGGGGGCTTGCGCTCCAAAGAGGCCTTGCGCTGTCGCTGCTGCACATTTCAGGCTGCAAGTTTTGTGGGCTGCACGGTGGTAGGATAAATAATGAATCGCTTCATGAAACCAAATGTTTTGGAGTTGTACTTGGTAAATTCAGGGCTTACTATAACAAGAAGTGAAGTCATGGTGAGTAGGAGGTGGCTGTCACATTCATAACAGATTTAAGGGGAATGCCAGTATCAAGACAGCCTCCTCCCAAGGCACATCATCATTGTGGATATCAGCAGAGTCACGATGGGAAATACTGTATCAAGCCTCCTGATGAATTAATAAAACGCGTTGAGGCATGGGGTGCAATTTGAAGTGCCACACAACACACAAAGCTAAGTACCCTTGATTTGTTCTGTCACCAATGTCTATATGTATGATTAAGTGAACCCTCCATGACTGAGGTGGGGTATCACTGAGGAATAACAGGGAGGACATTACTGGTGGCGATCTGCATGAGGTGGGGACATCATTTATTATATAAGGATATACCAATAGGGGGCAGGGTACAAACTGTGAGGAGCGTCAAGTTCTCTTAATACTATGACACAGAGCAAAACCCAGCACTTCACCTAATTAACTCACCTTGAGCCGGACATTAGGAAAGGGGAGCACCTTTCTCTCATGCCTACAGGGTTAGTATAGGGAAGTGTAGGAATAGCCGCTGGTGAGTGGGGGTGCCATACCGACACAAGGGTGCCGACCTCACCTGACAGGTAGGAGGAAGGTGGGAACGATTTATCGGGGTGTGCCTCTTCCTTCCAGACCTTCTGTGCACCTAGTTTTTATCTTTTTTCTGTTTTTGTGAGTTTGCAGATAACAATAAACATTTTGAATTTTAGGGTTAATTATGATTTGACACATTCGAAACGCAGTACAAAAAAGCAGCAAAAATAAGGAGACACACAGACAGACACACACACAGACAGACAGACACATACACACACACACAGACACACATTCTGACCCTCCCTGACGAGCCTACGTTGATCCCTCATGATTTCTTCCTCCCGGGCACCGCAGGAGCTGTGTGTATCGTGCTTCCAGGACTTTGGAAGGTCACATGACTCAGGCACATGGGACGCAGGTCCTGTATGTCACTCTGTGCAGCTTCTGCCAGTTCACAGGAGGAAGAGATCACCGGGGATCACAGTGGGCTCTCCAGGGAGGGGGTGAGTATTGGAGAGTTTTTGTTTTGGAAATTGCTGTAAAAAAGCATCACAAATAGACTGTGTGAATTCCAAACCATTTGATGCTATTTTTAGCAGGTTAGAATGGAGTGGATGGAGGAAAACGCACCCCAAAAACCTGCATGTTAATTGACAGGGACTATTATAAATGCAGGTGAATCCTGCAGCAATAACGCAGCACACAAAAATGCACATGTGGATACAGCCTTTTGCAAAATACATTGACTTTAATGTTAAAGCTGTGGGTGCTGCGTTGTGGCTGCAGAAATGCAGCAAAATAATGTAGCACAAACACACAGTGGGCACATAGTTTAACTCCAATTTATTGCAAGTAGGAAGGTTAGTATAATGTCAATATTGTTTTACCTGTTAAAAAAAAAATGAATGTCTTTCTTCAGATTTAAGTAAGTTATAGGGTTAAAGTCATTTTTCTGAGTTGTCTACTGTAGGGAAAGTGTTCATGCCTATGTGGCACCCCAGGGGTTAATGTGCCACAGGAGCACCACAAAGGGTTAACTCCCTACACAACCCACAACACCACACTAGCGCCTCCAGGCCAGAAGGGGGAGCTAAAGCTGCTTCCCTATATATTCTGGGTGGAGAGGAAGTGGCAGTTAGTTCAGTTCCTGAGAGGACTGAGAAAAAGGACCTGGGTGTAAAAGGGCTGCGTTAGGCCCACCCCACGGTCCACTGTGCAGTTCCAGGCCGGCCAAGGTCTGAGGAAAGGAGTTAGGAGAAACAGAGGAACACACCTGGGAGACTGAGTTCCCTGAGACTCACCCCAGAGAAGGGCATAGGACGGATACCGTATCTGATGCTGTGCCTAAAACAGACAGCACAGTGAACACCGGAATAGTGAAGGTCCAACATCTTCACTGTACCACAGCAAAGCAACATGGTGGGGTCAGGAACACGGAATAAGACTCAAGTTGCCTAGTAAGTTGGTACCCGTGAAGGGAGACAGGGCCGGCAGCCTAGCTAACGCGGCAGCGGGGCCACACACACAGCGCAGGAGGAGGAAGCCAAGGACAGGGCCAGGGTGGGAGCAACCTGGCCCTGGTACAGACTCCGTGAACAATACCTACTGAATACCATCTACAGTTAAGACTTGGAAAACTACAAAACCGTGAGTCTGTGTAATCCTTGTAAACCCTGTTCTCACCCTCACAAGCTGCTATCATCTCTACCACTACCCCTGCCCTGCATTATCCATAGACTATCATCACTACTGCCCCGGGGACCAGGCTCTGCCCGTGGAGAGCCGTCACATCACAGGCTGCCAAACATCATCCCCGGAGGTTCTGCAGCAGCGGTGGTCATCCTGACCACATACCACAGGTGGCGTCATGACTTTCTCCCCTGTAAATACGCCCATTAATTGTGGGCTCGGGACACTGTCCGGACCAAACCAAGACCGCCGTGATACCCACCATGATACCCCGGTCCCAGTGGGCTCCACACCTACTTTCTTGGTGGTCTAGGGTACTTAAAGCAAAACAGATTGGTGTTCTAAGACTTGTTAACATTCCCTAATTTTGTCTCTAAATGGCACATATACAGTCCCTCGAAAAAGTATTCATACCCATGAATCTTTTCCACATTTTTTCACATTACATCCACAAATTTAAATGTATTTTATTGGTATTTTATGTGATTTGCCGACACTAAGTAGCAAGTAATTGAGAAGTCTAAAGGAAATCTACTATATAAAGGCCCTATCCAGTCTGTCTGTCTGTAAATTTGTCCTGAAAACAGCGCCACCCATAGAACATTGTGTAAATTATAGTTAAACTGGACAATTACATTAAAACAGGAATATGAAGAAGCCCATATGTTTGGTTGATCAGTCAAAGAAAGCAGCACCACCTACAGGACATCTGTGAGGATGGGGCCCCCAACACTGTCCAGGAGTCTTGCTGCAGCTCAGGCATTCAGTATCCCTTGTGCCTGGGTCCACTCTGGCATACCCTTGGTACTTCCTCCCATTGGCATTTTACTCTGACTGGTTGATCAGTCAAAGAAAACAGCGTCACCTATAGGACATCTGTGATGGGGGGCCTACACACCGTCCAGGACACCGACTGCAGCACAGGCATTCATTATTGCCTTAGCCTGGGTCCGTTCCATCATACCTTTGGGGCTGACCAATCCTGCTGCTGCACTTCCACCTATTTGTGTTCCATTCTAGAACACAGCCTAGCGCTGCGGCTCCTCAGCATACGGGGGTAAGAGATGTCGCACAGGGTTGAGTTAGACAGCGTACAATGAGAGGACAGAGAGCACAAAGGGGGAGAAATAGCATGGAGAGAGAGACAGCACAAGGGAAGATAGAGCGCACAACTGGGAGAGACAGCACAAGAGGAGAGAGAGTGCACAGGTGGAGATACAACACAAGGGGAGGGACAGTATAAGGGGGTATAGAGCGTTCAGGGGGTGAGATAGCAGAGGGAGAGAGAGCGCACAAGGTGGAGAGACAGCACATGGTGAGATAGCACAGAGCGGGATGAGAGAGTGCACAGGGGGAAGAAAGAGTGCATAAATTGAAGAGAGAAGGCACAAGGGAAAGAGAGCATACAGGAGGGAGAGAGCGCACAGGGGGATGGTGAGCGGCAGCAGTGCCTGCCAAGTCACAGCCACCCCGTGCAGCGGCGGGCTCCCCCCACCCTCTTTGGTGGTGCCGCAATTAGTAGCAGGAGTAGTTAGAATAATATATACCACATTCTAGAATCACGATAGAACCGGGTCTCCGTCTAGTAATACATAGCTTTATAAATATTCTCTATGGAGTCAGCAGTGTCCTATACCTGTCTGAACCGCCAGGATGCAGCAAGAATATAACTTCATTTTTTTTCTGCCGCTGCACTTAAAGTAACACAGTAAAACACAAGCTATTTGTGAGGACAGTTAGATTTATTGTAGTTAGCTTAGTGTTTTCTACTGTCTTTGTTTTGCTTTCCTCTTTACTTAAGACCCCGTTACACGCAACAATATAGTTACTGATATCGTTGCAACCTCAACGGTTTTGTGACGTTGCAGTGACATTGAAACGACATCATTGCGTGTGACATTTACCAACGACCAATGATGAGGTCATTCATCGTTGATCGTTGGTAAATGACCAGGACCATTTTTTGATCTTTGTTCTCCCGCTGGGCGGCCAGCATCGGCGTGTATGACAGCAGGGGACCAAAGGTCAAAGACCTCCCAGCGCTGCACAGCACATGCTGGGAGCTGGTAACCAGGGTAAACATTGGGTAACTAAGTGCAGCGCTCTGCTTAGTTATGCGATGTTTACCCTGATTACCAGCGTTCTCGTTGGTCGCTGATCGCTGGGGATTCTGCCTATTTGACAGCTCACCAGCGATCAGATAGTGATGTCCCAGTGATCCCCATCGTTGGTCGGATCGCTGGGACATCGTTATGTGTAATGGGGCCTTTACTCTCCTTTTTGCTATCCAGCTATAATGTTTATCAACTTTAACGGCTGCTACTAATAGCTATTTAGCTTGTCATCAAACAGAGAGGAATGAACAGAATTTATATAAATCCATAGGTATTAGAGGAAACTATATCCATACTAACTTACAATACTACTCTCCCAAATGTTTTCATTTAAAGGGAATCTGTCAGGTGAAAAATCCATATGGAACTGATATCATTTTCTATTATGCCCTCCGATCCTGTGTGCATCCGCACGCAGCTGCAGCCGCTGACAGGTCAGGACCGCGCCGCCCGCGGTCCTGACTTATCAGCATCGGGAACTGCGTGCGGATGCACACAGGATCGGAGGGCATAATAGCCCCCCGGTCCTGTATGCTGATCCGGTCCGCGGCTGTCTGCTTCAAGCGGACAGCTACGGATCGGATCAGACACGCAGTCTGAAGCCGGCCTTAACCATTTTGGGCGCAATATCTTTATACTTTGAATAGCAATGAAAAACATGGTAATACATGCTTCAGACATTATTTAGTTACAAATCACCACAATGTCTGCAAGCAATTTAGCAGTTTTTGCGAATTGTGTGCAGCTTACTTCAACAGACTGTCTATTAAATGAATCATATCCACTAGGCACATCATAAAATTAGGAACTAGGCGAATCCAACATACTATAAAACAACCTCTCTAATTTTGTGAGTAGTAACCATTAGCAATACCACACTACAGACTGAGCAATAAAAGACAAAAGGAGTTTTTGATGCTAAAAAATGTATATAATTTATTATCTTCTATGTTAAAAACAGCTATAAGGTGAAAGATATTTTAGATGACATAACCTGATCGTAGCTGACAATGCAAATGCACATAATGTTGTAATGTAAATATAATGTGCGTTGTAGCACTTAAAGCACCACTCCAGAATCATTTTATCATAGCTCCCCTGGAGTGGGGATTTAAATCTAACTCCCCTGTTTGTACTCACCTTCTGGCAGGTTCACATTTTTCCAGCGGCTCTCTGGTCAAACTTCTGGGGATGTGAGTTGTGCGTCAAATGTCACAAATCAAAACACATCTATGGCTAGGGTCACATCTCCGGGTTTTTTTTAAATCCTGATCCGGTTTTGAGCTTTTTGAAAGCTCAAAACCGGACCAGGAAACGCTCCTCATAGGAGCCTATGCTAAACACCGGATTGCTTCAGAAGCAATCCGGTGTCCGTCTCCGGCACTGCAGCCTGCGTTAAAAATCATGCAGGCTGCAGTTTTCGGAGCGGTTCTATGATCCGCACTGCAGTAACCGGATTGCTCAGGATGTGAAATCCTGAGCAATACGGCTACTGCATAGTTTGCGCATCCCGGCTGTTGCCGAGATGAGCAAACTGTACTATCTATTGTAAAGTGTAAAATTTAATAAATAAAAGAATGCTTGAGTTCTCTAGGGGGGGCTTAGTCCCCCTAGAGACCGGACGCCCACTCCGGTGGGCTTCATCTACAATGCCCCCATGCCACGGGCTCCTCCGAGCTCTGTGCAGGTCCCCCAAACTCCCCCCCCCCCGTATGTCTAAAGAGGGGTCCCTGCACCCCTCTTTTATAAGTCTCCCTAATTCTAATTGTGGCATAAACTAAGTATTACATTACATCATTAGTCTCATAGATACGTGTATTTTCATGTAGTTTCATTATCCCTCCATGGGCGGGGCTGTGTGCTGCTGCCTCCGCCCGTGAAATCATTATGCCCGCCCCCTGTGGTCCTCATCCTGTATTGTCCGGGCGGCCGCGTCATGAAAGGGGCGGGGCTAAGTTTGCATCATACCGAGAGCCCCGCCAACTCGCACACCCTCGCAGAAACCTCACACACGTTGACACTCACATACTCTCTGACTCTATTCTACCACTATCCTCCATGTCCTCACTTCACGACACAGATAACGACACCACTTTCTACAATTGTACACTCACAGCAGCAATTGATGCAGTTGCCCCTCTCGTTTATGGCAGAACACGACAAATCAACAGCCAACCCTGGTACACAGACACCACTAAAAAGCTGCGGCAAGAGTCTAGGGTTGCTGAGTGGCGCTGGATGAAAACATACTTACATGAAGACTACACAGCAATCAAACAAGCTCAAATTCAAGCCAGCACTCACCACGACTAAACAGAATTACTTCATTACCCTCATATCCTCTTTGTCCCACAACCCCAGTCAGCTATGCAACACATTTAACTCCCTCATCCACCATTTACTGCCCCCTCCTACTTCTCGTATCTCTGCAGAAGAGTTTGCAACACACTTCACCAGCAAGATTGATCAGATCAGGCAAGTCTTTGCTGCCCAACCACCACAACCCCCATGTATACCAGACACCTCCCCTCCCACACTAGCCCTCCTCCCCTCCATCACTGAAGGAGATCTTGCACACCTCCAATCCAATTCACACATCACTACTTGTGCATCAGACCCCATCCCTTCTCCCTTCCTCCCCAACCTCACCACCATGCTCATCCCAGCCCTAACTCACCTCTTCAACCTATCACTGTCCTCCGGTACCTTTCCTTCCACTTTCAAACACGCAACAATTACACCTATCTTAAAGAAGCCATTCCTTGACCCGACCTCCACATCCAGCTACCGCCCCATATTGCTGCTCCCGTTCGCCACTAAACATCTTGAAAAGCATGTTCACACTGTACTTTTCCTCCCACCTCTTATCTTACTCTCTCTTTGACAACCTTCACTCTGGCTTCCAGCCCAACCACTCCACCGAAACTGCCTTAACTAAAATTACTAACTACCTACTTACCACCCAAACTAATGGACACTTCTCCATCCTCCACCTTCTTTACCTGACCTCTGCATTCGACACTGCCTCCTATTACATATCCTCCAGTGGTATCACTAACCTTGACCTCTCCTGGATCTCCTCCTGCCTTTCCAACCATACATTTAGTGTCTCCCATGCCCATACTACCTCCTCGCCCCATCCCCTCTCTGTTGGAGCCCCTCAAGGCTCTGTCCTGGGACCCCTTCTTTTTTCCATCTATGCCCTTGGCCTAGGACAACTCATAAAGTCTCATGGATTCCAGTACCACACGTACGCCGATGACACACAGATCTATCTCTCTGGCCCAGACGTCGCCTAACTACTGTCCAGAATCCTGGAGTGTATATCAGCCATATCCACCTTCTCCTCTTGCTTTCTTAAACTAAACATAGACAAAACTGAACTTATCATCTTTACCCAATCACGCGCACCTCCCTTACGTGATCTATCTATCACAATAAATGACATCACACTTTGCCCTGTACCTGAAGTCCGCTGCCTTGGAGTAACCCTTGACTCTGCCTTATCCTTCAAACCAATCATCCAAGGCCTCACCACCTCCTGCTACCTCCAACTCAAAAGATATTTCCAGAATCCATCCCTTCCTCAACCCTCAATCTACTAAACTATTAGTGCATGCCCTCACCATCTCCCGTCTCAACTACTGCAACCTCCTCCTCTGTGGCCTCCCTGCTGACACTCTTGCACCTCTCCAATCTGTCTTTAACTCTGCTGCCCGACTAATACACCTCTCTTCTTGCTGCTCCTCCACTTCTCCCATCTGCAAATCCCTCCACTGGCTCCCAATTCCCCAGCATATCCAATTTAAACTACTAACATTGATTTACAAAGCCATCTACAATCTGTCTCCCCCATATATCTCTGAACTAATCTCCTGTTATTATCCAACTCGTAATCTTTGATCCTCCCAAGACCATCTTCTTTCCTCCACACTTGTACGTTCCTCATCTAACCACCTGCAAGACTTCGCCCTAGCATCCACCATCCTCTGGAATTTTGCACCCCAAAACATCCGATTATCCCCTACACTCGGAACCTTCCAGTGAAACCTGAAAACCCATCTCTTCAGAACAGCCTACAGCCTGCAATGACCACACTGCCACCTCACCACCTCCTGACCTGGCGCTCCACCACCACCAGAGCAAACCCAACCTACTGTCTCCCTCCCCATTGCCCTGTAGAATGTAAGCCCGCAAGGGCAGGGTCCTCCCTCCCGTCTGTACCAGTCTGTCACTGTTAGTTTGTTCATTGTATTTCTAACTTGTTTGTATGTAACCCTTTATCATGTACAGCACCATGGAATCAATGGTGCTCTGTAAATAAATAATAAAAATAATTTACATTACAAAATGATAAGCATTTGCAATGATGACAATATGATCTGGGATTTGTTGTCTAATATATCTTTGACCTTATAGCTGTTCTTAAGATATTAATCAAACAACTTCTGCATACATTTTTCAGGTTTCTTTTCTGCAGTGATTATTAGGATCAAAGAAGAAAAGAGAATAAAACCGTGTCCTCCATTCTGTGTATAGAAAGAATTTGTGGGCAGATTAACTTTGATTATATTTCCATATAGACATTGGACCAAGACAAAGACAGGGGTGAAAAGGCATCATTGGACTTGTGGAAGAGGAATTTATGTAATTTTGTATTTTAGCACTGGGGTAGTTGATTCAATATAGAAAATTAATCCCAGAAAACCTCTTTAAGGCCCCTTTCACATCAGCGGTAAACGCTGATCGTGGCAGTTGCGGTGAAAAAAACGCAACTGCCGCGATTACCGCATAGTGAAAGTAGCAGATGCCAGGGCGCATGCGCTTGGTCAGACGTTCCCATAAAACATCTGATTGGGCGTTTCCAGGAGCGTCTGACCAGGCGCAAGCGCCGTGGTGTCTGCTACTTTCATTTGCGATTCACAATTTCCATAGTGCGCGCTCAGCTGTGCTCGGCCATAGGATATAATGGGGGCACCGAGCGCAGCTGAGCGCAAATGCAGGGCATCTATGCGTCCCTGCGCTAGGCTGCCCAAGCCCCTAAATGCCCCTGCACTTTCATTTGCGCTAGCGCAGGGCAGGCAGAGCAGCCTAGCGCAGAGATCTCATAGATGTGAAAACACCCTAATTTTAAAACTGTATTCTTAAATAATGAATTCCATGCAACCCTGTATGGTTCAAATTGATAGGGAAGTGGATACTTGGTGGTTGGCCACTATGTCCCAACAAGGCTGTAACGTCAGCAAGGAGGTAGCAGAGTCATGTTTTGGGCTGTAATTATTGGGAGAGAGCTGATAGACTGATAGATGTGGAACAGGCCTTAGTCTTCATGTATGTCTGAACTCACTGCAAACATTTCTGCTTGTGAGCAATTTTTTGGAATGGCCAAACAGTTGGTTTTTGTACAACTGCCAGCCTCTGGAGGATCCTACACTTTTAGATTTGATGGACTCCAGAAGCACCAGTAACTTCAAATACCAGTTTGCTGCATTGTAATGGTATTTTAGCATCTTCTTTCCAATGCTATTCCAATGAATTTGTATGACAGAAACTTTACTCATTATGCCTTAAATGGAACCTGTCACCTCCTAAAAGTCACCTAGCCTATCAATACATGTCCCTGCACCTTCCTATTACCATTATAACTATCCATCTCTCTGCTAAATGCTTGTTTTCAATGTTGTAAAAAATGTTTTTATACTTACTCATTAGGATGATAACGAAGTGGAGGCAATATGCAATAGTCCCCCTGGGCATGTTTGTTTGCAGCCTCCATGATCCTTTATCACGCCCCGATGGGTGTGATATTGTAATAAGATTCATCTCTGGCTCAGCCTCTCTGTGCTGCTTCTGCTGTGCTGGCTCTGCACTCCTCCTCTGTCACTCACAGCATGCAAATCATTTGCCCTGACATCAGCTCCAGATTCCTGCCCTGACAAAGCATAAACAGCACAGTAGGAGGCGGCACACAGAGAGGCAGAGGGGAGGGAATGGCCATAGTCAATCAAGCTCCCTCCACCCACAGTGACTGCCTCCATAGCTTCTAACTGTAAGTTTTACAAAGGCTATATGTCGGTGTACACAGCACACAGACACATGGGGGACCCCTTCACTGAATGCAGCAAACATTATCAAACACATACTGCATTCAGTGCATTCAGACATGCTGCATGCAGTGCTGCATTTAGATTGCCATGCAGTAGGAGGGTGACAGGTCCTCTTTAATCTGCACAAACCTTTCTGTGCTGTGCATTGGCCCCAAATATCTTCACAGTACAATGATCGTGCTTAGGTTTTCTGAAAATATGTAATGTTTTCATAGTTTGTCCAAGTTTGATGTTTTTCAGCACTAGAGACATCTTTTTTTTTTCCATATTGCTTAAAACTAGAGTTGAGCGAGTGTTATCGTTACTATTTCCAATTGGCACGGATAGTACAGTATTCGTGATATTCGTTACTCGGCGAGTATCGCAAGTGCTCGTAAGTGATGTGGTGATTGTGATCTATCTGACACACATTGACTGCTCCCTTCAGTAAACAGTAACTGACTAACATTAGACTTGATATTTGGATGAATATGCAAGTATTAAAAACTACTTGTTACGAGTATAGCGAGTGCAAGTATTTAGCAACTTGCTTATAATTACTTAAAACCTGTGGCTGCTTAAGGGTATGTCCACACAATCCGGAGGCACTGTGTCTTGTACACATGCTGTACGTTCGGGGTGGGGCGGTTTCTCCCTGCATTTACCCGAAGGTGATCTTTTCTGTTAATTCCATGCTGTGGAGATGCGGAAGCGCTGGTAACCCGCACCACAGCTGAAATAACACTGCAGTGGGGAGAAGCATAGTAGCATGGGATTTCTTGAAATCCCATCTATGCTGGTACTGTACTGTACAATGCAGCGATATGGAAGCAGTGGCAATACACTGCATCCAAAACGCTGCAATTCCTTATCGTGTGCACACACCCTAATAATGTGGAACATCCTTCTTAAGTAGTTTCTTTAATTGGGCTCACATATCAAACTAATTATCCCAGGTGTTTTGGATTAATTTCAGTGATCAAAAAGTCCTGAGACACAATATCATCCATGAATTTATATCAGAAAAAGACAAAAAATCTTTATGATATAAAACAAATCCAATTTACCTAATAATTTGGAACACTGTGTATTGATATTTTTTTGCAGACTGCACTGTAGGCTGATTTACATTTAGTGGGCTTTGAGATTTATGTATTTCTTTCTTAAAACTTTACATTACTTTACAAATTTAAAAAATATATATTATTTTCATGTGACTACAAGGTCTGCATGCTATCATAAAGATAGTGACTGACTTACAGAAATGTCATAATAGCTTTTAACATAAAAAACAACAATCCTAATATTTTTATATGAATCTAGAATTTGAATGAACCAGATATTTCTATGTGCCCTCTAGGCAAAAGATGAATATTTAAGTTTTGCATCTATCACTCTTCTATCCTGACATTGCTGGTCCTAAACTGATCGTGCTAGCATATAGAAAGTCTGAACTACAGAACGGGTGATGCACCGTGAGTACAGGAACAAGTCCAAAACAGCTGAACACTATTTTATATATTACAAGTAAGTAAAAAAAAACAGTGCCATTGGCCAAAGAGATCACTAAAGACTCTCAAGAAATTATTGAACACACAAAAAGGCACTTTGGGACAAAAGACGCTGGCACGCCATGCATATCTAAAAGTCATATGCTTTTTCCCTTGGGATTCCCGTCGAAGAAGTAACATGAAAAAAAAAATCTTACAAAAACCTCTCATATGACTAGAAAATTGAATTTCCCATAAAAATTAAAATTAATACGAAGCGTTTTTCAAGCAATATTTCTGCAGTTTTTAGGGAGTATTTTGGAGAGGAACTGCTAAAAAAAATCCTTAAAAACTGCTTACGAAAGTAATCTAAGGCTAAGGAGATTTTGGAACACAGATAGGGGCGTAAGGATCGTGGTTGCAGGGGTCGCAGCCACGACAGGGCCCAGACGTACAGGGGCCTGCACCGCCAGCCACCCCCAGCGACCGCACCTCCCTGCGCCGGGCACCCGCTTCACATAGATCTGCTGCACTGCGCGGCAGCATGCTGCACGCAGCCATGGGGCCCATGTGTCAGGGAGAAGGGGGGAGGGGTGGAGAGAGGATCCTCCCACTTCCTACTGCTGCCACTCCTCCCCTCGCTTCCTCTTACCATTGGCTGTTTTCCATCTGCGTTCCACTGTGGAATGCATTTAGCAGGCTGGTGCCACCTCCTTTCACCTCCTCCTCCTGAGTCTTCTCTTCAGTTTTTGTATGAGGAGAATGGAGCAGAGAGGGAACCAGGAGAGGTAAGCACAGATTTTTTTTTTAATAAGTGAATGCAAGGTGGCCAGAGGACTATGGGAAGAGGAAGGGGTGCATGATACTACATGGAGAGGCAATGAGGCTGCACTATATGGAGAGTTATGAGGCTGCATATATAAGGCTGCACTATATGAGGCTGACCTATATGAAGAGTTATGAGGCTGCATATATAAGTGTGCACTATATGAGGCTGCACTATATGGAGAATTATGAGGCTGCATTATATGAAGAGCTATGAGGCTGCATATATGAGGCTGCACTATATAGAGAGGTATAAGGCTGCAATATATGGAGAGTTTTGAGGTTGCCCTAAATGGAGCACTGAGCCTGCATTATGCTCTATAGAGGGCTATGAGACTGCATTATACTATATGGAGAGCTATGAGGCTGCATTATACTATATGGAGAGATATGAGGCTACATTATACTATATGGATGGATATGAGGCTGCATTATATCATATGGAGGGCTGTGAGGTTGCATTATACTATATGGAGAGATATGAGGCTACATTATACTATATGGAGGGATATGAGGCTGCATTATACTGTATAGAGGGATGTAAGGCTACATTATGCTATATGGAGGGATATGAGGTTGCATTATACCATATGGAGGGATGTGAGGCTGCCTTATACTATATGGACAGATATGAGGCTGCCTTATACTATATGTAGGATAATGGGGGTGCATTATAATAATTGGATGACTATTGGGGCTACCTTATGAATGAGGGACTATAGACTGCATTATAATACATAGAGGACTATGGGGGTACATTGTAATATATGGAGGAATATGGGGATGCATTTTAATAATTGGAGGACTATGGTGGCAAGAGAGGAAAGACTATATTTACCAGGATGTGGGACATATATACCACGATAAGGGCAATATTCCAGAAGGAGGACTATATATTGCAGGATGAGGGACATTAATACATAACGAAGGGGTTGAGGGCATCAATCTGTGAGTCTTTAAAGTATTTAGAATGCTACACAGGGCCCATCAATTTGACCGACGTGTGCGTGGGGGCCTAGGTCTAAATTTCGCACCGGGGCCCACCAGACGCTAGTTACACCACTGAACACAGACTGAGCGGTAACTGAGTGGAAACTTTCCAAATCCTACTCAAAATCTGAAAATCCCTTAAAGACTACCGTATATACTCGTGTATAAGCCGAGTTTTTCAGCCCAAAATTTGGGCTGAAAAGTCTCCCCCTCGGCTTATACACGAGTCACTACGGTATTGTGCTGTGGTGGGGGCTGTGGGGCCGGGGCTGTGGAGGCTGGAGGAGGCGGGGGGAGGCTGCTGTATGAGCGGCCCCATCACGTGGGGCCGCTCATTATATATGCACTGCTTCCTCCTGTCAATCAGCGGCAGGAGGAAGCAGTTCATATATTCCCCCCAAAAGCTGGCACTCACCCCCCCTTGTAAGGCCCCCCCCATCGCTGCTTATACATTACCATCCCGGTGTTCTGATCCGCGCCGCTCCTCGGTGCTTCTTCATGCTCCGTCCTCGCTGGCTGCATCCGGGGATCTTTTCTCCGGCTGTCGCAGCGATATGACGTCATCGCGCGACGGCCGGAGAATGGAGATCCCGGATGCAGTCAGCGAGGACGGAGCATGAAGAAGCAGCGAGGAGCGGCGCGGATCAGAACACCGGGATGGTAATGTATAAGCAGCGGGGGGGAAGCCTTACAAGGGGGGCCGAGTGCCAGCATTTGGGGGCTGTTGGTACCCCCAGGGGGCTGCTGGGTACCCCCTGGGGGCTGTTGGTACCCCCTGGGGGCTGTTGGTACCCCCAGGGGGCTGCTGGGTACCCCCTGGGGGCTGTTGGTACCCCCTGGGGGCTGTTGGTACCCCCAGGGGGCTGCTGGGTACCCCCTGGGGGCTGTTGGTACCCCCTGGGGGCTGTTGGTACCCCCAGGGGGCTGCTGGGTACCCCCTGGGGGCTGTTGGTACCCCCTGGGGGCTGTTGGTACCCCCTGGGGGCTGTTGGTTACCCCCTGGGGGCTGTTGGTACCCCCTGGGGGCTGTTGGTACCCCAGGGGGCTGCTGGGTACCCCCTGGGGGCTGTTGGTACCCCCAGGGGGCTGCTGGGTACCCCCTGGGGGCTGCTGGGTACCCCCAGGGGGCTGTTGGTACCCCCAGGGGGCTGTTGGTACCCCCTGGGGGCTGTTGGTACCCCCAGGGGGCTGTTGGTACCCCCTGGGGGCCGCTGTATAACCCCTGGGGGGTGCTGTATAACCCCTGGGGGCTGCTGTATATACTGCTGAGGCCTGTATACCACTGGGGCTGCTGTATATACCACTGGGGCTGCTGTATATACCACTGGGGCTGCTGTATATACCACTGGGGCTTCTGTATATACCACTGGGGCTGCTGTATATACTGGTGGGGTCTGTATATACCACTGAGGAGGCTGCTGTATACCACTGGGGTTGCTGTATATACTACTGGGGCTGCCTGTATACTACCACTGGGGCTGTATATACTACTGGGGCTGCCTGTATACTACCACTGGGGCTGTATATACTACTGGGGCTGCTGCTGTATACAGCACTGGGGCTGCTGCTGTATACTACCACTGGGGCTGCTGTATACTACCACTGGGGCTGCTGTATACTACCACTGGGGAGGTGTATACCACTGGGGGGGGCCTGTATACCACACTGCTGGGGGCTGGATACCTCTGCTGAGGTCCACCCTCGGCTTATACACGAGTCAATAGGTTTTTCCAGATTTTTGGGGCAAAAGTAGGGGGGTCGGCTTATACACGGGTCGGCTTATACACGAGTATATACGGTACATATAAACAGGAAAAACACTCCATGTACGCAAAGTCTAAGGTCAGAGTCACGTTGGCATGTGACCTGTGCAAGTGCAATGCAAGAAAATCTCACGTTCCACTTGGCCTAATGTTAGGCAATGAGGCAGCTCAAACCCACAAGTTTTTCCTCAGCCCTAATCGGGCTGTCAGCGAGTCTCGGATCACTTGGAACGGATACATGTCTATGGGGGCGAGTGAAACATCGGACTGACTTGGATGACATCAGTTAGGGGCGATATATACACTGATGTGGACAATGGAGGAGATGGTAAGATTAATCTCACCTCCACAGCTGTGATTCGATTGCAGGATCAGATCACAGTTGTCTGACACTCGCCTCTCGCGAGCGAGAGAACCTGAGCCAAGGATTATTGGAATATTGCATCTGGTGCTCTCACATCAGATGCAATATCCAGTGTATATACAGAGTTTTGTTAGGAAGTGCTGGAACAGAAACTGAGCTTAAACTCTCCAAATATTTTCTGCCTAGTTACTGCTCTGAAAACTCTGCACAAAGACATATGCACATAGCAAAAAATTTGGGAAAAAATGCAGTGACTGTTCACACTGAGGTTTTTCCAGGTGTTTTTGAAGTTACTTCAAATACTCTTAGAAAATACTTCCAGTCCATTTCTATGTGAAATCGTTGCTGTTCATATGAAGAGTTTTTGGAGAATCTCTCCAATTAAAAGACTGCAAATTGAATCTTCAGGAAAATACTTTTAAACCCTTCAAAACTATTTCATGAATCATTTTAGGAAAATAAAAACTTCTCCAAAACCTTCCCACAAAATGAGAGCTTCCTGGAGCAGTTTTTTCTTAAAAATGGTGTTTTTTGAAATCCTGAAAAAAATTCTGTGTAAACATAACCTTTGAGTATGTTTATTCACACTTGTTTTTTGTCCAGCGGTCCAAAATTATTTTTCAAGCAAAAGACGCTTCAGCAACTGCCCCTTTTCTCTGGAGTTTTATAATACTAAAATGTGTTTTTTTTCTAGCTCTCTTCACCATGTTTTTTTTGCTGCCTTTTTACTGGCGGTTTATGGACATTTTATTAAATCATTCAATAAACAAGACAGTGTTTTAAGCAAATACACTGACAAAGTGCTCAAATAGAGGCCCTGACATCTTACCGGCATCTTTGAAGCCTTTCCATTTACTTCTATTGTAGTAAATTGAGCATCTTTTTAGCAGAAAAAAAAAAACAGAAGAGTGCAGATGCTACTTCTTTTAACACCTTGGAGACTTTGAAAGCTTGAAGGGTTTAAAAGACTCTTCAGGCTTTCGAACTCTAAACATATAAATAGCAAGTTATTTTTCCATACAAATTAATAAGAGTATTCTTTTGACTTTTTTTGATAGTGCTTTTTACACCATTTTGTTTAGCAGACACACTCAAAAAAATGCAAAAAAAAAAAAAGTAGTGACGTGAACATACCCTTAGATAGCGTGCTCACTTAGAGTTTTTAGCGAGTTTTTGACACTGCATAGTTTTGCGTCGGCAAAAAGGATAGGATTTATAGAAATCTCAAGCCCACTTTTTTTTTTCACCGTAAGTCGATCTGTGGTCCGTGTTTCGAATCCGCAACATGTCATATTCTCTTGCCGTTACTCTGAGTTTTATGTACAGATCTTTCCCACAGACTTGCATTGGAAGCAAAAAATCCACAGACAAAAATGCACCAAAAATGCCTGTATTCTGCACATAAGAACAGTTGAAACCAGAAGTTCACATAGATTATATTTAAAAACACATACGCATGTTTTTCTCACTATCTGATATGAAGTCAGACTAAACTTTTTCTGTTTTAGGTCAATGAGGATTACCATAATTATTAATATCTGCCAAATGCCAGAATAATGAAAGAAAGAATGTTTTAAGGCATTTTTTATTACCTTCTGCAAAGTCAAAAGTTTACATACATATCATTAGTATTTGGTAAAATTACCCTTTAACTGTATGACTTGAGTCAGATATTTTGGATAGCCTTCCACAAGATTCTTACAATAGTTGGTAGGAATTTGGCCCCATTACTACTGACAGACCTGGTGTAACTGAGCCATGATTGTAGGTTCCCTTGCCTTTTCAGCTTTGCCCATACATTTTCAATTGGATTGAGATCGGGGATTTATGATGGCCACTACAAAACATTGACTTTGTTATCCTTAAGCCACTTTGTAACCAGTTTGGCAGTATGCTTTGGGTCATTGTCCATTTGGAAGAGCCATTTCTGCCCAAGCTTTACCTACCTGATTGATATCTTTAGCTGTTGCTTCAGTGTTGCCACATAATTTTCTTTCCTCATGATGCCATCTATTTTTTGAAGAGCACCAATCCATCGTCCAGCAAAACAACCCCACAACGTGATGCTGCCAGCCCCATATTTTAGTTGGGATGGTGTTCTTAGGTATCCAAGCTTCTCCCCTTTTCCTCCAAATGTAACGATAGTTATTATGGCCAAATGGTTAGATTTTAGTTTTGTCAGGCCACAGGACATGTCTACAAAAATGTAGGTTTGTGTTCCTGTGTGCATTTGCAAACATTAATCTGGATTTTTGATGTTTCTTTTGGAGTAATGGTTTATTCCCGGCAGAGTGGCCTTTCAGCTATGTTGATAAAGTACTCATTTCACTGTGATTAATAACACAATCTTACCAGCTTCCACCATCATCTTCACAAGGTCTTTTACTTTTGTTCTTGGGTTGATATGCACATGTCTGACCAATTACGGTATCTCTGGGACACAGAACCTATCTCCTTTCTGAGCTGTATGATGAATGAACATTCCCATTTTGTTTGTACTTGCATATAATATGTTGTACAGATGAATGAGGCACCTTCGGGTATGTTGAAATTGCACCCAACGATAACCCAAACTTGTTCAAGTCTACATATCTTTTCCCAATTTATTGACAATTTATTTAGACTTTTCCATGATGCTATACAAAGAAGCAGTGTTTTTCAGGTGCTCGTTAAAATACATCCACAGGTATGTATCTAATTAAGTTAGATGTTGCCAATTAAACTATCAGAAGCTTTCAAACACATGACATCATCATATGGGCTGTCCAAAAGTGTTTAAAAGCATCATAATCTTAGTGTATGTAAACTTGTAATTTTGCAGGAAGTAATGGAAATACCTTAAAACATACTCTCTTCCATTATTCTGGCATTATAAATAATTATGGTAATCCTAATTTACCTAAACAAGAAAGGTTTATTCTGATTTCATGTCAGATAGTGAAAAAAACATACATGTGTGTCTTTTATATAGTGTATGTAAACTTCTGGTTTCACCTGTATGTCATTAGTTTTATCAAAGCCAAATATTAAGAATTAGCTTTGTTTAAAACATGACATATGAACAAGAGAGAAAAAATGCAGCATCAAAAATTAAATAATACGGCATTTAAAAAAACACAATGAAAAGCTGCATGTAAAAAAACATAGGTAACTTAATGTACATAATAGGAGCAGACATTCTGTAACATGAAATACTCATCATAAGCTTAACATGGGAAGACAGTCTGAAGCGTCCCAACTAAATAAGTACTTTTATTACTGTTTTTGCTTGAATACTTGAATTTTTGTGGCAGTCCTTGGTAATACATATTTGAACAGTGATGATATAGCTTTGTATATATGTTTAATAATGTAGTTACTGTTAAATGCAAACTTGCTAGAGCCATTGGATACGGCTTTGATGACAATGGTCATGGGGTTAATGGCGAAGATGTGAGGTGTCTCTGATCTCTTCCAAAGTCCCGTCACGGAAATGTACACTATGGATCATGAATTACTCCCAACCATGGCACATGCTCATTCATCATAAGATGTTAAGAGAGGATTTGAGAGACAGATCTCTTTAAATATGTACAATTCTTACCACAGATATAAACTCACTAATGTATAACTTGTTCGTAGCTTATATTTGTGTAGTAATGACATTTATGTGTCAACATTGAACACATCAATAGATGATGTAGTGAGAGTAGAGCATTGATATTTTACCAATTGATTTATAAGTCATCTTTACATGCTCATGCACTTAAAGCTCAAATCCATCTTTAAACTTGTGAATATGTACAAACCAGAGCATCTCCAATGAAGTAGATATTACATATAGTAAAAAGGGAAAAAGTTGTCCTTACCCATGTTGACAAAACTCATGACTGTATCAGCCTCACTCATGACTGCTCCCAGTGGAGGGCTTTGTGTACTTAGTGTAGTGAACAGTGGCCTTGATACCCCTTGCCCTCCATCATCCTCTTCTTCGCTGCACATAGCATGATAAAGGTCCAACATAAACAAGGGTGCTGATGATGGGAACTGGCCACCACTTGCAGGTCTGGGTCTTCCAGGCAACCCCAAGATGGATAATATCTCTCTCTGCATCTCACGCTTCTCTCTACCACTTAATTTCCTCTGGATAAAACTTGATCTCAGATGATTTTTCACAAAACTTCCATTACTAAAATGGCACAAAAATCCAGTAATACATAGCATGGTCCATATAAAATGTATAACACCGGGCATCTTAGCAGATAAAACAACTGTCAATGATATAAAATAAATAATATATTACCATCCCTCAATCCAGAGGGAACAGTTCAGTCTGCGATCTGAAGCCTTCTCTTCAGCTTTGCTGTCTGGATATTTCTCATATAATATTCCCACTATATTTCTAGGCACAGGAAATCCACAAGTGCTGGATCTGAACTTTCCTCCAGTAACAGGTAAATCTTGCTTCCTCAAATACAGAATGTATACCTAAGAAGACAGGGAATTCCTGGCAGGACTGGCTTTCATTTCCTTGAATGATTACTAGTTCTGAAGTCTCCTGCCTTTTCCAAGCAGACTAGCAGAAACCTCCTTCCTCCTGCAATGGGCTCTAGAGGTCTCCAGCTCTCACTACTTGCTCTGTAACTTGGCAAATTAAATTATAGGTGTTAACTTGCAATGTACCAAGGGAATGATTGGTTAAGCAGTTGGTCAACATGTTTTTTTCATTTATGATGAGACAGGAAATTTTCCTAGGTGCACGCATCTTGTGAGAAATAGTCATTGCTGAAAATCATCCCTTCTTTATAAAACGTAGTATGACAATGTGAACTAAATGGTATTCTGTAACTATGTACAGCAAAAGTTTAGTCTACTTTCCTTGAATATTTTCCAAAAAGTTTCATATAATTCTGTAAATTAGATGATACATTCTACAGTTTAATACTTATTATGAGTATCCAGCTTCAATTCTTATTTGTAAGGCTGCCTTCACATTTGCGTTTGTGTCTGCATGCTGATGGCATGCAGACACAAACGCAGTGAAAAGAAGGGTCATTTTGATGTGTCCGCAGCTGAGAATGTCCGCCTGCGGACACATGACTATGGAGCCCGGTAGCCAATCGGCGGTGTCCGGGGGCGGGCCGGAGGCGGAGATCAGCGGCGGAGATCTCCTCCTCCCGGCCGCCGGTAAGCTCCGGGACATGTCAGCGGGGTTAAACAGCTGATTTGACAGCTGTTTGAATCTCCCGCGCCGACACCGAGAGGAGATGTCGGCGCGGGAAGATTCAAACAGCTGTCACATCAGCAGTTTCTCCCCGCCGACACCGCTAGGAGATTACCGGCGGCGAGGAGGAGATCATCAGAGGCTCCAGCTGATCTCCCGGTGGCCGTCGGTGATCTCCTGTGACATCACCGGCGGCCACCGGGAGAGATTTCAATGGGTCCGCAGCGTTCTCCTGCGGTGTCAAGCGCAGAACACTGCGGACCCATTGACGCCAATGCATTGTTTTGTGCGCTTGGGGAAGCTTGCTGATTTTCCAAGGTCCCCGAGCACACAAAAAATGCAACGTGCTGCGTCCTGGGTGCGGACGGGGGACCCTGGAGGGAGCAGATATCTTCCGCATCCGCACCCGAACGCAGCAAACGCTGCCAAACGCAGGCACTATGCGTTCCTATGTTAAACATAGGAACGCAGTGTGGCATGCGCTTGACTGCTTATCGGAACGCAGCATGCGCTGCGTTCCCATACGCAAATGTGAAGGCAGCCTAAGGATTACTCAAGAAGTTTGAATCTAAAAAGTCACTACAATTAAGTTACTACAGGTGCATTCAAAATTATTCAACTCCCATTGGAAATTAGGTTAATTTGCAAAATTTAAATACTTTATGCTGTTTTCAATACTCAAAGAACAATTTAATAACTCATCACAATTAATACAAACAAGTGGTTTCTCCAAATTCAGCATAAAATGGCACTTTTAATGTCTCCTGCAGTTTAAGTATTATTCCATTCCTTTTTAGTTATTATGACCTACTGCAAATGTGGTGCATACCCAGACACCAGGTTCTGGCAGTGCTCCAAAGAAATCTTAGCACATTTTTAATTGCTGCTGGCCTTAAGTTCATTAAAAATCTTTGTGTTTGCTTGCTAATCACCTTCTTTAAAACCAACCAAATATTGTCTATGGGGTTTAAATCAGGCAACTCCAGAATTTCCAGGACTTCTTCTGAAATAAAATGTTGGTGGACTGTGTTGGAAAATTCAATGATGCCCAAGCTTTAGTTTTCTTATAGGCATGACATTTTTTAGTACGTTTTCCTGATACTTGATTAAATCCATCTTGCCTTTAAAATGCTGCCAATTTTCAGTGCCAGAGGAAGTAATGCAGTCCAGAGCATCACCGAGCCTTCACCATGCTTTCAATTTAGGTAAGGTGTTCTTTTGAACATATGAGCCTTCACCATGCTTCAATTTAGGTAAGGTGTTCTTTTGAACATATGAGCCTTCACCATGCTTCAATTTAGCTAGGGTGTTCTTTTCAGCATATGCCTGCTTATCCAAAATGCAAAAAAATGCCAGTCACCTAAATCAATCTACAAAACAGAGTCCCAAAAACTTCTGTGGTTTATGTATGGATTTGAGTTATTGGAACGGACTATTTTTGTGCATGTGTGTCAGTAGATAATGTATTGGAAATCTTTGGTGTTTAGTAAGTGCCTTACTGTGGAAACTGACAGGTCAGTGCCTGCTGACAAGAGATGTTACTTCAGAACTTTCTCAGCCACTTAAAGGGATCCTGCCACCTCCAGAACGCCTCCTAAGCTACAAAAACATGTCCCTGCAGCATATTACCACTAATCTCACACTTCTTTTGTCTCCTAAAAGCATCCTGTGAAAGTGCATAAAAACGTTTTAATACTCACTCATTAGTGATTATAATTAGCAGGGGCTATATTCTTTAGCGCTTAGGGTGTGTTGTTTTGCAGGCTCCAGGATCCAGCCTCTCTCTGTCTGTGTTCCTCTGCTTGTGCAGGCTTTGCCCTCCCCCCTCTCTATCACTCACAGAATGCAAATCATTAGTCCTGCCTTCAGCTCCACATCACAGCAGCACAGACAGAGAGAAGGTGGATAATTCGGGGCATGAAAATGAGGGCTTACAGTCTCACAGGGGACGCCCTGTGAGACTTATTCAGGGACAAGAAGTCTCAGATTTGTAAGTGTATATTGTTGATTATTCCAATGTTACAGAGTGCTTTTTTTTTTTAGAAAAGGAGCACTAATACTGATATGTTAGGGTGTAGGGACAGGTATTAAAAGGGTTGGGGGTGATTTGGAGGGGTCAGGTTCCCTTTAAGGGCTTTTGACCATATGCCTCCTCAGTAATTTCATGGCAGCTGCTGATAGCTTTCTCTTGCTGCGACATACACATAGTGTAGCCAGTGGACTTTTATCTTTGAAGCTGTGAACTATGTTTCCAACTGTATCTTCAGGAATATTCAATATCTTTGCTATTTTTATATGCTTTTTTTTCTTAATGAAAAGCAATAATCTTGCCATGGGTGTCTCCCGTCTTTGGAAGACTCTTCATGAGTTTGGCACCTGAGGGTCATATTGCCTTGTGAAACTCTGGATTTTAAATGTATATTCTATCTTTTGGGACAAAAGATAAGAGGAGGGGGCACTCCTGGTGCATTACCTGGTGGTCTAGTGGAGGAGTTTGTGTGGGTTTTACATTCACCTTGCGTGGGGTTATGCCGCCTGCATAACCACAGTGAAGAAGCCCGTGGTGCGTCTCATGCATCAAGCGCCGCTCCTGCTTCCGGGTTCGTCACAGCAGGTACTCTGTCTTTTACTCCCACACAGGTCCTGCCGCTCAGACGCACCGAATGCCAGCAGCACTAAGGGTACCCACCCCAGGGGTGAGAAGCATAAATAAAAGTGACATTTAGCAGATGTTGCGGGTGCTTTAGAAAAGGACAAGCAGGAGAAACAAAGTTTTGAATGAACCTTTTCTTTACTGGGTCACGTGGTCACTCCTCACAACGCTTTTCAGCGGATAGGTCCGCCTTCATCAGATGATGACCAGTGAATGGAATAAGGGGTATTTAAAGGGAAAATTGATGACATCACAACTACCAATTAACCCCTTCACAACAAAAATAGTTCTAGATAGCAAAGGAATGTCACAGATTCACATGGCAGATTAAAGTAAAGAGAACATTTCAATTGAAAGGAATGTTTAACTTTAAAGGAATTTATATTTACTATAATTAATAAAATATGTAAGAAATGTAAAAAAATTATAAAAATGATGAATAAAAGGGTGAAGAATAATAAATGAAAAATGATAAAAGAAATATACCAAATAATTTTTATAAAAAATAATCAATAATCCAAAAGTGCAGTTTAAACAAATGTTCATAAACTTGTATTTATATATATATATAACACGGTCTCTGACAAAAGTTATGTCACTTATCCATGTTATGTAAATAAAAACTTATAACCTGACGTTAAATTCATCCATTGGTTTTATACATTACTCTTTTGAATTGAAAGCTGAAATCCTCCCAAATGTGGTTTAGGTTAAGAAAATAAATTGGCTTCAATGCTGAAATATTGATCATTTAATGAATACAGAAAGGTCAGATTTTTCAAGACAAAAGTTTTGTTGCCCACAGAAAGCAATGTGATTTTCAAACAAATAATTGACTTAAAATGCAAATATATGTAGCATAACATTGGTGAATGAAGTTGTGGTGCTATTAGAGTCATATATAATATTTTGTGTGACTTCCATGAGCCTGAAGGACTGCATCCATGCGGTTCAAAAATGATTCATGCAATTTATTAATGAAGTCATCAGGAATAGCAAAGAATGCAGTTTTAGGCTGGTTTCACACTGCAGTTTTTCCCTGATCAGGTTCAATCAGGTTTGTGTGCCAAAACCAGGAGTGTCTCCAAAACTCTGAACAGGTGTCAATCTTTCAATTATAGTTTTTCTCTGCAAGTTCCTCTCCTGGTTTTGGCACACAAACCTGATCGAACCTGATCAGGGAAAAAAACTGCAGTATGAAACCAGCCTTACATGCCTCCCAGAGTTCATCTAGATTCTTTGGTTTTGTCTTCCAAGCTTCCTCTTTCATCCTACCCCAAACATACTCAATGATGTTCATGTCTGGTGACTGGGCTGGCCAGTCCTTGAGCACCTTGATCTTTTTTGCCTGGAGGAACTTTGTTGTAGGGATGAATGTATGAGATGGAGCACCATCCTGATGCAGAATTTGCCCCCTTTTATGATTTGGAATGTAAGAGGTAGCTAATGTCTTAATATTTTAGGCTATTGATATTGCCTTCCACCTTGCAAATGTTTCGCACACCCACATACTGATTGTAACCCCAGACCATGATCTTTCCACCACCAAATGTAACTTTTCTGGGTGTATTTTGGATCCATACTGGCACCAGTAGGTCTCCTGCAGTATTTGCGGCGGCTGTGGTGTAATTCTACTGAAGATTCATCAGAGAAATCCACCTTCTGCCATTTTTACAACGTCCATCTGTTTAGCAGTCTGTGGGACTTTGCAAATGCCACACAGTTTTTTATTTGTCTTTTGTTTAGTGCTGGCTTCTGGGCACTGATTCGACCACAGCGGCCATTTTGAGACAGACTCCTACAAACTGTTCAGGTAACCAGGTCTGTTGGAGCTCTGCTGAAGTGGAAGAGGGGGCTTGCTTTGGATTTTGTAACCTACAAATGTTCCTCCTGAGCAGTTGTCTTGTGGGGTCTGCCGGACCTGGGCTTGTCAAAAACATCTCCAATCTCTTCAAATCTTTTTTTTAATTCTTTGTACATGATCCTGAGACATATTAAAGGTGCCAGCCACGTCTGCAGTGGATCTGGTCTTCAGCCTCTTAATAATCAAGGCTTTGGTGGCAGGGTGGATTTTTGGCATGTTGTCAGAGCTCAAGTTGCAGTTCAAGTGAAGGTCTGGGGTGTTGGGTTACTTTTATACATACCCACTAATGAACCGATCATTTACGAAGCACAGGTCAGGATGTAAACTAGGATTGGGTGCATTATATGACCAAGCGACAAAACTTTTGTCTTGCCAAAATCTGACCATTCTGTGTTCATTAAATGATCAATATTTCAGCATTGATGCCAATTTATTTTCTTAACCTAAACCACATTTAGGAGGGTTTCAGCCTTCAACAGAGTAATTTATAAAACCAATGGATGAGTTTAACGTCAGGTTATAAGCTTTTCTTTACATAACATGGATAAGCAACATAACTTTTGTCAGGGACTGTATATATATGTATATATATATATGTATATATATATATATATATATATATATATATATAATATATATATTGTGAGGCACCGCCGGCATGGTCCCCATGGCCGGGGCACATCACATGCAGGATCAGAGTATGATCCTGCCACACTGGCCGGTTTTACTGTGATGACACTGTCTGAACCTGTACGGAACACAAGGAGTTAAATCAGTGAGTGAGTGATGTGGATCTGACGGCTGTATGGGAACTGTGTGTCCTAATTGGTAGCAGCCCAGGTGGGTGTGTGCTGAGTAATAGCAGCCCAGATGGATGTGTCAGTGTGGGTGTGGCAGGCACGATAAAGAGCCTGCCAGCTGATTGAGTGGGAGATCATTATGAGCCTGATCATCAGCCAGAGAGCCAGAGATCCAGTCTGTGTGTGATTGAGTCTCAGACTGAGGGACGCTGAGTGCAGAGCAGTCCAGGGCTCTGTGATGTGCAAACATGATGGGAGAATGCTAGCTCAATACCGGTAGCCAGGACCGGGGTCGTTACAGCACCTGTAGTGGGGAAGCCATGGCTGAACTCGGTGGACGCTGGTCCGGATGTGGAGCAAAACACGTCCGGTAAGGAGCCCTTGGGGGATGCTTGGTGGACCTATGACCAAGGTAGCGAGACCCGGATCTGTGCCCGTAAGAAGGCAGTTCCCTTGAGTGAACTGTGCGCCCTGTGCGTAAAATGTGCTAGGCAGGCATAGCCGCCCTTAGGTCCGACTAAGTAGTCAGTGAGGGACCTGTTGAATCGTATCTGTATTCTATGGCTTTTTGAAAAAGACCCAGCGAGTGTATGTAGCCCTACAGGGGCAAATGTATGAAATGTGCCAGGCGGACATAGCCACCATTAGGTCTGACTAAAGTAGTCAGTGAAGGGACCTGTTGGAATATATGTAGCCCTTCGGGAGGCAAATATATGTAGCCCTTCGGGAGGCAAATGTATGAATTGTGCCAGGCGGGCATAGCTGCCCTTGGGTCTTACTGGGATAGTCAATGAAGGGACCCCATGAACCAGAATGTATGTACCAGAGGTCAGAAGCAGGGGTTAGAAGGGCTCCTAGAGTGGGGAAACTGTTGTTGAACCTGGTGGTCTCTGATCTGGACGTGGGGCGAAACACGTCCAGGAAGGAGCCCCTTGGGGATGCATGGCGTACCCGTGACTCAGGTTGCTCAATCCCTGTTCTGAACCCAGAGGAGCCACAGTCCTTGGATGTTTATATGATGGGCTGTGAGCGTGTGAAAGGATGTGTGTGATCCATGGATGCTTATAGGATGGATCACATACGGTGTATAAGAACCCAGTCAGGCTGGTGCCTGTATTCCAGGGTAGTGTGGAGCTGGGGAAATAAAGCCAGGCGGCTGATACTTTTTGTGAGCGACAAAACTTTTGTCTTGACAAAATCTGACCATTCTGTGTTCATTAAATGATCAATATTTCAGCATTGGTGCCAATTTATTTTCTTAACTTAAGCCTCATTTGGGAGGATTTCAGCTTTCAAAAGAGTAATATATAAAACCAATGGATGAATTTAACATTAGGTTATAAGCTTTTAATTACATAACATGGATAAGCGACATAACTTTTGTCAGGGACTGTATATATAAATATATAAAGTTTTATACATAAAAATTGTTTATGAACGTTTGTTTAAACTGCACTTTTGGATTAGTACGGTAATTATTTTTTATAAAAATTGTTTGATATATTTCTTTTATCATTTATTATACTTCACCCTTTTTTTCATCATTTTCATAATTTTTCTCATAATTTTTCTAGCATTTTTTAAATTTCTTACATATTTTATTAATTATAGTAAATATAAATTCCTTTAAAATGAAATGTTCTCTTTACTTTAATCTGCCATGTGAATCTGTGGCATTCATTTGCTATCTAGAACTATTCTTGTTGTGAAGGGGTTAATTCGTAGTTGTGATGTCATCAAATTTCCCTTTAAATACCCCTTGTTCCATTCATTGGTTTTAACCTGATGAAGGCGGACCTATCCGCTGAAACGCATTGTAAGGAGTGACCACGTGACCCAGTAAAGAAAAGGTTCATTCAAAACTTTGTTTCTCCTGCCTGTCCTTTACTAAAGCACCCGCAACATCTGCTAAATGTCACTTTTATTTATGCTTCTCACCCCTCACTGCTTAAAGCGAACCTGTCACCCCCCCCAGGCATCAAAGGCTATAATAGCCACCTTCTGCAGCACTAAGGCTGCATTCTGAGAAGGTGGCTATAGGCTTTTGATGCCCTTTATACTATGAAATATGTAGTTAGGTAAATGCTCACACTTCTGAAGACCAAAGACCAGGAGGCGGGGTTTCACACTCCTCTGACCCGCCCCCTCTTGTCAGTCATGGTGCTCGCCTGCTGCTGCCTCCCCTCACTGTGTAAAATGAACGCGCGTCTCCGTGCTCCTGTATGGAGCCGCGCATGCGCTGTGCGCCCGGTGTCCAGGAAGTCGTCGGCAGCGCGCACAGTGCATGCGCGACTCCATACAGGAGCACGGAGACGCGCGTTCATTTTACACAGTGAGGGGAGGCAGCAGCAGGCGAGCACCATGACTGACAAGAGGGGGCGGGTCAGAGGAGCGTGAAACCCCGCCTCCCGGTCTTTGGTCTTCAGAAGTGTGAGCATTTACCTAACTACATATTTCATAGTATAAAGGGCATCAAAAGCCTATAGCCACCTTCTCAGAATGCAGCCTTAGTGCTGCAGAAGGTGGCTATTTTAGCTTTTGATGCCCGGGGGGGTGACAGGTTCGCTTTAAGCTAAGATTTCTCCATTTTCTTTAGATTCACAAGCAGTTTCTGCCATGTCATTTTTCCCTATGTCTTTTCTAGCTGTGCAGACAGCCCTGCTATTCACATTCAGCCATTATGCTATTCCCTATAACATATACTTTCAAGTGTTGCAGCGGATTTTCACTTTAAATGTCAGTCTTTTTCTTGCCTGCACCTAGACATAAAGTGATGCCAGTACTTTACTATGTATTTATAACCTGACTAGATGGTGGCCCGATTCTAACGCATCGGGTATTCTAGAATATGTATCTAGTTGACATACTGTGACTGACAGAACTTGTTCAGGCAACGTGAGTGAACTACATACATATATATCAGCGCTATGGTATATGGTGGTACATTACAGTACATGTATAGCAGCGCTATGGTATATGGCGGTACATTACTGTACATGTATAGCAGCGCTATGGTATATGGCAGTACATTACAGTACATGTGTAGCAGTGCTATGGTATATGGCGGTACATTACAGCACATGTATAACAGCACTATAGTATATGGCAGTACATTACAGCACATGTATTGCAGCGCTATGGTATATGGTGGTACATTACAGTACATGTATAGCAACGCTATAGTATATGGCGATACATTACAGCACATGTATAGTAACGCTATGGTATATGGCGGTACATTACAGTACATGTATAGCAACGCTATAGTATATGGCGGTACATTACAGTACATGTATAGCAGCGCTATAGTATATGGTGGTACATTATAGCATATGTATAGCAGCGCTATGGTATATGGCGGTACAGTACAGCACATATATAGCAGCGCTATGGTATATGGCGGTACATTACAGCACATGTATAGCAGCACTATAGTATATGGCAGTACATTACAGCACATGTATAGCAGCGCTATGGTATATGGCGGTACATTACAGTACATGTATAGCAACACTATAGTATATGGTGATACATTACAACACATGTATAGCAGTACTATGGTATATGGCCATACATTACATTATATGTATAGCAGCACTATCGTATATGGCGATACTCCGCTCCCCGCGGCCCCTCCGCTCCTCCACAGTAAAAGTAAAAATAAAAAAATCCTCAGTGAGGATACTCACCTGTCCGCCAGCTCGCTCCACCTCCATCTCCTAGGTCAGTGATGGCGAACTCCAGGCCTCGAGTGCCACACACAGTCCAGGTTTTCAGGTCCTACAGGCCTTTAGGACCTGTCGTTGCCTTGGAAACCGATCAGCTGATGGCTGTGGGAGGGGGCAGGATGGCGCCGGGGGGACAGGATGGCTGCATGGGGGGCAGGATGGCTGCGGGGGGCAGAATCCCCCTCGTCCCCCCCCTCTGTTCTCACCCGCAGCGTCGCAATATGTACAGCGACATGTAACAGGGCAGGCTGTGTGACGGCACATCAGTCTGCCCTGTCACATGACCGCTGTACACAGAGAAGATGGGTGAGAACAGCGGGAGGCATGCAGAGAGGTAGGAAGGCGAGGAGGGAGGCAGGGAGGCAAGGAGTGAGGCAGGGAGGCAGGGAGACGAGGAGGTGAGGATGGAGGCAGCTGGTACCGATGCCGGGGGTCGCCGCGGCCGTACATGTAGCCTGGCGACCGCGACGCTGTTGCCAGGTTACAGCTACTGTATCATCTTCTAATTTTGAATGCGTGTGGCTTTTTGCATACGCAGCGCTCATTGGTTGCGTGTGATTTCTGCGTCAGACAGACACGATTAGGAGATTATATGGTAGATTAAGGCGGACCTATCCACCGAAACGCGTTGTGAGGAGTGACCCAGTAAAGAAAAGGTAAATTTAAAACTGTTTCTCCTGCCTGTCCTTTTCTAAAGCGCCCGCAACATCCGCTAAATTTCACTTTTATTTATTCTTTCTTTTGGGGCTGCAGGGGTTAAGGACTCTTTCCTTGCTGGTAGTTCTTTGTTAGTCCTATCTCAGGTGCAGTATTTTGGTTACCACTTCCCTCCACTTTAAATAGTCACGTGTTCCTTCATCTGATGCTAGTTATAGAATCTATTTCTCTGCTGATCATCATGGAAGGAGCAAGTCTTCTGAAGTTGCTGACGTCATGTCGCTTGCAGCCCTGGTGCCTCGCTGCTATTGTGGAGTTGAAGTATTTCCTTTTTTGTCTATGTCCTTCTGTCTGTCCTCCTTCCACTGTGTCTTATTACTGCAGGGGTGAAACTATTGTGCAATTTGACTATCCAGGGTGAGTGGAGGGATAATGAGGGATTAGGCAATGATGGAAAGGACCCATATAGGGTCTTTAGAGAGCTCAGGGTACAGAGACAGGTGAGTGCCAGGAGGTGACCCATCTCCCCTTCCTTTCCATCCTCATTGTAATCTCTATGTTGCACCACTCGCCTGAAACAGCTGTCTGTGGATGGATACCTGGCCTTGGTATTCCCTTGTCATATCTTTAAGCTTGAATTGAGCTGGATATTGACTCATAGGGCCACTTAATATGGTGGTTATCATGGCTAGGTCCTTCACTAGAGGAAGATCTGGCTAGTCCTGTGTTGAGACTCCTAATCGAGGCTCCACAGACTCTATTTGCATATTCAAAATTCCCAGGGGGCAATGGGCCTAGGAATTCACTGTGTTGAGCGCTTTAGCCGGCAGCCCGCAGTGTTTTCTTGAACTGGTCTCCCTGAGATCAGTGAATACTTAGTTTTGTTGGTCTACTAGGCATTGCTCCCACCTAGCCAGAGTCCTACTCCACACTGATGAGGGGCAACACCCCGAAACAGCTGTCTGTGGATGGATACCTGGCCTTGGTATTTCCTTGTCATATCTTTAAGCTTGTAATGAGCTGGATATTGACTCATAGGGCCACTTAATATGGTGGTTATCATGGCTAGGTCCTTCACTAGAGGAAGATCTGGCTAGTCCTGTGTTGAGACTCCTAATCGAGGCTCCACAGACTCTATTTGCATATTCAAAATTCCCAGGGGGCAATGGGCCTAGGAATTCACTGTGTTGAGCGCTTTAGCCGGCAGCCCGCAGTGTTTTCTTGAACTGGTCTCCCTGAGATCAGTGAATACTTAGTTTTGTTGGTCTACTAGGCATTGCTCCCACCTAGCCAGAATCCTACTCCACACTGATGAGGGGCAACACCCCGAAACAGCTGTCTGTGGATGGATACCTGGCCTTGGTATTCCCTTGTCATATCTTTAAGCTTGTAATGAGCTGGATATTGACTCATAGGGCCACTTAATATGGTGGTTATCATGGCTAGGTCCTTCACTAGAGGAAGATCTGGCTAGTCCTGTGTTGAGACTCCTAATCGAGGCTCCACAGACTCTATTTGCATTTTCAAAATTCCCAGGGGGCAATGGGCCTAGGAATTCACTGTGTTGAGCGCTTTAGCCGGCAGCCCGCAGTGTTTTCTTGAACTGGTCTCCCTGAGATCAGTGAATACTTAGTTTTGTTGGTCTACTAGGCATTGCTCCCACCTAGCCAGAATCCTACTCCACACTGATGAGGGGCAACACCCCGAAACAGCTGTCTGTGGATGGATACCTGGCCTTGGTATTCCCTTGTCATATCTTTAAGCTTGTAATGAGCTGGATATTGACTCATAGGGCCACTTAATATGGTGGTTATCATGGCTAGGTCCTTCACTAGAGGAAGATCTGGCTAGTCCTGTGTTGAGACTCCTAAACGAGGCTCCACAGACACTATTTGCATATTCAAAATTCCCAGGGGGCAATGGGCCTAGGAATTCACTGTGTTGAGCGCTTTAGCTGGCAGCCCGCAGTGTTTTCTTGGACTGGTCTCCCTGAGATCAGTGAATGCTTTGTGATGTTGGTCTACTAGGCCTTGCTTCCACCTAGCCAGAATCCTACTCCACACTGATGAGGGGCAACACCCCAAAAGGCTGGGTCCTTCCCTGGAGGGATATCTGGCTAGTCCTGTGTTGAGACTCCTAATCGAGGTTCCACAGACTCTATTTGCATATTCAATCTAGCATGACAGATCTTTTTTAAATTTTTGGTTCTATCTCTTGACTTATTTCTAGTAAGTGGTTAAATGTAGAATTCAGCAAATTCCTAGCCAGTCCCACTATTTGATGTGTTTTTTTCTATTCATTGTTTAGCCTCTTAATTAGCTGCATGAGGCAACATCATATCATTTTGTATTGTTTGGAGAAACGGCTTGTTCTGTTAGTAGCGTTGAGGTATTTACCGTAAATTGTTCTTGTTTGAATGGTTTATTACAAAGAGCAGAACATTTGTAAATTTTGCTAATATACTTGTTACAATGCGGTAACATGGGATGCCGGAGGCTACGGCAAAGTAAATATTTTGTGTCCCATAACCTGTGGACCATTAGCACTCTCACACATAGCGTTTTTTTGTGCTTTTTTTGCGCGGGCGCTTTTTTCAGCATTTTGCACCCGCACAGAAAAGCCCCGTAAAAAAAAGCGGTGCATTCACGTTTTTTAACGGTGCTACTTCTTCAGTGATGTCACAGAGGGGAGGAAGAATCTTGTTCCTCCTCCCCTGTGTGACGTGTGCCAGCCCCTTTGGGTTTCGAAGTGTATTAATTTACCCTACAAAACCCAAATTAAATGAAAGCAAATGTGTGAAAAATAATGAATAAAAGGATGAATACTTACCCTCCGCTGGGTGTTCGGGAGTCGGTAGCAGTTGTAGGTATCGGCCTGCAAGGACCTTGCGTGATGTCATCAGGCGCTGTGATTGGCCGCTCGCGGTCATGTGATATGCGAGTCATATGACGTCTCATATCACATGACCGCGAGCGGGCCAATCAGCGTTCACAGGCCTTGGAAGGTCGATACCTCAGCAGGATCTCCTGGTTCCTGAACACCTGGCGGACGGGTAAGTATTCAATGTTTATTATTTTTTACACATTTCGCTTACTTTAATTTGGGTTTCGTAATGTATATTAATACACTACGAGACCCAAAGGGGCTGTCACAGATGTCATACAGGGAAGGAGGAACAGGATTGTTCCTCCCCTGTGTGACATCAGCGCCGGCGTATTCCCACTGGAATTGCGCATCTTCGGAATGGCGATGCGTAATTCCAGCAGGAATAATGGGCAAAATATGGGAGAAAGCGCGGGCGCAGCTGCCCAAAGAATTGACATGTCAATTCTTTTTACACCCACGCTTTCTCCCATAAAAGCGCTGCGTATAGTTATGCCGTTTCTGTACAGCAAAGTAAAGTTTACATTCATTTTGCCGGCAGACACAAGGCACATTGCACATTTTTGAAAAGCGCGTGCAATAAAGCGCTCAAAAATGCACAATGTGTGAACATAGCCTCAGAATCCCTTACACCTGTCTAAGCACATGTATTGTATTTAAAAAATAAATACTGATGTAATTATACTTTTCTTTTACTTGCTAATAATTTTCTGCTTTTGCTTAAATCTGACAATACATTTTAAAATATAGAAATTACACAATGTTATTTTTTGTTTACTTTTAATTATGCATTACATTTTTGTATTTTTATGTAATAAGACAGGAGGTTAAAGGTTTTTTGTAACAGGATTAATTATGAAATAACATTTCTTATTTGCATAAAATACAGAATGTTGATTACTTCTATATTAATTAATCTCTTATGGCCCCTTTACACGCAGCTACAGGTAACAGGTTTTCCACAGATAACTTACTGGCTGCAGTGAAATCATGGAGACATAGTTCCATTTGTACACAGCAACAAGATAGAAGTATGTCTCCATGATTTCACTGCAACCAGTAAGTTACCTGTGGAAAACCTGTTACCTGTAGCTGCGTGTAAAGGGGCCATTATGGTACCTTTACACGCCGCTACAGAAGGTTAGAAACAACCGGGTGTCTCACGTGCACGAGCACGTTCCAATGGTTGCTAACGGTACCCGATACCGCCTTTACACGCTGCTACAAAGTGCTCTACAGAAGGTTTCTTCTATCCCTGGATGCACCGATGGGTGCCGCAGGTTACCTTCTGTAGAGCACCTTCCCTCATTTACACGCCGCTACAGAAGGTAATATGGGAGGACCTGGGGCAGCAGGGACAACACATAGGCGTGCCAGAGTTGTGGATTACGAGACGCTCGTACGGTGATTGGACAAAGCAATAGCATCATGATTGGCCAGCCAGCGCAGGAAGGCTGGCTAATATATGATGCTACTGCAATTGTGTAGTGTGACTGGTCAGATCCTTAAATATGCCGCCCTATGCAGGGACAACCAATCATAACGCAGGAGCTTCCACCAATGATCGCTGAAGGGGGGCGGTATCCCGGAGGGTGTGTCACGCCCCAGGGAGTTCACTAGGTGACGAAAAAACCTTCCTGTTCCTCATTTACACGCCGCTACCATTGAGTTGAAACCAACCTGTTTTAGAGCACTGCTCAAAAACAGGTGTCGACAGTGACAGGTGGCAACAACCTGATTTACACGCCACTACCGCGCGGTGTTTTGACGGTGCAAGATACATTTGTCTCCGACACCCGGTTGTTTCTAACCTTCTGTAGCGGCGTGTAAAGGTACCATTATATATAGCTAAAAGCTTTTAGCACTTATATAAAACTATGAGAACATTCATCCTCTATGCAGAGTATCTCTCTCTATTTATAGTCAAACCTTTACTCAAAGGCCGCTTCACACGCTAGGATATAGGTGAACAATATCGTTAGCTATGTCACGTGACCGCGATCCTTCCGACATTGTTAGTGCGTTGTCACACGCAAGGATATCGTTAATGATCTTAAATTTGGTAACACTCGAGCGATTTTGAGAAGATCCTTTGAACGATTATCCAAAGCGGCAGGAATAGGAGAAATATGAATGAGATCGTTCAAAAAGGTGTCACACTGAACGATGTTGCTGCTTCACAGGTTCTTAATTGGACGACGAACTATAGATTTGAGGTCAGGATCCAATTTTTATGATGACCGTTCCAAAGATTTTTCCTTCCTACATCGTTCGCTTACACGCAACGACACACAAACTATATCGTTGGAACGTTCAGAAATCCGTGAAGCTTCAACGATATCCTTAACGAGATCCTAGCGTGTGAAGCGGCCTTTATAGTGAATCAACACACCCATTTTTTCAAGATACAAGCCATTGTGCTGTAGCTTTTTGAGCTTCATCATGCAAGCAGAAATCTTACTGATGAGCCAGGGTGATCAGAAATGACAAAGATGCTGGCCATTCAAGTAGCTGTGGTTCCTTGCCATTGCAGCGCACTGTACTGTATTTGTTAAGACATGTTTGTAAAATTATGTATGTCAGTTCTGGAAACAAGAGTTGTGTCACAGGAGGCAAGAACCAGCTGCAGCAGTGGTGGAGTGATCCTGTGTGCCGCCTCATTAAGAAAATAAATATTCGTTACACATGAGATGGCCCCCTTCACCCTGGCTGCAGCAATACCTGTGTGATCCTGTGTGGCCGTTCATTTAGGCTGGCTTCACACTGCAGTTTTTCACTGATCAGTGTCCATCAGTTTTGCGTGCCAAAACCAGGAGTGTCTCCAAAACTCAGAACAGGTGTCAATCTTTCAATTATAGTTTTTCTCTGCAAGTTCCTTTTCTGGTTCCTCTCCTGGTTTTGGCACCCAAACACTGATGTGCACTGATCAGTGAAAAACTGCAGTGCGAAGCCAGCCTTGTGGAATGAAGCAGGCACGCAGTTTGACACAGCTGCTGCATCTCAGGTGGAAAGAGCAGCGAGTATCCTGGCAGCTGAGAGCATGTGGGGGCATTCACATACTGATCAGCTGCCGGCATGAGAAAAAGATGCAGTGCTTGGATCAGAAGTAGAGTAAAGGCCTCGTCACACACTATGATATTGTTAACGATATCGTTAGTACTAACGTACTGCTTTTTGAGTGGAGCAAACGATCAATGATAAGTCAGCTGATCGTTTATGGATGGGAGTTTTTTGAACCGGACCTTAAACGAAATGATGGTCGTCCGTCCAACCTGCAGCATGGGTGTGTGTGACACCTTGATAACAATGTTGTTAACGACCTCGCCTATTGAGAAGTGAAGGACATAGGCGATCTCATGACCGCAAGTATTGTTCACTTGTCGCGGAATCGCTGCTGCGTTGTTAAAGATATCTTTACGTGTGACATTTCACTAGCGATCATTGAACGACGTTCAAGCAATCTAGGTCAAGTCGGATCGTTGATCGGATCGCTCGAACGTTGAAGTGTGTAACAGGGCCTTAAGTATGATCTTTTATTTTATTTAAGTGTGCAGCTTGATGGGGGCCATGTACCTGGATAGGGTCGATACATACCGGGGTGAGGAATATGTACTGTACCAGGATGAGAGCAATGTACTGTACAAGAATGGGGTCTTGTACAAGGATGAGAGCAATGTACTGTACCAAGACGGGAGCCATGAACCAGGATGGAGTGCCATTTACAGGATGGGAGAGCCTTGTACCAGGATGGGAGGGCTATGTACCAGGCGGGAGGGCCAACTACTAGGATGGGGGTGCATGTACCAGAAGAGGTGATCATATATAACAGGATGGGGGAATATATATCCTAGAATGGGGGCCATGTACCAGAATGATGATCATATCATTTTACTGTGTGTGATGTGGGATGTTCAGAGGTCATCTTTGGTTCAGAAGTGTTTATGACCCATGATGCCCAGGAACTCTGTTTATTTGTCTTGCATTTACTGCCTCCTGCTGTCCTGAGTTTCTTTGATGATTGATTGATTGATTAACAAGTTTAATAGACCCAGATCTAAGTAGAAACTCACTATATATGTAGAGCCAGCTAAGGGGTGCAATCATGTGGGGTCTTCCAATCATGCCAACTGCATAAGTGCCGACTGTACAAGTGTTAAGCAGTTACACCGGGCAGTTAAACGGGGCAGGAAATGGGTAAGTCATGCAAGGCAAACAAACATATATGTAATTTGTTCACTTGTGCTGCAATTATGTATTCACTATGTAAACCCCAGACTACTCTTCACTACTGACCACTCACCCACCACTACAGCTCTCCTTCTGCATCTGACCCACGCTACTCCCATCCCCCGCTCACCATCCACAATGTATCCCCTCCTTTGCACTCTCACTCCCATCCTTCTCCACTTCCTGCTACCCCTGCTCATCCCTCCACCCAGCAACAAAGTACTTCTCTCACCCTCCATCCTACCTAACCACCTCACCCACTCCTCTGACCTGTTCCTTCATTTTAAATCCTCCATCTCCAATCAGGCACGCCCACCACGTAAACTCTCCTGATCTCACCTGCTAACCCTCTCCCTTCTCCTCCTACTCGCTGGCGACATTTCCCCTAATCCCGGCCCCCCGGCACATCCCCACAGTCACCTACACCCCACCCCCACATCCCATCACCAACTCTCATAACCTCACCATCAACCACCCTCGCAACCTGACCAACCTTAGATCCATCCTTCTAGCCCCTGCTCCTCTAATCTCCCTGCCAGGCGCACTCTGGAATGCCCGCTCAGTCTGTACTCCCAGACATCCATGAACTCTTTATTTCTAATAAACTCACATTCCTTGGCATCACAGAGACCTGGCTCACCCCCTCCGACACGGTCTACCCTGCTGCACTGTCCTACGGCGGATTCAATCTTTCCCACACACCCCGCCCCTCTGACAAACACGGCGGAGGTGTCGGCATACTCCTATCCGACACCTGCTCCTTCGCCCCTATTCCATTACCCCCACCTGCTACTATCCCATCTTTCGAAGCCCACTCTGGCCGCATCTTCCCCTGTAACCTCCAGCTAGCCGTCATCTTCCTCCCCCCTGGATCCATCCCCACCTTCCTCGACCATTTCACCACCTGGCTACTTCATTTCCTCTCTACTGACATCCCCACCATCATTATGGGAGATTTCAATATCCCTATTGACACTGGACACCGAACCGCCTCTCAACTTCTTTTCCTGACCTCCTCCTTCGGGCTCTCACAATGGTCCTCCTCTGCCACCCACAAAGAAGGCCACACACTGGATCTCATCTTTACCCGCCTTTGCTCCCTTACTAACCTCACAAACTCAACCCTCCCCCTGTCTGACCACAATCTGCTGACCTTATCCTCCCTCACCTCCCCTACTACACCACCTCCTCTCCGCAAACTTGATCATCCCCGCAGAAACCTAAAACACATTGATCTACACTCACTCTCACAATCCCTTCTCCCGCTCGCCAACATAACATCTATATGTGACACTGACACTGCCACCACCCTCTACAACACCACATTAACCAAGGCCCTCGACCTAGCCGCCCCCCTCACATACCAGTTCCACGCACTAACAGGCAACCCTGGCACACCACCCTCACTAAAGACCTGAGATGGGCATCCAGGGTCGCCAAGAGGCGATGGAAAAAATCACGTTCCACTGAGCACTTTGCGCTGTTCAAACAGTCTCTCATCGCCTTCAAGACTGCACTTGCTGCCGCCAAACAAACCTTCTTCTTATCCCTAATAACCTCCCTGTCCCGCATTCCCAAACAACTTTTCAAAACCTTCAATTCCTTATTTTGCCCGCCTGTTTCCCCTCTCCCCTTATATCTGTAGAAGACTTTGCCTCTTTCTTCAAAGAAAAGATTGACAGAATCAGAGACAGCTTTGATCCACTGTCCCCACAGCCTCCCCTTTCACCTATACTGCCCTCTCCTTCCATCAACTGCTTCCCCCCACATAACTGAAGACCAGCTCTCCTCCCTCCTGTCAAAATCACACCTTACCACCAGCGCCCACGACCCGCTCCCATCCCACCTTATTCCCAACCTCACCTCCATTATCATCCCAGCCCTAACTCATCTTTTCAACCTATCACTTACCACTGGCACCTTCCCCTCAGCCTTCAAACATGGCTTGATCACACCCATCCTCAAAAAACCCTCCCTCGATCCCACAACTGTCTCCAACTACCGCCCTATATCTCTCCTCCCTTTCACTTCTAAACTACTTGAACAGCATGTTCACTCTGAGCTGTCCTCTCACCTTTCCTCCTGCTCCCTCTTTGACCGCCTGCAATCTGGCTTCCGACCCCTCCACTCCACTGAAACAGCCCTGACCAAAGTCACCAACGACCTACTGATTGCCAAAAGCAAGTGCCACTACTCTGTTCTCCTCCTCCTCGACCTATCTGCCACCTTCGACACTGTTGACCACTCCCTTCTAAATCAGATTCTGGAATCTCTTGGCATCAAGGACCTTGCCCTTTCTTGGATGTCCTCATACTTAATGGACCGGACCTTCAGCGTCACCCACTCCCACACATCCTCCTTGCCCTGTCGGGGTCCCCCAGGGCTCGGTTCTTGGACCATTACTGTTCTCAATCTACACTCTTGGCCTAGGGCAACTCATTGAGTCCTATGGCCTCCAGTACCACCTCTACGCCGACGACACCCAAATCTAATGGTCCTGACATCGCCTCCTTCTATCCAAAATTCCACACTGCCTGTCCGCCATCTCATCCTTCTTCTCTGCTCACTTCCTTAAGCTGAACATGGACAAAACCGAGTTAATAGTCTTCCCCCCAAGACACTCCCCCTCACTACCTGACCTATCCATTGTCGTCAACGACTGCTCTCTCTCCCCAGTCCCCCACGCCAAGTGCCTCGGGGGTTATCCTTGACTCTTCCCTCTCCTTCAAGCCCCACATCCAGGCCCTCGCCACCTCCTGCCGACTCCAGCTCAAAAACATCTATAGGATCCGCACTTTCCTTGACCACGACACTGCTAAAAGCCTTATTCACTCTCTCATCATCGCCCGCCTCGACTGCTGCAACCTCCTGCTCACCGGCCTCCCCAATACCTCTGCACCTCTCCAATCTATTCTGAACTCCGTTGCCCGCCTAATCCATTTGTCCCCCTGCTACTCCCCTGTCTCCCCCTCTGCCAAGCCCTTCACTGGCTCCCTACTTCCCAGAGATCCCGGTTTAAAACATTAACCATGACATGCAAAGCCATTCACAACCTGTCCCCTCCATACATCTCTGACATGGTTTCCCGATACCTACCCTCATGCAACCTGTGATCCTCCCAAGAGCTCCTCCTCTACTCCCCCCTCATCTCCTCTTCGCACAACTGCATACAGGATTTCTCCCGTGCTTCACCCATACTCTGGAACAAACTGCCCCAACACATCAGACATTCTCCTACCCTGAGAACCTTCAAAGAAGCCTGAAGACCCACCTGTTCCGCCAAGCCTACCACCTGCAATAAGACTCGGTCCACCACACCGCCTCACGACTAGAACTTCCCCCTCCCACTGTATCCCCACCACGCCCCTCGTAGACTGTGAGCCCTCGCGGACAGGATTTGTATTTGTATGACTGAATTGACCACATTTATTGTTACTTGTATTGTTACTATGTTACTTGTCCTAGTCTGCCCCTTTTACCATGTAAAGCGCCATGGAATATAATGGCGCTATATAAAAAATAATAATAATATATGCTCAGATATATATACAGTGTTAGCCAAAAGTATTGACACCCCTGCAATTCTGTCAGATAATACTCAGTTTCTTCCTGAAAATGATTGCAATCACAAATTATTATCCTCATTTAATTTGTCTTCAATGAAAAAACACAAAGAGAATGAAGCAAAAAGCAAAACATTGATCATTTCACACAAAACTCCAAAAATGGGCCAGACAAAAGTATTGGCACCCTCAGCCTAATGGTTACACAACCTTTAGCCAAAATAACTGCTATCAACCGCTTCCGGTAACCATCAATGAGTTTCTTACAATGCTACTGCTGGAATTTTAGACCATTCTTCTTTGGCAAACTGCTCCAGGTCCCTGACTTGAAGGGTGCTTTCTCCACAGGTGTTCAATGGGATTTAGGTCTGGACTCATTGCTGGTCACCTTAGAAGTCTCCAGTGCTTTCTCTCAAACCATTTTCTAGTGCTTTTTGAAGTGTGTTTTGGGTCATTGTCCTGCTGGAAGACCTCTGAGGGAGACCCATCTTTCTACACTGGGCCCTACATTATGTTGCTAAATTTGTTGGTAGTCTTCAGACCTCATAATGCCATGCACACAGTCAAGCAGTCCAGTGCCAGAGGCAGCAAAGCAACCCCAAAACATCAGGGAACCTCCGCCATGTTTGACTGTAGGGACCGTATTCTTTTCTTTGAATGCCTCTTTTTTTCTCCTGTAAACTCTATGTTGATGCCTTTGCCCAAAAAGAGAGAACATTCTTCCAACGTTTTAGGCTTTCTCAGGTAAGTTTTGGCAAACTCAAGCCTGGCTTTTTTATGTCTCGGGGTAAGAAGTGAGGTCTACCTGGGTCTCCTACCATACAGTTCCTTTTCATTCAGACGCCGACGGATAGTACGGGTTGACACTGTTGTACCCTCGGACTGCAGGGCAGCTTGAACATATTTGGATGTTAGTCAAGGTTCTCTAACCACCATCCGCACAATCTTGCATTGAAATCTCTTGTCAATTTTTCTTTTCCGTCCACATCTAGGGAGATTAGCCAAAGTGCCATGGGCTTTAAACTTCTTGATGACAATGCGCATGGTAGACACAGGAACATTCAAGTCTTTGGAGATGAACTTGTAGCCTTGAGATTGCTCATGCTTCCTCACAATTTGGTTTCGCAAGTCCTCAGACAGTTCTTTGGTCTTCTTTCTTTTCTCCATGCTCAATGTGGTACCCACAAGGACACAGGTGGAGTCAACTTTAATCCATGTCAACTGGCTGCAAGTGTGATTTAGTTATTGCCAACACCTGTGAGGTGCCACAGGTAAGTTACAGGTGCTGTTAATTACACAAATTAGAGAAGCATCACATGATTTTTCTAACAGTGCCAATACTTTTGTCCACCCCCTTTTTTATGTTTGGTGTGGAACTATATCCAATTTGGCTTTAGGACCATTCTTTTTGTGTTTTTTCATTGAAGACAAATTAAATGAAGATAATAATACCAAAGAATTTGTGATTGCAATCATTTTCAGGAAGAAACTGAGTATTATCTGACAGAATTGCAGGGGTGTCAATACTTTTGGCCAACACTGTATATATATATATATATATATATATATATATACACTGCCATTCAAAGGTTTGGTGTCATTTAGAGATTTCCTTATTTTTGAAAGAAAAGCTAATTTTTTTCAATGAAGCTAACATTAAATGAATCAGAAATACACTATACATTATTAATGTGGTGAATGACTATTCTAGCTGCAAACATTTGGTTTTTAATGCAATATCTACAGTACATAGATGTATAGAAAAATGGAAAATGGTCGCCGGGGGTGATGGACGCATGCGAGAGGGCTCCAGGCTGGTAGGTCTCAATCCACCACCATCTACCCCTACCTGAGCCCCTAACATAGCCTTTACACTGCTCCTGTCACCCCCCCCCCCACACAGCCAATGTCTGGCCGAACTTCCATTGTGCCGGTCTCAATAATATGAGAGCTCTAGCACACCAAAATGAAAGTTACAAGGGAAACATTGATATCCTGGGGATGCTGTATTTTTATTTTTGTTATGAACAATCTTGATCAAGTCAATAGCAAAAATGTTTTCGGCCAATCAAGGCCTTCCTCAGTTTACAGAACTATAAAGAATATAAAAGAATCATAATCAATGACATAGTTTATCAGCCAAGGCATATTAAACAATCATATGCAATTTGATACAGCAACACACAATCATGAAAATAAATGATATTGAGTACCACATATGAGAGGAATAAATCATCCTAAATCTGAGAACTGCCATTCATTTGTACAGTCAAATAAGCAGTATTATATACCTTGATCAAACAAAGTCCAATAAGATTAGTGACAACTGTTGCAGAAAGGAGAGTCCACAAACGTGTATCTAATACTAGTAGATAAGGAAAAAAACAGAAAAACAAAATAGAGGATTTCAGACACAACATTCATAATGAATAGAACTCAATGGACAGTATACTGTGACACAATACAATACCTGTAGTAGAGGCAGTTGTAACCAAGTCTGCATGGACCACTAATGATAACAATGATATGGAGCAATATACAGCAACCAGAGATGTGAGCAAAATGACTGTAATATACTAGAGGAGGACAAAGTAAAATGGAATAAAAATAAAAATATAGCGTATCCCAAAATATATGAAATTATATGCATATATATAGCCTAAAAGAATACCTGTAGGAACAACACCAATATTTCATGGGGCTCACAGCTCAAGGAAAAGCTAATAGAATACAACAGGTACTCAACAATGATAAGGGATGTCACAGTGAAGTTATTAGAGTTCTATGCAGTTAAATAGCAGACTCACCACTTGGCCAATGCCAAAAACCTGAAGAAAAGCAAGAAACCATAAGTAAGGCGCAAAAGGGTGAAACTAAGGAACCTCCATATCATGTGTCTCCACCGCTACATCAGGTCAGTTACATGTGCGACATGAGGAGCAGAAAACAGCTCTGAGCTATTAAGACATTAGAAGATCAGTTGAAAGAATCTTTGTCCAATAGTGAATTTAATGCCCTGAAAACCAGGATGAATAAAACGATCTCTGATTTTCGCAAAACTGTTCAGGAGCGGAAAAGGAGAAAATGTAACCGTGATCTCGATGATTATACTAAAAACACGGTCTACCGATGGCATAATCCTGAACCTTCTAATCCGTGGTTTCCACCACGTTATGACCCATATGGGTCTGGTAGTAGCATTGATAGTGTTGATTATGCCTATCTTCATCAGGGACATTTTTTAGGCCCACCCAGGAGTTTTATTAGAGGAAGACGAGGAGGGGGAAGAGGCCAGGGTGCCGGTCATCATCCTATGCAACTTCGCTCACAGGTATCGATAACAAAGTATACAATATATGCACCCTATCACCTACTGAGTTCCTGGTTTTACAAAAGGGAATGACTTTCAGCCCATCTCCTACATTTGATGCTTTTTCACTCAACCAGGATTTACGTAGATTTTCCCCCAAACTTAGGTTACGGGTGCATTTCGATAAAGATAAAGGTACTGACACCCCCCTGTTACCTCTTCCTCCCCGACCTCTGAATCGTGTTTTACTGTAAATAACTTCAAACTCCATGTTCCTAGCTCCTTTAATCCACCTCGCTCATATCATGCGGTAGAGACTTTTTCCTCTTTGGTATCATCAGAAGTGGAACAGATGAGGAATAAAATTGAAAATGGTGACCTTAAGATTAGACATACCGTAATCTTTCTAAAATTGAATCCCAGGCCCTTAGACAACTACAACAAAACCCGTTAATCGAGATCAAGCCGACGGATAAGAGGCCCCACCATTGTCATAATGGATAGGCAAAATATCTCACTGAAATTCGTAGACAACTAGCAGATAGTTCAACTTATTTACCATTACCTCGTGATCCTTCTAGTGCTATCAGAAAGGTTATAAAAGAAAAAGTAGATCATTATGCAGCATTAGCCATCGTTGACACTAAGGTTTCTGATTTTCTACTACCTGCACATCCATCTTTAACCGTCTTTCATGTTTTGCCTAAAATCCATACAAATTTGTATAATCTGCCTGGCTGTCCTGTTGTAGCTCTTACTGATTCACTCCTATCACCTTTGGGTATAGTAGTTGATAAGATTATAGCACCTCTTATCCCTCATATTCCATCATACATCAGGAACACTTCACATTTTTTGTCGAAATTACATACCTTTGGGAAATTCCCTCTTTTGAGTATCCTTGTGACTCTGGATGTAAATAACTTATATATCAGTATCACACACATGGAGGGTCTTCGTTCCATGCATTGGTTTCTCCAAACATTTTCTCAATTATCAGATGTACAGAGATCTTTCTGGATTTTCTTGACATTATACTTGGAAAGAATTTCAAGTTTCATGATCAATTTTTTGCCCAGACCAAAGGCACGGCAGTGGGGAGTAATGTGGCAAGTTCTTATGCCAATGCTTATATGGCGTTCTTTGAAGATCGTCACATTGTCTCCAACCCTCTCATGTTGTCACATGGACTTGCTTGGTATAGATTCATTGACGACATTTTCATGATTTGGACAGGCACTGAGGCTAAGTTGTTAAACTTTCACACTGCTCTTAATCAATTCTCTACTGACCTGACTTTTACTATGCACTATGATTATAGACAGATCAGTTTTTTGGATACCCTCATATCGGTATCTTCAGATGGCAATATTACCTCAGACCTTTTTCGGAAACCGACAGATAAGAATAGCCTGCTTTTATATAGCAGCTGTCATCCTGCACATACCAAACGGGCACTTCCCTATTCCCAACACATAAGGATAGATAATATTGTCTCTGACCCCATCCTTAAAAGAGTTAGACTAATAGACATGAAAAAATGACCTCTAGATTCATGGAACGCGGGAATCCATTTTCTATGGCCACCCCTTGGCAGGGCCGTATTTGGAGTTCCTGCTGCCCTAGGCACTGTCAGCGGCCGCCCCCCCCCCATCACGGCTCCTCCCCCCCATTGCGCCCCTCCCCCATCACGGCCCCTCCCCCATCACGGACAATCTTCCCCCCAGTCGCAGCCTTCCCCCCCAGGCTTCATGTAGCTTCTCCCCCCACATTTCATCATGTAGTACATATAAAAGGTTTGTCCAACCACACTACAGAGACATACTGATAGGATGTTTACTTTGTGAGCCCCAATGGGGACAGTGTTGATGATGTATGTAAAGTGCTGTGGAGTTCATAGTGTAATATAAATGCAAAAGATATTATTCTTAATATGATGTCACAATACCAGGATCTGAGGATCTTCTATTTCGAGGTCAGGGGCTCTCTGACGCCGTGTTGCTGCCTGTGTCGCTGTCTTCCTCTTTTGACACTGCAGTGCGGTGGACAAGAAAGCATTAACTGGTTAATAACAAGAAGTATGGAGTGTACTAACTGAGCCATAAACCCTCCCCATGCCATGTCCAGCAGACATTGTAGGATTACTATATGGATTTTATTATTAGGGTACGGACACACTGGCGTGAAACACGGACGAGTGCAATGTGTGATTTCATCGCATTGCACTCGGACCAATGTTAATCAATCTCTAAGAGCACTGGCGAGTGTCGGACGCTTTTTTCTCAGCCAGATTCAGGATGAGAAAAAGTCACAACATGCTGCGACAGTCTGTGATTCACACCGAGACTCACCAATGCAAGTCTATGGGTCCGACAAAAATCACGGACCGCACACGGACCATCTGAGAGGCATCTGTTTTTTTCACAGATACATTCTCATTCTGTAACTGAGAACACTGTAAAATGTTCCTGTAAATGATTATACAGTAATAGCTGCTGAGGAAAGAACAGATTGCACACGGATGTGATCTGAGAGAAATGTCGGACACTCGCACAGCAGTTGCCAAATGACCAAAAAACCGATGACACTCATCCGACTCTCCTGGATGAGAAACGGACCGATTTTAAGGCGGCGGGAGACAGTGTAGCATCATGTCCTCAGATCCGTGCATAGACAGTGTACTACCATGTCCCAAGCTCCGTGCTGTGCACAGTGTATCACCATGTCCCATGTCCTCAGCTCCGATGCTGTGCACAGTGTACCACCATGTCCTCAGCTCCGTGCTGTACACAGTGTACCACCATGTCCTCAGCTCTGTGCACAGTGTACCACCATGTCCTCAGCTCTGTGCACAGTGTACCACCATGTCCTCAGCTCCGTGCTGTGCACAGTGTACTACCATGTCCTCAGCTCCGTGCTGTGCACAGTGTACCACCATGTCCCCAGCTCCGTGCTATGCACAGTGTACCACCATGTCCTTAGCTCCGTGCTGTGCACACACAGTGTACCACCATGTCCTCAGCTCCGTGCTGTGCACAGACAGTGTACCACCATGTCCTCAGCTCCGTGCTGTGCACAGTGTACCACCATGTCCTCAGCCCCGTGCTGTGCACAGTGTACCACCATGTCCTCAGCTCCGTGCTGTGCACAGACAGTGTACCACCATGTCCCCAGCTCCGTGCTGTGCACAGTGTACCACCATGTCCCCAGCTCCGTGCTGTGCACAGTGTAACACCAAGTCCCCAGCTCCATGCTGTGCACAGTGTAACACCAAGTCCCCAGCTCCATGCTGTGCACAGTGTAACACCATGTCCCCAGCTCCGTGCTGTGCACAGTGTAACACCATGTCCGCAGCTCCGTGCTGTGCACAGTGTACCAACATGTCCGCAGCTCCGTGCTGTGCACAGTGTACCACCATGTCCACAGCTCTGTGCTGTGCATAGACAGTGTACCACCATGTCCTTAGCTCCCTGCTGTACACAGACAGTGTACTGTACACTGTCTGTGCACAGCACGGAGCTGAGGACATGGTGGTACACTGTGCACGCACGGAGCTGAGGACATCCCAGAAGAGACAACGGGCGCGGGACAACACTGAGCCCATCTGGAAGAACAACAACTCCCAGCACCCAACACCTGCCCAGAAATCATATAGGACAGGCAGGAGAACTACAACTCCCAGCATGCCACACCCTGCCAACACAGGAAGGTGGCGGCAGCTGCATGGAGGCAGACACACGGTACAGCCGCCATTATCACCACACACAGCGCCAGCCACAGCCGCAGTCCTCCTGCATCCCTCCCCCCGTCCTCCTCTCCTCTGTCTTCCTCTCCTCTGCCCCTCCTGATCTCCTCTATCCTCCCGCTCCCCATCCTCCTCTCCTCTGCCCCTCCTGTTGCTCCTCTATCCTCCTGCTCCCCCGTCCTCCTCCCTCTCGTCCCTCCTGCACCCTGTCCTCCTCTCCTCTGTCCCTCCTGCTGCTCCTCTTGCACCCCCATCTTCCTCTCCTTTGTCCCTCTGTCCTCCTGCACCCCTGTCCTCCTCTCCGCTGTCCCTCCTGCTGCTCCTCCTGCACCCCCATCCTGTTGCTCCTCTGTCCTCCTGCACCCCCGTCCTCCTCTCCTCTGTCCTCCTGCACCCCCGTCCTCCTCTCCTCTGTCCTCCTGCACCCCCGTCCTCCTCTCCTCTGTCCTCCTGCACCCCCGTCCTCCTCTCCTCTGTCCTTCTGCACCCCCGTTCTCCTCTCCTCTGTCCTTCTGCACCCCCGTCCTCCTCTCCTCTGTCCTTCTGCACCCCCGTCCTCCTCTCCTCTGTCCTTCTGCACCCCCGTCCTCCTCCTCTGTCCTCCTGCACCCCCATCCTCCTCTCCTCGTCCTCCTGCACCCCCGTCCTCCTCTCCTCTGTCCTCCTGCACCCCGTCCTCCTGTCCTGTCCTTCTGCACCCCCGTCCTCCTCTCCTCTGTCCTTCGGCACCCCCGTCCTCCTCTCCTCTGTCCTTCTGCACCCCGTCCTCCTCTCCTCTGTCCTTCTGCACCCCCGTCCTCCTCTTCTCTGTCCTTCTGCACCCCCGTCCTCCTCTCCTCTGTCCCTCCTGCTGCTCCTCTTGCACCCCCGTCCTCCTCTCCTCTGTCCTTCTGCACCCCCGTCCTCCTCTCCTCTGTCCTCCTGCACCCCCGTCCTGCTCTCCTATGTCCTCCTGCACCCCCGTCCTGCTCTCCTCTGTCCTCCTGCACCCCCGTCCTGCTCTCCTCTGTCCTCCTGCACCCCCGTCCTCCTGTCCTGTCCTTCTGCACCCCCGTCCTCCTCTCCCTCTGTCCTTCGGCACCCCCGTCCTCCTCTCCTCTGTCCTTCTGCACCCCGTCCTCCTCTCCTCTGTCCTTCTGCACCCCCGTCCTCCTCTTCTCTGTCCTTCTGCACCCCCGTCCTCCTCTCCTCTGTCCCTCCTGCTGCTCCTCTTGCACCCCCGTCCTCCTCTCCTCTGTCCTTCTGCACCCCGTCCTCCTCTCCTCTGTCCTTCTGCACCCCCGTCCTCCTCTTCTCTGTCCTTCTGCACCCCCGTCCTCCTCTCCTCTGTCCCTCCTGCTGCTCCTCTTGCACCCCCGTCCTCCTCTCCTCTGTCCTTCTGCACCCCCGTCCTCTCCTCTGTCCTCCTGCACCCCCGTCCTGCTCTCCTATGTCCTCCTGCACCCCCGTCCTGCTCTCCTCTGTCCTCCTGCACCTTCGTCCTCCTCTCCTCTGTCCTTCTGCACCCCCATCCTTCTCTCCTCTGTCCTTCTGCACCCCCGTCCTCCTCTCCTCTGTCCTCCTGCACCCCATCCTCCTATCCGCTGTTCTCCTGCACCCCCGTCCTCCTGTCCTCTGTCCTTCTGCACCCCCGTCCTCCTCTCCTCTGTCCTTCTGCACCCCCATCCTCCTCTCCTCTGTCCTTCTGCACCCCCGTCCTCCTCTCCTCTGTCCTTCTGCACCCCCGTCCTCCTCTCCTCTGTCCTTCTGCACCCCTGTCCTCCTCTCCTCTGTCCTTCTGCACCCCCGTCCTGCTCCCCTCTGTCCCCCTGCACCCCCGTCCTGCTCTCCTCTGTCCCTCCTGCTGCTCCTCTTGCACCCCGTCCTCCTCTTCCCTGTCCCTCCTGATGCTCGGCTGTCCTCCTGCACCCCGTCCTCCTCTCCTCTGTCCCTCCTGCTGCTCCTCTTGCACCCCCGTCCTCCTCTCCTTTGTCCCTCTGTCCTCCTGCACCCCTGTCCTCCTCTCCGCTGTCCCTCCTGCTGCTCCTCTGTCCTCCTGCACCCCCGTCCTGTTGATCCTCTGTCCTCCTGCATCCCCATCCTGTTGCTCCTCTGTCCTCTGCACCCCCATCCTGTTGCCTCTCTGTCCTCCTGCACCCCAGTCCTGCTCTCCTCTGTCCTCCTGCACCCCCGTCCTGCTCTCCTATGTCCTCCTGCACCCCCGTCCTGCTCTCCTCTGTCCTCCTGCACCCCCGTCCTGCTCTCCTCTGTCCTCCTGCACCTTCGTCCTCCTCTCCTCTGTCCTTCTGCACCCCCGTCCTCCTCTCCTCTGTCCTCCTGCACCCTCGTCCTGCTCTCCTCTGTCCTCCTGCACCCCTGTCCTGCTCTCCTCTGTCCCTCCTGCTGCTCCTCTTGCACTACTGTCCTCCTCTCCTTTGTCCCTCCTGCAGCTCCTCTGTCCTCCTGCACCCCTGTCCTCCTCTCCGCTGTCCCTCCTGCTGCTCCTGTCCTTCTGCACCCCAGTCCTCCTCTCCTCTGTCCCTCCTGCTGCTCCTCTCTCCTCTTCTCCTGTCTCCTTATTTCTGTCCCCCTGTGCCTCTTCTTCTCGGTCCCCCTGCTCCTCTGTCCCCTGCACAGTTTCCACACACTTCTAGGGTCCTCACCTGGGGCTGGCTGCTGACATTAGCCGGGCTCCCTCTGAGCACAGGGATGTGCAGCAGGAGCTCCGTCACCAGCCGCACCATCATCCAGTGCCTCCGGCTGCTTCCCTGCTCTCTGGGTCTGGAGGGGGCGGCTGGGTGCCAGTACCGCCGCCAGGGCTGCCACTAGAAATTTCGGGGCCCCTTACTGGCAAAATTTTGGGGCCCCATGAGACTCCACCCAATCTCCGCCTCCACCAATCTCCACCTCCATCCAGACTCCACCTCCACTCCCGAACCTTCCATATTTTCACCGCCCACTATTGGAAAAACTCCCCTTCTGCACCACGTCCTCCCCAGTCACACATTAACCTCTTTCTATACATTGTTCTTTATGTGAGTTGAGGGATGTGAACAATAAATGCCACATGAGGCAGAATAACACTGGTGGTGTTATTTATTACCTTGTACAGGGGTGGGGAACTCTTTTCCTGCCGGGGTGGGGGGATATTTGGAAAGTCATTCAGGGGCCACACATCACCATGACAATTACCCAGCTACATTTAATTAATTACCTCACCTAATATGACGGCTGCAGCTGCTTCTCTGTGTCCTGCGATGTTCGGTGATTTCTGATCTTCCAGGTTTGCGTTGATCTGGAGCGCAGACGACTCTGTGACAATAAGTTTTGTAAATTAAATACATCACATAGGAGACTGCTATATATACACATCATACAGGAGACACTGAGGGCATATACCACACTGTAGAGGGCTAGGGGCACATAGACTGGGGGTGAGCTGAGGTCTGAAGGAGCCACAGGGATGTATGATCTCTTCCTGGGCCCTGACCCATTGAGGGGGTAAGCTGAGCTCTGGAGGCAGAGGCCAAAACATTCCAGAAAATGGCTGCGGATCTCGATCTGCGCATGCAATGCATCCACGGCCATTTTCTGGAAGTCTGGACAATAGAGGCCAAGTCACAGCTTGGCAATGCCCCTCTCTGTGCATGTCTCTCCCCTCTCTGTACCTGTCACCCCCTTTGCACAGTCTCTGTCCCTCCTGTTTGCTGTCTCTCCCCTGTGCCTGTCTCCAACCTGTGCACTGTGTCCCATATGCGCGCTGTGTCTCTCTCCTGCACCTGTCCCCCCCCTGTGCCCGTCTTCCCCCCTATACGCTGTGTCTCCCCACTGCACCTGTCTCCTTCCTGTGTGCTGTGTTCCCGTGATGGATGACAGACACACATACAGTACACAGAAGACAGGCAAACGACAGATGAAAGACATACAGTAAACGGATGACAGACACACACAGCACACTGATGACAGAGACACAGCACACGGATGACAGACACACACATACAGCAAACAGATGGCAGACACACACAGCACACGGAATACAGACACACGTACAGCACATGGTTAACAAACACACAGCACACGGATAACAGAGACACGTGAACATGTGAAGGTTTTACCTGTACTGTAGTATCTGTTCTTGGTGGTCTGATGTAGATGACACTGGCTTTTCTGCCTAATGCGCCACTCCTGTCCGGTGCGGTTTGTAAACAAGTTTGTGAAGCCTCCATTCCTGTGCGCTTTCTTCTGCTCCCCCATCCAAGATGGCAGTTTCAGGGAGCGGCGGCTGCCTGTCGTTCCCTAGGGTAGTGGGCAATATCTCCGCAAGCAATCGTGTCGGGTCGTCCGCATCCAGGGGTGAACCTAGCCTCTCTGCTGCCTGAGGCGAAATTCAAAACAGCGGCCCCCCTTCCCCAAACACAAGGATATCAGTGCCATGACACACACATATGCAAGCATATATCCCTCATCCTGGTATATATGATCCCATTCCTGATATGGTTCACCATCCTGATATACATGGTCTCCTCCTTGTATATATGTCCCCTTCCTGGTATGTATATGCTCCCATCCTGGAATATTTGATCCCCCATCCTGGCAATATTTGATCTCCCATCCTGGTATATAAGAACCCCTAATATATAAGTTCTCTATTATCCACTTTCGGAAATATATGTCCCTATCCTGGTTTCATAGTCACTATCCTAGTATATGTGATGCATTTTAGCTGGGTCTGCATCCTCGGCTGAAGCAGGCGTTGGGGTTGGTGGGGCATGGTCCCCCCAGGCCCGGTCACATCAGTGACCCCTGCGACCGCGATCGTTATGATCCTGATCCGGTCTAAAATGACAAATCTGCAGTCACTTCATATGGCTGCAGATTTATGAATCCTCGCATCACAGACACTGTGCGTTGTAAGGATTCTCCAGTGTTAGAGCTGTGATTGACAGTCACAAGTTACCAGACTCCAGGCCAGAGTGCACACACCCAGGCACGCCATCATAAATACATCACACACAAACCCAGGTGTGCTCTCATACATACATTATACATCACACAGGTGTACTCACACCCCAGCATACCATCATACATACATCACATACAAACTCAGGTGCACCATCATTATGTACATGACAAACATACACCCAGGCATACCATCAGATATACATCACACACCCAGGCATACCCTCATACATACATGACACATACACCCAGGAGCAGTGTCTTACATACATGACATATCATACATATATGATACATACACCCAGGAGCATCATCATACATACATGACACATACACCCAGGAGCACATCACATCCATGACACATACATCCAGAAACATCATCTTACATACATGACATACACCCAGGAGAACTGTCTTACATGCATAACACATACACCCAGGCACAGCACCTTAGATACATAACACACACCCAAAAGCACATGACACACACATCCCACTCATACATGATATCTGTATCACACACACACACACACACACACACACATATACTCACTCTCTTCTTCATCATCGTGTACCCAGTGAAGGAGGCCTGTAGTTGGAATCAGCAGAGGATCTTCTGTACACACATTCTGGCTCCTGTCAGCCCCCTTCTCTCCCCCTCCCCTGCTCCCGACTGCTGAGCTGGCCTGGTAGCGACATTACAGGAGGAGGGGGAGCTCCTGTAGCTGCTCACTTCATTCCCCTCTCCTCATGCTTGGCTGCCAGCTCTTGTCGTCACCCCCCCCTGAATTGGCTCCGCCCACCCAATCGATGCTGTGTAGGATTCCTTGGCCACAGATGAGGCTGAAGAAGAGGAGACCAGAGGAGCAGCTGAGCAGGCGGCGCATCTTTGTTCATTATATCAGTGGAGCCGCAGCCTCATCGCCCGGTAACCAGGCTGCGATATGGTCTCTCTCCTCCAATGAGGCTTCTCCCCCTGCGGCCCCACATATAGTCTTTTCTGTTCAAGGAGGTGCTCAGTCACTGTACTGTGCACTGTGACGTGCACTCCCTGGTCGGGAAGGGAGTGGTCGGCAGCCAGTAGATCCCCGCACACAGGAACTCGTCAGTGGGGGGAGGCGGGAGCGCTCATGCAACTCAGGGGGCCCCTTGCTCTAAAAGGCCATGCCCCCACCGGCAGGTCGGGCCCCCCTGCCCCTGTTCAATAGCCACGCCCCCTGCAGTCAGGCCCCGGGCCCCTCACTGCAGTAAGGGCTGTAACCCCCTAATGGCGGCCCTGACCGCCGCTGCCGCCGCTACCGCCGCCGGCGCCAGCACAGCAGCACGGGAGACAGGAGGGAACAGAGCGGGAACTTCAAGTTTCCCCTCTTTGGTGGGCCCCTCCTTCTCCTCGTCTCTTCCGGCCGGGTCTTCTGCCTGTGAGGTGGGCGGGTGGGTGGCCATAATGATGACAGAAGGGGCAGGGTTGTATGGGGGCGGGGCTTGAGACCCGGCCGGCCCAGAGCCGGGAAAAAAAAAAAAAACGCCGAGACGCCGCCCCCTATGAATGGCGCCGCCCTAGGCACGTGCCTAGGTGTGCCTAGTGGCAAATACGGCCCTGCCCCTCAGACACAAAATGAAGCTCCACCTAATAAACCCCACCCCAGGGTCACTTTTGTTAACTCCAACCATCCCTACAAAAAAATCAGAAAGGGTATTATCATGAGACACTGGCATATTTTGACCGAGTCATATCCATCTATTTAAGAATTTCAATCATCACCTCTGTGGTGTTTTAAAAGAACACCAAATCTCCGTGATCATTTAGTTTGGGCTGACGCAGCATCTAATGTCATTAAATCCAGACCTCTCGCTCTACCCCAAAAAAGGGGAATTTTCCTTGCCGTCATTGGTTGCGGTGCTCAAATCTTGTTAGAGGGTGTACCTTTTCTCATCCCAGGACAGGAAAGATATTTTATATTCATGACTACTTAGCATGTGATACTTTGTATGTGGTTTATTTCATTAAATATCTGTGCGGTCTCGGATATGTTGGGGAAACTACCCAGCATGTCCGAGACCGCATATCTAAACACAAGTCTACTATACGCTGCAAAAATTTAATATTACCCATTCCATATCATTTCGTCACAAGAGCCCACACTGTGGCTCAATTAAGATATCATATTTTAGAACATGTACCACCTGTGATACGGGGTGGAGACTGTATTAGACGCCTTAAGGAAAGAGAGGCCTTTTGGATATTTACTCTTCAAACAATGGAACCTAAGGGTCTCAATGAAGAATATGAGGTTATCTGATCTTTCTGTCTAATTGCACGTTTTTGCTCATTTAGCTTCTTTTATATTTTGAGAGCAGTTGTGCTTAAAGTGCAATTGGACTATTTTTGCTGTTCTTGATAATATTGTAACTTTCTGCATTGTCATTTATTGACTACCATTGATCCCACTGCCTTTACTATTGTGTTTTCCTATTATTGTTAAAATTTCTTTAAAATGATACCAAAGAGGAAAAAGTCTCTACAGCATGATATGAGCGAGGTGGATTAAAGGAACTAGGAACATGGAGTTTCAAGTTATTTACAGTAAAACATGATTCCAGAGGTCAGGGAGGAAGAGGTAACAGGGGTGGTGTCAGTACCTTTCCTTAGTTTCACCCTTTTGCACCTTACTTATGGTTTCTTGCTTTTCTTTAGGTTTTTGGCATTGGCCCAGTGGTGATTCTACTATTTAACTGCACAGCACTCTAATAACTTCACTGTGACATCCCTTATCATTGTTGAGTACCTGTTGTATTCTATTATAGGCTTTTCCTTGAGCTGTGAGCCCCATGAAATATTTGTGTTGCTCCTACAGGTATTCTTTTCAGCCACATATAAGCATATCAATTCATATATTTTGGGATCCTCTTTATTTTTATTTTTATTCCATTTGTCCTCCTGACCTCCTCTAGTATATTACAGTCATTTTGCTCACATCTCTGGTTGCTGTATATTGCTCCATATCATTGTTATCATTAGTGGTCCATGCAGACTTGGTTACAACTGCCTCTACTACAGGTATTGTATTGTGTCACAGTATACTGTCCATTGAGTTCTATTCATTATGAATGTTGTGTCTGAAATCCTCTTTTTTGCTTTTCTGTTGTTTCCTTATCTACTAGTATTACATAGTAACATAGTAACATAGTTTTTAAGGTTGAAGGAAGACTTTAAGTCCATCTAGTTCAACCCATAGCCTAACATGTTGATCCAGAGGAAGGCAAAAAAAAACCATGTGGCAACACTAAGCTCCACATTGGGAAACAATTCCTTCCTGACTCCAGATACGGCAATCAGACTAATTCCCTGGATCAATGCCCTATCAAAGAATCTAGTATATATAACTGGTAATATTATAGTGTTCAAGAAAGGCATCAAGGCCCTTCTTAAATGTTAGTAGTGACTCACTCATTACAACAGCATGTGGCAGAGAGTTCCATAGTCTCACTGCTCTTACAGTAAAGAATCCGCGTCTGTGATTATAATTAAACCTTTCTTTCCTCCAGACGTAGAGGATGCCCCCTTGTCCCTGTCTCAGGCCTAAGAGTAAAATGATCACTAAAAAGGTCTCTGTACTGTCCCCTCATATATGTATAAATTTTTATAAGGTCACCCCTAAGCCTTCATTTTTCCAAGCTAAATAACCCCAAGTTTAATAACCTGTCTTGGTATTGCAGACCCCTTAGTCTTCTATAACTTTGGTCACTCTTCTCTGCACCCGCTCTAGTTCAGCTATGTCTTTCTTATACACTGGAGACCAGAATTGTACACAGTATTCTAAGTGTGGTTGCACTAGTGACTTGTGTAGCAGTAAAATTATGTTCTCCTTGTGAGCATCTATGCCTCTTTTAATGCATCCCATTATTTTATTTGCCTTTGCAGCAGCTGCCTGACACTGGGCACTAAATGTGAGTTTATCATCTCCCCATACACCCAGGTCTTTTTCAGTGATCGTTTTGCCCAGTGTTTTACAATTAAGCACATAATTATACTTATTGTTTCCTCTGCCCAAGTGCATGACCTTACATTTATCCCCATTAAAGCTCATTTGCCATTTATCAGCCCAAGCATCTAGTTTACATAAATCCTCCTGTAAAATAAAATTGTCCTCCTCTGTATTGATTACCCTACAGAGTTTAGTGTCATCTGCAAACATTGAGATTCTACTCTGTATGCCTCCTACAAGGTCATTAATAAATATATTAAAAAGAAGCGGGCCCAACACTGACCCCTGTGGTACCCCACTGTTAACTGCGACCCATTCTGAGTGTGTTCCATTAATGACCACCCTTTGTTTCCTATCACTAAGCCAGTTCTTAACCCACTTACACATATTTTCCCCTATCCCCATTGCTCTCATTTTATGTATCAACCTTTTGTGTGGCACCATATGAAAAGCTTTTGAAAGTCCATATACACCACATCCACTGCATTTCTTTGGTCCAGTCCAGAACTTACTTCTTCATAGAAGCTTATCAGATTAGTTTGACAGGAATGGTCCCTCGTAAAACCATGTTGATATTGGGTCATGAGGTTATTTTTCTTCAGATACTCCAGTATAGCATCCCTTAGAAAACCCTCTAGGATTTTACCCACAGTAGAGGTTAAGCTTACTGGCCTATAATTTCCAAGTTCAGTTTTTGTCCCCTTTTTGAATATTGGCACCACATTTGCTGTATGCCAGTCCTGTGGTACAGACCCTGTTAATATGGAATCTTTAAATATGAAAAATAATGGTCTATCTATGACAGTACTTAATTCCTGCAGCACTCTGGGGTGTATCCCATACGGGCCTGGGGAGTTGTCAATTTTAGTGATTTTTAGACGATGCCGTACTTCCTGCTGGGTTAAGCAGGTTATATTTAAGTGAGAGTTTTTGTTATCACTGATCATATTGTCTGTCATGGTATTTTCTTGTGTAAATACTGTTGAAAAAAAGTAATTTAGCATATTGGCTTTTTCCTCATCCTCATCCACCTTTTCACCCAGATTATTTTTAGATACACGTTTCTGGACTCTCCTTTCTGCAACAGTTGTCACTAATCTTATTGGACTTTGTTTGATCAATGTATATAATACTGTTTATTTGACTGTACAAATGAATGGCAGTTCTCTTATATAGGATGATTTATTCCTCTCATATGTGGTACTCAATATCATTTATTTTCATGATTGTGTGTTGCTGTATCGAATTGCATATGATTGTTTAATATGCCTTGGCTGATAAACTATGTCATTGATTATGATTCTTTTATATATTCTTTATAGTTCTGTAAACTGAGGAAGGCCTTGATTGGCCGAAAACGTTTTTGCTATTGACTTGATCAAGATTCTTCATAACAAAAATAAAAATACAGCATCTTCAGGATATCACTATTTCCCTTGTGACTTTCATTTTGGTGTGCTAGAGCTCTCATATTATTGTTACTAAATTTTCTCTATGTGCCCATTAATCTAACGGGTGAGCCAAGCTCTATACTAATATAATTGTGCCAGTCTAGGCCGGGAAGTGTCTGCTGGTGTTCGCGGACCCGGAACCCCCTGACCTGACTCCTGAGCTGGCCTAAGGAGAGAGATACACGTCTCCCAGTGCTGCTGAAGGACCCCCCTGACCCACATTCACCCGATTAGCAAGGAGCCCTTGAGAGAGTGAGACCGCAGGAGCCCATGGAGCATCGGGCCGGCACCATCCCTCCTGCCAGGCCTGCCCACCGCAAGCCCCCTCTCTTTGCCTCTGGATCACAGGGGAGACCATGATGCTGGAACCCTCCCACTTGCGATATCAGGAGGGTAAAGCTGCACGGGGGCGCAGGGTTGGCCATGCCGCTGACGAGCAGAGGGAGCCAGGTGGAACTGCTGACAGGCATGGCTCCTAACCACCAGGCCCCTACACCAGACAGGTGGTAGGCCTGATTACAGTAAGTTGTTGTGGCAGTGGAGCCCTTTGGACCTGCCCCGACCTGGACCTGCTAGCAAGCCTGTGCTGATGCCTAAATCCCCCCGCCAACCATCCCTGCCATGGTGACCCCAGTGCAGCCCGCAAGCAAAGAGGAGAGGAGCACCATAGAAACTGCATTCATTTGGGCTCCAGTGATCAGCCCTCATCGCTGTCACACGACCAGGGAAGCAACAAGCAAATCAGGGCGGCGGGCCTGCATGTGCCATCACCAGCCCTGCTGACCGCCACCACCAGCCAAAAATATCCATTAGCCTGCTCCCTGCACGACTCCTCACTACTGCACATCCTCTCGCTGCATCTGACTCCTGGCTGCACCTCATCCCTATGTGCTGCGCATTGTCAGGACTGGGTATTACTTCACTCGTATTGCACATCCCCCTGCTGCATCTAAACCCTGGCAGCATCTCATCCCCCTCCTGCGTCTCATCCCTATGTACTGTGCATTTGTCTGGACTTTATATGATTTCATCTGCATCTGAACCCAGGCTGCATCTCATCCACCTGCTGCATCTCATCCCTATTTGCTGTGCATTTGTCTGACTTAGTAAGACTCCATCCGTATTGCACATCCCCTGCTGCATCCGATCCCCGGCTGCATCTCATCCCCTATGTGCTTTGCATTTGTCTGGACTTGGTATGATTTAATCCGCTTTGAACATCCCTCTGCTGCATCTGACCCCCTGCTGCTCCTGATCCCTGGCTGCATCTCATTCCCCTGCTGCATCTCATCCCTATGTGCTGTCTGTTTGTCTGTCCTGGTTTAACTTTATCATCACTGCACACCCCTTCCCCCCCGCTGCATCTGACCCCTTGCTACATCTGTTTCCTGGTTACATCTTATCCACCTACCCATTTCACCCCATGCGCCGTGCATTGTCTTGACTTGGCTTTTTGCATTTAGTCTTGACTTGGTGTGACTCCATCACCAATGCTCACCTTCCTGCTATATCTGATCCCTGAGTGCATCTGACCCCTCTGCCTCTTACCCCCTGCTGCATCCTATATCTGCCTACTGTATACAATGTTTCCGCTTCTTTTGACTCTCACACCCATCCTACTCCACTTCCGACTAACTCCACCTATCCCTCCATCCAGTAACGAAAAAGTGCTCTCTCCTTCCATCCTACCTAGCCATCTCAACAATGCACGCCAGCCACGTAAACTCTCTTGCTTCCACCTTCTAGCCCTCTCCCTGCTCCTTCTTCTTGCTGGTGACATTTTCCCTAATCCTGGCCCCCCCATCATATCCCCACAGTCATTTCTACCCCATACCTATTCCCCAATACATAGTAACATAGTAACATAGTTTTTAAGGTTGAAGGAAGACTTTAAGTCCATCTAGTTCAACCCATAGCCTAACATGTTGATCCAGAGGAAGGCAAAAAAAAAACATGTGGCAACACTAGCTCCACATTGAGGGAAAATATTCCTTCCTGAGTCCAGATATGGCAATCAGACTAGTTTCCTGGATCAACGCCCTATCAAAGAATCTAGTATGTATAACTGGTAATATTATAGTTTTCAAGAAAGGCATCCAGGCCCTTCTTAAATGTTAGTAGTGAGTCACTCATTACAACATCATGTGGCAGAGAGATCCATAGTCTCAGTGCTCTTACGGTAAAGAATCCACGTCTGTGATTATGATTAAACCTTCTTTCCTCCAGACGTAGAGGAACTCTTGCAACCCCCATAACCTTATACCCATTCACCCTGCCCCCCTCCTCCAATCCCCCTACTTGGTGCACTTTGGAACGTTCACTTGGTGTGTAACAAACTCTCATTCATCCACAACCTCTTCACCTCCAACAAACTCTCATTCCTTGGCATCACCGAAACATGGCACAACCCTTCTGACACTACCTTTCCCGCTGCAATCTCCTATGGCGGACTCACTCTTTCCAACACTCCCTGCCCTGGTAACAACCACGGAGGAGGTGTCGGCCTGCTCCTATCCGACAACTTTTCCTTTACCCCAATTACACCGCCACCCTCTGCCTCCCTTCCTTCCTCCGAGGTGCACTTCGTCCACATCTTCTCCCCTGCAACTATCAGCTGGACATCATCTACCGCCCCCCAGGATCTAACCCCACCTTTCTTGACTATTTCACCACTTGGCTTCTCCACTTCCTCTCTTCCGACATCCCCACTATCATCATGGATGACTTCAACATCCCACATCCCCATTGACACCTCTAGACTCCTATCACTGACCACCTCCTTTGGGCTTTCCCAATGGTCCCCCTCAGCCACTCATAAGGATGGCCGCCTCTGTTCTCTCACTGACCTCTCAAACTCACCCCTCCCCTTATCCGACCACAACCTGCTGACTTTCTCCTCCGATCCCCTCCTACCACGCTCCCCCCTCTCCAGAAGCTCACCCATCCCCACAGAAACCTTAAACTATTGATTTCCACTCATTCTCTGAGTCCCTTCTCCCTCTCACAGACTTAGCTTCATCACATGATGCTGACGCTACCGCCACCCTCTATAACACCACATTAACTACAGCTCTCGATCAGGCCGCCCCCTCACATACAACAAAACCCGCGTACACAGACAATCCTGGCTCACCACCCTCACCAAAGAACTGCGTCGGGCGTCCAGGGTGGCCGAGCAGAGATTGAACAAATCCCACTCCGTGATGCACTTCACTATGTACAAACAGTCCCTCACTAGCTTCAAGACAGCACTCACCGCCGCAAAACAAGCCTACTTCTATTCCATAATAACCGCCCTGTTCCACAACCCCAAACAACTATTCAAAACCTTCAACTCACTACTCCGTCCCCCTGCTCCTCCTCCCTCTCCCCTCATCTCTGGCGATGACTTTGCCGCCTTCTTTAAACAGAAGATAGACAAAATCAGAGAAAGCTTTGACCCACTGTCCCCTCAGCCCTCCCCCTTTACCGCCCAACCCTCTTCATCTAAAGGAAGCTTCTCCACCAAGACAGAAGATCAAGTCTCCTCCCTTCTTGCACGATCACATCTCACCACCTGTGCCCTCAACCCACTCCCCTCCCACCTCATCCCAAACCTCACCTCAGTCCTCATCCCTGCACTAACCCATCTCTTCAACTTATCACTCACTACTTGCATTTTCCCCTCATCATTCAAACACACTTGATCACACCCATCCTCAAAAAAACCTCTCTCGACCCTGCATCAGTCTCTAACTATCACCCCATACCTCTTCTCCCCTCCGCCTCAAAATTACTTGAACAACACGTCCATTCTGAACTGTCCTCCCACCTCTCCCTCTTTGACCGCCTACAATCCGGTTTCTGATCTCACCACTACACTGAAACAGCCCTAACCAAAAGTCAACAACGACCTACTGACCGCCAAGAGCAAACAAGACTACTCTGTCCTCCTCCTCCCTGACCTATCTGTCGCCTTTGACACCATTGACCATTTCCTCCTACTTCAGATTCTGGTATCTCTCGGCATCACTGACCTCGCCCTGTCCTGAATTTCCTCATACCTAATGGACCGGACTTTTAACGTCACCCACTCCCACACCTTCTCTTCGCCCTACCCCCTATCTGTCGGTGTCTCCCAAGGCTCGGTTCTGGGACCGCTACTCTTCTCCATCTACGCCCTCAGCCTACGACAATTTATTGAGTCCCACCCCTTCAGTACCACCTCTACGCCAACGACACCCAGATTTATCTGCCTAGGCCTGACATCACCTCCCTAATATCCAAAATTCCACAATGCCTGTCCACCATCTCATCCTTCTTCACCGTTTGCTTCTTAAAATTGAACATGGACAAACTGAATTCATTGTCTTCCCCCCAAGTCACTCTCCCCCTCTACCAGACCTATCCATCACTGTCAATGACTGCTCACTCTCCCCAGTCCTCCACACCAAGTGTTTTGGGGTAATCCTTTGACTTTTCCTTCACCTTCAAGCCTCACATCCAAGCACTCGCCACCTCCTGCCGACTCCAGTTCAAAAATATTTCCCGTATCCGCGCTTACCTTGACCACGGCACTGGTAAAACAGTTGTTCATACTCTCATCATCTCCCGCCTTGTCTACTGCAAGCTCCTGCTCACTGAGATACCTGCTACCTCCCTCGTGTCTCTCCAATCTATCCTAAACTCTGCTGCCCGACAAATCCACCTGTCTCCCCGCTACTCCCCTGTCTCCCCCCTCTGCCAAACCCATCACTGGCTCCCCACTTCTCAGAAATCCCGGTTCAAAACCTTAACCATGACATACAAAGCCATCCACAACCTGTCCCCGCCATACGCCTTTGACATGGTCTCCCGATACCTACCCTCACACAACTTGCGATCCTCCCAAGAGCTCTTTCTCTACTCCCCTATCATTTCCTCATCTCACAAATGCATACAAGACTTCTCCCATACATCCACGTTACTCTGGAACTCTCTCCCCCAGACACTTGCCTAACCTGGGAACCTTCAAAATAAATCTGAAGACCCATCTCTTCCGACAAGCGTACAACCTACAATGAGACCCGGTTCACCACACCATCTCACAAAGGCACTTCCCCCCTCCTACTGTATCCCCACCTGTCCCTCGTAGACTGTGAGCCCTCGTTGACAGGATCTTCTCCTCTCCTGTACCTGTACGATTTGATTGTCCATACATATTGTACTTGTCCTCGTCTGCCCTTTCCATATGTAAAGCGCCATGGAATCTAATGGAGCTATATAAATAATAAATAAATAATAATAGCATAGAGGCCGATTTCCAACAACCATCACTCCAGTGTTTTAAAGGTACATTTTGTTTGCTAACTGTGTAAGAAGGCTAATGGATGTTTAGAAAACCCTAGAAAACCCTTGCACAAGTATATTAGCACAGCTGAAAATGGTTTGGCTGTTTAGAGAAGCTATAAAATTGACCTTCCTTTGAGTACAGTAGTTGAGAATCTGGAGCATTACATTTGTTTGTCCTATGAAACTCTTAAAGTGGCCAGAAAAAGAGAACTTTCATGTGAAACTCGACAGTCTATTCTTGTTCTTAAAAATGAAGGCTATTCCATGCGAGACATTGCTAAGAAACTGAAGATTTCCTACAATGGTGTGTACTACTCCCTTCAGAGGAGAGCACAAACAGGCTCTAACCAGAGTACAAAGAGAAGTCGGAGGCCACGCTGCACAACTGAGCAACAAGACAATGTGAGACTGTGACCGGGGTTATCTATAATGGCCGGTACGTCTCACCCAGGTTGTGCTCCATCCATGTGTAGGAATAGTTCCACTCCGGGGTTTTGAAGTGGTTTTACCTCCAGGAACAGAAAGTGTTAAAAGGGAAACAGGAACCCTGGGTGTGGTCCTTAGTGAGGGAGTGAGCACAACTCCCTAGGCTCAGACAGAGAAGGAGCGTGAGCCAGACACAGATCCTTGTGGCTTGATCCTGGAAATTCATGAGGATAGTGAGTGGCCCAGGAGGCCCGAGTAAGGAACAGGCAACTCCGGCTGGGTCCCGAAACCTGAGGTCTGTGATATATTGGACTTGTGTTGCAATAAACGTTTTAGTGTGAACCCTGGTGCCTGGATCCTCTGCCGGCGTCCGTGAAACTGGCAACGCTACCTCACATATGGTGGAGAATGCGAGCATTGGCAGCCCGGTGAGGTGTAGCAGCCCGGTCTCTTGCGGTATACCCAGTGCACATGTCCTGGATCCAAGCGGCTACATTGCAACACAAACCAGCAGCCAGCATGGAGGATCTGCTCAAGCATCTGGTGCAGGCACAGCAACAACAGGAGCAAAGGCATCAGGAGCAGCACCACATGCACCAGCAAGCCCTGCAGCAGCAGGAACAAAGATACCAGGAGCAACAACGAATGCACCAGAAACAGATGGCCCTGCTGACCGAGGCTATCCGTTCCGGGCCGACGGCTCCACCCCGGGGATCTGGTGACGGCTGCAGCATCCGGAAGGCGGTAAGACAAGCGTTACAAAAGATGACCCCGGGGGACAATGTGGAGGCGTTCCTGGCTGTGTTTGGCAGAGACAGAGAAACTGCCGGCCGCTCAGTGGGCCGAGGTATTATCACCCTATCTGACTGGGGAGCCCCAAAAAGCATACCTGGACCTTTGTACCTAGGACGCCTTAGATTATGGGGTCTTGAAAGGTGAAATCCTTGCTCGGTTGGGGGTGAATACTTACGTACGGGCTCAGCGGGTAAACCAGTGGCTCTATGAGGAAACCAAACCCGTACGCTCCCAGGTCTATGACTTGCTGCACTTGGTAAAGAAGTGGTTGCAGTCTGAGACTCTGAGCCCTGCGCAAATGGTGGAGAGGGTGGTGGTCGATCGCTTTGTGCGCACTTTACCTGTCACCATACAACGGTGGGAGGGACAGGGCGACCCAAGGACCCTGGATCAATTAGTGTGCCTGGTGGAGCAACATGTGACTACTCAGGACTTGATGCAAGACACTGGGACTTTGCGTGCCGCCCGTCGGTCAGCCCCCTCCAAGCCCCAGGTGAAGGTTCCACCGCCGGACCTGTGCAGGAGGCCGCTCCTGTCCCCCACGAGGCCTCCCCTTCCTTCCCTGAGGTTCGGAAGGTCATGTACCTCAAAAGACTACCCGTCAGGGGCTTCTCCTTCCCCATTAGGTGTTGGCGGTGCCAGCGGGTGGGACATATGGGAACCCAGTGTCCCCTCACCACTGAGCCCATGGATTGCGGGTATACCCGGCGGGGATCGATGTATGCTCAGGTGGTGTGTACCGCTGGCCTTGTTACCCCGGAGACCGAACCCCACTTGTGCCAAGTACAGGTTAATGGGTGTCTGGTGACAGCCTTGTTGGATTCCGGAAGCTTGTTAACCCTTGTGCGGTCAACCCTAGTGGCAGAAGGGAAAGCCACCGGGCGTACGGTAGGGGTGGTATGCATCCATGGGGACCTCCGAGACTACCCTACGGGGTTGGTTACCATCACGGCACCCTGCGGACAGGTGCAACATGAAGTAGGCATTATGAACATTCTTCCCTATGACGTGATCCTGGGAAGGGATCAGCCAATTTTTGGACTCTATACAAGGGGTCATGCAAGCCCCCTCAGGTAACGGACATAACGGGACCTGAGCTCGCCGATTCCGAGGTCGGGACACCTGCTGTAGGGGTCACCACGGTAGGGATAGAGTGTGAACCCGTTAGGCCACCCCTAGAGGTATTGGCAGGAGAGCTCGAGACAGATGAGCCGATCCCGGAGTTTGAGGAGGCCCCGGATACTTTCGGGACGGCCCAACTTCAGGATCCTACATTGATACACGCCCGGAGTCGGGTGACTGTGATTGATTGTGTGGCACAGGTGCCAGGTGCCCAGGTAAGATACCCCCATTTTGCTCTCAAGCAGGATTTGCTTTACCAAGTGGATAAAATAAGAGGAAGTGGTAGAGCAGTTGTTGGTGCCCCAGCCGTATCGTCGGCGGGTCCTCGACTTGGCCCATAAACACCTGATGAGCGGCCACCTAGGGGCCAAGAAAGCGCAGGAACGGGTGTTGCAAAGGTTCTTTTGGCCTGGGGTCTTCGGGGAGGTCAAACGGTTCTGCGAAACATGCCCAGAGTGTCAGCTTACCGCACCCCTGGCACACTTTCGCAGTCCGTTAGTACCTTTGCCCATCATAGAAGTCCCGTTTGAATGGATAGGGATGGATCTGGTGGGGCCCCTCGTAAAGTCCGCTCAAGGGCACCAACATATCCTGGTGATAGTCGATTATGCCACCCGGTACCCCGAGGCGATACCACTCAGACATACTGCAGCTAAGCTTATTGCTCGGGAGGTCTTTGCCATGTTCTGTCGGGTGGGGTTGCCCAAGGAGATCCTTACGGATCACGGGACCCCATTCATGTCCAAAGTCACTAAGGAGCTGTGCAGACTACTCCAGTTTAAGCAGTTGCGTACGTCGGTGTATCATCCCCAAACGGACAGGTTGGTGGAACGATTCAACAAAACCCTGAAAACCAGCTTAAAAGGGTGATTTCCAAAGACGGTAAGGATTGGGATATGTTGCTCCCCTATTTGATGTTCGCCGTCCGAGAGGTACCACAATCATCCACGGGGTTTTCGCCCTTTGAGCTGTTGTACGGGCGACATAACCGGGGATTGTTGGACCTGGCAAAGGAAACATGTGAACAGGAACCCACCCCCCATAATAGTGTGATCGAGCACATTTTGGGGATGCAGAACCGTATCGCCACAGTCATGCCGATAGTAAAAGAGCATCTGCAGGACGCCCAGGACGCTCAAAGCACCAGGTATAATAGACAAGCCACCGTGCGGTCCATTAACCCCGGGTATCGGGTGTTGGTGTTGGTCCCCACCGCAGAAAGTAAATTCCTGGCTAAGTGGCAGGGCCCCTATGAGATCCGGTGAAAAAGTTGGGGTGGTCAAATATAAAGTATTACAGCCCGGTAGGAGGAAACCCGAGCAGATATATCATGTCAACCTGTTAAAGCCATGGAAGGAATGGGAAGGCCTGCTGGTTGCCCTTCCCCCATCCCCCTCCTCTTCGTGACGTCCAGTCCAGCGTACAGCGACCCCCAGGGAGGACGTGTCCGAAGTAAGGATCGGAGAGGCCCTCACCAAGCAACAGAGGCGATAGGCCAGAAGGCTGGTTCAGCAGAACCCAGACGTCTTCTCTGAACTACCGAGTAGGACGAATCTGATGTGTCATGACATTGTCACCGAGCTTCACATGAAAATACGCCTGAAGCCGTACCGGGTGCCGGTGGCTCGGAGACAAGCCATATCAGAAGAGGTGAAAAAAATGCTTCACCTAGGTGTGATTGAAAAATCCAAGAGTGAATGGGCCATTCCCATAGTACTGATACCCAAACCGGATGGCTCCTTATGGTTTTGCAATGATTTTAGGAAACTGAACGAGATATCAAAGATTGATCTCTACCCCATGCCCAGGGTGGATGAGCTGATCGATAGGCTGGGACAGGCGCGGTATTTCACCACGCTTGATCTGACCAAGGGCAGGTGCCACTAACGGAGTCGGCCAAGGAGAAAACCTCTTTTGTTACGCCGGAGGGTCTCTTTCACTATGTTGTCTTGCCTTTTGGTTTTCATGGCGCTCCGGCTATGTTCCAAGAGGCTGATGGACTTGGTGCTGGAACCCCACCAGGCGTACGCATCAGCATACCTTGATGACATCATAATATACAGCACCGAGTGGCAGACCCACCTGGAACAGTTACAAGCTGTGGTGGATGTCCTTTGGGCGGCCGGATTGACAGCAAATCCCAAGACATGTGCGTTGGGGCTCACGGAAGCCCGCTACTTGGGTTACGTGATAGGCCAAGGGGTGGTGAAGCCCCAAATCAACAAGGTTGAGGCGATCCAGAAATGGCCTAGACCCCTGACCACGAAGCAAGTTAGGGCTTTCTTGGGTATCGTGGGGTACTACAGGAGATTTGTCCCCAATTTTGCGGGATTCTCAGCCCTACTGACGGACCTTCTGAAAGGCAAGAAGTCTGTCATGGTGCGCTGGACTCCGCAGGCCGAGGACTCCTTTCGGGCCCTGAAGGGGGTCCTGTGCAGACAACCCGTTCTCATTAACCCTGATTTCCGGAAGGAGTGCATCGTACAGACGGATGCCTCAGAGGTCGGGCTGGGAGCTGTGCTATCCCAGGTGGTCCAGGGGGAGGAACACCCTGTCACCTTCTTGAGTAGGAAACTCACCCCTCCTGAGCGGAATTATAGCGTAGTGGAGAAGGAGTGCCTGGCCATCAAGCGGGCCTTGGAGTCCCTACGCTATTACCTGTTGGGATGGCAATTTCGCCTAGTGACGGACCACTCCCTGCTGGTCTGGATGAGGTCCGCCAAGGAGCGGAACGCCTGGGTCACCCGGTGGTTCATTTCCCTGCAGAACTTCCGGTTTACGGTTGACCACCGGGCTGGGAGGTTGCAGGGCAACGGCGATGCTTTGTCTCGGGGCCCGTGTTTGATGGCTAGAGTTCAACCCCGCTTGCTTGAATTAAGGGGGGGGGTGTGTGAGACTGTGACCGGGGTTATCTATGATGGCCGGTACGTCTCACCCAGGTTGTGCTCCCTCCATGTGTAGGAATAGTTCCACTCCGGGGTTTTGAAGTGGTTTAACCTCCAGGAACAGAAAGTGTTAAAAGGGAAACAGGAACCCTGGGTGTGGTCCTTAGTGAGGGAGTGAGCACAACTCCCTAGGCTCAGACAGAGAAGGAGCGTGAGCCAGACACAGATCCTTGTGGCTTGATCCTGGAAATTCATGAGGATAGTGAGTGGCCCAGGAGGCCCGGGAAGAAAGAGGAAGAGGCAACTCCGGCTGCGTCCCAGAATCCGAGGTCTGTGATATATTGGACTTGTGTTGCAATAAACGTTTTTGTGTGAACCCTGGTGGCTGGATCCCGTGCCTGCGTCCATGCAACCGGCAACGCTACCTCACAACAAGTACAATAGAGTCTCTAGTTTGAGATATCGACGCCTCACAGCTTCTCATCTGGCAGCTTCATTAAATAGTACCTGCCAAAGGTCTGCAATGCTGTAATTGCTGCAAAGAAAGTAGAGAGATGAGCGATGTTTGATCGAACATGTTCCCCAATTTCAAATTAGACCTGTTTTGGGCTATGTTCGGGTCATTCGACGAATGCGAAAGATTTGCTAATAATTTGGTAATTCAATGTTATGTTCGATAATGGTTCGTTGGCCAAAAGCGTTACTGACTTTTCACAGTAATGCTTTTGTTCAATGTTATTATGAGTTTCAGTGTGTAGGAATAGTGGGTGGGCGGTGGGGGGGGGGCTGGGGAGAGGTCTGTGATCAAATAATGGAGATCTCCACTTTTTTTCTTCTCGCACTTACTGTGGGTGGTCCGGTCTGTCAGCCTATCAGCACGCATAGAGCAAAGTGCACTTTTTGCACACAAGGGCTTGTGTCATTGACTGGGTATGTCACATGTCCTTGTCATATAAGAACAGGCCATTTTCCCTCCTCACCATTTTATCAGTGTTGGAGCTCTGTTTCAGATGCCGCCGCTGCTGCTGCTGCTGCTGTGTGCGCTACAAAGATAAGTTAGATAGCGATTCCATTCCAAGTTAGGTAGAGAGATAGTAGGTTTAGGGACTACTTCCAAGAACAAACCTTTTTAGGGTTTAAAAACACTGTGTGCCAGGCAGGTCTGTTCCAGTGCTGTGCAAGCATTTTTTACAGCATCTGGCCAAATCTAGCCAAGTAAATCCTTTTTCGCTAGTAGCAGTGTGTGCCAGGCACTGGTGTAGCACTGTTGTGAATAAAGCTACACCTCCTGTGTTTTCTATCCTTTTTTTACTGCATCTAGCCAAGCAAATCCTTTTTGGCTAGTAGCAGTGTGTGCCAGGCACTGGTGTTCAATATAGAAAGACAAAAAAGGGGGGGAGACAGGAAGCACCATGAAAAGAATCTGTTAGATTAGGGATAGTTATGAGGTGGGGAGTGTGGCCTCTCACCTTGAAAGGTTGTGCTAGCCCAGCACAACCCTGGTAAAGCGCAACGTGAGCCCACTGGCAGCGGTGTTAACGCTGAGCCTCCTATCTCCACTTCCTTGTTGCGGTCATGTGATTCGGGATTCCGGTCAGCTGATTCCGCATCATGGATTACGTCATGCCAGGTCCTGTTCACCGGCTCTCATCTGTATGCAGCTCCACCACGGGCTCCCAAGGGAGGAAACAATTTGATAAATAAGGAACATGGCTTAAGAACGCTAAGATAGAGAACACAGGAGGGGGCAATATTTATACTTAAATTTATTGTTAGATTGCACGACGCGTTTCGGCGGCGGATTGCCGTCTTACTCCCACCTGAGGACGGCAATCCGCCGTCAAAACGTGTTGTGGAATCTAACAATAATTTTAAGTATAAGTATTGCCCCTTCTGTGTTCTCTATCTTAGGCTATGTTCACACACATGCGTTTTTTTGCCCATCCCTGCGTTTTTGAGGTGTTAAAAAAAACGCAGGTGCGTTAACGCAGGGCACATATGAGTGTACATGCGTTTTTCAGCTCCATTTGCGTTTTTTACCCCTAGTCCAAAAAACGCTGCATGCAGCGTTTTTGGGTGCTGTAAAAAAACGCATGTGCGTTTTTCCAAAAACGCATGCGTTTTTTTAACATGGGGCCCTATGGGAAACGCAAGCAAAAACGCATGGTACATTAGTACCTTTTAGTGCCATTCAAAAACGCATGCGTTTCCCATAGGAGCCCATGTTAAAAAAACGCATGCGTTTTTGAAAAAACGCACATGCGTTTTTTTAACATGGGGGCCCTATGGGAAACACATGCGTTTTTAAAAGGCACATCTATGCACCCTGCGTTAACGCTTGCGTTTTTGCCTGCGTTTTTGGTGAAAAAATGACTAAGTCCAAAAACGTGGCAAATCCTTTCAGACACACAAGGGACATTTTTTAGCACTCTTAAAAAAACGCAAGTGCTTTTAAGAGTGCTAAAAAAAACGCAAATTGTGTGTGAACATAGCCTTAGGCTGGGGTCACAGTACCATTTTTCACATGCATTTTTGGAGACCTGCGTTTTCAAAAACGCATGTAAAAACGGCACCCATAGGCCCCCATGTTAAAAAACGCATGCCCTAATAGCCAAAAAGCATGTGTGACTGTCCCATGCGTTTTTGGAGCATATACAAAAACGCATGCGTTTTTGCAGAAAACGCATGCGTTTTTATAACATGGGTTCCTATGGAAAACGCATGCAAAAACGCATGTACAGTTAGTACCTTTTAGTGCCATTCAAAAACGCATGCGTTTCCCATAGGAGCCCATGTTAACAAAAATGCATGCGTTTCCGGAAACGCATGCGTTTTTGTTAACATGGGCTCCTATGGGAAACGCATGCGTTTTTGAATGGCACTAAAAGGTACTAACTGTACATGCGTTTTTGCATGCGTTTTCCATAGGAACCCATGTTATAAAAACGCATGCGTTTTCTACAAAAACGCATGCGTTTTCTACAGAAACGCATGCGTTTTTGGATATGCTCCAAAAACGCATGGGACAGTCACACATGCTTTTTGGCTATTAGGGCATGCGTTTTTTTAACATGGGGGCCTATGGGTGCGTTTTTTACATGCGTTTTTGAAAATGCAGGTCTCCAAAAATGCATGTGAAAAATGGTACTGTGACCCCAGCCTAAGTGCTCTTAAGCCACGTTCCTTATTTACCAGCCACTGGTGTAGCCTGTTGTGAAGAAAGCTGCACCTCCTGTGTTTACTAGCCTTTTTTTATTGCATCTAGCCAAGCAAAACTTTTTTGGCTAGTAGCAATGTGTCGCAGGCAGTGGTGTAGCACTGTTGTGAAGAAAGCTACACCTCCTGTGTTTACTAGCCTTTTTTTCCTGCATCTAGCCAAGCAAATTCTTTTTGGCTAGTAGCAGTGTTTGGTTAGGTAGCTGTGGTCCAACCTTCTGTTGAAATCTAACAACACCCAGTGCAGAAAACTCTTTTGTATTGCATCTGCTCAAACCTACTTACCAAAACCTATTTAGCGTAGTACCACTGTTTGACTAGGTAGCTGTGGTCCAGTGTTCTGTTGAAATCTACCATCACGGTGCAGAAAACACTTTTGTATTACATCTGCCCAAACCTACTTACCAAAACCTATTTAGGGCACTAACACAGTTTGACTAGGTAGCTGTTGTCCAGTGGTCTGTTGAAATCTACGCCACACAGTGCAGAAAACACTTTTGTATTGCATCTGCCCAAAGCTACTTACCAAAACCTATTTAGGTTAGTACCACAGTTTGACTAGGTAGCTGTGGTACAGTGTTCTGTTGAAATCTACCGCCACACAGTGCAGAAAACACTTTTGCATTACATCTGCCCAAACCTACTTACCAAAACTTATTTAAGGTAGTACCACTGTTTGACTAGGTAGCTGTGGTCCAGTGTTCTGTTGAAATTTACCGCCACACAATGCAGAAAACACTTTTGCATTGCATCTGCCCAAACCTACTTACCAAAACCTATTTAGGGTAGTACCACTGTTTGGCCACTCAGCTCTGCTAGTTTTACATCCATAGTTTTTTGTGCCAACAACAACAGAGTTTCCAATTAGTTACCCTCAAATATGAGTGGTAAAAGGTCTGCTGATGGTGGAAAGGGGAATAGGCGTATTGGAAAGCGTAAAAATCTTTGTGTCCATGGGGTAGGTGCTGAAGTAACAGAAACATCTGCTGAACGAATACTGTCTTCAAGCTAAACTAAAATGTCTACTTCTTTTCGTGGACGACCTGCAATCAGCCCTTTCTTACGCAGCAGAACATCGCTAAAACTTGTAGATGAGGCCCAAAAAGAGCAGGTGCTGCAATGGATATCAAGTGCTCCATCAAGTGGGCTCTCTTCCACCTCAACTTCAACATCACAAACACTACAGTTCTCAGAGGTGTCACCTTAATCACACTTGCTTCCTCACAGCTCACAGATAGGTGAGTCTGCAGAGCTGTTCACTCATACTATAGCCTGGGAATCAGAGGTCTGCTCCAATGCTTCATTGAGTCAAGACGAGGAAATGATATGCACCGATGACCAAACTCTTTATGAGGCTGGGGTCACACATAGAAGTCCGTTTTTGGAAGTGATTTTCATCACCAATCCATTTTTTATAGGGTGCTTTTTGAGCCTCCTGCACCTCTGAACGTTTTTGGACTTAGTCCTTTTTTCATTAAAAACGCATTTGCGTTAACGCATGCGTTAACGCAAGTGCCTATATGTGCCATGCGCTAACGCATGAGTTTCCCATAGGGCCCCATGTTAAAAAAACGCATGTGTTTTTTAACTGATGCCAAAAACGTTGCTAGAAACGTTTTTGACTCAAAAACGGACAGAGCAATGTTTTGAGGTCCAGAAAAAAATGGACAGGGTGTTTATTACATCCAATCCGTTTTTCTGTCAGTTTTTGGACTTAGAAAAAAAAAAATGACAAAAATTAAGCCAAAAACGGACCAAGGGCTTATGTGTGACCCCAGCCTGAGTCAGATCCAGGTCCAGATGAAGAAGGGTCCGAGCATAATGTAGACCCTCATTCCCAAACTGTAACCCCTTTTGGTGGAGACAATGAGGCAGATGATGAGACTCACATACATGATTGGAACAACAACATGACTTTGCACTCAGGGCAGGAATAGGTAGGCTCTGAGAACGACGAGTGTGAGAACACACAGGGTGATGATGAGGTTGGAGATCCCACTTACTGTTAACCCACAGGCAGGCAGTTGATGAGCTCATCAGAGGAAGTGGAGGAGGATGCTTGTGACAAGGTAAGGTTGCGGCTTCCTGGACAGAGACAGAGTCCTGAAAGCACACCAACAATTGCGTCCTCAGCCACAACTCTGCTTCTGTGCAGAAGCCGTGGTGGATCTGCAGGTCGCATGGGTCCTAAGGATGACCCAACTCATGTTATCTGCAAAAGTTGTAAACAAAATCTGAGTAGAGGCCAAAAAATCAATAGTTTGAGTACTTCATGCATGAACTGTCACACTGTCACATGAAGCATAAGTCACAGTGGGAAGGTCACTGTGCTACAATGCGACCTAGCGGGCCTGGCCAACCACCGTCTGCCCCATCAAGTGCATCTGCGGCTTGTTCATTCTCTGTTGTGACTGTGGAGACAGCTGTCACACAGGCTTTCGGCTGCAGAACTTCCACCTCTTTACCCGCAACAGTCAGTGTGATTGACAGGTTGTCAGCTGCTTTGGAAGTGGAAACACCTGCTGTTGTTGAGTGCTGTCAGACATCGAGAGCACCACCTTTTTATGAATGTGACATAATATGTCCGCCTGCACCTCCCTCACAGTGCAGCAGTTTGTCTGGGACACCCTACTCAACCCTATCTCAGCACAATAGCCAGCCTTCGGTCCCTCAGATGTGGACAAGTAAAAGACCATTTCCTCCTACCTATGCCAAAGCTAAGAGGTTGAATTTCACCATCAGCAAGCTGTTGGCTACAGAAATACTGCCTTTGCGGCTGTTGGATACAGAGGATTTTTGAGACCTTATGGCCGGCGCAGTGCCCCAGTACCAGATGCTCAGTTGCCACTACTTCTCGAAGAAAGCTGTGCCTGTGCTACACCAGCATGTTACACACAACATCACTACTTCCTTGAGAAATTCTGTATGTGACAGGGTGCATTTCACCATAGACACCTGGATGAGTAAGCATGGACAGAGGCGTTACATGTCGCTGACTGGGCACTGGGTGACTAAGGTGACAGCAGGAGAAGGGGCTGCTGTACAAGTCTTGTCATCAACATGGGTTATGTGTCAAACCTCTGTATGTAGAGGTTCCTCCACTGCTTCTGCCTCCTCCACCTTTTCTAGGTACTCCACCTGCACCTAAAGCCTGTCTTTTAATGTGTCACACTTTCAAACTGCGCAGAAGAAATCCAGCACACCTTCTTAGTATGCTGGCAGCAGGGCTCAATGGCATCAGGCGGTGTTTACGTTAAAATGTCTGGGAAATGTGAGTCACACAGGAGGAGTTGTGGTCAGCTCTGGAGATCGAGTTTAATCAATGGTTGTATCCACAGAACCTGCAGCTAGGGAAGGCCGTGTGCAACAATGCTGCAAACCTGGGTGCGGCCCTTCGCCAGGGAAAGGTGACACACTTGCCTTGTATGGCTCACGTCTTGAACATGGTCGTCCAGCAATTTCTAGCATTTCTAGCACACTACCCCGTTTAGATGCGCTTCCGCAGAGGGCATGGTTGCTGTGTGCTTACTTCCACCATTCGCATCCCGCAGCTCAACGACTTGCATCGCTACAGAAGTCTTTCGGCCTGCTGGTTCACCTCCTGAAATGTGATGTGCCGACCCAATGGGATTCCACTCTGCACATGTTCCTGGCAGCAGCGACGAGCCCTGGTGCAGTATGTTATGACATATAGTCTGGACCAATATGATCCAGAGGTATGGCAAATCACGCTGCTGGAGTGGTCTCAGATCAAGGACCTCTGCACGCTTCTGCAGAGTTTTGAAATGGCTACTAAAATGTTTATCGCTAACTATACCATTATCAGCATGGCTATTCCGGTGATCTACATGCTGGAGCACACTTTAACCAGTATTCGGAGCCAGGTGGTGGGCCAAGAGGAAGGGGAGGAAGTAGAGAAGGAGGCGTATGCAGAAAGGATAACAAGATCTCAAAGGTCCAGACGGGTGGCAGCACCAAGGCGGCAGCCATGGGAGGGTGGGTGAGAAGGAACAACGAGGGTGCATGGTAACAGGCAAACTGTTGATGAAGGTGCAGGAGCTGAAGAAGAAATGAAGGATCAACAGGCGCTGGGCATGGAAGACTCAGCAGATGAGGGAGATATTGATCACATTTCTGTTGTGCAAGGTTGGGGGAAAAGAACAGAGGAAGCAAATGTGAATGTTACCCCACCGCCACCAATACAAAAAGGACTTGGGCCTCCTGGATGCGCAAGACACATGAGTGCCTTCTTGCTGCACTACCTGTGTTATTGATTAATATTTTATAATATTTATAAGTTGCCTGCTCCTGACCAAATAGATATAGACCAAGAACCGGTGTGAAAAGTGTGACACCAGACGCACAGAGTCAGATGTACACTCTTCCTTGGTCAGCCCCAAGCGTGTGGCTCCAAGTGACCTTTATTTTTAAGAGACATGAGGTTTTCCTCAGTAAGGGGCTTGGCTAGCCCTACTCAGATGTATTCATTGGTCAGTGGGTTGGATAATGGGTGGATCCATGAAGTCATCAGGGGGGGTGGCCGTGATCGAGTATGTCCAGATGATGTGACCATTCTGTGATTGGTCAGTCCTTCTATGGAATTCAGCTTCTTCCAGGAACTTCCTTATTGAACAGGATGTATTCATAGATCCAATCACCATCTTACATATCAGGGCATGGTGTGATGAAACAGGAAATGGCAGCCATGTTTAAGTCACAATCAAGCTTACGCAATGTAAAATATTACAGTCTATGGATCGTTTCTCCCATGCCTTTATGTCTTAAAGTTAGTTAAGTATTTGATGCTATGGCTCTCCTCAACACCTGCAACATGATCCTCGCAATGTTAGAATTCGAAGTAATGCCAACTACTGGGTTGCCACAATGTTATATCCCCGGTACAAGAGTAAATTTGGCTAAATGCGTCCTGCCCTGGAAAGTGACGCACGCATTCAGGATTATCAACAGAAGCTTTTACACAATCTTAGTATTGCTTTTCCCCAAAACACCAGTGGTGCGCATAGTGAATATCGCAGTTCTACCTTTCCAACCCGGGGAACGTCGAGTCGTCATCACTCAAACGTTAACAGTAACAGTGTATGTGGTAACAGCAATTTTGTAGAATCGTTTCACTTTTTTCTAGACCACCAGTGGGTGGCACCATAGATAAAAACACGGGAGCACTAAGGGAAAGTAGTTAGAACAGAACAGTAGAAGAGAGAAGCAGATTTCCAGGAGGACGGGTGCCCTGGAGGACACAGAATCCTGGAGGAATGCCCAGGAGAGAAATCTCGCTCCATAGCCAGAGGCGAGGGAAGAGCCACAGCTTGACAGAGGAAGAGTGGGAGGACAAGGGCCCGGCAGCCGCACACACCTTAGCTGACCGCAGGAACCCTGAAGCTGAGAGACAGTGAGGACGAGGGAACCTTGTGATCCCACAGCCATACCTGGGACACTGGAGGCTAGGCCACTACAGCCAGAGAGCCGGCTCTGTAGAAGTGACTGGTGACCCTGACAGAGAGGGACGACTCACTACAAAGCCCGCGATGGCCAGACCAAACCTGTGGGTGAGGTACTAACGGAAAGACAGAAAGGGCCTGGAAGGACTTATAGGGAGCAACGCGGAGAAGCCACCTGAGTTGCACAGTCTAGTAACCCGGAGCAGTGCTGAAGTGTTTAAGTGTGACTTAAAAGAACTGTAAACTGTTGTGAACTACTGCTAAAGAGACCTTATTAAAGTACCCAGTGAGCTCACCACTGACTGAGACTGTTTCCTTCCAGTGTCGCAACAGAGTCCCTTCTGAAGAGCCGGAGACTGCTTTGCACACATGCTGGCTGCAGAAGCTGCAGCAGCAAAGTAAGTGAATTGCACCGAACACAACCCCTCACCAGGCACATCCATCACTACTACTCCTGCCCTGGGGACCATCAGCCATACCCGAGGAGGGCTTACCATCCGCGCTGCCCCAAGTCACCATCCCCAGTAGGAATATGGCAGCGGTGTACTACTAACCACATACCATGGGTGGCATCACGATAAATCCTTTGTAAATACCTCTTTTTGGACTGATCCCAGGCCACGGGACCGGGTCACAACTACCGTGATCCCAGAGAGACGGCACTGGCCCCGTTCCAGAGTACCCCATAGCCTGGAAGAAAACTACCACTCTCTGGAGACTCGTACAGCTAGAGACCTCGCTTACAAAGGGCTCAGATTGTCCTGGTTTGGCAGGATGAATGTAATAAAAATGGACATTTTGCCTTGCTTCCTCCACTTATTCCAGACAGTTCCAGTGTCCACCCCCCAGCCTTGCTTCTTTAGTAAGCTACAGTCTGCACTGACCCGCTTCATAGGGGGTAAAGTAAAACCAAGAATTAGATGAGATAAAAGACGGCACTCACCGGATCTCTTCGACGTGCTTTTTATTCACAGAATGTGAGGGTACATAGTGCAGGGAGGGGTCAGCAGGGTGGACAATGGCTCTGTTTCGCGCATATAGTGCTTCTGCGGGTCCAGTACTGGACCCGCAGAAGCGCTATACGCGCGAAATGGAGCCGTTGTCCACCCTACCGACCGCTCCCTGCACTATGTACCCTCACATTCTGTGAATAAAAAGCACATCGAAGAGATCCGGTGAGTGCCATCTTTTATCTCATCTAAATCATGCTCCTTGTTGACTGAGCAACACTGATCCCTGGAACACTGTATACCCGGCTGTGCTGTTTAAGCTTGTAGTGCTGGTGCCTCGCTCCCTTATGCAAAAAACTAAAACCAAGAATTTATCGGGACATTCTCAAGGCACCTAATCTAATGGGTGGGCTGGGCCTCTCTAAGCTCAGAGTTAATTTTCAGGCCTCAGTGGTTACCTGTCTATTAGACTGGCAGTTTGGGAGTGGGATTAAACAATGGATTTCTGTAGAGCAAGACGGCATCTCTATACACCTTAAATATCTCCCCTGGATACCTCGTAGGGATGCTTTACGCCTCAGCACCCTGTCTGAGCTCACTGTCGACACTCTAAAAGCCTAGAATGGGGTGTAGTGAACAAACACATAGCGGGTGATGAGCTGGGCCCCATTACCACCTAACCCCTCTATTCTCTAACTCTGCTTTTTCTCCCAGGTTTAGCAGACGATTCTTTCTGTGCTGGAAGAATTATAATATTATCACTGGCCGGAAGTGGTGGTAGCCCTGAGATAGCGTTACTGTCAATTCTCCCTGGCTCTCTCAAGTCTTGTAAAAAAGACATTCTCCGATTTTGCCTGATGGCCACTAGGGCAGTCATTACATGATAGTGGAATTTCCCCTGAGTTCCGTCTATCTCAGAGTGGTACCTCGAGATGGTTGAGTTATGTAGAATGGAGGAGCTGTCTGCTGACTCTTCTGGCCTTAATGATGAATTTATCTCTATTTGGAGCGAATGGATTTGACATGCCCACTCCACGGCCTGGGGTACTCGGGAACCGGGCAGCAGTTGTTCTTCTCAGTTCTTTTAACGGGGACAGACGGGTGCCGAGACCTGGTCCCGTGACCCTGGCAGTGTCATTTAAAAGAGAGGGATTGACGGGGATGACAGGGGAAAGAGGTATTTGTGACGCCACATGCGATGTGCAGCCATGAGCGTCCGCCACTGCTTCAGAGCCTCTGGGGATGATGACCAGCAGCTTGGATGGTTTTGCTCCCCGCAGTTGGAGCACGGTCCCCAAGGCAGTGGGAAGGAGAAGTCAGTTTGTCCCTTGGCAGATGTTGGTTGGTTGGATCATCGGCACCCCCAGTGTTTCATGTGGCCTCTGCGGCCGGTGATTGCCGCCAAGAAAAGTATCACACACCACTGCTGGAGTTCCATTACTTTTACTTAGTAGTTACAGCATGGCTGCCGGGTGCTTCTCTTTGCCAAGCTCTGGTTCAGCATTGTCTCCAGAATTGGGACAGTGCAGTCGAGCCTCTTTTGGTGTTCCTGTCTCTCTCTTTTCTGGGAGTTCTTTTCTCTGCTGGTCTCTCAGCGCTATCAGTTAGTCTCTCCACACCACTCAGCGCCTCCGCACACAGAGCTCAGGTATTGACAGCCACAAGTGCTCAGTAGTACCACTTCCTGATACTGCTCCCTAGTTCGGCCGCCTTCTCCAAGTTGTGTCGGGTCTTTGGCTGCAGCTCCCATTAGGAACTCGGGGCCTCCAGTTTCAACAGCTCGGGCCTACAGCATCCACACAGTGTTCAGGGCCTATGTCCCTGTGTCGTCCACCAGGCCTCTGTTCTCTCGCCAGATATGAGCGTATGGGGATCTACGTCTCATTCCATACCCTGAGGGTTCTGTTCTTCCTCCACACACTTTGGTTGTTCCTTCCCGTGGTGAGTGTGGTTGTGCTCAAACCCACAGGAGCCAACTCCTCCTCACTTCTTCACTCTTTCTCCTTCCTTCTTCTCCCCTACCTCCTCTCTCTGCTTCTATGTGGAGCCCACTGGGACGGGGTACTCGGTACCGGACCGGGGTTCTGCTGGGGGATGTCATGGTGGTCCTGGTCCGGACCGTGTCCCGGGTTCACACAAGTAAATGGGGTGTATTTACAAGGGATTAGGTTTGTCGTGACGCCACCCACGGGTTGTGGTCAGTTAGGGGACCACCGCTGCTGCAGAACCTCCGGGGATGATGTTTTGGCAGCTTTAGATGGAACGGCTCTTCGCAGGTAGAGCCGTTCCCCGGGGCAGTGAAAATTAAAGTCTGTGATGGTGGTTATAGATGTTGCAGGAAAGTAGGGGTAGTAGTAGAGATGATGAGAGTGGAGGCAATGGCAGTTTAAGAGGGAAAGTAGGGTTTCAGCACAAGGATCACACACACTCAAGTTTGTTGTCGTTTTCCAAGTCTTTACTGTGCAGATGGTAAAGCAGAGTATTGTCCACGGAGTCTGTACCGGGGCCGGGTTGCTCCCACCCTGACCGGGTCCTTGGCTTCCTACTTCTGCGCTTTGTGTGTGGTCCTGCTGCCGCTTTTAGCTGAACTGCTGGCCCTGTCTCCCCTAATGGGTACCAATCTGTTAGGCAACTTGAGTCCTCTGTGTCTCTGACCCCTCCGTGTTGCTTTACTATGGTACAGTGAAGATGGTGGACCTTCACTATCCTGGTATTCACTGTCCTGTCTGTCTCAGGCACAGCATTGGATCTGGTATCCGTCCTAAGTGCCTCTCCGGGGTGAGTTTAGGGTAACTCCTTGTCCCAGGTGTGTTCCTCTGTTTCTCTGACTCCTTCCCTCAGACCTCTCAGGACCTCCACTCCAACTCGACTCTCCACCAACTCCAGACTCAAACTAAACTGAACTAACTGTCACTCCTGCTCTGAGGTAAACAACATTAGCTCCTCCCAGGTGCTACCTAAGCTCCTCCCACTTTCTAGTGTAGTGCTGTGTGGGGAGTAAACCCGTGTTGATGTTTCTGTGGCACATTAACCCTTGGGGTGCCACATCTACTCTACTCTTCTTCTACTTTTCCCCTCCCGGATACGCTTGTGTCCTCCCACCTTGTCCCAGGGTCCTAAGTGTCATGTGTGTGTGTTTGAAGCTCAACTGTGCCATCCCAGCACCTGGAGAGCAGAGGCACAACTCTTCCTAAATGGAGGAGTGCAGTACCTCTGGCAGCAGCCTGCCCGGCGGGGCGCTAGATTCTTTTCCAGTATTCTCCCAGGTTCTCGGACTTGTTTGCTTGAGGATTATGTCCCTGGTCTGTAAGTCTTCTTGGTTTGGGTGAGCCCTCCCTCTTTTTAGTTTCTTCAGGGGGAAGGTTGTAGCTAACAACTTTTCTTTTTCCTTCACTGTTCTTCTCTCTTGCTTCTTTTTCTTTCCCTTCTCCCTTCCTTATCTTTTCACTCCACTTTCCCACCCTGACCTCGCCTTTTTGGTCCCTTGGGACAAAAAGATCAACAATTTGTGACTGACTATGTGGCGCCCCGCAACGAGTGCGTCACAGGAGGGTATTGCAGCCATAAATGCAGCCGCAATATTCTCTGACACAGCAGTGATCTGGTTAACTTTGAGATCCAACCCTGCATGCATCACCTAGAACAGAGGGCCAACCCAGGGTCCTGGTGGGCGGAGTGCTAGGGAAGTGTGTAGGGAGGACAGACACTTAGTACAGAGTCGAGTCTGGAAGAGGAGTCTAGAACGTTGAACTTGGAGTAGGAGCGGGGGCTCTGCACCTCGTGCAGCCCCGGGCCATCACCGGTCGGGTGTCAGCACCTGAGGCTTCAACAACCGGGATCGGGCATCACTAACCACGGGTTCCAAAATACCCCGTGCCCCAAAACCTCACAGCCGGTTCACTGGTACCGAAGCTGGCAGCAGTCCACCTCTGCTACGCGAACCAGAAGCGTGGAGGAGCAGCTTCACAAGAGCACCCCACCACCAGCCAACTTCCAGTCGTCTAACCAGCGGTGTACCCACTGAGGGATCCAAGGCTCCCCAAAACATCCACAACGTACATCTTGGATAGGGCATTGAAGCAGCCTCCCCGTACCCGATCTGGTATTCCTGGGCGACAATGGCAAAACACTTAGCTAGAATGGAGGAACACTTGCGGATCTCTAAGGGACACCATCACTGCTGAGTCCACCCGGTCCACTACCAGTAAACTGTATACCATGTACTGCCTGCTGGTTACAGTAAAGACCCGTTGCAGAGACTTTCTGTGTCCGTGCTTCCTTATGAACTGTCCGTCCGCACTACAAGGTAACCGCAGCTGCCGCACAACATCTTAAGCAGCTCCAGCCTCCGGGGATCACCGCTCAGCCTGTGGGGAGCGTTCCATCTTGCTGCTGTCCATCCCCCAGAGGTTCCGCAGCGTCGGTAACGATTACCGAAACTACTCATAGGTGGCGTCACGAATAAATTAACCCCTTCAATCTGTTCCTACAAGACGTCGTCAACTTTTTATCTGCACTCTACCGGGTCCGGCTACCGGCAGGCGCGGCCCACCCGTGACAAGGAGGAAGGAGCTACAGCCTGTCTAAACCGGAGTCCACGGGCCGGCGGTGAGTCAACTACTTAAAAGAAAGCTGTCAGGTCAAAAATCCATATGTAACTGCTATAATTTTCTAATTCTTTTCTGTAAACTCTCTCTATTGATGTATTTCTATTATTTATATTCCCCTCCTATCTTCTGTAAACTTCAAACTTCAAATAAAGAGATTCAGGCTATCTGTCACTCACAGTAGATGATCCACTTAGTTCTTTGCTGTCCACTCCCCATATGATAAATATGCATGTCACGTCCATCACAGCACAGGACATCAGTGGGGGTGGGGGGCTGTATTCTCCTCTCTGCGTACTATGTCTGAGGCCAGGAAAAGGTCAAATACAACACAGAAACTGTCACAGCAGGGATGCCTGCTTAGAGAAACAAATGGAGTCTAGATAAGATAATGCAGACCTGCTATCACTCTCTCACTGTGTCCTCAACAGAATAGATCTCCTAAAAGTGAAACCACAGTATCCAGAGAGCAGAGAGAGGAGAGAGCTGCTGAGAGGGAGTGCATAATTACATGACAGTTTAACACAGCCAGGACTAATCGTCTCTGCTTATAATGGGACAGGACTAATGCTGCATCTCTCTGCAGGGTCTGACAATGCTGATAACTTGGAAACTACAAAGGGTAGAATAATGGTTTTACATGTTTTTAAAAGGTCTGCCCAGGCACTATTCAAGGGTAATATTGGTATGATACTGAAAAATTACCTGACAGTGTCCCTTTAAAGCAGCACTAAGATCCGCCATTATATTACTAGTTGTTGTTTATATGCCTATATGTCTGTCAGTTTATGTAGAAGTATATGTACAACATGTAGAATATGTAGAATTCACAATGACCTCAACATTAAGGAAATTGTGTGTTATTCTCTAATTATGATCGCCAGTGTATATTTACTGAGGAGCACAAGCACAAATGAAACTCCACAGTGCCTCCACATGGCTTTGGAATGAATAGCTTGCTAAAAGTTAACAGACAAATTAGAATATTGTTACATACACACACTATCCTTCAACACATTGTGATTCCTGAATAGATGAACGTCAATATTACTGTAAATGTTAAAAACGTAATGTATTTAGTGTTTTTTATTTAAGCTTGCAAAAAACATCCAACCACATCGAGGTGTACCTAAATATGGATTTACCATATAAGACCTCATCTGCTGTGAAAGGAAACCAGGCAAAGCCCACAGTAAAATACCTTACATGGGAAAGATGCGTGGATAAGGTAAAAGTTAACAAATAAATGAGAATTTATTATCTTTTTTTATTGAATAGGACAATAGTTTGGACTTGTTCACATGCTGCATTTTTTGTTGCTTTTTTTTCTGCATGCTTTCAAAATATAAAAAAGTTGCACTTCACAGTACAAGCAAAATTAATGAGATTAATTAACCCTTATGTACATGCTGCTTATTTGAGTCTTAGCAAATTTGAAACATCAAGGAGGTTTTTCATATCTTTTGGCATTTTTGCAAACATTTTTCACCCATTCACATCAATAGGAAAAAAATGCAAGTGAAAATGCATCAATAACACACATCAAGAACAGTCAAAAACATGCTTATTTTGGGTAGGGTCACATTGGAAATCTAAATTGCATTCACCGCATCCGGATCCGGATGCGGTGAATGCAATGCCGGTCACACACATTTTTCTCAAAAATGTGTGCATAATACCGCACTGCGGTCACCGGATGGCTCAGGATGTGTAATCCCTGAGCCATCCGGTAACTGCATAGCTTGCGGTTCCCGATCGGCAAAGTTAATAAAGATTTAATTTGAGTACCGAAATGAATGTTAGAGGTCTGTAGGGGGGCTTAGACCCCCCCTACAGACCGGGCGGCCACTTCTATAGTGTGTTCTTCTACAATTGTACCTATGGCACGGGCTGATCTGAGCTCCGTGCATGTGATCAAAATATCCCCCTCCCCCTATCACTATACAGGGGTGCATACACCCCTCTAGTACAGTACTGCTTTATTTCGGTTATAAACAACTGGAATTGTCCCAATCGCAAGATAAGTATATAGTTACATGTTCCGTAGGCAGAGTCCACTGATGTCCATGGGCGGGGCTGTGTGCAGAAGCCTCCGCCCGCTCCTTCTTGATGCCCGCCCCCTCTGGCCGTAATCCAGTGTTGTGGGGGTGGCCGAGTCGTTAAAGGGGCGTGGCTAACTATGTGCCACGGTTAGCCACGCCCCTTTAACGACTCGGCCACCCCCACAACACTGGATTACGGCCAGAGGGGGCGGGCATCAAGAAGGAGCGGGCGGAGGCTACTGCTCACAGCCCCGCCCATGGAAATCAGTGGACTATGCCTACGGAACATGTAACTATATACTTATCTTGCGATTGGGACAATTCATGGTGTTTATAACATAATTAAAGCAGTACTGTACTAGAGGGGTGTATGCACCCCTGTATAGTGATAGGGGGAGGGGGGATATTTGGATCACATGCACGGAGCTCAGATCAGCCCGTGCCATAGGTACAATTGTAGAAGAACACACTATAGAAGTGGCCGCCCGGTCTGTAGGGGGGTCTAAGCCCCCCTACAGACCTCTAACAGTCAGTTCTGTGCTCTAATTAAATCTTTATTAACTTTGCCGATCGGGAACCGCAAGCTATGCGGTTACCGGATGGCTCAGGATTACACATCCTGAGCCATCCGGTGACCGCAGTGCGGTCCCTGGAAACGCTGCGAAAACTGCTGCCTGCATGATTTTAAACGCAGGCAGCAGTGCCGGATCCGGCCACCGGATGGCTTGTGAAGCCATCCGGTGTTTTGCATAGGCTTCCATCAGGAGCCTTTCCTGGTCCGGTTTTGAGCTTTTTTAAAGCTCAAAACCGGATCAGGATTTGAAACAAAAAACGCCAATGTGACCCTACCCTTTATGCATTGCTTTTCTCTGCCCACACTGGGTTTGAGACAGAACAATTTGCTGCAAATACTCAATGACTACATATACCCTTAGGGTGGAAGCACACTGCCGTTTTTAAAATCAGTCCAGGAGAGTCCGAAGAGTGACATCCGTTTTTTGATTTTTTCATCCGTGTGGCATGCAACTGCTATGCGAGTGTGCGACATTTTCTCAGATCACATCCAGGTGGTGTCCGAGTGTAATCCGTGTGTTGTCCATGTTCAATCCGCTAAACTCATGCAATATTTTTGATTAATATGTCTGTGAATTGGCTGCAATGTGTGTCAATTGTGATTTAAATGCTGTGTGCCAATCAGGGCTCTTTGGAGGCTATATCCCATAGACATATGTGTTTAGTGAGCTGACCTCAGTAAGCAGTGTTGTATATGTGTCCAGCTGCTTAGAGGATAACCTGAACCTAAACACCACAGAGCTGGTGTTATTCCATTGGGTCATTTCAAGACGATATGGGACACCATACCCAATCGTCCTCTTTGACAACCTTCAATCTGGCTTCCACTCCTACCACTCCACCGAAACCGCCTTAACCAAAATGTATTAACGACCTACTTACTGCCAAAGCTAACGGACATCTTGAAAAACGTGTTCACACTGTACTTTCCTCCCACCTCTTATCTAACTCTCTCTTTGACAACCTTCACTCTGGCTTCCAGCCCCACCACTCCACCGAAACTGCCTTAATTAAAATTACAATCTACCTACTTACTGCCAAAACTAATGGACACTTGTCCATCATCCTCTTTCTTGACCTGTCCTCTGCATTCGACATAGTTAACCACTGCCTCCTATTAAAGATCCTCTCTTTCATTTGTATCACTGACCTTGCCCTCTCCTGGATCTCCTCCTACCTTTCCAACCGCACATTTAGTGTCTCCCACTCCCACACAACCTCCTCACCCCATCCTCTCTCTTTTGAGGTCCTTCAAGGCTCTGTCCTGGGACCCCTTCTTTTTTCCATCTATACCGTTGGCCTAGGACAACTCATAAAGTCCCATGGATTCCAGTAACACCTGTACACTGATGACACTCAGATCTACCTCTCTGGCCCAGACGTCACCTCTCTTCTGTCCAGAATCCCAGAGTGTCTATCAGCCATATTATTCCTTCTTCTCCCCTCGCTTCTTTAAACGAAATGTGGACAAAACTGAACGCATCATCTTTCACTTATCTTGTGCACCTTCCTTACCTGATCTATCTATCACAATAAATTATATCACACTTTGCCCTGTACCTAAAGTTCGCTGCCTTGGAGTGATCCTTGACTTTGCCTTATCCTGCAGACCACACATTCAAGCTTTTAACACTTCCTGCCACCTCCAACTCAAAAATATTTTCAGAATCTGTCCCTTCCTCAACCCTCAATCTAATAAACTACTAGTGCATACCCTCATTACCTCCCGTCTCGACTACTGCAACCTCCTACAATGTGGCCTCCCTGCTAACACTCTTGCACCTCTCCAATCTGTCCTTAACTCCTTAACTCTGCTGCTCGACTAATCCACCTCTCTCCTCATTGTTCCTCCACTTCTACCCTCTGCAAATCCCTCCACTGGCTCCCAATTCCCCAGCGTTTCCAAATCAAGCTACTAATGACTAGCCCAGGGTATAGGGACTCGGTTATCTGGGCCCTCTGCTGTGGTAGGGATGTCACTGGGGCCTGCCCAGACCCGTGGCCCTGGTGGTCAACTAAAAGGGGGTAGTTGGAATGGGAATAAAAGTTTATAAGTTTATCGTGACACCACTCGCAGATTCTGGTGATGTAACACCAGCGCCGCTTCAGACCGATGATACAGCAGCTGAGATGGTACAACTCCCTGCAGGTAGAGCTGGCCCTCTGGGGCAGGGATGCACCTGTAGTGATGGAAGTGCTGATGATGGAGATAGACAAGTGGCAGTGCAGCGGTGAAATAAGTACACGGAGACTCTGTCAGTCTACCCGGGTACTTTACAGGAACAATGCTGATGGTAGACAGTTCACAGAAAACAGCCGTTGTTAAGTAAGGATAGCCGGCCGGGTAGTCACAGTGGGCTGCAGGATCTCCTGGAGTCTCCCATGGTATGCCTTCCTTGTTTCTAACCCGTGTCCTGCTGCTACTGCCTGTCCAGGAACAGCCCGCTTAGTACCAGGCCCGATTGGGGTGCTTCATGAGTATCCCAGTTTCCCGCTCTCTTCTCTCTCCTGCACTGGATCTCGACCTCGGTGGGTTATCCTGGTGTGACTGGTTTCCTTTCTGACAGGGTGTCTGGGCCGGTAGATGGACCCATGACCTCCAGTGTTATGGCTCAGGGGCTGAACTCCCTGTGCCGCGTCTTCGGAACCGGTGTATGGACCAGAGTTCCCTCCCTGAGTATGGATGCTTGGGGGGTCCCCTGCTTCAGTCTGGGCTGCCTGTTCTCTCTCTCTCCAGGCCCCCTCTCTGGAAGTCTCCTTTCTCTCTCTCGGAGGCGGTAAGCTGTTTGCAAAGTGCAATTTTAAAAATGTCAAATGGTTTATGCTGTGGGTTGCTTAACGCATATTATCTGAAGCTCTATCATCTCCATTTGAAATTTAACTCTATGGTTCAAAGTTTAATATTAATTGGTTGCACATGTGTGATGAGAAGGGGGGCGTGTACTATGACATCTATACATCATATCTATCTATTCTATCTTTATCTATCTATCTATCTATCTATCTATCTATCTTTTCTATATATATATATGTGTTGTTTAAACATTATTTTGTATGCCTATGACTAAGGAGCGTTATCCGAAACGCATAAGGCATTGAGGGGGGTCTTGTGTACCCCAGAACATGTGTTGTCTTTTATTCGAGTGATTGAATAAAGAATTGGAGTTTTATCAAGAAACCCAGATGGTGCGGATCTATTTTTTCTAAATCTATGGGAAGCCTGGAGACCAGCCAGAGATCCTTGCACTAACAGCCTTGGAAGGTCATGGTGAGCTGTACTCTCTTGCAAACTTTCCTCAGTACCGACTATAACTCACTGTGTGTCCTCCCTCCTTCCCTAACTCCCCCCAGGGTATGGGACCTCACCATCTGCCGAGGTGGGTGTGTAGGAGTGCTAGGATGGGATCCTCCTACAAATCCTACATTTCACTGTGACATGGGTAACCGCACACTCATTTATGGGTGCAGTAGCTCAACTGTGACACCTGATCAGTGGGGCGCCACACTAACCATGACCTACAAAGCCGTCCACAATCTGTCCGCCCCATATATCTCTAAACTAATCTCCCGATATCATCCAACTTGTAATCTTCGATCTTCTCAAGACCTCCTCCTTTCCTCCAGACTCGTATGTTCCTCATCTAACCGCATGCAAGACTTCGCCCAAGTATCCCCCATCCTCTGGAATTCTGCACCCCAACACGTCCAACTATCCCCTACACTCGGAACCTTCAAGGGGAAACTGAAAACCCATCACTTCAGAACAGCCTACAACCTGCAATGACCACGGTGCCACCTCACCACCACTGGACCTGGTGCTCCACCACCACTGGACCCGTCGCTCCGCCACCATTGGACCCGGCGCTCCACCACCACCCAAGCAGACCCAACCTACTGTTTCCCTTTCCATTGCCCTGTAGAATGTAAGCCCGCAAGGGCAGGGTCCTTTCTCCACCCTGTACCAGTCTGTCACTGTTAGTTTGTTCATTGTATTTTTAACTTGTTTGTATGTAACTGTGGCACCCTGCTCACGCAGGCAGCCACAGCCTTCCCTACTGCACAGCTGGGTTTCCACAGCAGGTACCTACTACATGCAACACCTTCCTCCCCGGCAAAGTAGGGGGAGCTAGACTCACTGACTTTAGGTGAGATCCCCTATAAATACTGCTGCTGGAGGGGAGTTAGTCAGAGTGTGCAGACGCTAGGAGAGTTGCAAAGACATCCTGGTGATCTGTGCCGCGGTTAGGCCCGAACCAGTGATCCGGAGTGGCCCTTCTGCCATTGAGCCAAGCCTAGGAGTGGGGACAGAAAGCAAGGAGCCTAGCCAAGGGAGCATAGGAACTAGTGGAAGTTTGCCCAAAACTTACCAGACTTCGGGGATCTGCATCTGCAGGAATACTTTAGGACTGCAGAAAACCCCGGCACACCATGGAGACTTCAGTCACCCAGTCCCACTGCGTACCCAGCAAGAGGGAGCCAGACACCGTAGTGTGGAATCACACAGCAGTGATCAGAGAGGGTAACCGTGGACCGCGCAGGAGGAGAGAGAAAGAGAGAGGACCAGAGAAAGTGAGGAGGCCAGTCGTGTTGCATACAGACAGGGCTTCAGCAACAGCAGGGAACCTGAGGAGGCCTTATACCCACTTGCTCTGGAGACTCACTGTGCACCTGGTCACCCGACAGTGCTCTGGACATCTTTACCTGTGAATGTCATCAGTAAAAGGTAAGAGACTTTCTTCAGAGTGTGTGCATTATTCCTCTCCGTCCCCAACCTCCTTATAGACTGCCTTACTGCATCTTACCCTGGCCTCAACTCCCACTTCAAGCTGCTCCTTTTCTCTACGCTGCCCCGGAGGTCCAGCTCCACCTGTAGGGAGCTTTGCCATTCCTGCAACAATACCATCGCCCTCCGGAGGACTGTGGCGGCTCTGGTGACCCATCACCAAGTACTACAGGTGGCGTCACGTGACAATAACTCTTTTCCTTGTACTTAACCCCTCTATTGAAGTGTCACCCAGGCCACGGGCTCAGGCACCGCCACTCGTGACTTCCCCGCAAACTCCTCCAAGCCTGATACCTGAGTACCCCAGGGCCTGGGGCTCGACATATATTTCTGGCGTCACAAACAGGATCCCGTGCCCGGTGTTACCTGGTACTGTGTGCCGTAATTTCAACTGTATGGAGTGACTGTCAAAACTACGCCACCATTACTGCACTGAAGAGCGGGAAGAAAGGGGCGTGTCGGCCTGTAAAGCGCAAAACTGAAGCCCACCCCTCGGTCAGCCGAGCATTCCCGAGCGCCGCAGCCTAGTCCGGAAATTCCCAAACTGGTTAACTATTTGAACACTGGCTGTAATTCACTAGGGGGGCCTCCAGCATGTCGGCCTCCTCCAACGACGACCTAAAATGGATAGAGGCTGGCTCAACTGCTTGAAAAAGGGGCTCAAGGGGAAAAAAAGGGGAGATAATCAATTGAAAAAAATCCCTGGCACACTAAAAAGGAAAAATGGCAAGTTGTTTCCTTCTAGATTTTTATTTATTTGCGTTGTTTATTAAAAATCAAACGTTTCGGCTCAACACGAGCCTTCATCAAGTGATTCTGTGTAAAATACAAATCAAAAAAATAAAAATTCATATATATCCATGTGTAATATACATTCACGTGTTACAAGCCGAGTGATATTGGTCTGTGAGTGCTTGTGATGGTAGCTGCGCAGGATGACTGGAGGGGGTAAAAGTGACAGGCATGAAGGTGATGTGAGCAAGTGTTAGTCAGGTGATCTGTGGGTAAGGAGAATAGAGAGAAGAAACAAAAGAAAAAGGAAAAAGATGGAAAACAGAAGTTGCAACAGAAAAGTTATATAGACTATAGGGTTGTATTAAAAGGGTTATAGAAGAATGGCATGTGCCTTATATGAATAATGATGGTTGCTTACTGAGGGTACAAGTGTATCCCTTTAGTAGCTGTATCGAAGGCTGACCCTACAGTCCATTAAAAAGAAATGTACACATATGTAATAGATCTGCAGGCACATCTATAATGGTCACAGAGAAGTGAGTGGACTGGAGATAAGGAAACCTCCTAGGGAGTAAACAGGAACTTCTCAAATTGTGACTACTGTATTTATAGTGGCATAGATAACTATGTGTGCCAGGCTATAGAGTTATGCTTCTACAACAAGGGAATCTGCCTGTTATAAGTATAGAGGAGTTTAGGATAAAAAAAGAAAATTCAGTGTAGAAAAGGCACATACCAATGTCAGGTGTCAGTTAGTGACTCCTGTCCTGTGGAGTAAAGGAGGCTAGGTTTAGCATGGAGGGATCAAAAAGATGCACAGTCTGCTCAAAGTGAGCACTAAATGAGTAGATTACCTTATAAGTGGATGTGGAGCGCATAGTGGCACGGGCAGTGAGGTGGACCCAGGAGCAGTTGTGTGCCCTGACCGACCGCTACTTATAGCGGTCGGGTAATGAGGGACGCGCTGAGAGGAGGAAGTGCGTCACTCGGTGCCGCGTTAGTGCGCAAGCGCGAGGGCCGCCGCCATCTTGGTAGGGGAATTTGTCAGAAATAGAACAGTGCGCATGCGCAAGCCGCGCGGACCGGAAGTGTCCTAGTATAGTTCAGTGGAGACGCGGAGAGCGTCCCTAAAGGTGTGTGTGGAGTGAGATTGATATGGGAAGTGTTTGGAAGGTCCTAATAGAGGAGAAGCAATATGCAACCATGCAAGTACAATGTGCAAAGCGATCTTGTGCAGTGGTCTGGTGGAGGTACCCATATTCAAGTTCCTTTCTAGAATAGAAATGGGAGAAATTAGTACAACCATATATAAATCTTTGAAGACAGCAATAGAACAGAACAATCTTATTGATCACAATATCAATAAAATAGGATTTTAATACATTGTAGGTGGAAAAGCCCATCTCACACACTTCTGTCAATTTTACACTGAAATGAAAAAAAGCATCATTAAGATTATACCCATACAGTACGATGAAAAACAGTATTAGTAGTGAAGCTCAAATTCACGGTTCATGCCCTGTGGGTGGAGGGTATTTAGGTGATATATCCAAGCTCTAGGGTATCAATGCAAAATTCTATTACCCGTACGTCAATGTCATTCTGTGTTTTCAGGAACCAGTCAACAGCTGCTATGCCCTTATGATGGTCAATGCTAGTATACAAGCTGTTGACGTCAAGTGTGACCAAAATGCTATCTGGTGGAATTTTGTCTATTTGACGTATGTGGCTCAGGAAGTCGTTTGTGTCTTTTAGATACGATTTTACCTGTGGTATCAGCGGAGTTAGAATTTTTTCTAGCGTAATCGAGAGTGGTGAGAGAATAGAATCAGTCAAATGCCCGTGCGGTCTCGGATATGTTGGGGAGACTACCAGGGCCGGCGTCAGCACCCGGCGTACCCGGGCAAGTGCCGGGGCCCGACGGCTTGGAGGGGGCCCACAGGGCCCCTGAGGGCTAGGGTCACACTTGTGTTGTGACCCTAGCCTGACGCAAGTATTGTCTGCTGCAGCGCAGAGCGTTTAACGCTATGCGCTGCCAGCAACTGAGCCCATAGAAACCCGCAGTTTACATTGACAACCAGTGGTTGTCAAGGTAAACGTCGGGTTTCTATGGGCTGCCTCCAGCGCATAGCAGCGTTGCAACATACAATACTTGCATCAGGCTAGGGTCACAATGCAAGTGTGACCCTAGCCTCAGGGGCCCCTGAGCACTGCCCCCACAGCCAGAGCCATATCTAGGGGGCAGCTGGGGGGTCATTTTCAGGCTCCTGCAGGCTGCAGCACCGGAGGGTCTCCCTCCTCCCCCCTCCACGGGAGTCGGCAGAGCTGCACACTCTGTGCTAGTGTGCTTACAGGACCTGTGATGATGTCAATGGATGGGGAGGAGTCAGAGGTCTCATGATCAGCTCCTCAGTGTATCCAGGACTGTGCTGGCCATCAATGATGCTCAAATAAGGTGAAGTTTGTGTGTGGTCAGGAGGCATTTACAGTGTGAATGTAGCAGAGGTGAGTGTGTACTAGGTGTATGGCAATTAGGTGAAGGTTATGTGTGGGGTCAGGAGGGATTTACAGTGTGAATGTAGCAGAGGCGAGTGTGTACTAGGTGTATGGAGCAGAGCCGTGTGTGTACGAGGTGTACGGAGCAGAGCCGTGTGTGTACGAGGTGTACGGAGCAGAGCCGTTTGTGTACAAGGTGTACGGATCAGAGCCGTGTGTGTACGAGGTGTACGGATCAGAGCCGTGTGTGTACGAGGTGTACGGATCAGAGCCGTGTGTGTACGAGGTGTACGGATCAGAGCCGTGTGTGTACGAGGTGTACGGAGAAGAGCCGTGTGTGTACGAGGTGTACGGAGAAGAGCCGTGTGTGTACGAGGTGTACGGAGAAGAGCCGTGTGTGTACGAGGTTTACGGAGAAGAGCCGTGTGTGTACGAGGTGTACGGAGAAGAGCCGTGTGTGTACGAGGTGTACGGAGAAGAGCCGTGTGTGTACGAGGTGTACGGAGAAGAGCCGTGTGTGTACGAGGTGTACGGAGAAGAGCCGTGTGTGTACGAGGTGTACGGAGAAGAGCCGTGTGTGTACGAGGTGTACGGAGAAGAGCCGTGTGTGTACGAGGTGTACGGAGAAGAGCCGTGTGTGTACGAGGTGTACGGAGAAGAGCCGTGTGTGTACGAGGTGTACGGAGAAGAGCCGTGTGTGTACGAGGTGTACGGAGAAGAGCCGTGTGTGTACGAGGTGTACGGAGAAGAGCCGTGTGTGTACGAGGTGTACGGAGAAGAGCCGTGTGTGTACGAGGTGTACGGAGAAGAGCCGTGTGTGTACGAGGTGTACGGAGAAGAGCCGTGTGTGTATGAGGTGTACGGAGAAGAGCCGTGTGTGTATGAGGTGTACGGAGCAGAGCCGTGTGTGTACGAGGTGTACGGAGCAGAGCCGTGTGTGTACGAGGTGTACGGAGAAGAGCCGTGTGTGTATGAGGTGTACGGAGAAGAGCCGCGTGCGTACGAGGTGTATGGAGCAGAGCCGCGTGTGTATGAGGTGTACGGAGCAGAGCCGCGTGTGTAGGAGGTATGTGTACCAGTGGTAGCCCCCCGCGGATTCCGCTCCTATAGTCTCAGCCACCTTTGCCAGCAGCATTCTTCTCCATAGTCTCTTCTGCCGCTGTCTGCATTCTGCAGCTCAGCATGGAGGGGCACGATGTCATCACTGTGCTGATATGTGCAGAGCGACCGGAGGAGACCGGAGCGGCAAGAAGAAAGGTGAGGAGAAAGAGAGATCTGGACGGCCAGACACTCCGCTTGGCTGCGGTGCCACCATATGGCAGTGCAGCTCCATTGAGCTGCTTGCATTATTTGTGTGCTTGAGGATGCTTGTGTATATACCAAGCATCCTCAGACGCACAAAAATGCAACATTTTGCATTTGAATGGTATTTTTAAAAGGCGCAAGGGAACGCAATTGCATTTTAGCCCGCTCCTAACAACATGTAATATACTCACTGTCAGGAGCAGCTCTTGCTGGTTTCGGCAGTCACTGTTCCTGTAAGGCTGCCTTCACATAGGCATTTTTTTAAAAATGTGGCAGTTGCGGTAAAAAAAACCTGCATCTGCCACATTTTCCGTCTAGCGGCTGCACTTGCTTCACATTTGCGGCAAGCCCCATGCATTGTCTATGGGGCTTGCGGTAAGTGTGCGGCAATATATATATATACAATATATATATATATATATATATATATATATATATATATATATATATAATATAATATAATATAATATAATATAATATATAGTCCGCGATATGTACTTAAAGGGGGCCCACTGAGACCTTTTCGCCCGGGGCCCACGGAAACCTGGAGCCGGCCCTGGAGACTACCCAGCATGTCCGAGACCGCATAAGTAAACATAAATCCACCATTCGTTGCAAAAATACGTTATTGCCTGTTCCAGCTCATTTTATAGAAAAAGGACACACTGTCAGTCAGCTCAGATTTCAGGTAATTGAACATGTCCCTGCAGCTAGGAGAGGAAGAAATCGTATACAAAAACTTAAAGAAAGAGAATCCTTTTGGATATATTACCTAAATACCCTCCACCCACAGGGCATGAACCGTGAATTTGAGCTTCACTACTAATACTGTTTTTCATTGTACTGTATGGGTATAATCTTAATGATGCTTTTTTTCATTTCAGTGTAAAATTGACAGAAGTGTGTGAGATGGGCTTTTCCACCTACAATGTATTAAAATCCTATTTTATTGATTATCAATTGTGATCAATAAGATTGTTCTGTGCTATTGCTGTCTTCAAAGATTTATATATGGTTGTACCAATTTCTCCCATTTCTATTCTAGAAAGGAACTTGAATATGGGTACCTCTACCAGACCACTGCACAAGATCGCTTTGCACATTGTACTTGCATGGTTGCATATTGCTTCTCCTCTATTAGGACCTTCCAAACACTTCCCATATCAATCTCACTCCACACACACCTTTAGGGACGCTCTCCGCGTCTCCACTGAACTATACTAGGACACTTCCGGTCCGCACGGCTTGCGCATGTGCACTGTTCTATTTCTGACAAATACCCCTACCAAGATGGCGGCGGCCCTCGCGCATGCGTACTAACGCGGCACCGAGTGACGCACTTCCTCCTCTCAGCGCGTCCCTCATTACCCGACCGCTATAAGTAGCGGTCGGTCAGGGCACACAACTGCTCCTGGGTCCACCTCACTGCCCGTGCCACTATGCGCTCCACATCCACTTATAAGGTAATCTACTCATTTAGTGCTCACTTTGAGCAGACTGTGCATCTTTTTGATCCCTCCATGCTAAACCTAGCCTCCTTTACTCCACAGGATAGGAGTCACTAACTGACACCTGACATTGGTATGTGCCTTTTCTACACTGAATTTTCTTTCTTTATCCTAAACTCCGCTATACTTATAACAGGCAGATTACCTTGTTGTAGAAGCATAACTCTATAGCCTGGCACACATAGTTATCTATGCCACTATAAATACAGTAGTCATAATTTGAGAAGTTCCTGTTTACTCCCTAGGAGGTTTCCTTATCTCCAGTCCACTCACTTCTCTGTGACCATTATAGATGTGCCTGCAGATCTATTACATATGTGTACATTTCTTTTTAATGGACTGTAGGGTCAACCTTCGATACAGCTACTAAAGGGATACACTTGTACCCTCAGTAAGCAACCATCATTATTCATATAAGGCACATGCCATTCTTCTATAACCCTTTTAATACAACCCTATAGTCTATATAACTTTTCTGTTGCAACTTCTGTTTTCCATCTTTATCCTTTTTCTTTTGTTTCTTCTCTCTATTCTCCTTACCCACAGATCACCTGACTAACACTTGCTCACATCACCTTCATGCCTGTCACTTTTACCCCTCCAGTCATCCTGCGCAGCTACCATCACAAGCACTCACAGACCAATATCACTCGGCTTGTAACACGTGAATGTATATTACACATGGATATATATGAATTTTTGTTTTTTTGATTTGTATTTTACACAGAATCACTTGATGAAGGCTCGTGTTGAGCCGAAACGTTTGATTTTTCATAAACAACGCAAATAAATAAAAATCTAGAAAGAAACAACTTGCCATTTTTCCTTTTTAGTGTGCCAGGGATTTTTTTCAATTGATTTCCTCCAACGACGACGACAGTACATTCGCTGACCCTAGGAATTACCCCGAAGCAACCATGGCTGCCTCTAATAGTACTGCCAGCGCCACCAGTGCACCAGGCTCAGTTGCCCCGATCATGCCGATCTCACTCTCATACATTCCGGGAGATAAGTGGTTGCCCAAGTATGATGGTCGCCCTGATATGTTGGATGTTTTAAGGAGAAAAATCACTAGTGTCCTGGACATGTATGCGATGATCGGTCAGCAGTGCGCTGCTGTGGTACTCAGACAGTTAACTGGCGCAGCAGAGAAAGAGAGTGAGTCCTGGCCTGCTGCTGAACGGAGATCAGAGTCCACTATATTTAACCAATTGAGAGCTACTGTCACGTTTCCGGGGGAAGGCGCCCTAGAGTGGACCCACTGGGCCATGGTACTGAACTCCCCTGGGTGAGCTGTACCTAATTTAACCAACTCCTATACAGGGATGGTCAGGGGCAAGCCCAGGGGGTCTAAATACCACAGCTGCTAGTACCAGAGGGGCGGCTCGTAAGGTTAGCCTATGCTAAGGCACAGCTAAGGATTCCTGCGTAACAGTACAAGGCTAGGCAAGCAGGAATGGTGCTACCGGGGAAGAGCACAGCTAGGGTTCCAGGTAACAGGGCACAAGGAAGGCCTGACCAACAGTCAGCAAGGCAGAAGCAAACTAACTTAATAATCAGGCACCTCCCGCCAGTGGAAGTGGCCTGATATACCAGAGGAAGAGCAGCTATTGGTCAAGGGGAGTGTCAGGTTGGACTGTGCCGGCCCCTAGAGTCACAGGGAAGGAGTGCACCTAGTGCACCGCTGATTGGTCACATGAATACGACCATTGTAATGTGCTTTTGTGTGAGCCCGGTGGTCGGCTGTCAGGAAGGGAACCCGGCGACGGCTCCTAGAGGATGCCGACCTGGGAGAGGTGAGCTGGGGAGTGGTGCCAGGGGACCTAACAGTACCCCTTCCCTCACTCCCCCTCCTCTGAAGGTGCGCTAAGAACCTCGCCAGAATGCATGGCGCATCAATGTTCTCCCGTAGTTCCCAGGTCCTCTCCTCAGGACCGAAGCCAACCCAGTCAATCAAGAAGAGGGTCTTGCTTCTACTCTTCTTCATGGCAAGGATGTCCCCGACCTCATAGACATTCTCAGAGCTGAGAGGCCATGGCACAGTGCCGGAGGATGGTTGGAAATGATTAAGCACCACCGGTTTCAACAACGAGACATGAAAGCAATTGGGGATGCGAAGTGAGACAGGCAGTCTCAACTTCTCAACTTGTAGGCAACGTTGTTGATGCATCCAAGAACCTCGAAAGGCCCGATATAACGCGGGCCTAACTTGTAGGACGGCACCTTCAGCCTGACGTATCTGGAAGAAAGCAACACTTTATCTCCCGGGAGATAAGACGGTGCATCTAAGCATTTCTTATCGGCATGTCTCTTCATCCTGCCGGAGGCTTGTGTAAGGGCGTCTCTGGTCTCATATGCAGCCCACTGGGACGGGGTACTCGGTGCTGGACTGGGGTACTGCTGGGGATGTCAAGGAGGTCCTGGTCCGGACCGTGTCCCTGGGTTCTGCAAGTAAATTGGGGGATATTTACAGGGGAGTTTGTCGTGACGCGCACCCACGGGTTGTGGTCAGGGTGACCACCGATGCTGCATAACCTCCGGGGATGATGTTTGGCAGCTGGAGATGGAACGGCTCTCTGCAGGTAGAGCCTGGTTCCCCGGGGCAGTGATAGTTAAAGTCTATGATGAATGCTATGGATGTTGCAGGATAGGGATGATAGTGGAGACGGTGGCTGCTTGTGAGGGAAATTAGGGCTCGAGTACAAGGATCACACACACTCACGGTTTTGAAGTTTTCCAAGGCTTTACTGCAGATGTTCTTTAGCAGAGAACTGTCCACGGAGTCTGTACCGGGGCCGGGTTGCTCCCACCCTGTCCGGGTCCTCAGCTTCCCACTACTGCGCTGTGTGTGGCCCTGCTCCTGCTTTAGCTAAGCTGCTGGCACTGTCTCTCCTCACAGGTATCCCCTTTGCTAGGTAACTTGAGTCTTTCCGTGTGCTTCTGACCCCGCCGTGTTGCGTTGCTGAGGTACAGTGTAGATCTACAACCTGCACTATCCCGGTGTTTACTGTGCTGCGTGTGTCAGTCACAGTTTCGGATCCGGTGTCCGGTCTGTGCGCTCCTCCGGGGTGAGTTGTGAAGTCACTCAGTCTCCCAGATGTGTTCCTCTGTTTCTTGTGCTCCTTCTCTCAGACCCTGGCTAGGCCTGAATTCGAGGAGCAGAGTGTAGAGAAGCCTGAGGCAGCCTCTTTACACTACAGTCTCTCTTCCTCAGTTCTCCCAGGAACTGAACTGAACTACTTCCTCTTGATCCAGAATATATAAGGGAGCTGCTTTAGCTCCCCCTTCTGGCCCAGAGGTGCTAGTGCAGTGTCAGGTGTTGTGTGGGGAGTGAACCCGTGTTGATGTTCCTGTGGAACATTAACCCCTGGGGTTCCACACTCACTCCAGATGTTGCTAAAGTCCACGGACAATGCATCGGCTGCCGGGTTGCCGGACGCTGAAGAGGTAAACCAGGATGTTGCCCGAATACCACAACAAAGGGAAACTTAGCTCACTAGAGTGATTGTTGTAAGCGAATTCGCCCAAGGTAGGAGACTGGTCCAGTTATTGTGATGAGCATTGGCGAAGTGCCGGAGGTAGGTGGTGAGGACTTGGTTAATGCGCTCCACCTGCCCGTTGGATTGCGGATGATAAGCCGAGGAGAAGTCCAACGTGATGTCCATATGCTTGCACAGCGTCCTCCAGAACCGGGAAGTGAACTGAACTCCCCGATCGGACACGATATGACAAGGAAATCCGTGGATCCGGAAGATCTGTTCGATGAATATCTTGGCTAACTCAGGAGCGGATGGTAGACCGGGCAAAGGAACGAAGTGAGCCATTTTAGAGAAGCGATCCACAACTACCCATATGACCGTACAGCCGGAGGAGCAGGGTAGATCCGTAATGAAATCCATAGCTATGTGTTGCCAAGAAGCTGATGGGACCGTGAGAGGCAGTAGACGTCCAGCCAGTAACTCTATGGACACCTTATTTCTAGCACAGGACGGTCATGAAGCAACGAAGTCGTGGACGTCTTGACGGATAGCAGGCCACCAATAGTGACGAGAGATTAAAGAGAGAGACTTATTAACTCCTACATGACTGGCAATTCTCGACGAGTGTCCCCATGCCAGGACCGCCCACTTCTGATCCTGTGCTACGAAGGTCTTCCCTGGCGGAAGTCCAACTACATGTAAGGGAGCCACGGTGATTATCTTGGTAGGATCGATGATATGGAAGGTCTCCTCTTCCACATCCAATTGCTGGAATGACCTTGACAGAGCATCAGCCTTGACGTTTTTACTGTCAGGCTGGAAGTGCAGTTCAAAGTTGAAACGGGCAAAGAACAGGGACCACCAGAACTGCCAGGGGTTGAGCATCTGGGCGGACTGGAGATAAGCTAGGTTCTTGTGGTCTGTGAAGATAATGAACGGATGAACGGCACCCTCGAGGAGGTGTCGCCACTCCTCCAATGCCAATTTGATGGCCAGTAATTCACGATACCCAATAGAGTAGTTGCACTCCGATGAGGTAAATGCTTTGGAGAAAAACCCGCAGGTGACTAACCGACCTGAAGAGGATTTCTGGGAGAGGACAGCCCCCGCTCCTATGGTGGAGGCATCTACCTCTACAATGAACTGTCTGTTTACCTCTGGTCGGTGCAAGGCAAGAGCCTTGGAGAAGGAGCGCTTTAAGGTGGAAAAGGCGTTCTCGGCCTCTGGGGTCCAGTCGCACGCTTTTGCTCCCTTACAGATGAGAGTCTTGATGGGCTTGATCAAGGACGAGAAATGGGAAATGGATTGCCTGTAATAATTTGCAATACCAAGGAACCTCCGAATAGCCTTAGTGCCCACAGGATGGGGCCACTTCAGCACCGCAGAGAGCTTCTCAGGATCCATCCGTAATCCAGAATCAGAGATGATGTACCTGAGAAAGGGCAAACAGGTCTGCTCAAAGACACATTTCTCCATCTTGGCATACAACCGATTCCTCCTCAGTCGCAGGAGGACTTGCCGCACGTCCCATCCATGAGAGGACAAATCCGGGGAGAAGATGAGGATATCGTCCAGATATACCACCACACACGTGTACAACAGATCATGAAAGATGTCGTTGACGAACTCCTGAAACACTGCGAGAGCGTTACACCCGTACGGCATGACTCATAATGGCCGTCCCTGGTGTTGAAAGCCATCTTCCATTCGTCTCCGGCACGTATGCGAACCAGGTTGTATGCTTCTCGCAGATCTAATTTCGTGAAGATGCGAGCCCCTTTGAGCCTGTCAAAGAGGTCTGGAATCAGCGGCAGGAGATTTTTGTTCTTGACGGTGAAGACATTCAAGCCTCTGTAATCTATGCAGGGTCGAAGGGTGCCCTCCTTCTTTTTCACAAAGAAAAACCCAGCGCCAGCAGGGGACATGGATTTTCGAATGAAGCCCCTACCCAAGCTGTCCGTGATGTACTCAGACATGACTTGTGACTCGGCTGGAGACAATGGATAGATTCGTCCCTTGGGTGGAGTAGCATCAGGAACCAAATCAATAGGGCAATCATACGGCCGATAAGGCGGGAGGACCTCTGCCTCCATTTTGTTTAAGACATCCGCGTACTGCCAATAGGCAGTTGGTAAACCAGGAAGAAGAGAAGCCGGTTGCGGGGAACCGGGTGGCAGAACAGACTTCAGGCATCTCTCATGGCAGAGAGGACCTCACCGCAGCATATTCCCTGAGCGCCAGTCCAGGACAGGTCCATGAACCCGAAGCCAGGGAAGCCCGAGGAGCAGGGCATGGGAGAGACCATTCATGACGTAGAAGGCAATCTTTTCACGGTGTAGAGCCCTGATCTGCACCTCCACCTCCTCTGTCATTTGGTGATGATCTGCAGTGGTCTGCCATCCACCGATGCAATCACGCGAGGCATCACCAGAGGTATTACAGAGATTCCATGTCGAGTCACCGCCTCTTGCCGAATGAAATCTCCTGCTGCCCCAGAATCCACGTAGGCTAGCTCAGAAAAACGTCTCTGCGGACGTATCACCTGTACGAGCAGGGTGAGGGGTTGAGAAGCATCGCTCTAGCCTAGAACGGTCTCTCTTACGTGACCTAGGCGGAGGACTTCTCCTGGTCTTTCAGAACAATATCGGCACCGGACGGATCTCTTTTCCCTGGTGGTTTCACGGGAGCGCTCTTGGAAACGCAAGTCGATGCGAGTGGCTAGTGAGATCAAGTCCTTCAGCTTGTCTGGGATATCCCCACCCGCGAGTTCGTCCTTTATCCTGCCGGACAGGCCACGCCAGAAAGCTCTGGTCAGCGCTTCGTTATTCCATCTCACCTCGGGAAGAGGATGTGGAAACGAATGGCGTATTGCCCAACGGTGAGCGTCCAGCGTCCCTTGACGGAGGTTGAAGAGTGACTCCTTAGCAGATGCAACCCGACCGGGTTCATCGAAGACCCTCCGGAATGTCTCCAGAAAGGTTGACAAGTGGGAGACCGCTGGGTCATCATGCTCCCATAGAGTGTCACTAACAAAATTCTAGGATCCATTATTCCATCTTGATACACTAGCTGCACAATCTCAAAGTCATTTGAACTAACCATATAAAGATTTACGGCAAATTCCACACTATACACTTGGATTGTATATGCTTATAATTGTTATTATTACATCAAGTCACACAGGCTTTTAAAACCATCCCCTAAAAACAACCCCAAGACAATGTGGTTACAGCTTCAGAATCTACAATACAGGCTTGTATACCATTCCACAGTACAATCAATTCCACCAGCAACAGATGAACATCCATGTCATATTAGGTGCTATGACTCCTTTTCCCCTTTAATGTCCCCTTTGAGGGACAGGATTACAGAAGGCACATTATAAGATTACCCAGTATCATCTTATTGCACATTGCCCAGATAACGCTAAATTGACCCCATTATTGTCTGTATACCTAACCACACTGCCCAGCACCTCAGCGTTTCGCTCCACCACTTCGTCAGGAGGTGCTGGGACAGTGTAGTGATCACCCTTTTATGACCCTATCCATTACCTGACCATCTTCAGCTGTTTAATGGCGTGCCAGTGTCTGCCCGTGCACGCATCCTCCTGCCTTCACGACATCCCAGAAATGGCCTCCACACATGCATTGCATGGCTCTCCTGATTGGACGACGGGAGCACAGCAGAGGCGCGGACACAATGCTCACCGCGCGCACCCAGCCAAGGAGTCTCTGCACCATATTAAGTATGGGCAGCTTGCCCTCAAGATCCCACACTTATTGTATATAGTGCATATAAACCTCTATATATCAGCTCTTTGCAGCCACCTCTTTAATAGGTTATACATTCCTATTTGCCTAGCCGCCTGATCTCGCCACTCCAATCTAAACATAAATATAACAACATTTTATATGTATATATGCAAAACAGCTTCCAGGCATCATTTTAGGTATATCCTCCTGACGAAATGGTGCAGTGTTGCTGAACAGTGTAGTAAATGGGAATCCATTTGCAGACTTAAACAGAGTGCATCAACTCCTTCCACTAGATCTTTCTTTCTGGACAGATAAAGGATTAACTATAATATAGAATAAAAATAAGACAAAAGTGACCACCAATTAAAAGAACAACAATATGCTCGGCACAGCAAAAGCACAGGAGACCCCCATAAAACATGTTTTATTATATATATATATATCTATATCCCATAATCCATATAGAATTTAAAATACGCAGTAACAGTAACATGCAAGACAAACTGACTATATATCCCTCGTTTATCACATTAGGAAAGGTTTGAATGATACCTAGGGATGAGCGAGTATGCTTGGTGCTACTCGTTACTCGCACGAGTATCCCGGTACTCGGGATGCTCGGCGAGCACCGAGTACCGCCGAGAAGCTCGAACTCCTCGCTACTAATTAGCAATCTGACACAAATACACTGCTCCCTTCAGTGCACACAGTGAGCTGGCACCACACAGGGAGCAGATTGTGACTCACCGTAGCCAGGGGGTACACGTAGCGGGCGTTGCTTCTCCTCTGTCACGGAACCGCGCCTGCGGTAGTGTAGGCCCGGTGGTCCAGATCAATAGGGGAATGGCGGAACAGTGGGGGTGATTTGTCTTCGTGACGCCACCTGCGGGTGTTCTGGTAACTTTACCAGCGCTGTTCGGGTCTCCGGGGGATGTTATACAGCGAGATGGAACGCTCCCCACAGGATGAGCGGGAATCCCCGGAGCCGGGAGCTGCGCAAGATGTTGTGAGGCAGCTGCGGGATGCTGCGCGCTGAATCCAGGAGTAATGTACAACCACACAAAGTCTCTTTTAGGTACCTTTACTGGTTGGTAATCGGGTACACTCGGACCGGGATAGTGAAGTTGGCACTTCTGGAGTTTCACAGCAAGCAGTGTTAGGCTTCCTTTCTCTAGTTCTGGTGCTAAGGTCGGGTGGATGTGGAATCCCTCCGAACCGGGCAGTTTGTTCAATAGAACGGATTTCACCTGGTTGTCAGCACTGAGGGCACTGTAAAAGGGTGATGATAATTCTACCTTCTTCCCTGGGCTCTCGTTGGTAGGTGCGACAGGTGAACAGGGGGCTAGACTCCCTGTGTAGGATGCTGGTTCTCTGCAGTGGCTTTGTAGCTTCCACAGCTTCGGTTCCAGTAACCGGTTATTAAGGAGAGAGTTGGAATAACTCTGTGTTCCTGAGAGGTGTTCTCCTTCTTCCTCTTGTCCCAATTGCAGGGACCTCCACTTGCTAACCGGCTGATTGGGCCTAGTGTGTTCCTCATAGGGTGGAGGTTTCACACAGGCTGGCAGCTCTTGTAGCGTCTACCACACTCTGCAGTTTCTCCCTCCAAGACTCTATTTATAGGGGGAACTGGTTAAAAGTCACCAGTGGAGCTCCCCTAGAGGCTCGGGGTGAAACCAGGTGTTCTAAGTGTTGTTGTGTTTGTGGCTTTTGCTGTGCTGTTAATACTCCATTCGTGCTCTAAGGATTTCTGTGGTGCCCAACAGGTGCCAGGGTGCCACAATTGATTGTTAGGATCCCTCTGGGGGGCACAGCAAGGTGTTGTATGCTGCGGCGATTTGAAAAAGCCCACCCTCCCGCCCTTTTCCAGAAATACTCATTTTATAACTGGAAGTCTGTGGGTGGAGCCTGTCACTAATTGACTTACATTGGGCTCAGTGCTCTGGCTGAGTACACGAGTATCTTGGGATGCTCGGCCAGAGCATCGAGCACCTGAGCATTTTAGTGCTCGCTCATCTCTAATGATACCACATCATTCAACCATCTTGGTTTGATGGTCTCCAACATGGTGATCCATTTTACCTCCTTTTGGGCCAAAGCTCGCTTAATGTCCCCACATCTCAGCCCCAAATGCACTTTGTCAATCCCTCTGAATTTTAGTAACCGCCAATTGCAGTTGTGCACCTCTCTGAAATGTTATGGCATGTTTTTTAGAGCGGATATCTCTTCACTCGTAATTGTCTCTGCTGCCTTTCTGATATCTATCAGATGTTCCAGGAGAGCTACAGAACAGCAAAGTGAAGCTAACAGGGAGGGCACCTCAACCTGGTGACCCAGAAGAGAAAGGAGCCAAGAAAGAGAAGGGTAACCAAATACCCTAGCCCAGTCCAAACCCGGAGTACCAGCTCTGAAGTGGCTCAGCCGGCTGAATCCCTGAACCACAAACCCGGAGTGGTCGATGACTTCTTAGGAGCACGATCCAACTGCCCTACACCAAGCACGGTCCCCACCAGAAGCACTAGACTGAGTTGGGCTTTCCTTGGAGAGATAAGGGAAGCCCATATATCTTGATGGGCCTGATCTACCAAGCGGGATCCGTGCAGGGCAGCAGAGCAAGGGATAGAGAGCGAGATAGAGAAGGAGCACCAGTGGAGCTTCAGAGGTACACTGCTCATTGCTAGAACCACTCGGTCCACTACTCTGCAAAGAGAACTGCATTACCCTGTAATCCTGCAGAATACCGGATAAAGAACCCATTCAGAGTAAGCAGCGTGTCGGTGATTTCTTTCTTTGAACTGTGATTTACCCGCCTTGTTCTATAGTGACTGTGCTGCCGTACTCCATGATTCCTACTTCCAACACCCCAGGGACATCGCCCTACCTGTAGAGGGCTACTACATCTGGCTGCCACCCATCACCCCAGAGGTTCCCGCAGCGCCGGTGCCATCACCGGGACCTACAGGTAGCATCACGAACAACTTCTTCATTTTATTATTTCATTTTTCTCCATTTTACCTTGACCACAAGGGCCACAGCCTCAGGCACAGCCAGGGCCGCACCGTCCATAGGACAGTGTGAGCCCTGTGGATCAAGCGGCAGGCAGGCTGGGGGAGTGGCATTGGAGAAGGGGGTGGCACCAACACCTCACACCGTCCTCTTGCGTGCCGCCAGGCGCCGCCAGACGCTGTAGGTAAGAAGCGGCGCAATGCCGGAACTCAATTCTGCCGCTGGAGGGCGGCGGTGCTGTGGAGCGGCAGCACCCCCCCGCCGGAACTCACCTCAGCTGTTGGAGGGCGGCAGTGCTGGGAAGCGACAGCACCCCCCAACCCCCTCCCCCGCTACTCACTTCAGCTGCTGGAGGGCTCAGGCGGCAGGGATGCTTGATGCACCCCTGGGCACAGCCACCCGTGACCTACAGCCTGCGCCTGAGATCTGAGTCCCCTGGCCTGGGTGAGTCACTCATTACAATCCAGAGGGTTGAACAATTGAATTCCTGCCTGTAAATGTTTGTGCTACCCCCCATGGACAGTCTCAATAGAACTGGTTTTGGATGGTTGGTTGGGGGAGGAGAAGCAGAATATGATTCAGTCTGTGTGGGAAGCTGAAGCCGAGGTGAGCTCTCCAAAGGCAAGGGAGAGTCATCTGGATTACATGGACATACAATATATTGATGGATTGTTTTATTGAATTTTATGTTTTTCAATCAATAAAGGTTTTTGGGCTGATCACGCATCTCTCACTTGTGGGATACCGGAGAAGGACCGTGGTGACAGATGTCATTAGGAACATTTATCAGACCCAAATAGTAATAATTTAAACATCAGTACTTAGCACAGACTGTAATAAGTCTCAAAGACACATACATGAATAGGTACATTATATATAAGGAAGGTCCCACAGGGATCACCAGACTTCATTACAATGGTGTAGAGTCCATTAAGGGCAGAGTCCATTAAGGGATTTGAAGTGTAGCCTAAACGCTGCAGTCCCACTAATCCAGCAGGAGGAAGCGCAATTGACACTAAACTTGGGGAAGGGGCAAAAAATTGTCAAACAAATAGGCCTTGCTGTTTGAAGAACTGAAAAACTGAAAAATGTCCTTCCTCGAGCAAAAGCCAACTAAGGGACAGCTCAGCGACCGAACAACATGCCTTTTTTAGGTCAGTGCTCTCTTTATTCAATGTAGAAAGGCTTCAGCAGCTTTTTGAACACTGCCCGGGATGAAGGTCGCTGTTCTACTTTGTACTCCGCTGCCAGACGGTCTCAGAGGATCACAGGGGCTACTCCTCCGGTAGTATTCTCCGCCACCACTTGCCCCCAGCAAACCCATCATGGCCACCGCGGGAGAAGATAATGGAGGAATCAGGAGACGACTACCCCCTCTGGGATGGATAGGACCAACTTGGGGAACACCGACTGGCCCTGCGGGTTTGGGTGCAGCTGGCTGGTTAACTAATAGAGGCCTAGCTTCCACCTGATGCCACATTCTCTCCCGGTTGGCCTCCTGCTGCCACTTCTTAAAGTCGTTGGCAGTGGCAACCCGAGTTATGCCAACCACGAACCACCCCTTGCGCCCATCACCTTCATGAAGATGACCTTCTGCCCAACATAGATTGTACAGAGTCTTTTAAAAGATGGTCATGCAGCAGGGTGGACCGGTTGACATTGCACTGATGCCCACAACCTTGTTGGATAAATCCATGAGCCAAAACTCCTCAAGAAAGGAGACAGGATGGGGTGGAGCATGCTGTTTTGTATAGTTGCTTGGAGGGGGGAGGGGGTCCATACATGGCATTCTCCCAGTCAAAGGCCTCTGATGGGGTGCTACACACAGCTGGGAAATGGGGCCTCCTGCCTCTACTACCTCCCTTTTTTCCTCATCCTCCTCGGTCTCCTCATCCTCCTCATCCAGCTCCTTGTCTTGGATTTGCCAATCCAGCAGCTGAGGCACTGGTTACAGGAGTAATAAAGCCAGGCATGCTGCAAGATCCTCCAGAGTGTTACATCTGGTGTTCCCGGATAACATGGGGTATGGCTCATCTCCTGCCTCTGAGCTCCTCAGGTCCTCCTCTGGCAAGCGAGACCAGCACTGGATCCTGACCTCACTGCATATGAGGCCCAATGTGGGTAGCGAGGTGGAACTCCAGGTAACATATGTGTCCTGTGCAGGCCGCTCTGATTCTGGTGCACCCACTGCTCCCGGGGTGGTGAGGAACATGACATCCTCCAGAGCAGGCATATCTTGCGGTGGATCCATATAGCCAAACTGTGTACTGTAGGCATACGTTAGCAAACACTAAGTGTTGCTGCGTTGTAATCACTGCACTGCCAAGATGGTGCCAACTCTGCGGTGACGCCTCTTTGCTTTGCCTAGGGGCCCGCCTATCCCAGTGCCAGGACACAAACAATCACTTACAGGATATTATTGTTTGCACAATCTTGTTGCCTAGCTCCTCATTAACCCCTCCATGGGGTGGGCTTCAGAAAGCACCTGACTTACAAATCCCATTCCCCATGCCACAGGTAACACCAGAGTTTGTGGTTGGTTGGTTGGTTGGTATGATTATTGAAGCCTTACATATTTGGAGGAGAAATAATGGAAACAAATAAGTTTATTCAGCCCACCACCAATTCATCTAAAATATTGAATAAGCCTAGGGGGCAGCAATGCAAGTACATGTTCAATATTAATGATTTATATAACACACTAGTGCACATGCCAAAAATCTGTATTCTAAATTTAGGGAATGAAATGAAATAAAGATTGAGATTGAGGGGTGCAGAGGGCAGCACGGTGTGCAAGGGAGATATAGGTTGCAAGCTGTGCAGGTGAGAGGGAAGGTGCAGTCTGTGCAGGAGAGATATAGGGTGTATGCTGTGCAGGGGTGATGGAGGATGCAGTCTATGAAGGGGAGATATAGCGTGCAGGCTGTGCAGGGTAGGTACAGGGTGCACGCTGTGCAGGGGAGATGGAGGGTGCAGTCGTGCAGAGGAGATATAGAGTGCAAGCTGTGCAGGGGAGATAAAAGGTGAAGGCTGTGCATGGGAGATGGAGGGTGCAGGCTGTGGAGGAAAGATATAGGGTGCAGGCTGTAGATAGGGGATTGGGGGTGCAACCTGTGCATAGGAGATATAGGGTGCAAGCTGTGCAAGGGTAATATAGGGTGCAGGATGTGCATGGGGGATGCAATGGTCAAGCTGTGCAGGGGAGTTAAACGGTGCAGACTGTGCATAGGGGATGGAGTGCTGCAGGCTGTTAGAAATGGCTGCATGAAGGTACAGGCTTGAAATTTGGTGGTGCAGGGTATTTGAGATAGAGCACGATAAAGGAGGTGAAGACGAGTGAGAAATTAAGGGCTCCACAGTGGAGCAAAAGATGTGAGGAACTTTTACCTCCAAAGTGTGGAGGTTAATAGGGGTATTCACTCAGTATACAAGGTGAGGTCACAGTATGGGAAGCAGTATTCAAAAGTAAGCAGTGTGGGGAGACAGTATGGGAAGCAGTATTCAAAAGTAAGCAGTGTGGGGACACAGTATTGTAAGCAGTATTCAAAAGTAAGCACTATGAGGACTCGGTATGGGGAAGCAGCATACAAGGGACAGTGTGAGACATAGAGAGGGGTACTATGGATGTGGACAGTTTGGAGGCCATAGTTCATATTGCAGGTACATTGTGTTGTTTGGACAGAAAATAGGCTGTGATTCATAAGGGGGAATTTTTTGAAAGATATTGTTCCTAAAAAAAGACAGTGTGGCGAATAGATGGTGTTATACAATATACAGTAAGGGGGAAAGTATGAAGGCAATATTTTATAGGAAGGGACAGTGTGGAGGTCACTTTTTGGGAAGGGAAGACAGCAGGGCAAGTATTTATTCTGGTGCACAGCATGTGTGGGAGACGAGCTCTGTATGTCCAAAGTCCTCTTGGTGTCTGGTCATAAGAAAGACGACAATAAAGATTATTCCAATGAGAAGATGTCACCAAAGAAGGTACCTGGATCTAAGTGTGTACAAATGCTGACTTTAAATGACTGCAGACCGACTGAATGAAGCCGATCTGCAATTATTTAATAGCCTCTATCTGCAACTTGTGAATCCTCTTAATGTGCGCACTGTGTGCTATTCAGATTCTCCAGTGCCAGTGGTGAGAGCAGGATGTCATGTGACCACAAGTATAGGATATGTACACTTCTGAATAGAATATGGGCAGTTTTATTTCTTATTCACATGTGTTTAAACATGTACAGGTGCATCTCAATCAATTAGAATATCATGAAAAAGATGAAAAAAGTGCTGTTTTCAGATGAAAGTAAATTTTGCATTTCATGTGGAAATCAAGGTCCCAGAGTCTGGAGGAAGAGTGGAGATGCCACAATCCAAGCTGCTTGAAGTCTAGTGTGAAGTTTCCACAATCAGTGATGGTTTGGGGAGCCATGTCATCTGCTGGTGTAGGGCCACTGTGTTTTATCAAGACCAAAGTCAGGCTGCCGTCTACCAAGAAATTTTAGAGCATTTCAAGCTTCCCTCTGTTGGCAAGCTTTTTGGAGATGGAAATGTCATTTTCCAACAGGACTTGGCACCAGTCTACACTGCCATTAGTACTAATACTTGGTTTACTAACCACAGTATCACTGTGCTTGATTGGCCAGCAAACTCTCCTGACCTAAACCCCATAAAGAACCTATAGGATATTGTCAAGAGGAAGACGGGAGATACCAGACCCAACAATGCAGATTAAATGAAAATTGCTATCAAAGCAACCTGAGCTTCCATAACACCTCAGCAGTGCCACATGCTGATTGCCTCAATGCCACGCTGTATTGATGCAGTAATTCATGCAAAAGGAGCCCATACCAAGAATTGAGTGCATTTACTATATATACGTTTTTTTAGCCCAACATTTATGAGTTAAACTTTTTTAGTTGATATTATATAATATTCTAATTTTTTGAGATAATGACTTTTGGGTTTTCATTGGCTGTAAGCCATAATAATCATTTACAGAAATGAACACTTGAAATAGATCACTCTGTAATGACTTTATGTAATATATGGTTTTCACTTTATGTATTTAATTACTGAAATAAGTTATATTTTTCATGATATTCTAATCTAATCTCGATCTCTATTGACATAATGTGCATTTTGCCCCTTTTCAAAATAGCATCCGCTGTTTCACTCCTGACCATGTGATCCTCCCCTCTGTCTTTATAAACCTCTGCCTACTGTGTACCTACGCTCGAGTATTCAGTTGAATTCCAGGTTTTCTGTGCTTTGTAAGTGTGGTCCACCTCCTGCTGATCCACTCTAGCTTTTCCAGCTACTGCCTTGGACTCCACAAATCTCACCAGTCTCAGCTATTCTCCTGCTACAAGCTGTCTGTGTTTAGTCTCCTGACTTTGCTCCAGCTTCACAAGCTCTGTGTCACGTAAGCCTTGTGTGCCCTAAATGAACTGTTGTATAGTGCAGATACAGCTCTATGGACATTGGGACTCTTTATAAGCTGTACTGCACCAATAAGTATGGGATTTGTTTTTCTGGGGATTCCCTTTCCAAGACTCTGGGTGTTTATTATTCCTGGACTGTGTTTTTTCCATCATTTTCTCCCAGTGAGAATTATGTCCAGAGACTTTGTGTTATGTAATCTTGCTAGAATTATTTCCAGAGATTTTCTGTATTACCTGTTTGATGAACTTTCTCATTTGCTGCACATCATATTATATCTGCTACGTGTGAAAAATATATACTTGCTCACCCTAAAACTTTGGTTCCAGTGTGTTGTCTGTGCTTCCATTGCTAATAGATCCCTGAGTAATCCTACAACATATTACATTTATTGAGAAGCAGCTGTATGTGTAAAAATGGTACCAGTGCCATCAGTGTGTGGTCTGCATGTCTGTTTTTATCATCAGTTTGTCATTGGAATTTTTTTACGTATAGATAGATAAATGACAAAGCTTCTCCTATACATTGCAATGTTAAATATAGACAGCACACGGATGGCTCACATGTCTTGGCCCTTTTTAACCATGATACAGTAAAAAAAAAATGTCTCTGAGTTTTGCACAGACACACAAACCTTTTTGAATCCATGAAAAACAGGGACATCTGAATGTGGCCTTAGCCTAACTTAGCAGTAAGTGGCGTGACCACTTATAGTGCTTAGGGTAGTATGAAGACCAAATACGGCCCTGGTTACACTGTGAACCATGCACCCAGACTACTTGCTGTGATTATTATTATTATTATTTATTTATATAGCGCCATTAGGTTCCATGGTGCTTTACATGAGGATAAGGGAGACAAGAACAAGTACACTAAATCTAGGCGATCGGGACATACAGGTACAGGAGGGGCAGGGACCCTGTCCACGAGGGCTCACAGTCTATGAGGGGCGGGTTGGGATACAATAGGATGGGGGAATGTCAGGTATGGGGCGGTCGCCTGGGTGTCATGGCAGGTTGTAGGCTTGATGGAATAGGTGAGTCTTCAGGTGACACTTGAAGCTTCTCAGGGTAGGAGAGTGTCTGACGTGTTCGAGTAGGGAGTTCCAGAGTAAGGCAGATGCACGGGAAAAGTCCTGGACTCAGTTGTGCGAAGAGGCGATGAGGTGGGAGCAGATCCCTAACTAGGGGCACTCCTGCTTTCTCTCTTTTTGTGTTCTTACCTGGGCAAATCCTTTTTCTTCCTAAGGATCTCTTGGCCAACACTGGACTCAAGACCACAAAAGTCTCTTTCTAGCAGTTATCACCCACTTACCTGTATGTTTGTCACCACTAAAGGTTCCTTCCTGATCTTGCTCCCTTGTCTTTGCCACACATACACACACCAACTTGTCTTTTGCCTCAAGATGTCTACTTAACTGCCACTAAATAGGAACTGACTCAACCTAGTACCTATCACTCCTTCCCTTCCCTGGATCAGAAAGAGGCTGTTAGAAGGAATAAATAACGCACAAAATAGGTGGCTTATCCCAGCGTTATTGTATTACCAAAAGGATTCACAGGCTTATCTTGTGTGGGTGTGAGAAGCAACAACCACTATAAAGGAATAAAACAGCTGCAGTAGCCCCCAGCGATTAATATAGTCAGAAGTAGATGAAGTTTTAATGACCACACTGCCAAAATACACAAAACATTAGAGGTTAAGTTATAAAGTAGGTTTATTTGTTTATGCAGTTCAGGGCTCTCTGGCCCCTTCCTGAGGAAAAGCCATACATCATACCTCACAGTTATACCTTGGTCTCACCTCTACATCTCAGTATTTGGCATAGCAGCCAGCACATCTCGGAATACATTGGGATAATCTCAATGAGTTTGGTTCCACAACAACTTTACTAAAGGGTATGTCTCACATACCGAGATCGCTAATGAGATCGTTACTTTTGTGACGCAATAGCGATCTCAGCAACGACATCGCTACGTGCGACAGGGTGTAACGATCTGGTCCCCTGCTGCGAGATCGGCAATCGTTACACAGCCTCCTGGTTCATTTTTTGGTCGTTGCGCTCCCGCTGGGAACGCTGTATCGCTGTGTTTGACACCTTACCGACGATATCGTTGGCAACACATAATGAGATACGTAGGCGTGCACGCAATTGCCTCTTTACACGCCCCGCATCTCTCCAATTGGCCACTACTGCGGTCTCGTTGAACTTATAATGAAGCACTACGTGGCACTTCCGTTCCTTTGTTCCTGACCATGCTGGCTGCAGATCACGGCAGAACTCTCTAGGGTCAGAGTCCCACATCCCCGTGACTTGCAAGCATTGGAAGTGTTCACTATCACTGAATATCGATGTAATGGCTGCTACGTTGCCTTCTTTTAAAAGACCCGCCGAACGCCGTCCAATCAGAGCGTAGTTGCGCACGTAGTGGCAACCACTGGCAAAGAAGGGGCGTGTATAATGGTAATGTTTATGTACGCCTTTGATGACGTAATATAGTCCTGTGGAGGTAAATCGTCATGTGAGAAGGAAATACAACGACTGAACAATATCGTTGAAGAAATCGCTAGGGTGGACATATCGTTGTATAGATCGGCGTGTTTGAATACCAAGTAGCGATACCGATAATGACTCATCAGCGATCCCGGGAGCCATGTCGTTATCGGGATCGCTACTGCGGTCGTTACGTCTGACCGGGCCTTAAGACTAAACAGAGTGGAACCTCACTTTGCTTCTTACTTTTATCACTATTTGGACCACATATTCTGGGGCACCAGTGAACTCTTTGGCTGTTTCTACAAAATCCACACATGATTTTTCCGCAATTAATACTTGAGCACAGTGAGGAAGGTCCAATGTTACTGTACCGAAATGATAGGTTGTTCAAATTTATCCCAAGTAAAATCACAGAAAACCAAAACAATTTTTGAGTACCAAATATTTTTTTTTCTAGGTATTAACCCTGTCGTTCCCAACTAGGAGTCTATAAAAGAGTAAAAAGGAAGACTGAGACCTTTTGTGGCCAATGGTGAGTACTGCGGCCGATAGGGAAATTTACACTCGGAGGAATGCAACAGCCCATCCATCTACTTACATGTGGGCCATATGTGTATGTTTGTTGTGTGATAGCACACATGCCAAATATTTGACCTATCGGTTGATACCATGTTTTTGGAAGAGTAGTTTACCAAAGTTCGAGTTTACAAACACGTGCCAAAGTAACACTAAATAGACTCCGCTTTGTCTGGGCTGAGAATCAAAAATACGGTGGAGCCCTATGCAATTTTTATTTTATTATTATTTAATTATTTTTACACCCCTATGATGGCAGGTTTGTTGTCAATATACTAATGTATATGGCAAACAATCACAGATGGTTGCACAATGGGTAGTGGTGCAAAAGTCAATCACAGATAGTGGGTGTCTGTGATTGGCTGTTGATGGCAGAGTACAATGAATAAACTGGAGGTTAATGAGCAGACCTGGAAGTGGTGTTACAAGCGTGTGGTCATTGGTAAGTATAATGCTGCTGCTTTAATCACTGTTTTGCGCTATTTTACAGCCCCCAGCCCTTACAGCTACCATTTTACAACAGTAAAGTCCAGGTTTGGGGTTTGGGCTCACGTTTGCGTCAAGTCTGGTCCAGAACTCGGACTTTAAAAAAGTCCAGCCAGATCCGCCGAGCCCAAGCATCTGTGGGTTCACCAATCTCAAGGTATAATAAGTAGCATACAATTATAAAAAGGGTATTCTAGGTTTATTACTTGGTGCTAAATGATGTTTATATATAACAATACTTCTATTTATTAAAGCACAAGACAAGCATGAGTTACATTATTTACTCATACAAACATGAGAAACAAAATGATCTTTTTATGTGATGAAAACATTGGCCTCACAGAAATAAAGCTATCAAGCCAAGCATGCGGGACATGTAACGATACCTAAACAACTTTCTCTTTCATCACCAGAGTAGGAGTGCTGATGTGTATGTTTTAGCGTCATTCTCAGAGCCAGTGTGTTTACACATCCATCCACACATGCATATTTACTCAGGCATCACTTTTATATTTGCTTATTTCAGGCTGGCTGGAAAATGAATACATGTTTCTCATATTCATTTAATCATCTATGTGTTTTCATGTCATGCACCTTACTCATTAATGTAGACTTTCAAATGGGCTTTACTGATAGAGATTGACGATCTTTGTATAAAGCACATGTTGCACCTGTGCTCTTAAGGTACCGTTACACACAGAGATATATTGCTTGCAACTCACTGGTTGCAGTGAAATCATGGACACATTGTTCCATTTTGTTGCCATGTACAAATGGAACAATGTGTCCATGATTTCACTGCAACCAGTGAGTAGCAAGCAATATATCTCTGTGTGTAACGGTACCTTTAGATCCTTAGGGGATGGATGTATAATCCTCTAAAACGTCTCTGCCTTCTAATAATACAAGCTTCTTTTTATTGAATATTGTCACACAGAATTATTACAATAATAATAAAAATATCAAATGTATTCATTTATTAATTCCACAGCTCTTTACATACATCAGTAATTTTATCTCCATTCGGGATCACAGTTTAAACATCCTATCAGTATGTCTTTGGATAATTGCTCCCATTGTATTATGTATAAAAAAGTTAGTAACTAGCTATATGCAAATATTGCTTTTTTTCACACCTGCCTAAAACTTTTGCAAGGCACTACATATACAGTAGATAGTTATGTATCCATCTATAGCTATCTTTACATTGTGGGGATTCAATCTCTCTGGTTGTCGGTAACATTTACACAGTCAATGCAGTCTAGTCCAAACATCATTAGTTTTATTACCTTCATAAGACTCCAGTGGTTACAAAGACAAAACAGCCCCTTCGAAGCACAAAGGTATGACAGGAAAATAAACAGTTCATGTACCAGTAGACAGGTAATATCAAGGCAGATTCACCCATTAAGATCACAGCCCATTCCCTCTCACCTTCTTGCTAAGGCTGTCAACTCTAGTGGTCTTTTCTTCCTCCCAAACCTAGACCCTGCTGGGCTCTCAATAGTGCAGTAATCCAGACATTTCTCCGGGCTCATTTTGGTCAGCAAAAAACAGCTTCTGCAAAATCTATTCTACACATTGCTTTGCTCCCCAACACAATGAACACCAAATGATCCCCATTTCCTGGCTCCAGTAAAAAGCTAGGCAGGAGTATCTAATCAAACCCTGCAGACCTAGGATTTAACCCTGCACTGCCTAGGTTTCCTTATACACACATGCATATGTGGCTGGTATAGTGTAGTGGTAAGTACCCTGCCTCCAACATGGTAGTCAGCGGTGTGAATCCCGGCAGTAAGAGTGTCACAAAGAGAATCATGCCGGTTCGAACGTCACCTGGATTATAAGATCTGCGTCAGATGTTGAGGAGCCAGGACAATTTGATGATAAATGGGCTACTGAAACAATCCATACATGGACAAGGCAAGAGAACCTTCATCTGATAAAATGCTACTACAACAGCAGATCAAATGAGAGAGGATGCATGAACCTATAATTCTTCTTTGTGTTTTAACTTGTTTGTATGTAACCCTTTCTCATGTACAGCACCATGGAATCAATGTTGTTCTATAAATAAATAATAATAATAACATCATCTTAAAGTGCCCAAAGAAACAATAAGAAAATTAGCTGAAGATATCGAGGAGCAAATGTACAGCCTGTGCAATGCTATTAATAAAGAATATAAGACTAAATACAAAAGCCTTTGGTTCAGATTCAAGGACCCCAAAAATAAGGTATTTCACAATCTGTAATTGCAGTGATAAAATTTAAACCCATATAAAGCTTATAAGTGTTTGAGATATATTCGACTTCTGTATGTTCTACCATTCGACCGAAGAAAGACTTATTTAGTGCCATTTTGTGTAGGCTATATCTTTTTGTGAATGAGCCTTTGGAGTTTCAGAAACTTCATTTTTTTCACTAAACCTGTGCAAATGGTGGTATACTGTCAGTTTGTTAATAAATTAACTGATTGCTGCCTCTCCAGTGTCCAGTGCCATTCTGCTCCTATTTAGACCCTCTAAATCACACGGTGCTCTGCATAACCCACAAGTGGCTTTTACAATATGACCAGAGTATCTATAGACTTACATTGTACAGGTGACTTCTTACTCACACATTGAGGGCACTATGATCCAGAGAATCAAATAAGATATTTACTATGTTATTCTACAATTACACATGATTTGAACCGATATTTATCAGCATTTTAGGGTTACTAAGACATGACATCTAATGGTATCTGAAGAATCAATTAGAAAAAGAGCAGAAGATATAGAGTACGAAATGTACATTCAGTGCTGTGGAATTAGTACACGATATAAGATCAAATTGTGCCGCCCAGCTTAGGGGACCGGGATACCCGGCGCAGGGTCCCTTTCCTTGGGGGAGTCACTGGTGGCTGGACCCAGGCCGTGGCCCCAGGCTGGCACACTCCTAAAAAGGGGGTATTTACAGGGGATTTAGAAGTTTATATAATTTATAAAGTTTGTAGATGTTATTGTCGTGACGCCACCCGGAATAATGTGGCTATATATGGCCACCGCTGTCTTGTACTGGCCAGGGGATGATGGTGAGAGGCAGCTGAGATGGTATAGCCCTTTTCCGGGTAGGGCTGTAGGGTCCCCTGGACAGGTGATGTTAAAGTTAATGATGGATGAAGATGGAAGTATGGTGAGGAGATGTTAAGGACACAGACACTTACTTGATTCACAGCAAATTCTCTTAGCGGTGATGGTCCCAATCCTGGATAGATGGTAGCTGTTAAATCAGAGGCTGAGGCACAGATGAGGTTTAACTGGTTTACTTTCAACCAAACTATAATACAACAAGTCCCGTCTCCGGAGTCTGCAATCGGGGTTCAGTTGCTCAGGCCCCACCGGGTCCTTTACCTCCTGCTTGCGCTGTCTATGTGGCCCTGCTGCCGTGTGTGAACTCGCTGCCGGCCCAAATCTGTCCTCTCTGGGTCCCACTCAACAGGCAACTTGAGTCCTTTGTCTCTCTCTGCTTACCCCCTCCAGGAGTACTGCTGAACTCTTAGTATGTTGCTGTGTCTGGCCCTGTGAAGCTTGTTGTTACCTCACGTTTTCCGGTTGCTGTATTGTATATAACTAATGCAGCCACGGATCCGGTATCCGTATCTGCGCTTTTTATCTAGGGTAGATAATGATGCTACCCGATTCTGAAAGTGTTCCTCTTATCAGTTTTCTCCTCCTCAGACCGATGGCTTGGCCCTGGAAATTGTCAGCCAGTCCTCAGGAACTCAATGCAGCTCCTGTCACTCTGAGCTCGTGGCTCCAACTGTCTGAAAATTTACCTCAGACCAGTGTTTTATCTCTAGGGAAGTCTCTGGTGTCTCTGGAGCTCCCCCTACTGGCCAAAGGTGGTAGTGCAGTGGCATGGCTTTCTAAGTGAGTGCAACTATTATGATCTTATACTGTGGCTAATACCCGCAGGGGCGCCACATTCCCCCTTAGTTAAGAACAGTACTCCGGGACTGTGGGACAATTAGCATAAGATATAACAGATAATATTTACAGAGTCTTAAAAAATAAATAAAAAGTTACAAAAACCACTCAAGTTTAAAAAATAGAGTCTTGTAAAAAGTCACTTCAAATAGCGTCCATTAATACAGCTCTGTCCTTGAGGGCTATTTATTTGTTAGGAAAGGCACTGCACTTAGCGTCCATTTTTCCAACAAAGTTTATGAATAAACTTAAGAATGTTCAAAAAGCAGTCTTTCCGGAGCTTTAATTTACCGCCTCCGGGCTGATAAATGAAGAAAAGAGTTCAAGAATATGCAAGTAGTTCATACAGAATAGTCTCTGTAGGTACTGAGCTTTTTAACGTTACATCTAATAACTACTAATTAACAACTAAACAAGTTCCTTTCAGATATTTCGGGTTGTAAGTGCAGTAGGCCTCAAGGCCCTCGGGTCACCGCATATGAGGCCAAGTTTTAACTCTCCGTGACTGCCACTTTACATCATACCTTTTAGGATTCTATTCAACTGCATAACTTTAACAAATATACAATGCACATGAAATCTATTTACATTTGGTAGTCTGCATATCTTGCTGGTAATTGACCCTGAGTACTACGCTGTGATCTGCGTAACGCTTGTGTACTGGGTGTACTCAATGTGATGGTGTGAGTGGACGTATACCTAGTAAGTACTTCTGGTTCTGCTAGGGATAATTCCACATTTGTGGGGTTGGCAATTCCACCGTGTCCAGGACTATTATTACTAGGAATTTGTTCTTCCTGTCTTGGGACTTCTTGTGGTACAGGGTCTGCTTCTAATTCTATTGGTCTTGGGGTTTCTGGTATTACAGGCTCTGGTGTTTGATAGAAGGCCATCATGGGAACTACTACTGCACCATTGTAGGTTGGCCAGGTTTTAGGAAAGTCTCCTAAATAGGTGTGATATACTCCATCTTCTTCTTTTTCGTCAACAGGTTGAACCGTACTGGTTGAATAACTTCTGGTTCAGGTTGAATGACTTCTTTTTCTTTCAATGTCTCTGGACATAGTTTTAGATTGTCTCTTGACACTAGTACTGATGTTAATCCACCATCTTTGCTTATAAGACACATTTTAGGATTGTTCACTCTCATTGGTAAAACTGTATATGGGGCGGATTCCCACTGATTGTCCAGTTTATTAGTGCGACGGTTTCTCTTGAGCACTTGATCACCAGGTTTTAATGGGGTTGCTAGAGCATTCTGGTTGAAGTATTGCTCTTGTCTTTCTCTAGTTTTCTGGAGATTCCTTTCTACGCATTCTTGCACTTGGCGATACTGTTGTTGGCGTAGGGAGTCCCAGTTGGAATCCTGCACTTCTGCGTCAGGTTTTACGATGCCCATTTCTAGATCTATTGGTAGCTTGCCAGGTCTTGCACGCATAAGGTAAGCTGGGGTACAGTTTGTGGAGCTTACCGGGACATTGTTATAGAGGTCTACCAAGTCAGGCAATTTCTCTGGCCATAGGTTTCTCTCTGTCTCTGGTAAAGTCTTTAAGAGATCGATTACAATATGGTTCATTTTTTCACATAAGCCATTTGTTTGCGGATGATAGGCTGTTGTACGGATCTTCTTGCAGCCATACATATTGCAAAATTCTCTGAAGATCTCTGATTCAAATGCTGTGCCTTGGTCTGCGAGTACTTGTTCCGGATATCCATGAGGTCTGCAAAAGTATGTCTGGAACGCCTTAGCTGCTGTCTTTGCAGTGAGATCTTTCACAGGCAATACTACCAGGAAGCGTGAGTAATGGTCCACGATGGTTAAAGCATAGACATAGCCGGACCGGCTTGGTGTCAATTTCACGTGGTCTATTGCTACGAGCTCAAGTGGTTGCTTGGTAACTATAGGCTGGAGTGGTGCTCTTTGGTTTTTTAGATCTTTTCTTCTGAGGTTGCACGGACCACAGTTTCTGCACCATTCTTCAATTGATCTTCTCATTCCAACCCAGTAAAATCTTTCTCTTAAAAGTACTTCTAGCTTTTTCCACCCGAAGTGACCAGCACCATTGTGATAAGCTTCTAGGACCATTTTTACATCTTGTTTAGGCACAATGATCTGCCATACTAGCTCATGCGTCTTTGGATTGGTATATCTTCTGCACAGCTTTCCTTGGTACAGGAACATTTTGCCTCTCTCTTTCCAGAGTTGATGTGTCTCTTTCGGTGCATTTTCATTGGGATACGCACTTTGCTCAGTCAGCAGTTCTTTCACCAACTTCACAGCTGGATTGCTGTCTTGAGTGTCAGCCCATCTGTGGTGTGCTAATGGGTTGAGATTCACCTGTTGATGTTTCTGGTAGGCACTGGATTGATACTGTCCTACCTTGGGACGATGGAAGGCGGGTAGTTCAATTTCTTCAAGTTCTACCGGTTCTTCTTCCACGTCTCTCAAGTGCGGCATCCGGGATAAGGCGTCTGCATTTCCATTCTTTCGGCCTGCTCTATACTTGATCACGAAGTTGTAATTAGACAGCCGGGCTATCCATCGCTGTTCCAGCGCACCTAGCTTGGCTGTATCCAGGTGGGTCAATGGGTTGTTATCAGTATAGACAGTGAATTCTGCAGCTGCCAAGTAGTGTTTGAAACGCTCAGTCACAGCCCAGACTACTGCCAGTAGTTCTAACTTGAAGGAGCTGTAATTTTCAGGATTTCTTTCAGTAGGCCGGAGCTTTCTACTTGCAAAGGCGATGACTTTCTCCTTTCCTCCTTGCTTCTGAGATAGTACTGCTCCCAGTCCCACATTACTAGCATCTGTGTAAAGGATGAAAGGTTGATGGTAATCGGGGTATGCCAGAACTTCTTCTCCGGTCAATGCCTTCTTCAACTTTTCAAAGGAATCTTCCCTCTCATCACTCCACTGGAAAGGAGGATTGCGGTTTGAAGGCTTCTTCGACTGCCCTACCAGGATGTCTTGTAGAGGTGCTGCTAGCTTGGTGAACCCTTGGATAAATCTACGATAGTAGCCCACCAGTCCCAGGAATTGCCTCACCTGTTTCACGCTAGTAGGTCTTGGCCAATCCCTTATTACGGTTACTTTCTCGGGATCCGGTGCTACTCCTTCTGAACTTACAACGTGTCCCAGGTATTGTACCTTTGGCTTTAGAAGGTGACATTTTGATGGCTTGATCTTCATACCATATCGGGATAAGGCCTCGAACACTTCTGCCAGGTCTTGTAGATGTTGTTCGTAAGTCTTTGAGTAGACTATTACATCATCTAGGTACAGAAGGACGGTTTCAAAGTTCTTGTGTCCGAGACAGCATTCCATCAATCGCTGAAAGGTACCGGGTGCGTTGCAGAGTCCGAACGGCATACAATTAAATTCACAGAGACCCATCGGGGTGGTAAACGCTGTCTTCTCTTTATCTTCCTCAGCCACAGGGACTTGCCAATACCCACTTGTTAAGTCTAAGGTGGAAAAATAGTTAGCAGATCTTAAAGCGGCTAATGACTCTTCAATTCTAGGTAAGGGGTAGGCGTCTTTATGGGTAATGTGATTAATCTGCCGGTAGTCTACGCACATTCTCATGGTTCCGTCTTTCTTTTTAACTATTACCAGAGGGGCTGCCCAGGGACTACAACTGTCTCTTATTACCCCGGCCTGTTTCATCTCTCTCAGCATGTCTTTAGCACATTGATAATGAGCGGGCGGTATGGGTCTATATCTCTCTTTTATTGGTGGGTGGTTACCGGTAGGAATTGTATGTTCTACCCCTTTAATCTGTCCGAAGTCTAATGGGTGTTTACTGAAGACCCGTTCATATTCTTCTACTAGTCGGTACACCCCTTGTTTTTGGTGGGTAGGTGTTGAATCTGTACCTATATGCAGCTGCTGACACCAATCTTCTAATTCTCCACTTGAACCATTGTCGTCCGCCTGACATGACGGATTCAAGGGCCCAATGGCTATGATGGCATTGTTGTCAACAGTGTATAGCTTGGCTATTGTAGCGTACCTTGGTAAAGTGACCTCTTCCTCTCCACAATTCAAAAGACGTATGGGCACTCTTCCCCTGTGTACCTCGACTATTCCTCTAGCCGTTAATATCGTGGGTCTACTATCAGTGTACACAGGCTCTACCAAGGCTTGGTAATCTCGTCCTTTAATACCAATGGCTGCTCTACACCATACCAGCATTTCAGTTTTTGGAGGTATTACTATAGGAGTTGGGTCACTTACCCTCACACTGCCGATTTCTCCACCTGCAACCTCTACTTGTTGCTTCAGCACCAATGCTTTTATCTCTCTCCGGATAATTCTCTGCTGGCAGGATTGGGCAGTTTCCGCAAATTGCTGTAAAATAGTAATAACCTCGGAAAAACAATTTTCTAAAACATTCATACCTATCAATACAGAAGGTTCCCGTCGGTTAACATCAACAATTATGATACCCTGATTCTTTAATTCTACTCTACCAATCTTAATGGTCATCTCTCTAAATCCTACTTGCGGTACCAATTTTCCATTACTAGCATATATACTTAGCTCAACATTAGATGGTCTTTTATCAATGTCTGAATCTGCCCAGTACCTCTTATAAAGGATATGTGGTATAGATGAAATCTGGGAACCAGTGTCCAACAAGGCATTGAGGGGAATACCGTCCAGCACGATGGGGATAATAGGACGTCCTCCGACGTACTTGTCGTGCCAGGGTGTTGGGCCTTGAAAGTTCACTCCTGCGAAGCGGCCCGCATTCCCAGGGGATCCTTGTTTAAATCACAATTGCGGGCGATGTGGCCTGGCTTCCGGCAACGGCGGCAAATAGGCTGTCCATCCGGCTGGTAACGGTCGTTGGGTCGTCCTCTCCACGCTGGGTATTTCTGGGGTCTCATCCAGGGAATATCCTCTCTGCGGTTCGCCAACTCCATCTTGGATGTAGTCTGTGATTCTCTCATTTCCTGCATGGTTTTAGCCATTGAGGTGACAATGTCTGTTAGAGAGTCAAGCTTTTGCTGGAAAGCATCATTAGCACTGGCCTCCAGGGGCTTAACTGATGTCACTGGCATTCTCTGTTGTTGAGGGGTTTCTGTAATGGATTGCTCAGGATCCTGATCCCAAAGTGCCTCTGCCTGCTGGAGACGAATAGCGCTCTCCTTTAACTGGGCAAATGTCACCTCAGGGTCCTTGAAAGTCAGCATACTCGCATGCCCTCGATGAGAAGGGGTTAATAGTCCCTCAATGAATTGATCTTTTAGCAATTTATCAGCGCCAGTGTTAAACATTGGTTCAGCCAGTGTAAGCGCTTTAAGGGCCTCCTGTAAATTCAGGGCAAAGTCTCTCACACTCTCATTGGCCTTTTGTTTGCAATTGAAGAATTTGGTCTTTGCTTTGCTACCAGCAGTAGTTTCAAATACTGCCTTTAATCCAGCTAGAATATGCTCAGCAGTGTCTTTTAGATCAGCGGACCATGCTGTGACTTCTCGCTTGGCATTACCACTTAACTGTGCCATCAGCAAACCGACATGCTGAGCTTCTGCCATTGGAAACATGTTTAAATAGGCCAGCAGTTTTTCTTTAAAATCATCAAAAGTATTAGGCTTACCTTCATACACTGGAAGCCATGGAGCACCTGGGGTATATGGCATCAACATCGGCATAATGGGCGCTGCACCTTGCGCCGCTGTGCTGCCGAGCGCTCTGTTTTGTGCTTCAGCTGCATTTGTGTCGCCGGGTGTTTCGGCGTCTCCGTGCTGCGACATGTTGCGCCCCCTTAGTTAATCCGGACCCTTCTGGTCCTCTGCTTTCGTAGGGATGGCGTATAATCGTTCCGCTGTGCAGCAGGATTGGTTTTCCCCTTTTGCAGACGTCAGAGCTCTCAGCTTGGTGCCGCCCACAAAGACACGCCCCTGCTGCTTCTGCTCGCCGTGAGCTCAGTAATGGCGGAATCTGAAATTTTTCAGTCAGATCAGAGCTCAGGGCTATGACACAGTTCAAATAGCAGTCTCGTGCTGTGGCAGTTATGAGGTAATTAGTGATGATGCAATTTTACCTCAGAGGCTGGCGGCCATTTTGTTTCAATGTTAGTCAATGGGGAAAAGTCTATTTCAATGGTTTCCAATGGGAAAATCACTTTTTGATAAAAAAGTCAATTTTTCTCGATTTTCTCACAATTTTCGGCATTAATCACGGCACACAGTACCCGATTTAACCAGGCACGGTAAATCCTGTTCGTGACGCCAAAGGGAGGTGTGCCGCCCAGCTTAGGGGACCGGGATACCCGGCGCAGGGTCCCTTTCCTTGGGGGAGTCACTGGTGGCTGGACCCAGGCCGTGGCCCCAGGCTGGCACACTCCTAAAAAGGGGGTATTTACAGGGGATTTAGAAGTTTATATAATTTATAAAGTTTGGAGATGTTATTGTCGTGACGCCACCCGGAATAATGTGGCTATATATGGCCACCGCTGTCTTGTACTGGCCAGGGGATGATGGTGAGAGGCAGCTGAGATGGTATAGCCCTTTTCCGGGTAGGGCTGTAGGGTCCCCTGGACAGGTGATGTTAAAGTTAATGATGGATGAAGATGGAAGTATGGTGAGGAGATGTTAAGGACACAGACACTTACTTGATTCACAGCAAATTCTCTTAGCGGTGATGGTCCCAATCCTGGATAGATGGTAGCTGTTAAATCAGAGGCTGAGGCACAGATGAGGTTTAACTGGTTTACTTTCAACCAAACTATAATACAACAAGTCCCGTCTCCGGAGTCTGCAATCGGGGTTCAGTTGCTCAGGCCCCACCGGGTCCTTTACCTCCTGCTTGCGCTGTCTATGTGGCCCTGCTGCCGTGTGTGAACTCGCTGCCGGCCCAAATCTGTCCTCTCTGGGTCCCACTCAACAGGCAACTTGAGTCCTTTGTCTCTCTCTGCTTACCCCCTCCAGGAGTACTGCTGAACTCTTAGTATGTTGCTGTGTCTGGCCCTGTGAAGCTTGTTGTTACCTCACGTTTTCCGGTTGCTGTATTGTATATAACTAATGCAGCCACGGATCCGGTATCCGTATCTGCGCTTTTTATCTAGGGTAGATAATGATGCTACCCGATTCTGAAAGTGTTCCTCTTATCAGTTTTCTCCTCCTCAGACCGATGGCTTGGCCCTGGAAATTGTCAGCCAGTCCTCAGGAACTCAATGCAGCTCCTGTCACTCTGAGCTCGTGGCTCCAACTGTCTGAAAATTTACCTCAGACCAGTGTTTTATCTCTAGGGAAGTCTCTGGTGTCTCTGGAGCTCCCCTACTGGCCAAAGGTGGTAGTGCAGTGGCATGGCTTTCTAAGTGAGTGCAACTATTATGATCTTATACTGTGGCTAATACCCGCAGGGGCGCCACAAAATATATTAGTCTTCAGTTTAATTTAAAAGACCTGAAAAATAAGGTATCACAATCTGTAAATTATTTTTATGCAGTGATAAAACTTAAACCTTATAAAGTTTCACAGTGTTTGAGATATAATCGGATTCTGGGTTTCCACCATTCTACCAAAGAAAGTCTTTTTACCTAATGACATTTTGTTTTACGTTTTTGTAAATGCCCTTTGGAGTTGGGTCACCACCTCCAGCAAACACCTAGGCTGGGTCTCCACCACTGTGAAGCTCCAATGAAGGGTCACAAACATAAGCAAATTACTGGACATGATATATATTGTACATAGGAGAGCAAAACATTAAGCCAATAGTAGTTACCCTTTCTGTACTTGTACAAATACAACTAGGATTAATTTTCTCCCTTGCAGTATTGAATTTACTTGTTATTCTGATCCTTATTTCCATTAAAAAATATAATTCTCCCATTGCCCTTCTCCTTTCCTTTCCCCCTTCTTATTTATAAGTATTTTTTTAAAGATTTTCTGGTTATTTCAAATATAATGGCTATGCAGGTTCTAGTGTAGTTGTGCTTGTTTTGAAAATCAATCAAAACTATGGAAAATATAAAATGATGTATGAATAAATCTTACTTGACATTGTAACCCACTTATAACATTGTAATACACCTCAGCTAAGACAGACAATGTCATCATAATAGTTGATGACATCACAGGAACTACAAATTCCACTGTGTAAGCTCAGAATTTCAGTCTTCACAGACTCCAGCAAGCAACCGCATCTCCTTTGTAACCAGCTAGTTTTTTTATTTATTTTATTAGGCTTTTAACTCTGGAAAGATCGCGGGGAAGGAAGGACAAAAAGGGGAATAAAGATGAAAGAACATATTGAAAAATGGCTTTGAAGGGAAGAAACCATCAACTTGCAGTACTTGATATCCAGCATCAACAATGTAATGGGGTGGAATCCCATTGGAACTGAAGTACTCAGTTGGATTGATAACATTGGTATACTATTGGGGTAGGTAGCCACTACCAGCATCCTACTGGGTTATGTCTACCATTAGTAAAAATCCTGGGTTGGAATGCCAAAACTAGTGAAAAACCGGGCTGGATTGCTACCACTAGCGAAAAGTTGGGCTGAATTGTCACCACTAGTGAAAAACTCGGCTGGATTGCTAGTATTGGTAAATTTCTTGTTTGGGATGACAACACTATGAATCTCGTGGCTGGTTCAGCATTATCAGAGAATTAACAGGTTGGATCACCGCTACAGGAAAAGTACTGGGCTGTCTCACCTCTACAGGCACTCTAGTGAACTGAATCAGCAAACCTGCTGAACTATTGGTTTGGGTGGAAACCATCTATTAAATTGTGAGTCCTTATCACCAGTGAACTACTGAGATATGGCATAACTAATGGTGAACTATTGGGCTAGCTTGTGACCACTGGCTTACCTCCTAGCTGGGTCTCTATAGTAGTGTAGTGTCAGTTTGTTAAGAAATTCACTGATTGCTGCCTCTCCAGTGTCCAGTGCCATTCTGCTCCTATTTAGACCCTCTAAATCCCACGGTGCTCTGTATAACCCACAAGTGGCTTTTACAATATGACCAGAGTCTCTATAGAATTACATTGTACAAGTAATTTCTCACTCACACATTGAGAGCACTATGATCCAGAGAAACAAAAAGGATATTTACTATGTTATTCTGCAATTACACATGATTTGAACCGATATTTATTGGAATTTTAGGGTTACTAAGACATGACATCTAATGGTTTCTGAAGAATCAATAAGAAAAAGAGCAGAAGATATAGAGTACGAAATGTACATTCAGTGCTGTGGATTAGTACACGATATAAGATCAAATATATTAGTCTTCAGTTTAATTTAAAAGACCTGAAAAATAAAAGTAATTCACAATCTGTAATTTATTTTTATGCAGTGATAAAACTTAAACCTTATAAAGTTTCACAGTGTTTGAGATATAATCGGATTCTGGGTATTCCATCATTCTACCAAACAAAGTCTTTTTACCTAATGACATTTTGTTTTACGTCTTTCTAAATGCCCTTTGGAGTTGGGTCACCACCTCCAGCAAACACCTAGGCTGGGTCTCCACCACTGTGAAGCTCCAATGAAGGGTGACAAACATAAGCAAAGTACTGGACATGATATATATTGTACATAGGAGAGCAAAACATTAAGCCAATAGTAGTTACCCTTTCTGTACTTGTACAAATACAACTAGGATTAATTTTCTCCCTTGCCGTATTGAATTTACTTGTTATTATGATCCTTATTTCCATTAAAAAATATAATTCTCCCATTGCCCTTCTCCTTTCCTTTCCCCCTTCTTATTTATAAGTATTTTTTTAATGATTTTCTGGTTATTTCAAATATAATGGCTATGCAGGTTGTAGTGTAGTTGTGCTTGTTTTGAAAATCAATCAAAACTATGGAAAATATAAAATTATATATGAAGAAATCTGACTTGACATTGTAACCCACTTATAACATTGTAATACACCTCAGCTAAGACAGACAATGTCATCATAATAGTTGATGACATCACAGGAACTAGAAATTCCACTGTGTAAGCTCAGAATTTCAGTCTTCACAGACTCCAGCAAGCAACCGCATCTCCTTTGTAACCAGCTAGTTTTTTCATTTATTTTATTAGGCTTTTAACTCTGGAAAGATCACGGGGAATTAAGGACAAAAAAGGGAATAAAGATGAAAGAACATATTGAAAAATGGCTTTGAAGGGAAGAAACCATCAACTTGCAGTACTTGATATCCAGCATCAACAATGTAATGGGGTGGAATCCCATTGGAACTGAAGTACTCAGTAGGATTGATAACATTGGTAAACTATTGGGGTAGGTAGCCACTACCAGCATCCAACTGGGTTATGTCTACCATTAGTAAAAATCCTGTGTTGGAATGCCAAAACTAGTGAAAAACCGGGCTGGATTGCTACCACTAGCGAAAAGTTGGGCTGAATTGTCACCACTAGTGAAAAACTCGGCTGGATTGCTAGTATTGGTAAATTTCTTGTTTGGGATGACAACACTATGAATCTCGTGGCTGGTTCAGCATTATCAGAGAATTAACAGGTTGGATCACCGCTACAGGAAAAGTACTGGGCTGTCTCACCTCTACAGGCACTCTAGTGAACTGAATCAGGAAACCTGCTGAACTATTGGTTTGGGTGGAAACCATCTATGAAATTGTGAGTCCTTATCACCAGTGACCTACTGAGATATGGCATAACTAATGATGAACTATTGGGCTAGCTTGTGACCACTGGCTTACCTCCTAGCTGGGTCTCTATAGTAGTGTAGTGTCAGTTTGTTAATAAATTAAATGATTGCTGCCTCTCCAGTGTCCAGTGCCATTCTGCTCCTATTTAGACCCTCTAAATCACACGTTGCTCTGCATAACCCACAAGTGGCTTTTACAATATGATCAGAGTCTCAATAGACTTAAATTGTACAACTAATTTCTCACTCACACATTGAGAGCACTATGATCCAGAAAATCAAAAAGGATATTTACTATGTTATTCTGCAATTACAAATGATTTGAACCAATATTTATTGGCATTTTAGGGTTACTAAGACATGACATCTAATGGTTTCTGAAGAATCAATTAGAAAAAGAGCAGAAGATATAGAGTACGAAATGTACATTCAGTGCTGTGGAATTAGTACACGATATAAGATCAAATATATTAGTCTTCAGTTTAATTTAAAAGACCTGAAAAATAAAGTAATTCACAATCTGTAATTTATTTTTATGCAGTGATAAAACTTAAACCTTATAAAGTTTCACAGTGTTTGAGATATAATCGGATTCTGGGTATTCCATCATTCTACCAAACAAAGTCTTTTTACCTAATGACATTTTGTTTTACGTTTTTCTAAATGCCCTTTGGAGTTGGGTCACCACCTCCAGCAAACACCTAGGCTGGGTCTCCACCACTGTGAAGCTCCAATGAAGGGTGACAAACATAAGCAAAGTACTGGACATGATATATATTGTACATAGGAGAGCAAAACATTAAGCCAATAGTAGTTACCCTTTCTGTACTTGTACAAATACAACTAGGATTCATTTTCTCCCTTGCCGTATTGAATTTACTTGTTATTCTGATCCTTATTTCCATTAAAAAATATAATTCTCCCATTGCCCTTCTCCTTTCCTTTCCCCCTTCTTATTTATAAGTATTTTTTTAATGATTTTCTGGTTATTTCAAATATAATGGCTATGCAGGTTGTAGTGTAGTTGTGCTTGTTTTGAAAATCAATCAAAACTATGGAAAATATAAAATGATGTATGAATAAATCTTACTTGACATTGTAACCCACTTATAACATTGTAATACACCTCAGCTAAGACAGACAATGTCATCATAATAGTTGATGACATCACAGGAACTAGAAATTCCACTGTGTAAGCTCAGAATTTCAGTCTTCACAGACTCCAGCAAGCAACCGCATCTCCTTTGTAACCAGCTAGTTTTTTTTATTTATTTTATTAGGCTTTTAACTCTGGAAAGATCACGAGGAAGGAAGTACAAAAAGGGAAATAAAGATGAAAGAACATATTGAAAAATGGCTTTGAAGGGAAGAAACCATCAACTTGCAGTGCTTGATTTCCAGCATCAACAATGTAATGGGGTGGAATGCCTTTGGAACTGAAGTACTCAGTTGAATTGTTAACATTGGTAAACTATTGGGATAGGTAGCCACTACCAGCATCCTACTGGGTTAGGTTATGTCTACCTTTAGTAAAAATCCTGGGTTGGAATGCCAAAACTAGTGAAAAACCGGCTGGATTGCTACCACTAGCAAAAAGTTGGGCTGAATTGTCACCACTAGTGAAAAATTCGGCTGGATTGCTATCATTGGTAAATTTCTTGGTTTGATGACAATACTATGAATATCGTGGCTGGTTCAGCATTATTAGAGAATTAACAGGTTGGATCACCGCTACTGAAAAAGTACTGGGTTGTGTTGCCTCTACAGGAACTCTAGTGAACTGAATCGGCAAACCTGCTGAACTATTGGTTTGGGTGGAAACCATCTATGAAATTGTGAGTCCTTATCACCAGTGACCTACTGAGATATGGCATAACTAATGATGAACTACTGGGCTAGCTTGTGACCACTGGCTTACCTCCTAGCTGGGTCTCTATAGTAGTGTAGTGTCAGTTTGTTAATAAATTCAATGATTGCTGCCTCCAGTGTCTAGTGCCATTCTGCTCCTATTTAGACCCTCTAAATCACACGGTGCTCTGCATAACCCACAAGTGGCTTTTACAATATGACCAGAGTCTCAATAGACTTAAATTGTACAACTAATTTCTCACTCACACATTGAGAGCACTATCATCCAGAAAATCAAAAAGGATATTTACTATGTTATTCTGCAAGTACAAATTATTTGAACCAATATTTATTGGCATTTTAGGGTTACTAAGACATGACATCTAATGGTTTCTGAAGAATCAATTAGAAAAAGAGCAGAAGATATAGAGTACGAAATGTACATTCAGTGCTGTGGAATTAGTACACAATATAAGATCAAATATATTAGTCTTCAGTTTAATTTAAAAGACCTGAAAAATAAAGTAATTCACAATCTGTAATTTATTTTTATGCAGTGATAAAACTTAAACCTTATAAAGTTTCACAGTGTTTGAGATATAATCGGATTCTGGGTATTCCATCATTCTACCAAACAAAGTCTTTTTACCTAATGACATTTTGTTTTACGTCTTTCTAAATGCCCTTTGGAGTTGGGTCACCACCTCCAGCAAACACCTAGGCTGGGTCTCCACCACTGTGAAGCTCCAATGAAGGGTCACAAACATAAGCAAAGTACTGGACATGATATATATTGTACATAGGAGAGCAAAACATTAAGCCAATAGTAGTTACCCTTTCTGTACTTGTACAAATACAACTAGGATTAATTTTCTCCCTTACCGTATTGAATTTACTTGTTATTATGATCCTTATTTCCATTAAAAAATATAATTCTCCCATTGCCCTTCTCCTTTCCTTTCCCCCTTCTTATTTATAAGTATTTTTTTAATGATTTTCTGGTTATTTCAAATATAATGGCTATGCAGGTTGTAGTGTAGTTGTGCTTGTTTTGAAAATCAATCAAAACTATTGTGAGGTAGCAACCGGGGAACCCGCTTGCAAAACGACAAGAACACGTGTTTATAAGTTAACCAATGTCTACCCGTTTATTTTCACATATTAACAACATAACCCGGGTAGCATGTTTGACACATATCACATTGATTAACAACACTTTACATAAATACACCATCCATTTTACATTTAACATCACATAACACTTATATTGCACATAACGTTTTATAGTAACCCGGGACCTGTAACCATCTCTGTCCCCATTGGAGCTCTACCAACAGCTCCCGGGTGGCTACGGCCTCCGGCCTACTTACACTATACATAAGTTACATTACGATGATGACCCTTCCGGGTTCATAACAGGGATTGGCAAACCCTAGTAACCCGGGGCTGCGGCCTCCGGCCTAACCACGCGTTACACAGTACGGGAGCCCTTCTAACCCCTGCTTCTGACCTTCGTTACATACGCCTCAACGGGCCCTGTGGGTCCCAATGGCGGTACCTGCCGCCTGGCTTTAGTCCCCCAGCATGATGATATACATTCACCCGTAGTCAGGAATCCTGCCTGACCGGGACCTTACACACCGTATGTGATCCATCATTCAAACGTCCATGGATCACACACCTGCTCACAGCCCACATCCATGGACTGTGGCCCCTCCATGGCCCATTACAGGGATTGGCAAACCATAGGAGACGGGAACCTCTACATCCGTTACCTACTGGAGCCCTCTTACCCCTGTCTCTGGCACCACAGGCACACTCACCCCATTAGAGGTCGTGGTTGAGGGACGGGTACCCTCTGCAAGCAGCAGGGCAAGCCTCCCTCTCGTCCCAAGGACGGAACGCCTCCAACATCATCCATACCAGCTGGGTCACTGTCTCTCCACATTATTATACATGGGTCTTACATCGGTCATCATCTCTCATTCAGGGCCATTACTTACGCCCTCATACACATAGTTCATCGGGTCCCTTAACTGAGTACTCTGACTCGGACCCAAAGGCGGTCTATGCCCACCTGGCACACTACATACAATTGCCTCCAAGGGCTACATACATTCCGGTTCATCAGGACCTTTAACGGACTCCACTGAGTCGGTCCCAAGGGCGGTCTATACTCGCCTAACATGATTTACGCACACCAGGTGCACAGTTCACACTATCGCTCGGGAACTGCTTTCTTACCGGGCACGGATCCGGGTCTCGCTACCTGGGTCACAGGTTCCACCAGGCATCCCCACAGGCTCCTTTCCCGGGCGTGTTTCACCCCACGCCCGGTCTAGCGTCCACGGGTCAACCACGGCTTCCCCCTCTAGGTGCGGACACGACCACGGACCTCGGCACCGGCATGGAGCTAGCATGCTCCCATCATGTCATGCACACAAAGCCTTGGACTGCTCTGCACTCAGGCTGGTCTCAGTTTCCATCTGACTCAATCTCAGCTTCCAGGATCAAGCTCAGCCTCCAAAATGAATCTATCTCACAATCACTCAGGTGGCCGGCTCTTATCGTGCCAGCCACTCCCACATGGACACACACCCTCAGCTGCTGTTAATCAGCCTGTCACACAGCTCAGGTTAACTCCCTGTGTTCCGGGTTGTCAGCACTCACTCATTACATCCTATTCCTCATGGACTCCTCGATCTCTTCTCACTCTCACTGCCGCTCATTAGTCTCATGAAACCTCATTGTGTTTAGGTTGGTTCACACAGTATTATCATCACAGGAAAACCGGCCAGTGTGCACAGGATCATCCTCTGATCCTACATGTGATGTACCCCGGCCATGCGGATCATGCCGGCGGTGCCTCACACTATGGAAAATATAAAATTATATATGAAGAAATCTGACTTGACATTGTAACCCACTTATAACATTGTAATACACCTCAGCTAAGACAGACAATGTCATCATAATAGTTGATGACATCACAGGAACTAGAAATTCCACTGTGTAAGCTCAGAATTTCACTGTGTAAGCTCAGAATTTCAGTCTTCACAGACTCCAGCAAGCAACCGCATCTCCTTTGTAACCAGCTAGTTTTTTCATTTATTTTATTAGGCTTTTAACTCTGGAAAGATCACGGGGAATTAAGGACAAAAAAGGGAATAAAGATGAAAGAACATATTGAAAAATGGCTTTGAAGGGAAGAAACCATCAACTTGCAGTACTTGATATCCAGCATCAAGAATGTAATGGGGTGGAATCCCATTGGAAATGAAGTACTCAGTAGGATTGATAACATTGGTAAACTATTGGGGTAGGTAGCCACTACCAGCATCCTACTGGGTTATGTCTACCATTAGTAAAAATCCTGTGTTGGAATGCCAAAACTAGTGAAAAACCGGGCTGGATTGCTACCACTAGCGAAAAGTTGGGCTGAATTGTCACCACTAGTGAAAAACTCGGCTGGATTGCTAGTATTGGTAAATTTCTTGTTTGGGATGACAACACTATGAATCTCATGGCTGGTTCAGCATTATCAGAGAATTAACAGGTTGGATCACCGCTACAGGAAAAGTACTGGGCTGTCTCACCTCTACAGGCACTCTAGTGAACTGAATCAGGAAACCTGCTGAACTATTGGTTTGGGTGGAAACCATCTATGAGATTATGAGTCCTTATCACCAGTGAACTACTGAGATATGGCATAACTAATGGTGAACTATTGGGCTAGCTTGTGACCACTGGCTTACCTCCTAGCTGGGTCTCTATAGTAGTGTAGTGTCAGTTTGTTAAGAAATTCACTGATTGCTGCCTCTCCAGTGTCCAGTGCCATTCTGCTCCTATTTAGACCCTCTAAATCACACGGTGCTCTGCATAACCCACAAGTGGCTTTTACAATATGATCAGAGTCTCAATAGACTTAAATTGTACAACTAATTTCTCACTCACACATTGAGAGCACTATGATCCAGAAAATCAAAAAGGATATTTACTATGTTATTCTGCAATTACAAATGATTTGAACCAATATTTATTGGCATTTTAGGGTTACTAAGACATGACATCTAATGGTTTCTGAAGAATCAATTAGAAAAAGAGCAGAAGATATAGAGTACGAAATGTACATTCAGTGCTGTGGAATTAGTACACGATATAAGATCAAATATATTAGTCTTCAGTTTAATTTAAAAGACCTGAAAAATAAAGTAATTCACAATCTGTAATTTATTTTTATGCAGTGATAAAACTTAAACCTTATAAAGTTTCACAGTGTTTGAGATATAATCGGATTCTGGGTATTCCATCATTCTACCAAACAAAGTCTTTTTACCTAATGACATTTTGTTTTACGTTTTTCTAAATGCCCTTTGGAGTTGGGTCACCACCTCCAGCAAACACCTAGGCTGGGTCTCCACCACTGTGAAGCTCCAATGAAGGGTGACAAACATAAGCAAAGTACTGGACATGATATATATTGTACATAGGAGAGCAAAACATTAAGCCAATAGTAGTTACCCTTTCTGTACTTGTACAAATACAACTAGGATAATTTTCTCCCTTGCCGTATGAATTTACTTGTTATTTGATCCTTATTCCATAAAATATATCTCATTGCCCTCTCCTTTCTTCCCTTCTTATTAATATTTTTTTAATGATTTCTGGTTATTCAAATATAATCTATGCAGGTCTAGTGTAGTTGTTGTTTGAAATATCAAACTAGAAATATAAAATATTATGAAAATCTTACTTGACATTTAACCCACTATAACATTGTAATACACCCAGCTAAGACAGACAATGTCATCATAATATTGATGACATCACAGGAACTAGAATTCCACTGTGTAAGCTCAGATTCAGTCTCAGACTCAGCAAGCAACCGCATCTCCTTGTAACCAGCAGTTTTTATTATTTTATTAGCTTAACTCTGAAGATCACGGGAGAAGACAAAAGGAATAAAATGAAAAACAATTGAAATGGCTTTGAAGGAAGAACCATCAATTGCAGTACTTGATATCAGCATCAACAATGTAATGGTGAACCCATTGAATGAAGTACTCATGATTGATAACATTGAAACTATGGGTAGGTACCACTACCAGCATCCTACTGGTTAGTCTACCATTATAAAAATCTGTGGAATGCAAAACTAGTGAAACCGGCTGGATTGCTACCACTAGCAAGTTGGTGATTGTCACCACTAGTGAAACTCGCTGATTGCTATATGGTAAATTCTGTTGGGATGACAACACTATGAATCTCGTGGCTGTTCAGCATTATCAAGAATTAACAGTGGATCACCGCACAGAAAGTACGGTGTCTCCTCTACAGGCACTCTAGTGAACTGAATCGAACTGCTGAATGTTGTGAAACCATCTATAAATTGGAGTCCTTATCACCAGTGACTACTGAATATGCATAACTAAGTGAACTATTGCTAGCTGTACACTGCTTACCTCACTGGTCTCATAGTAGTGTAGTGTCGTTTGTTAAAAATTATGATGCTGCTCTCAGTGTCCAGGCCATTCTGCCCTATTTAGACCTCTAAATCACACGTGCTCTCATAACCCACAGTGCTTACAATAACAGAGTCTCATAGACTTAAATTGTACAACTAATTTCTCACTCACACATTGAGAGCACTATGACCAGAAAATCAAAAAGGATATTTACTATGTTATTCTGCAAATACAAATGATTAACCAATATTAATTGCATTTTAGGGTCTAATCATGACACTAATGGTTCTGAAGAATCAATTAGAAAAAGCAAGATATAGTAACGAATGTAATTACAGGCTTAATATACACATATAAGATCAATATATTAGTCTTCAGTTTAATTTAAAAACCTGAAAAATAAAGTTATTCACAATCTTAATTTGATTTTATGCATGATAAAACAAACTTTAGTTTCACAAGTGTTAGATATATGATTTGTATTCCATCATTCTACAAAAGCCCTTTTGAGATGGCATCTTACTCTACAAACACGCTGGTTCTCAATCCCTTTGGAAGTGTCACCACTCAGGCAAACATAGCAGTACTGGACATGTAATATGAATGGTGACAAAACATAAGCAAAGTATGAATGATATATTTTTACATGAGCAAAACATACAGGATATAGTTTACCCTTCGTACGTATTCAATATACAACTATGATTAATTTTTCCTTCCAGTTTTGAATTTACTTGCTATTCGACCTTTATTTCCATTAAAAAATAAATTTTCCTTTGCCTTCTCTCGGTCCTTTCCCATTCTATTTATAAGATTTTTTTAAGATTTTCTGTTTTTAAATAATACTATCAGGAATCTAGTGAAATATGAAATGTTTTGAAATCATAAAACTATAAATAGTAATATGTAAACAAATCTTATGACATTTAATAACCCACTATAACATGACAATCACTCAAACTAAGACAGACAATCATCAAACTAGTGAATTCCATCACAGGAACTAGAATTCTACTGTGTAATCAGAATTCCAGTCTACACAGACTCCAGCTTTAGCAACCAGCATCTCTTTTGTACATTAGTTTTTGTATTTATTTATTAAGGCTTATAAGCTCTGGAAAAGATCACGGGGAATAAGGACAAAGAACGATATAAAAATTGAAGGAAGATAGAAAAATGCTTGAAGGTAAGAAACCATCAACTTGATACTGTATCCGAGCATCACAATGTAATGTGGAATCCATTGAATGAAGTACTCAGTTGATTGATAACATTGGTAAACTATTGGGGTAGTAGCCACTACCAGCATCCTTGGTTATGTCTACCATTAGTAAAAATCCTGTGTTGGAATGCCAAAACTAGTGAAAAACCGGGCTGGATTGCTACCACACAAACGAAAGTTGGGCTGAATTGTCACCACTAGTGAAAAATCGGCTGGATTGCTATATTGGTAAATTTCTTGTTTAGGGATACAAATCTGGCTTGAATCTTAGAGGTTCAGCATTGATCACCGACATGAAAGATTGGAGTCTGCTACAAAAAGGAACTCTAGGCTTCCACTTACACGGCACCAAGCTGAACTTGAATCATGGAAACCTGCTGAACCTATTGTTAGGTGAACCATCTATGATTTAGTCCTTATCACCAGTAAACCTACTGAGATATGGCATAAACTAATGGGTGAACTATTGCTAGGCTTTACCACTAGCTATCCTCCAGTGGTGTCTATAGTAGTGTATATACATTTGTTGATCATGATCTGCCTCTCAGTGTCCATGCATTCTCTCCTATTTAGACCCTCTAAATCACACGGTGCTCGCATAACCCACAAGTGGCTTTTACAATATGATCAGAGTCTCAATAGACTTAAATTGTACAACTAATTTCTCACTCACACATTGAGAGCACTATGATCCAGAAAATCAAAAAGGATATTTACTATGTTATTCTGCAATTACAAATGATTTGAACCAATATTTATTGGCATTTTAGGGTTACTAAGACATGACATCTAATGGTTTCTGAAGAATCAATTAGAAAAAGAGCAGAAGATATAGAGTACGAAATGTACATTCAGTGCTGTGGAATTAGTACACGATATAAGATCAAATATATTAGTCTTCAGTTTAATTTAAAAGACCTGAAAAATAAAGTAATTCACAATCTGTAATTTATTTTTATGCAGTGATAAAACTTAAACCTTATAAAGTTTCACAGTGTTTGAGATATAATCGGATTCTGGGTATTCCATCATTCTACCAAACAAAGTCTTTTTACCTAATGACATTTTGTTTTACGTCTTTCTAAATGCCCTTTGGAGTTGGGTCACCACTCCAGCAAACACCTAGGCTGGGTCTCCACCACTGTGAAGCTCCAATGAAGGGTGACAAACATAAGCAAAGTACTGGACATGATATATATTGTACATAGGAGAGCAAAACATTAAGCCAATAGTAGTTACCCTTTCTGTACTTGTACAAATACAACTAGGATTAATTTTCTCCCTTGCCGTATTGAATTTACTTGTTATTATGATCCTTATTTCCATTAAAAAATATAATTCTCCCATTGCCCTTCTCCTTTCCTTTCCCCCTTCTTATTTATAAGTATTTTTTTAATGATTTTCTGGTTATTTCAAATATAATAGCTATGCAGGTTCTAGTGTAGTTGTGCTTGTTTTGAAAATCAATCAAAACTATGGAAAATATAAAATTATGTATGAATAAATCTGTACTTGACATTGTAACCCACTTATAACATTGTAATACACCTCAGCTAAGACAGACAATGTCATCATAATAGTTGATGACATCACAGGAACTAGAATTCCACTGTGTAAGCTCAGAATTTCAGTCTTCACAGACTCCAGCAAGCAACCGCATCTCCTTTGTAACCAGCTAGTTTTTTTATTTATTTTATTAGGCTTTTAACTCTGGAAAGATCACGGGGAATTAAGGACAAAAAAGGGAATAAAGATGAAAGAACATATTGAAAAATGGCTTTGAAGGGAAGAAACCATCAACTTGCAGTACTTGATATCCAGCATCAACAATGTAATGGGGTGGAATCCCATTGGAAATGAAGTACTCAGTAGGATTGATAACATTGGTAAACTATTGGGGTAGGTAGCCACTACCAGCATCCTACTGGGTTATGTCTACCATTAGTAAAAATCCTGTGTTGGAATGCCAAAACTAGTGAAAAACCGGGCTGGATTGCTACCACTAGCGAAAAGTTGGGCTGAATTGTCACCACTAGTGAAAAACTCGGCTGGATTGCTAGTATTGGTAAATTTCTTGTTTGGGATGACAACACTATGAATCTCGTGGCTGGTTCAGCATTATCAGAGAATTAACAGGTTGGATCACCGCTACAGGAAAAGTACTGGGCTGTCTCACCTCTACAGGCACTCTAGTGAACTGAATCAGGAAACCTGCTGAACTATTGGTTTGGGTGGAAACCATCTATGAAATTGTGAGTCCTTATCACCAGTGACCTACTGAGATATGGCATAACTAATGTGAACTATTGGGCTAGCTTGTGACCACTGGCTTACCTCCTAGCTGGGTCTCTATAGTAGTGTAGTGTCAGTTTGTTAATAAATTAAATGATTGCTGCCTCTCCAGTGTCCAGTGCCATTCTGCTCCTATTTAGACCCTCTAAATCACACGGTGCTCTGCATAACCCACAAGTGGCTTTTACAATATGATCAGAGTCTCAATAGACTTAAATTGTACAACTAATTTCTCACTCACACATTGAGAGCACTATGATCCAGAAAATCAAAAAGGATATTTACTATGTTATTCTGCAATTACAAATGATTTGAACCAATATTTATTGGCATTTTAGGGTTACTAAGACATGACATCTAATGGTTTTCGAAGAATCAATTAGAAAAAGAGCAGAAGATATAGAGTACGAAATGTACATTCAGTGCTGTGGAATTAGTACACGATATAAGATCAAATATATTAGTCTTCAGTTTAATTTAAAAGACCTGAAAAATAAAGTAATTCACAATCTGTAATTTATTTTTATGCAGTGATAAAACTTAAACCTTATAAAGTTTCACAGTGTTTGAGATATAATCGGATTCTGGGTATTCCATCATTCTACCAAACAAAGTCTTTTTACCTAATGACATTTTGTTTTACGTTTTTCTAAATGCCCTTTGGAGTTGGGTCACCACCTCCAGCAAACACCTAGGCTGGGTCTCCACCACTGTGAAGCTCCAATGAAGGGTGACAAACATAAGCAAAGTACTGGACATGATATATATTGTACATAGGAGAGCAAAACATTAAGCCAATAGTAGTTACCCTTTCTGTACTTGTACAAATACAACTAGGATTAATTTTCTCCCTTGCCGTATTGAATTTACTTGTTATTCTGATCCTTATTTCCATTAAAAAATATAATTCTGCCATTGCCCTTCTCCTTTCCTTTCCCCTTCTTATTTATAAGTATTTTTTTAATGATTTTCTGGTTATTTCAAATATAATAGCTATGCAGGTTCTAGTGTAGTTGTGATTGTTTTGAAAATCAATAAAAACTATGGAAATATAAAATGATGTATGAATAAATCTTACTTGACATTGTAACCCACTTATAACATTGTAATACACCTCAGCTAAGACAGACAATGTCATCATAATAGTTGATGACATCACAGGAACTAGAATTCCACTGTGTAAGCTCAGAATTTCAGTCTTCACAGACTCCAGCAAGCAACCGCATCTCCTTTGTAACCAGCTAGTTTTTCTATTTATTTTATTAGGCTTTTAACTCTGGAAAGATCACGGGGAAGGAAGGACAAAAAGGGGAATAAAGATGAAAGAACATATTGAAAAATGGCTTTGAAGGGAAGAAACCATCAACTTGCAGTACTTGATATCCAGCATCAACAATGTAATGGGGTGGAATCCCATTGGAACTGAAGTACTCAGTTGGAATTGATAACATTGGTAAACTATTGGGGTAGGTAGCCACTACCAGCATCCTACTGGGTTAGGTTATGTCTACCTTTAGTAAAAATCCTGGGTTGGAATGCCAAAACTAGTGAAAAAACCGGGCTGGATTGCTACCACTAGCAAAAAGTTGGGCTGAATTGTCACCACTAGTGAAAAATTCGGCTGGATTGCTATCATTGGTAAATTTCTTGGTTTGATGACAATACTATGAATATCGTGGCTGGTTCAGCATTATTAGAGAATTAACAGGTTGGATCACCGCTACTGAAAAAGTACTGGGTTGTGTTGCCTCTACAGGAACTCTAGTGAACTGAATCGGCAAACCTGCTGAACTATTGGTTTGGGTGGAAACCATCTATGAAATTGTGAGTCCTTATCACCAGTGACCTACTGAGATATGGCATAACTAATGATGAACTACTGGGCTAGCTTGTGACCACTGGCTTACCTCCTAGCTAGGTCTCTATAGTAGTGTAGTGTCAGTTTGTTAATAAATTCAATGATTGCTGCCTCTCCAGTGTCTAGTGCCATTCTGCTCCTATTTAGACCCTCTAAATCACACGGTGCTCTGCATAACCCACAAGTGGCTTTTACAATATGACCAGAGTCTCAATAGACTTAAATTGTACAACTAATTTCTCACTCACACATTGAGAGCACTATGATCCAGAAAATCAAAAAGGATATTTACTATGTTATTCTGCAATTACAAATGATTTGAACCAATATTTATTGGCATTTTAGGGTTACTAAGACATGACATCTAATGGTTTCTGAAGAATCAATTAGAAAAAGAGCAGAAGATATAGAGTACGAAATGTACATTCAGTGCTGTGGAATTAGTACACGATATAAGATCAAATATATTAGTCTTCAGTTTAATTTAAAAGACCTGAAAAATAAAGTAATTCACAATCTGTAATTTATTTTTATGCAGTGATAAAACTTAAACCTTATAAAGTTTCACAGTGTTTGAGATATAATCGGATTCTGGGTATTCCATCATTCTACCAAACAAAGTCTTTTTACCTAATGACATTTTGTTTTACGTCTTTCTAAATGCCCTTTGGAGTTGGGTCACCACTTCCAGCAAACACCTAGGCTGGGTCTCCACCACTGTGAAGCTCCAATGAAGGGTGACAAACATAAGCAAAGTACTGGACATGATATATATTGTACATAGGAGAGCAAAACATTAAGCCAATAGTAGTTACCTTTCTGTACTTGTACAAATACAACTAGGATTAATTTTCTCCCTTGCCGTATTGAATTTACTTGTTATTATGATCCTTATTTCCATTAAAAAATATAATTCTCCCATTGCCCTTCTCCTTTCCTTTCCCCTTCTTATTTATAAGTATTTTTTTAATGATTTTCTGGTTATTTCAAATATAAAGCTATGCAGGTTCTAGTGATTGTGCTTGTTTTGAAAATCAATCAAACTATGGAAAATATAAAATTATATAAAATCTTACTTTACATTGTAACCCACTATAACATTGTAATACACCTCAGCTAAGACAGACAATTCATCATAATAGTTGATGACTCACAGAAACAGAATTCCACTGTGTAAGCTCAGAATTTCAGTTTCAAGACTCCAGCAAGCAACCCATCTCCTTTGTACCAGCTAGTTGTTTTTTATTTATTAGCTTTAACTCTGGAAAGATCACGGGAAGGAAGACAAAAGGAATAAAGATGAAAGAACATATTAAAAATGCTTTGAAGGAAGAAACCATCAACTTGCATCTTGATATCCAGCATCAACAATGTAAATGGAATCCCATTGAATGAATACTCATGGATTATAACATTGGTAAACTATTGGTAGTAGCCACTACCACATCCTACTGGTGTATGTCTACCATTATAAAAATCCTGGTTGAATGCCAAAACTAGTGAAAAACCGGGCTGAATTGCTACCACTAGCGAAAAGTTGGGCTGAATTGTCACCACTAGTGAAAAACTCGGCTGGATTGCTATAATTGGTAAATTTCTTGTTTGGGATACAACACTATGAATCTCGTGGCTGGTTCAGCATTATCAGAGAATTAACAAGGTTGGATCACCGCTACAGAAAAGTACTGGCTGTCTCACCTCTACAGGCACTCTAGTGAACTGAATCAGCAAACCTGCTGAACTATTGGTTTGGGTGGAAACCATCTATGAAATTGTGAGTCCTTATCACCAGTGACACTACTGAATATGGCATAACTAATGATGAACTATTGGCTAGCTTGTGACCACTGGCTTACCTCCTAGCTGGGTCTCTATAGTAGTGTAGTGTCAGTTTGTTAATAAATTCAATGATTGCTGCCTCTCCAGTGTCCAGTGCCATTCTGCTCCTATTTAGACCCTCTAAATCACACGGTGCTCTGCATAACCCACAAGTGGCTTTTACAATATGACCAAGTCTCAATAGACTTAATTGTACAACTAATTTCTCACTCACACATTGAGAGCACTATGATCCAGAAAATCAAAAAGGATATTTACTATGTTATTCTGCAATTACAATGATTTGAACCGATATTTATTGGCATTTTAGGGTTACTAAGACATGACATCTAATGGTTTCTGAAGAATCAATTAGAAAAAGAGCAGAAGATATAGAGTACGAAATGTACATTCAGTGCTGTGGAATTAGTACACGATATAAGATCAAATATATTAGTCTTCAGTTTAATTTAAAAGACCTGAAAAATAAAGTAATTCACAATCTGTAATTTATTTTTATGCAGTGATAAAACTTAAACCTTATAAAGTTTCACAGTGTTTAAGATATAATCGGATTCTGGGTATTCCATCATTCTACCAAACAAAGTCTTTTTACCTAATGACATTTTGTTTTACGTTTTTCTAAATGCCCTTTGGAGTTGGGTCACCACCTCCAGCAAACACCTAGGCTGGGTCTCCACCACTGTGCAGCTCCAATGAAGGGTGACAAACATAAGCAAAGTACTGGACATGATATATATTGTACATAGGAGAGCAAAACATTAAGCCAATAGTAGTTACCCTTTCTGTACTTGTACAAATACAACTAGGATTAATTTTCTCCCTTGCCGTATTGAATTTACTTGTTATTCTGATCCTTATTTCCATTAAAAAATATAATTCTCCCATTGCCCTTCTCCTTTCCTTTCCCCCTTCTTATTTATAAGTATTTTTTTAATGATTTTCTGGTTATTTCAAATATAATAGCTATGCAGGTTCTAGTGTAGTTGTGCTTGTTTTGAAAATAAATCAAAACTATGGAAAATATAAAATGATGTATGAATAAATCTTACTTGACATTGTAACCCACTTATAACATTGTAATACACCTCAGCTAAGACAGACAATGTCATCATAATAGTTGATGACATCACAGGAACTAGGAATTCCACTGTGTAAGCTCAGAATTTCAGTCTTCACAGACTCCAGCAAGCAACCGCATCTCCTTTGTAACCAGCTAGTTTTTTTATTTATTTTATTAGGCTTTTAACTCTGGAAAGATCACGGGGAAGGAAGGACAAAAAGGGGAATAAAGATGAAAGAACATATTGAAAAATGGCTTTGAAGGGAAGAAACCATCAACTTGCAGTACTTGATATCCAGCATCAACAATGTAATGGGGTGGAATCCCATTGGAACTGAAGTACTCAGTTGGATTGATAACATTGGTAAACTATTGGGGTAGGTAGCCACTACCAGCATCCTACTGGGTTATGTCTACCATTAGTAAAAATCCTGGGTTGGAATGCCAAAACTAGTGAAAAACCGGGCTGGATTGCTACCACTAGCGAAAAGTTGGGCTGAATTGTCACCACTAGTGAAAAACTCGGCTGGATTGCTAGTATTGGTAAATTTCTTGTTTGGGATAACAACACTATGAATCTCGTGGCTGGTTCAGCATTATCAGAGAATTAACAGGTTGGATCACCGCTACAGGAAAAGTACTGGGCTGTCTTACCTCTACAGGCACTCTAGTGAACTGAATCAGCAAACCTGCTGAACTATTGGTTTGGGTGGAAACCATCTATGAAATTGTGAGTCCTTATCACCAGTGAACTACTGAGATATGGCATAACTAATGGTGAACTATTGGGCTAGCTTGTGACCACTGGCATACCTCCTAGCTGGGTCTCTATAGTAGTGTAGTGTCAGTTTGTTAAGAAATTCACTGATTGCTGCCTCTCCAGTGTCCAGTGCCATTCTGCTCCTATTTAGACCCTCTAAATCACACGGTGCTCTGCATAACCCACAAGTGGCTTTTGCAATATGACCAGAGTCTCTATAGACTTACATTGTACAAGTAATTTCTCACTCACACATTGAGAGCACTATGATCCAGAGAATCAAAAAGGATATTTACTATGTTATTCTGCAATTACACATGATTTGAACCGATATTTATTGGAATTTTAGGGTTACTAAGACATGACATCTAATGGTTTCTAAAGAATCAATAAGAAAAAGAGCAGAAGATATAGAGTACGAAATGTACATTCAGTGCTGTGGATTAGTACACGATATAAGATCAAATATCTTAGTCTTCAGTTTAATTTAAAAGACCTGAAAAATAAGGTAATTCACAATCTGTAATTTATTTTTATGCAGTGATAAAACTTAAACCTTATAAAGTTTCACAGTGTTTGAGATATAATCGGATTCTGGGTATTCCATCATTCTACCAAAGAAAGTCTTTTTACCTAATGACATTTTGTTTTACATTTTTGTAAATGCCCTTTGGAGTTGGGTCACCACCACCAGCAAACAGCTAGGCTGGGTCTCCACCACTGTGAAGCTCCAATGAAGGGTGACAAACATAAGCAAAGTACTGGACATGATATATATTGTACATAGGAGAGCAAAACATTAAGCCAATAGTAGTTATCCTTCCTGTACTTGTTCAAATAGAACTAGGATTAATTTTCTCCCTTGCCGTATTGAATTTACTTGTTATTCTGATCCTTATTTCCATCAATAAATATAATTCTCCCATTGCCCTTCTCCTTTCCTTTCCCCCTTCCTTTCCCCCTTCTTATTTATAAGTATTTTTTTAATGATATTCTGGTTATTTCAAATATAATGGCTATGCAGGTTCTAGTGTAGTTGTGCTTGTTTTGAAAATCAATCAAAACTATGGAAAATATAAAATGATGTATGAATAAATCTTACTTGACATTGTAACCCACTTATAACATTGTAATACACCACAGCTAAGACAGACAATGTCATCATAATAGTTGATGACATCACAGGAACTAGAAATTCCACTGTGGAAGCTCAGAATTTTAGTCTTCACAGACTCCAGCGAGCAACCGCATCTCCTTTGTAACCAGCTAGTTTTTTCATTTATTTTCTTAGGCTTTTAACTCTGGAAAGATCACGAAGAAGGAAGTACAAAAAGGGAAATAAAGATGAAAGAACATATTGAAAAATGGCTTTGAAGGGAAGAAACCATCAACTTGCAGTGCTTGATTTCCAGCATCAACAATGTAATGGGGTGGAATGCCTTTGGAACTGAAGTACTCAGTTGAATTGTTAACATTGGTAAACTATTGGGATAGGTAGCCACTACCAGCATCCTACTGGGTTAGGTTATGTCTACCTTTAGTAAAAATCCTGGGTTGGAATGCCAAAACTAGTGAAAAACCGGGCTGGATTGCTACCACTAGCAAAAAGTTGGGCTGAATTGTCACCACTAGTGAAAAATTCGGCTGGATTGCTATCATTGGTAAATTTCTTGGTTTGATGACAATACTATGAATATCGTGGCTGGTTCAGCATTATTAGAGAATTAACAGGTTGGATCACCGCTACTGAAAAAGTACTGGGTTGTGTTGCCTCTACAGGAACTCTAGTGAACTGAATCGGCAAACCTGCTGAACTATTGGTTTGGGTGGAAACCATCTATGAAATTGTGAGTCCTTATCACCAGTGACCTACTGAGATATGGCATAACTAATGATGAACTATTGGGCTAGCTTGTGACCACTGGCTTACCTCCTAGCTGGGTCTCCATAGTAGTGTAGTGTCAGTTTGTTAATAAATTCAATGATTGCTGCCTCTTCAGTGTCCAGTGCCATTCTGCTCCTATTTAGACCCTCTAAATCACACGGTGCTCTGCATAACCCACAAGTGGCTTTTACAATATGACCAGAGTCTCAATAGACTTAAATTGTACAACTAATTTCTCACTCACACATTGAGAGCACTATGATCCAAAAAATCAAAAAGGATATTTACTATGTTATTCTGCAATTACAAATGATTTGAACCAATATTTATTGGCATTTTAGGGTTACTAAGACATGACATCTAATGGTTTCTGAAGAATCAATTAGAAAAAGAGCAGAAGATATAGAGTACGAAATGTACATTCAGTGCTGTGGAATTAGTACACGATATAAGATCAAATATATTAGTCTTCAGTTTAATTTAAAAGACCTGAAAAATAAAGTAATTCACAATCTGTAATTTATTTTTATGCAGTGATAAAACTTAAACCTTATAAAGTTTCACAGTGTTTGAGATATAATCGGATTCTGGGTATTCCATCATTCTACCAAAGAAAGTCTTTTTACCTAATGACATTTTGTTTTACGTCTTTCTAAATGCCCTTTGGAGTTGGGTCACCACCTCCAGCAAACACCTAGGCTGGGTCTCCACCACTGTGAAGCTCCAATGAAGGGTGACAAACATAAGCAAAGTACTGGACATGATATATATTGTACATAGGAGAGCAAAACATTAAGCCAATAGTAGTTACCCTTTCTGTACTTGTACAAATACAACTAGGATTAATTTTCTCCCTTGCCGTATTGAATTTACTTGTTATTATGATCCTTATTTCCATTAAAAAATATAATTCTCCCATTGCCCTTCTCCTTTCCTTTCCCCCTTCTTATTTATAAGTATTTTTTTAACGATTTTCTGGTTATTTCAAATATAATGGCTATGCAGGTTGTAGTGTAGTTGTGCTTGTTTTGAAAATCAATCAAAACTATGGAAAATATAAAATTATATATGAAGAAATCTGACTTGACATTGTAACCCACTTATAACATTGTAATACACCTCAGCTAAGACAGACAATGTCATCATAATAGTTGAAGACATCACAGGAACTAGAAATTCCACTGTGTAAGCTCAGAATTTCAGTCTTCACAGACTCCAGCGAGCAACCGCATCTCCTTTGTAACCAGCTAGTTTTTTCATTTATTTTCTTAGGCTTTTAACTCTGGAAAGATCACGAGGAAGGAAGTACAAAAAGGGAAATAAAGATGAAAGAACATATTGAAAAATGGCTTTGAAGGGAAGAAACCATCAACTTGCAGTGCTTGATTTCCAGCATCAACAATGTAATGGGGTGGAATGCCTTTGGAACTGAAGTACTCAGTTGAATTGTTAACATTGGTAAACTATTGGGATAGGTAGCCACTACCAGCATCCTACTGGGTTAGGTTATGTCTACCTTTAGTAAAAATCCTGGGTTGGAATGCCAAAACTAGTGAAAAACCGGGCTGGATTGCTACCACTAGCAAAAAGTTGGGCTGAATTGTCACCACTAGTGAAAAATTCGGCTGGATTGCTATCATTGGTAAATTTCTTGGTTTGATGACAATACTATGAATATCGTGGCTGGTTCAGCATTATTAGAGAATTAACAGGTTGGATCACCGCTACTGAAAAAGTACTGGGTTGTGTTGCCTCTACAGGAACTCTAGTGAACTGAATCGGCAAACCTGCTGAACTATTGGTTTGGGTGGAAACCATCTACGAAATTGTGAGTCCTTATCACCAGTGACCTACTGAGATATGGCATAACTAATGATGAACTATTGGGCTAGCTTGTGACCACTGGCTTACCTCCTAGCTGGGTCTCTATAGTAGTGTAGAGTCAGTTTGTTAATAAATTCAATGATTGCTGCCTCTCCAGTGTCTAGTGCCATTCTGCTCCTATTTAGACCCTCTAAATCACACGGTGCTCTGCATAACCCACAAGTGGCTTTTACAATATGACCAGAGTCTCAATAGACTTACATTGTACAAGTAATTTCTCACTCACACATTGAGAGCACTATGATCCAGAGAATCAAAAAGGATATTTACTATGTTATTCTGCAATTACACATGATTTGAACCGATATTTATTGGAATTTTAGGGTTACTAAGACATGACATCTAATGGTTTCTGAAGAATCAATAAGAAAAAGAGCAGAAGATATAGAGTACGAAATGTACATTCAGTGCTGTGGATTAGTACACGATATAAGATCAAATATATTAGTCTTCAGTTTAATTTAAAAGACCTGAAAAATAAGGTAATTCACAATCTGTAATTTATTTTTATTCAGTGATAAAACTTAAACCTTATAAAGTTTCACAGTGTTTGAGATATAATCGGATTCTGGGTATTCCATCATTCTACCAAACAAAGTCTTTTTACCTAATGACATTTTGTTTTACATTTTTGTAAATGCCCTTTGGAGTTGGGTCACCACCTCCAGCAAACACCTAGTCTGGGTCTCCACCACTGTGAAGCTCCAAAGAAGGGTCTATATGAAGAACAACTTTAGTTAATTACAAAAAAAAAGTTTTGAATTTTTTTCTTCATCAGTTAGTTTTTTACAGATTTTTAAATTTTTAAAAAAGTGCGAATTTTGGCCTGGTATGGCTTTACATTTTCTATCATATCTCGGGCTAGAAATAAGATAGAGAAAAAAAATAAACACCAATCTACTCAGAACTGTGCAGGCTTTCACCAGATATGTCACAAGAGGATCTTTGTTAATATTTTACCCATGTGATCGCAAGCGCAAAACTTTAAAACGCATTTCCGAAAAATCAGCGCGCTTTAAATATTTCAAAAACTGCCCATGTGTCTGCTATGCTCTTAGCCACATCTGTACCAAATTTCAAGTTGGGATCGCGATGGGATCATATTTTAAAATATTTTAATATTAATAGCGTCAATGGGTCATTCTATATCAAGTGATCTAAATATGAATATTTTTTTTTACCTGACGTCTCTAGATTTTTTTTATTCTTTTTCTTTATGAAGTACAACTTTAGTTAATTACAAATTAAAAGTTTAGAATTTTTTTCTTCATCAGTTAATTTTTTACAGATTTTTAAAGTTTAAAAAAAGGGTGAATTTTGGCCTGGTATGACTTTACATTTTTTTTATCTCAGGCTAGAAATAAGATAATGAAGTGGGAGAGGCATCATTTTACTCAGAACGGTAACAGCTTTCATTTGATATGTTACAAGACTATGTTTCTTTATATCAAATTCAAACTATTGACGGGCAATTGTGAAAAAATGACTGATTGTGTTCTTGGTTATATTTGTGCAGAGATTCAACTTGGGACCTGTCAAATTTATATATTTTTCATTTTATGGTTGTATGAGTTCTCACAACTTATTGAATAAAACATTTATATGCAACAAAAAAGAAACACAAAAAACAAATCCCATAAGTGCCAGGATAAATACATCTTAATCATCAGAACACAACGCTCAGCATTTTCAACTTGAATGTATTGAACAAACCAAAAGAAGAAAGGTGATCATATCCTCAAGTTTGATTAAACAAGATTAAAAGAACCGAAAATGTTAACCTCTATTTATACATATAAATTTGTTTTCTATTCTATCACTAAACATGTGATTTATGAAGTGTTTAATAAGAATAGTACAGTAGTTAAATCATCGTTCTATAAATTATGAACTAATCAAACAATTCATAGTATGTTTTTAAAGTGGCATTTTATCAATTTGTCCCTTCTAGTGGGTGAAATGTAATCTTGTCCATAAACGCTTACTAGCAATCGCCATTTCCTTTTGTGTCAAAGAGTATGTCCGGCCTGTCACGGTGTTAGGCTCCGCCTGAGTTAATATCTGATTTTTGTGCACTTTTAAAATGTCTGGCTTTCTTGGATACACAAAGGATGGCGCTGGACTAGAAGGATGCAATAAAGTCAATTCTACTTCTTCATTTTCACAATCTTTGGAGAGTACAGTAGCCAGCCACCGCGCCAATCATATTCATATTTTTTCAAAAGGATTGCAACAGTGTCTATGATAAAATGCTGTTTCTTGAGAAGTAGCAGCCATTGCTGTGTGGGAAAAATACAGTTAATATTAAGTAAGGAAGATAGGTAATAAAAATAAAGATTTACAGTACACTTGAGATAGAACTGTATTACTATAAAGTGAGTTTTAGGGCTAGCGCGCACAGTTTTTTCTGTCTGCAGATACACGCTGCAGTTTTGGCAGCTTGTTTTTCTACCAAGTTTTTACCACATATGCGTTAGTTTTTTTAATCGCTAGTGAAAAAAATGGCAGCTTTTTTTATATAAATGATAAATGCTGCGTTTATTGCAGCGATTAACAAGTAGATCAAGCAGTAATTTACTCACTCTTGAGTGTTGCCAAAAACACTGCATGTGGTGAACCCCATAGAAATCAATGGGGCTGTTTTTCTGAATGATGATCCCTAAGAATAGCACTGTGTGTATTGGCCCTTAATAATAAAAGCATTAAACTATTAATATATTTACTCACCCATATTTTAGTACACAGCCTTGATGGCTTTGTACAGACTATTGTTTGTTCAGAAGTGAAGATGTCCAGACATGTCAGGACATGAAAGGTCTGAACGAGCTGTCTTACTTCCTGAATGCAGTGGGTAGACACTTAATATGACTGACAGAGCTGCTGGCCTATCATCTGCTCTGCATTCACTGTCTATCCCTGTGCTTCCTCAGGTTGAGCCCTAACAAAGCTTTTTCCTATATGTCCTCTCCTGCTTCTAAGCTGTAACATATCAAAATAATTAAAGGCATTATGAATGCAAGACACCAGCCCCAATCACTAACAACCTCCTTTGTCACAGAGGGAGTGACCACTGGTTGTCCTGCAAACACAATGGGTTTCATATAGGGCGCAGTTCACACAGGCTTGCACAGCGTTTGTTCCGGCGCAGGTGGCGGTGTTGAATGCCGTAACAGCCCACCTACTGAGATGGGGGTTAATGTAAGAGGCTGGGCATACACTGTGCAAGCCTGTGTGAACTGCGCCCTATATGAAACCCATTGTGTTTGCAGGACAACCAGTGGTCACTCCCTCTGTGAAAAAGGAGGTTGTTAGTGATTGGGGCTGGTGTCTTGCATTCATAATGCCTTCAGTTATATCCTGGGCAAAGCTGCACACAGCACTGAGTGTAATGGTCGTCTGACCTGAATCTGCTGGGTAAGAAAATGTATTTTCTATTTGTGTCCTTTTTTCGCTTTAAATGAGAATTTAGTGGATAGGACTTGTGATCCGTGGGGAGCCGTGTAGGGGCTCACAAGCTTACGTGTTTTGGACCAAAAGACAAACCAATACCCCACAATTTGCTACATTTTATATCAAAATAATACAGTAATGTCTAAAAATAATGGATTTGATAAATATAGACCCCACGCTTTTAGACCACAGGTTGAACAGATCTGAATTCAAGATTTTTGAATTGACACTATAATAGTTAAATATTTTAAAATATGATCCCATCACGATCCCAACTTGAAATTTGGTACAGATGTGGCTAAGAGCATAAAAGACACATGGGCAGTTTTGGAAAATTTTTATTAAAACGTTTTTTCGGAAATGCGTTTCAAAATGTTGCGTTTGCGTTCGCATGGGTAAAAAATTAAAATGAACAAATATACTCTTGTGACATATCTGGTGAAAGCCTGGACAGTTTTGAGTAGAATGGTGTTTATTTTGTTTCTCTATCTTATTTCTAGCCCAAGAAAAAAAAAAATGTAAAGTCATACCAGGCCAAAATTCACACTTTTTTTAAACTTTAAAAATCTGTAAAAAATTAACTGATGAAGAAAAAAATTCTAAACTTTTAATTTGTAATTAACTAAAGTAGTACTTCATAAAGGAAAAAAAATAAATAAAATCTAAAGACGTCAGGTAAAAAAAATATTCATATTTAGATCACTTGATATGGAATGACCCATTGACGCTATTAACAGTAAAATATTTTAAAATATGATCCCATCGCGATCCCAACTTGAAATTTAGTACAGATGTGGCAATTGCCACAATCAGAACAGAGCCTCGCGAAAGCCGCCATTTTATGAATTCTAATTTCGCGGCCGCCATTTTAGACCGCGAATTTTGTATTTTTACCTCATACATCATTCCTACTTTAACAATCCTGTCACAGTGACGTCGGGAAGCAAGCTCCTGTACATTATCAACCCTAAATCAGATAAGATATCTTTTTTGGGTTAACAGTATTATTACTGCGTTTATTGTACTCATGACAGTAGCAACATTAACCCCTTACATTCCGTTTTTTCTGTAATTTCTATTACACAGTGTATAGTTGTAATGCCACTGCGAAATTAACCCATTATATACCAGTTCAGCATTAACTGTATATATATGGTAGTGTTTATAACTACTGCCATTGGTACATTAACCCCTTGAACACCATTTTGGATATAATTTACAGCGCTGAGTCTGTGTGGGAGTGCCTGTGGGACATTAACTCCTTCAATAACATTTTTGATATCATTATAAGTTCCTACTCTGTTATAGTCCTGTTAGTCGGACATTAACTCTTTCTACACCATGACTATATTGCTACCCTCACAGTTCTGCCTACATCGGCTACTTAGTCATATATCTGGTGTTTAAGTCTATTTTTACTTGGTTGTAATACAGAATGATTTCTATTAACAAGTACATACACTACCTATAAGTAACTCTTTCTTTGACAGTAAAAAATATACCCATATTTGCATTGACTGTTCATAAAAAAAAAAAGAAAAAAATTTTTTAATGCTATTGTCCATGTATATACTCTGACTATTGATTTCTTCCTTAACAAACATATTCTACCTCACATTGCATCTTATTCTGATTATACTTGCTAACATGAGCTCTGACTCTAACAAATATGGTGACGTGGCCAAGAAAGCGGGTGTGGCTGCACACAAGCGTAAGAAGCCCACCACGCAGAGTCCTGAAGACACACGCATTCAATTGGAGAAAGCTATGGCTTCTTATTACAAACGCATTTCAAAGGACTCTTCTGAAGTAAAAAGCCTCAGATTAATGAGCTCTGACTCTAACAAATATGTGGACATGGACAAGAAAGCGGCAGTGGCTGCACACAAGCGTAAGAAGCGCAACACCGAGAGTGCTGAAGACACACGCATTCGATCGGAGAAAGGTAAGGCCGCATATTACAAACGCATTTCCAAGGAGTCTTCTCAAGAGAGAAGCCTGAGATTAAAAAAAAATGCTCTGGCAGCCCAGAAGCGTCGCAGAAAGACCAAGTTAATGCAACAACTTTTACCTTCTCCGGATCTCACAGCTTCCAGCTCAACAGCCTTTGAATTGCCGCAGACTGAACAGCCTTTACCACCGGCCAAGTGTGCACGTAAGCGAAAACACTGTGCTGATGAGAAGCCATATGACACACGCTCGCACATCTTGAAGGTTCAAACTGCTTTCAAAGCACGTATCAGTCATGAGTCTCCTAAGTCCAAACAACTTCGCCTATACGTTTCTGCTGCAGCACAACGCCGACGACGCGCACATACTGCTTCCACTTCTACGTTCAGAGAGCCTGACATTAATATACCCTTCAACCTCTTCATTCATCGAATGTGTCGACCCTCAATCTGTGCAACGTCTGATATATGTTGGCCTACAGAAAAAATTTAATCTTTTGTTATCTCCTACTCTCCTTATACATCCCATTGGTTTTACGATGATGAAAGTTCCATTGTAGAACACAGCTGTGGTCCAATGAAGTATACATGTGAATATTGTGAAGCACTACATTTTAATGATGAGATGCCATGTGATCAAATTTTACACTCTGTTGTCACAAGGGCTAGGTCCAGATACCCATACCTGAATACCCTGAGGTCTTCAAGCGTTTACTCAAAGGAGAAAGTGAGTTCAGTACAAATCTCATGCACAACATCAGAAGCATCAACAGCTCTTTTGCTTTTGCTCCATGGGTGCTAATATTTCTCCACCACCTGGACATGGCCCTTACTGTTTCCGCATACATGGCCAAATCTACCATCGCACTGGCACACTACATCCGGCAGATGATCAAGTTCCTACGTTATGCCCAACTTTACATATTGGATACTGCTACCGCCAATGAACAACGTTTGCAATGTCAACTAAATTTACAATGCCATCCAACGTTAATGAGTATAATTGCTCTTCAATTACAAAACATAAATCCTTTTGTAGCTGCCTACAAAATGCTCCGTGACGTAGAACTTGAAGAACAACTATAAGCTGAAAGAAATGGCACTGTCATGCCAAATATTACGATGGCACTTAAACAAGACCGCACTCAAGACCCTCGACGCTATAATAATCCTACTGTCAACGAAGTGGCTGTTGTATTTGAAAATGACAATGGGGAGCCCCCATTCCACCGAGATATCTTAATCCATTTAAAACCCGATCCACAAAATCCTTTGGCTCCAAAGACACAACAGGTCAGCATTCTGCACAACAACTTAGATGCGTTACTTTATCCTTTGTTTTTCCCTTACGGCGAACAAGGGTGGCATGATGGACTAAAGCATCAAGGTAAAAGTCAACACAGGGTTACTCCAATATTACTGTTATCTGCTGTCTGTTCGCAATCAATTTAATCACGTTTTGAATGGAGGAAAATTAACACAGCAGTATTTAGTCGATGCTTATGTGAAAATTGAGGCCAATCGCCTGAATTTTATCCGTCAACACCAAAAAGATTTGAAAGTCGAGGATTACTGCATACTTCAAGAGCATCTCATTAAAAAATCCATTCAAAAAGGCATTCCCATTGGCAAAACTGTCATTCTACCATCATCTTTTGAAGGCAGTCCCAGAAACATGCAACAGCGTTATCAGGATGCCATGGCTATAGTCACTAAATTTGGTCGCCCAGATCTATTTGTCACCATGACATGTAATCCAAAATGGAGTGAGATTACTAACAATTTAGAACCATGGCAGCGTGTAGAACACAGGCCAGATTTGGTGGCACGGGTCTTCAGAATCAAACTGGAAGCACTCTTAAAAGACATTAAGAATGGCTTATTTGGAAAAGTTTGCGCTATGGTTCATGTAATTGAATTTCAAAAACGTGGTCTCCCACATGCTCACATTTTGATTATTTTGGATGCCAACTCTAAATTACGCACAGAGATTGAAGTGGACAACACAGTTTGGGCTGAAATACCAGATCCGACCAACTACCCTCAGCTTCATAAGATCATCATGCAACACATGATTCATGGTCCCTGTGGAGAACTGAGGCCAAATTCGCCATGTATGGATCTTGGCAAGTGTAGCAAAGGTTTCCCCAAAGATTTTCAGGATTATACTGTCATAGCAAAGGATGCCTATCCCACTTATCGACGAAATAGAGGCCCATCATTTGAACACCATTCCGTCATGGTTGACAATTCTTGGGTAGTTCCATATAATCCTTTCTTACTACTAAAATATAAGTGTCATATCAATGTGGAAGTTTGTGGTTCTATTCAAAGTGTCAAATACTTATTTAAATATGTATATAAAGGACATGATAAAACAAATCTGGAAATATGCCAGACAAGCATCCAACATGATGAAACACATCAATTTATGGATTCCCGATATGTTAGCGCACCTGAGGCAGCTTGGCGTATATTTGCTTATCCCATGCACAAACAATCGCACAGTATTATTCGCCTGGCCGTACATCTGCCTCATTCACAACAACCCTATTTTCATGAGGATGACTCCATAGACAACATCAAATACAAGCTCCATAACAATTCAACTCTTATGGGCTATTTTCAGCTTAATGAGAAGGACCACAATGCTCATAGTTATTTATATCGTGAAATTCCTGAACACTATGTTTGGATAGATGCTTCTTGGCAACAGAGAAAGCGAGGAGGTGCTTCTGTAATTGGAAGAATGTATACCGTAAGTCTCAAAGACCAAGAACGCTACTATTTGCGGTTCTTGTTGCTGCATGTCAAAGGTGCCACCAGTTTTGACAGTATTAAAACGGTTAATGGAATTACACATCTAACTTTCAAAGACACTGCCTTAGCTCTTGGTTTATTATTTGATGACAGTTTGTGGAGAAATACCTTACTTGATGCTTGCATTTTGAACATACCTGCACAGCTAGGTGATATGTTTGGCTACATTTGCATTTTTGGCCCTCCTGCAAATCCACTGCAGTTGTGGCTTGAATTTAAAGAACACTTTATTCAAGACTATTGCCATAAATATCACTCAAACACGGAGAAGTGTGTGAATTGTGAAGGATATGCTATGACAGATATCCAAGAAATTTTGAGAAGTCATGGCAAAAAATATACTGATTTTAATTTACCACGCCCTGTCCGAAAACAACAACTTCCACAACAATTTGATCAAGAGGATGAGGTAAGAACAGCTGCAGAGATGAAAGCAACTCTCAATCCTGAACAAGTTTTGGCTTATGAGACTATAATTCAAGCTTTAGAAGACAATACTGCAACACCTAAGTGCTTCTTCATTGACGGTCCTGGTGGCAGTGGAAAAACTTATCTTTATCATCTACTTCTACATCAACTAAGGGGAGAATGAAGAATGGTGTCACCAGCTGCCACTACAGGAATTGCAGCCAAAATGCTTGAAGGAGGAAGAACAATTCATTCTCTTTATGGAATACCAATACCTGTGAATGAAACATCGGTTTCCAGGATAAAAAATGACACGGATGCAGCTTATGATTTGCAGAAGACTGAATTGTTTATTATAGATGAGTGCACAATGATATCAAAGTATGCATTGCATGTCATTGAAAGACTGTTACGTGATGTTATGACCAAAAAAGTTTCCAAGAAAGAAAAAACTCCTTTTGGATCAAAAGTCATTGTACTTGGAGGAGACTTTTGACAATGTCTTCCTGTCATTCCTCATGCCACAAGAACAGATATTGTAAAGAGCTGTTTAAAATATTCAACACACTGGCCACTTTTCAATCCACTCCCGCTTATTAACAACATGCGCTCTATTGATCCGGAATACAGCAGTTGGTTGCTTCAACTTGGAAATGGTGAGCTGTCCAATGAACATAACCTTGGACATGATCCAGGCAAAAGTTATTACCGACTCAGCAGCAGGACATGTGGTATTCATTCCACGTATTGATTTATGTCCATCAGAGACTGCATTGCCATTCCGATTAAGAAGATGACAATTTCCCATCAAGGCAGCATTTGCAATGACCATCAATAAATCCCAAAGGGCAGACCCTGAATCGAGTTGGGATATATCTACCGGAACCAGCATTTGCCAATGGTCAATTGTATGTGGCCTTTTCACGAGTCAAACAACGTTGTAATGTTAAGGTCAAAGTCGTCAATGCACCACTGCAAGGACAATTACTGCCTGATTCTCCTAAAGTGTTTACACTCAATATTGTCTACAAAAATGTTTTACTTTAAGCTTTTTCTTTTTTTTCCAAGGTTCTGATACTTTTTTACAAAAAAAACAAAAAAATTAGTTTAGTCATAGTGATATAGATATTAATTACATGGTTACTATATACCATGTAACACATACTTTTTTTCTTTTTTTTGACGGAGATTAAATCGTTTCTTCACTTAGTTAATAATTTATATATATATATGAACACACATTTTGTCCGAGATATTAGATGTATATCATCCAAATTTAGCAATTTGGTGATAGAAACCATAATATTACGTTCCAGCACTACAAGTGCTGAGAATTTGGCTTTACTTTTTTTACAGGGAGAGGTTTTTGTGAACAGCTGAGAGAGAGGTGGGATGGCTGTTCACACACATCTCCATCTCAAGGTGTGTTCATTACATATAGATAGAGAGGGACATATCTAAATTAACAGCACACTTGCTGTAATTCCCATGCAATATGGGTGGAATTTGTTGGCCACTTGCGGTGGATGCAGCCAATGTGCTTGCGGTAGTTTCATCCACAATATCTCAAGTCACCTGTGGTTTGGTAGTGGCTGTGTTTGCTGCACCTGCCAAAGCCACGTTTGTTCCTTTTATGGCAGATTCACTGCAAGTTCCTTATTTTTTGCATGTGAATTGCTGCAACTCTGTTGACAGTAAGTCCTTAGGTGTCAATTGTAGAAATTGTATTTTTAATATCCACATCCTTTTGCAATAGCTTAAAAATGTTGCTGTAAAAGAACTCAACATATTCAAAATTCGAAATTAGTTAGATTAGGGACCCACCAGGCGTAAGGGCATCTTGGCGCGATTGGTGGGCTGACACAAACTAGCTGATACGCAGAATACTAAGATTGATTTATCAAATCAAGCTATTGACACATTAATAAGTATTGTTACTTTGTGTTCTAAGACCCTTACAACATAATAGTTCAATTTTCCAAAAATGATATCAACCATACAAATATATGTTGTTGATGGAAAGATATCATGGAATAATTGGATTATTATTTAAAACTCTTAAAAAAATTATATACAGATTCTAGACTCCCAATTCTTTAGAATCGGGCTCACAGCTAGTGTCATCATAATAGTTGATGACATCAAAGGAACTACAAATTCCACTGTGGAAGCTCAGAATTTCAGTCTTCACAGACTCCAGCAAGCAACTGCATCTCCTTTGTAACCAGCTAGATTTTTCATTTATTTTATTAGGTTTTTAACCGGAGGAAGAAAGGACAAAAGGGGGCATAAAGATGAAAGAACATATTGAAAAATGGCTTTGAAGGGAAGAAACCATCAACTTGCAGTGCTTGATTTCCAGCATCAACAATGTAATGGGGTGGAATGCCATTGGAACTGAAGTAGTCAGTTGGATTAATAACATTGGTAAACTATTTGGGTAGGTAGCCACTACTAGCATCCTACTGGGTTAGGTTATGTCTACCATTAGTAATAATCCTGGGTTGGAATGCCAAAACTAGTGAAAAACCGGGCTGGATTGCTACCACTAGCGAAAAGTTGGGCTGAATTGTCACCACTAGTGAAAAACTCGGCTGGATTGCTATCATTGGTAAATTTCTTGGTTGTGATGACAATACTATGAATCTCGTGGCTGTTTCAGCATTATCAGAGAATTAACAGGTTGGATCACCGCTACAGGAAAAGTACTGGGCTGTGTTGCCTCTACAGGCACTCTAGTGAACTGAAACGGCAAACCTGCTGAACTATTGGTTATGGTGGAAACCAACTATGAAATTGTGAGTCCTTATCACCAGTGAACTACTGAGATATGGCATAACTAATGGTGAACTATTGGGCTAGCTTGTGACCACTGGCTTACCTCTTAGCTGGGTCTCTATAGTAGTGTAGTGTCAGTTTGTTAATAAGTTCACTGATTGCTGCCTCTCCAGTGTCCAGTGCCATTCTGCTCCTATTTAGACCCTCTAAGCCACACGGTGCTCTGCATAACCCACAGGTGGCGTTTACAATATGACCAGAGTCTCTATAGACTTACATTGTGCAAGTAATTTCTCACTCACACTTCGAGAGCACTATGATCCAGAGAATCAAAAAGGATATTTACTATGTTATTCTGCAATTACACATGATTTGAACCGATATTTATTGGCATTTTAGGGTTACTAAGACATGACATCTAATGGTATCTGAAGAATCAATTTGAAAAAGAGCAGAAGATATAGAGTACGAAATGCACATTCAGTGCTGTGGAATTAGTACACGATATAAGATCAAATACCGTATATACTCGCGTATAAGCCGAGTTTTTCAGCCCAAAAATTGGGCTGAAAAGTCCCCCCTCGGCTTATACGCGAGTCACTGTATACTGTATACACTGTATACAGTGTATACAGTATACAGGCCCCCCACCCATCAGTATACAGGCCCCCCCCTACTGCCGCAATCCTGTAAAAGAATACATTATTATACTTATACCTGCTGCTGTCCCGCCGGCGCCATCGCGCTCCTCCGTCTTCATCCAGCGTCTTCCGGCTTCCTCCGGTGGACGCAGGCAATGACTTCATTGTCTGCGCGCCAGAGGAGGAAGCCGGAAGACGCTGGATGAAGACGGAGGAGCGCGATGGCAGCGGCGGGACAGCAGCAGGGATAAGTATAATAATCTATTCCTTTACAGGATTGCGGCAATAAGGGGGGGCCCTGTATACTGATGGGGGGGCCTGTATATACCACTGGGGCTGCTGTTGTATACTACCAATGGGGCTGCTGCTGTATACTACCACTGGGGCTGCTGTATAAAACTCTGGGGCTGCTGTATACTACCATTGGGGTTGCTGCTGTATATTACTACTGGGGCTGCTGTATATACATCTGGGGCTTCTGTATACTACCACTGGGGCTGCTGCTGTATATACCACTGGGGCTGCTGTATATACCTCTAGGGCTGCTGCATACTACCACTGGGGCTGCTGCTGTATATACCACTGGGGCTGCTGCTGTATACTACCACTGGGGCTGCTGGATATACCTCTGGGGCTGCTGTATACTCCTACTGGGGCTGCTGCCGTATATATCACTGGGGCTGCTGCTGTATACTACCACTGGGGAGGCTGCTGTATATACCACTGGGGCTGCTGTATATACCTCTGGGGCTGCTGTATACTACCACTGGGACTGCTGCTGTATATACCACTGGGGCTGCTGCTGTATACTACCACTGGGGCTGCTGTATATACCTCTGGGGCTGCTGTATACTACCACTGGGCCTGCTGCTGTATATACCACTGGGGCTGCTGCTGTATACTACCACTGGGGAGGCTGCTGTATATACCACTGGGGTTGCTGTATATACCTCTGGGGCTGCTGTATACTACCACTGGGGCTGCTGCTGTATATACCACTGGGGCTGCTGCTGTATACAACCACTGGGGCTGCTGTATATACCTCTGGGGCTGCTGTATACTACCACTGGGGCTGCTGCTGTATATACCACTGGGGCTGCTGCTGCTGTATACTACCACTGGGGAGGCTGCTGTATACAACACTGCTGGGGGCTGTATACTTGTGCTGGGGTCCACCCTCGGCTTATACACGAGTCAATAGGTTTTCCCAGGTTTTGGGGACAAAAGTAGGGGGGTCGGCTTATACACGGGTCGGCTTCTACACGAGTATATACGGTATATTAGTCTTCAGTTTAATTTAAAAGACCTGAAAAATAAGGTAATTCATAATCTGTAATTTATTTTTATGCAGTGATAAAACTTAAACCTTATAAAGTTTCACAGTGTTTGAGATATAATCGGATTCTGGGTATTCCACCATTCTACCAAAGAAAGTCTTTTTACCTAATGACATTTTGTTTTACGTTTTTGTAAATGCCCTTTGGAGTTGGGTCACCACCACCAGCAAACACCTAGGCTGGGTCTCCACCACTGTGAAGCTCCAATGAAGGGTCACAAACATAAGCAAATTACTGGACATGATACATATTGTACATAGGAGAGCAAAACATTAAGCCAATAGTAGTTATCCTTCCTGTACTTGTACAAATACAACTAGGATTAATTTTCTCCCTTGTCGTCAGGGGCGGACTGGGCCGGGTTCCTGGGGGGCAATTGCCCTCCAGGCTGCCGGTTTAGTGACAGTTCAGGGCTGCCCAATACTGCCGGCAGCCTCCCTGAACAGTGAAATGATCATGTGAGAGTGGCCGGCTGTCAGCACGGTGCGGCCCCAGTGGGACCGCTAAGGGGCTTCAAATCGCAGCAAGATCTGCGTCGTCCTGGCAACCGGCGGGACACCGGGCACAGGCGGGATTGAGTCACTGGCTGAGTCAGTGCTACAGTACTGCTAGTGCTGCGGGCGGCCATCTGTCTGCTCGGCGCAGCCGCACTCACCTGCTCTGAGCAGAGCTCTCAACTCTCTCTACAGGCAGCGCCACCGCGGGACCGGTCCGGGCTTCCGGGCAGCAGCGGCCGTTGTCATGGCACCCGGCCGGCCTGCGGGACACCTGGATTGGATGGCCACTCAGTTTCAGGGCCGCCATTAGGGCCAGACCGAGGCTGTGTGTGTCCTCGGGTGAGTGAGTCCCGCCCCCCCACCTCAGTCATCCGCCCCGCATCGGCATGCTGCCTTTACAATGCATCTCCCTTCACAGGCCGCGGCGGCAGGCAGCTGAAGGCTCACTCAGAGGAGGGAGGAGGACTGGAGGAGGAAATTTGAATTTCCCGCCGCCGGCACATCGCTGCGGCCGGCGGCCAGTGCTGGGTGTGGGCGGCTCCCAGTTGGTGGCGGTTGCTGGGTGCTGGCAGCTGCCACCTGGTGCTGGCTGGCAGCTACCACCTGGTGCCGGGTGCTGGCAGCTGCCACCTGGTGCTGGGTGCTGGCGGCTGCCACCTGGTGCTGGGTGCTGGCGGCTGCCACCTGGTGCCGGGTGCTGGCAGCTGCCACCTGGTGCCGGGTCCTGGCAGCTGGTACCGGATGCCTGGTACTGGCGGCTGCCTGCTGGGTGTTGGTGGCTGCCGGGTGCTGACTGATGTGGGATGCTGGCGGCTGCCGGCTGGTGCTGGCGGTTCCAGGTGCTACCGGATGCTATCTGGTGCAGGGTGTCGGCTGGTGACGGCAAGCGGGAGACCAGGAGCGGCAGAGGAAGAAGCTGTCGGTATCTGGGATCAGGAGTGTGGAGTCAGGTAAGGCGCTATTACAGCCGAAGATAGCAACCTGGGGAGGACAATGGGATGGATGGATAGTAGCAGCAGTCTCTATTGTGTATTTTCTATTGTGTGTATAGCCTACAGCCATCCCCATTGTCTATACAGCCATCAGCCATCTCCATTGTCTGTAAGGCCAGCAGCCATCTCCATTGTCTATACGGCCAGCAGCCATCTCCATTGTCTATACGGCCAGCAGCCATATCCATTGTCTATATGGCCAGCAGCCATCTCCATTGTCTATACGGCCAGCAGCCATCTCCATTGTCTATACGGGCAGCAGCCATCTCCATTGTCTATACGGCCAGCAGCCATCTCCATTGTCTATACGGCCAGCAGCCATCTCCATTGTCTATACGGCCAGCAGCCATCTCCATTGTCTATACGGCCCGCAGCCATCTCTATTTGTTATTCTCTATTATGTATATAGCTATTGTGTTTTCAGCCCACAGCAGTCTCAAGTGTGTATGTGTGTAATCCTACTATAAAATTGCCTTATCGCGTCTTTCTTCTGTAACGGAAATCCTGCATTGCTGATTGGCTGCTCCGCGACCAATCAGCGACGTGGGATTTCCGTTACAGAGAGACAGCGCTTCACTTCAAATAGCGGCCAGGAAAGGGGGCGGTGAAGTCGACTTTCCCACCGGCTATTTGAAGTGTCCATCCTTTCAGCCCCCCTTTGTCAACCCTCGCCGCACTGTGAATTCTCAGCCCCCTTCCACCTCGTTGTTACCCACTCCCCGTACTGTGGTGTCACATCTTCCATGATATCCTGCATCTCTCCCTCTGTGCGATTGAGCATGTCAGGCCATCACTGCATGAAACTCCTCCCACAGTGGAAGCGTCCGCTATCATGGAAGATGTGACACCGCCACAGCTGAGGTGGTCAGGTGGTATTGTAGTGTTTGTTATAGGAGTGCAGCTCAATCTACAGCAGCACAGATATCACAATGCACAAACAACACAGCATGAGCTCTGCTACATCTAAATATATACATGGCAACTGTTGGAAGGCTGAGAGCAGTATATAAGTGTAGATGTAGTACAGAGCTGAAATGGATTGTGTATCGTTCATAGTTTGTTATTGGAGTGCAGGTCAATCTATTGCAGGACATGCAGACATCACAATGCACAAAAAATACAGCACCAGCTATGCTACATCCTACTATATAATTGTCTAATCGCGTCTTTCTGTCTGTAATGGAAATCCGCCGTGACAGGAGGAGAGACGGAGGAGCGGTGATACGAGGAGCGATGGATGAGCGGTGACAGGAGAGTTGAAGGAGCGGTTACAGGAGAGACGAAGGAGTGGTGACAGGAGGAGCGATGGACGAGCCGTGACAGGAGAGATGAAGGAGCGGTGACAGGAGGAGCAGTGAAAGGAGGAGCGATGGACGAGCGGTGACAGGAGGAGAGACGAAGGAGCGGAGACAGGGGGAGCGGTGACAGGAGGAGAGACCGAGGAGTCGGGACAGGAGGAGCGGTGACAGGAGGAGCGATTAACGAGCAGTGATAGGAGGAGCAGTGAAAGGAGGAGCAATGGACGAGTGGTGACAGGAGAGAGACGAAGGAGCGGTGACAGGAGGAGAGACGGAGGAGGCGGGATAGGAGGAGTGGTGACAGGAGGAGCGATGGACAAGCAGTGACAGGAGAGACAAGGGAGCGGTGACAGGAGGAGTGGTGACAGGAGGAGCGATCAACAAGCGGTGACAGGAGGAGAGACGAAGGAGCGGTGACAGGAGGAGCGGTGACAGGAGGAGAGACAGAGGAGCGGTTACAGGAAGAGAGACGGTTAATAAATTCACTGATTGCTGCCTCTCCAGTTTCCAGTGCCATTCTGCTCCTATTTAGACCCTCTAAATCACACGGTGCTCTGCATAACCCACAAGTGGCTTTTACAATATGACCAGAGTCTCTATAGACTTACATTGCACAAGTGACTTCTCACTCATACATTGAGAGCACTATGATCCAGAGAATCAAAAAGGATATTTACTATGTTATTCTGCAATTATACATGATTTGAAACGATATTTATTGGCATTTTAGGGTTACTAAGACATGACATCTAATGGTATCTGAAGAATCAATTAGAAAAAGAGCAGAAGATATAGAGTACGAAATGTACATTCAGTGCAGTGGAATTAGTACACGATATAAGATCAAATATATTAGTCTTGTTTAATTTAAAAGACCTGAAAAATAAGGTAATTCACAATCTGTAATTTATTTTTATGCAGTGATTAAACTTAAACCTTATAAAATTTCACAGTGTTTGAGATATAATCGGATTCTGGTTATTCCTTCATTCTACCAAAGAAAGTCTTTTTACCTAATGACATTTTGTTTTACGTTTTTGTAAATGCCCTTTGGAGTTGGGTCACCACCTCCAGCAAACACCTAGGCTGGGTCTCCACCACTGTGAAGCCCCAATGAAGGGTGACAAACATAAGCAAAGTACTGGACATGATATATATTGTACATAGGAGAGCAAAACATTAAGCCAATAGTAGTTATCCTTCCTGTACTTGTACAAATACAACTAGGATTAATTTTCTCTCTTGCCGTATTGAATTTACTTGTTATTCTGATCCTTATTTCCATCAATAACTATAATTCTCCCATTGCCCTTCTCCTTTCTTTTCCCCCTTCTTATTTATAAGTATTTTTTAATGATATTCTGGTTATTTCAAATATAATGGCTATGCAGGTTCTAGTGTAGTTGTGCTTGTTTTGAAAATCAATCAAAACTATGGAAAATATAAAGTGATATATGAATAAATCTTACTTGACATTGTAACCCACTTATAACATTGTAATACACCACAGCTAAGACAGACAATGTCATCATAATAGTTGATGACATCACAGGAACTACAAATTCCACTGTGTAAGCTCAGAATTTCAGTCTTCACTGACTCCAGTGAGCAACCGCATCTCCTTTGTAACCAGCTAGATTTTTCATTTATTTTATTAGGCTTTTAACTCTGGAAAGATCACGAGGAAGGAAAGACAAAAAGGGTAATAGAGATGAAAGAACATATTGAAAAATGGCTTTGAAGGGAAGAAACCATGAATTTGCAGTGCTTGATTTCCAGCATCAACAATGTAATGGACTGGAATGTCATTGGAAGTGAAGTACTCAGTTGGATTGATAGCATTGGTAAACTATTGGGGTAGGTAGCCACTACCAGCATCCTACTGGGTTAGGTTATGTCTACCATTAGTAAAAATCCTGGGTTGGAATGCCAAAACTAGTGAAAAACCGGGCTGGATTGCTACCACTAGCGAAAAGTTGGACTGAATTGTCACCACTAGACTGAATTGTCACCATTCGGCTGGATTGCTATCATTGGTAAATTTCTTGGTTGGGATGACAATACTATGAATCTCGTGGCTGGTTCAGCATTATCAGAGAATTAACAGGTTGGATCACCGCTACTGGAAAAGTACTGGGCTGTGTCGCCTCTACAGGCACTCTGGTGAACTGAATCGCCACACCTGCTGAACTATTGGTTTGGGTGGAAACCATCTATGAAATTGTAAGTCCTTATCACCAGTGAACTACTGAGATATGGCATAACTAATGGTGAACTATTGGGCTAGCTTGTGACCTCTGGCTTACCTCCTAGCTGGGTATCTATAGTAGTGTAGTGTCAGTTTGTTAATAAATTCACTGATTGCTGCCTCTCCAGTGTCCAGTGACATTCTGCTCCTTTTAGACCCTCTAAATCACACGGTGCTCTGCATAACCCACAAGTGGCTTTTACAATATGACCAGAGTCTCTATAGACTTACATTGTACAAGTAATTTCTCACTCACACATTGAGAGCACTATGATCCAGAGAATCAAAAAGGATATTTACTATGTTATTCTGCAATCACACATGATTTGAACCGATATTTATTGGCATTACTAGTAAAAAGGCCCGATGCAATTGCATCGGGAGCGCGGTGAAATGAATTGTGTGTATACAGGCGGGTCAGTGGGTAGCAGAGTATAGGGTGGCTCTGTGGGAAGCAGAGTATAGAGGATGCTCTGTGGTTAGCAGAGTATAGAGGCGGCTCTGTGGGTAGCAGAGTACAGAGGCGGCTCTGTGGGTAGCAGAGTAAAGAGGCGGCTCTGTGGGTAGCAGAGTATAGAGGCGGCTCTGTGGGTAGCAGAGTATAGAGGCGGCTCTGTGGGTAGCAGAGTATAGAGGCGGCTCTGTGGTTAGCAGAGCATAGAGGCGGCTCTGTGGGTAGCAGAGCATAGAGGCGGCTGAAGCGGCTCAGTGGTGGAGGGGTGAGGAGAGAAGCGGCTGAGTGGTGGAGGGGTGAGGAGAGAAGCGGGTCAGGGCTGGAGGGGTGAGGAGAGAAGCGGCGTAGTGGTGGAGGGGTGAGGAGAGAAGTGGGTCAGGGCTGGAGGGGTGAGGAGATAAGCGGCTCTGGGCTGGAGGGGTGAGGAGAGAAGCGGTATATGGTGGAGGGGTAAGGAGAGAAGCGGCTCAGTGGTGGAGGGGTGAGGAGAGAAGCGGCTCAGTGTTGGAGGGGTGAGGAGATAAGCAACTCAGGGCTGGAGGGGTGAGGAGATAAGTGGCTCAGGGCTGGAGGGGTGAGGAGATAAGCGGCTCAGGGCTGGAGGGCTGAGGAGATAAGCAGCTCAGGGCTGGAGGGCTGAGGAGATAAGCAGCTCAGGGCTGGAGGGCTGAGGAGATAAGCGGCTCAGGGCTGGAGGGCTGAGGAGATAAGCGGCTCAGAGCTGGAGGGCTGAGGAGATAAGCGGTTCAGGGCTGGAGGGGTGAGGAGATAAGCGGCTCAGGGCTGGAGGGCTGAGGAGATAAGCGGCCCAGGGCTGGAGGGCTGAGGAGATAAGCGGCTCAGGGCTGGAGGGCTGAGGAGATAAGCGGCTCAGGGCTGGAGGGCTGAGGAGATAAGCGGCTCAGGGCTGGAGGTGGGGGTAATCAGGGACAGTGTGGGTGATTAGGGGGGTAAGGAGGGGCAATGTGGGGAGTAATTGCATACGGGGGTAAGAGGGGTGAGGAGGGGCAGTGTGGGGGTAAGCAGGGGCAGTGTGGGTATGTGGGGGCTAAGCAGGGGCGGTGTAGGTGAGTGGGGGTAGTGTGGGTGAGTAGGGGGGTGAGCAGGGGCAGTTTTGGGAGTGAGGGCATATGGGGGTAAGAGGGGTGAGCAGGGGCAGTGTGGGGGTAAGTAGGATCAATGTCGTTGAGTGGGGGGGTAATTAGAGGCATGAGAAGGGCAGTAGGGGTTGATTAGGAGTAGGGAGTGATTAGTAGTTGGTTGGATGGTGCATCGGAGCGCCGCATTAGTGTGGTGGCAGCATGAAAGAGGAAAAATGAATGGGCGAGGGAGGCGGAGTTGAAATAGGGGCGTGATAATGGGCGTGACTGAGAGACACTGGTGTAATGTGGTAGGAGTGTCCTCGGTCATACTCATTATGATGGGCTTAGTTTTAGCTCCACCCCCCACTGTCATGGAATGTCAGTGTGAGCAGCGGGGGAGCAGAAGGATGTGGCGTGAGTATGTGGCGGGGAGCGGGTGAGCGTGGGGGGAGCGGGAGGAAGTGGCGGGGAGCGGCGGGCGGTGGGTGGAGCGGGCGGCAGCATGTTAGCGCTTCCGGCCAGTGTCGGCGGCTCGGGTGATATCGGCACAGTGGCCGAAAGCGCCAAACTGCCAATTATGTATAGAGATAGGGTTACTAAGACATGACATCTAATGATATCTGAAGAATCAATTAGAAAAGAGCAGAAGATATAGAGTACGAAATGTACATTCAGTGCTGCAGGCACTCCGGCTTCCTCCCACGTTGCAACGACATACTGATAGCGTGTTTAGATTGTGAGCCTCAACAGGGACAGCATTACTTGATGAATGTAAAGTTCTATGGAATTAATAGCACTATATAAATGAATAAATATAATTATTATTATTATTATTATTATTATTAAAGGGTGTTTTCTTTGTTAATAAATTTGCAAATATTTCTACATTTCTCTTTAGTCAAGATGGGGTGCAGAGTGTACATTAATGAGAAAAACATGAACTTTTTTGAATTTACTAAATGGCTACAATGAAACAAAGAGTGAAAAATTTAAAGGGGTCTGAATACTCTCCGTACCCACTGTACATATGTATGTTTGTTGTATGCATATACATACGTGGTAAGCCACAGGAGAGGATGCTAGGTGTTGCAAAGGGGCCAGCTGGGGTATGTAGTTCCACTGGCATCAGATGGTAATAACACGGTAGCTGAAGTGGGTTGCTGGACGCCTAAACACTTCCCTCATATCCACATCAATAGTAAAAGCGGGAGTTTGCACTTAGAGAGATGGTATATGACCTACCCCGGGGGAACCCCTGTAGTGGTGATGTCTAGGTGCAACTGTTGCATATGACCTCTGGGGACGGTTCTTTAGTGGTAATGTATGGGTGCAGATGATGCATATGACCTCTGGGGATGGTCCTGTAGTGGTAATGTGGGTGTACGTGTTGTGTTTGACCCCGGGGATGCTCCTGAATTGGTGATTGTCACGAAGACTTCGCCAGGACCTGCAGCTCTCTGGCGCCCCCTTATCCTCCTGGTCACATCCGGTATTGCCAGAGGATAAGAAAGGAGCCCAGCTGCCCTAATTTATGTCGTATACTGCGGAGTGTAATGTGACAGAATGTATATAAACCACCAGTTCCTGCTAGGAACATATATACACCCCGATCCAGTCACCCTCAGGCCCACAATATCACATAAATATAAAAAGTTATGCTGCCACCACCGATCTCTTTAAGGTGGATCGGTCACTAGTTCTGGTAACGTGTAAAAGCGGGGTTGCGTGTCAGATCATCAAAGAACATGAAGAACGAAACTAGTAAATTATAATATATTACTCCCAAAGTTGGCAGTGTTTATAAAAAGATATACAAGATATTACAAAAGAGACAATGTACATATATGCATAAACAGTTATTAAAATAAAAAGGAATAAAGTAAGAAATTGCCAGACCTAGCCACAAGGTGACAAACTTAGATCCGTTGGGGGGGGGGGGGGGGGGGGCTCCCCAGAAAGGTATGATTCCTCCACACACAGTGATAGGGTCCTGCTGTGTCCGTGCCCCAGGGTGAAATCAGGCCAAACATGGATGCTTTAGTTTTAATAAAGGCAGTGAACTGCAGTTCCCCCTCATAGGTTTCCCCCCTGGTGGGATGCATCTCTGAGACCCTCCTCTTTCACCACGCTTAATAAACCTTAATTTTTCATATCTGGGTGTGGGGTGGGCCCACATCCAGGATACACATCTCATGTTTACTTTTGTTTAATTCAGAGAATATTGATACCAAACACTCATTTCCAGGTTCCTGAGTGTTACATAGATGTACAAGACATATCATTAAATGCGTAAAAATATGAATAATCTAAAAATTTTAATTATGTGTTTGTGACATGAACGGGTCTTATGAAATTTGACATTAACAAAACTGTAGGTTCACACAAAGAGGTTCTAGAGAGAAAAGAGAAGATGCATCCAGTTTAGTATTGGTATTTACGACTCGTCGTAAAGATTCCTACTGAGGAGGGTGAAGCAAAAGTCTATGCAGGTCTTGTCTAAGTGAACCAGCTTGCTCTGGATGAGTGTTCAGACCTCTTAGAATAACGCAACATATTCATACATTCCTGACAGTGATGTCTGGGTGCAGGTGTTGTATATGACCTCTGGAGACGCTACTGTTGTTTTGATGTCTGGGTGCAGGTGTTGTACATGACCCAGGGGGATGCTCCTGTAGTGGTGGTCTGGGTGCAGGTGTTGTATATGACCTCCAGGGGGCACTCCTGTAGTTTTGATGTCTGGTTGCAGGTGTTGTATATGACCCCTGGGGGCGCTCCTGTAGTGGTGATGTCTGGGTGCAAGTGTTGTAGCGACCGTGATCTTCATGCAATTATAGGCAGCCAAACATGGGTGACTTTGAAAACAATACTTCAGGGAATATGATACAGCCCGTCAAAGGCAAAATGGCTGTGGTTCACTGCATAGGATACACATTTTGTGTATGAAAGGTGATTTCTCCTTATGAAACAAGCACATTGAGGCCTCTCAGGTGGCTGGAGTACAGGCCTCTTTACTTGCTATGGGAGGTAATACTACTCACAGTCCAGGTAATACTAGGCGGATGGAGGGACCCTCACGGTTGGCTCCCTGTGGTGATGGGGTATGGAGCTACTCATAATTTTGTCGCTACTGTTCCCTATTGCAGGGGGTAGGCCAGACAAAGCATTTGACGTGGAAGTCACAATGCACTGGTTCTGACTAGAAGCCAATATAAAATTAGCATGCAGGAGACACCTATTCAGCCTTACTCACTCCTTTCTATATGAAGCTTCACTCCTTTGTGGAGGCAATTGTATGGAGAGAAAGATTTCCGCCCTTCATGGACTGAGACAGAGATTCTGGGAGCAGTAGTGCTTCCTCCCTCTTTACTAGACTGAACAAAAAATCCTGTTTGAACCAGTTCCAGGAAGTGTGAGAGGCCTGAGGTAGAGGCTCCTCCCACCATTACTATGGCAGCTAGTTATGATAATTATCTAGCTGTCATACACACATTGACCAATAGATGGCAGCAAAGTACAATGCAAAATGTACATCTATCTGTCCTCACTGTACAGACATCACATCACAACATATATGACAGATTTCATAACTTACAGTGCCATAACTATTTCTGGCACACTGAAACAAATTAACTGCCACACAACAACTGTTTCACTCAGCAACAATCAGGGGCTGGTTGGCAAAATTTAGCCTGGCGGGCTCGCACCCAGCAGTGGCCCATGAGTAGCAGCATGTAACTATATATGACTGCAGACTCATGAATCATCACATCGCCACATGCAGAGTACAAAATGGACTGCAACAAATCACTTAATAATATTAACAGTTCTGTCCTGGATATGCAATATAGAATGATACACACAACCCATCCTATATGTTTACATGCTATATGCTGACCCATCTGGTCCCGACGCTCCATACTTCAAAAGATTGGTGAAAACTGTCATATCCAGGACATACAGTTAGGGCCAGAAATATTTGGACAGTGACACAATTTTCGCGAGTTGGGCTCTGCATGCCACCACATTGGATTTGAAATGAAACCTCTACAACAGAATTCAAGTGCAGATTGTAACGTTTAATTTGAAGGGTTGAACAAAAATATCTGATAGAAAATGTAGGAATTGTACACATTTCTTTACAAACACTCCACATTTTAGGAGGTCAAAAGTAATTGGACAAATAAACATAACCCAAACAAAATATTTTTATTTTCAATATTTTGTTGCGAATCCTTTGGAGGCAATCACTGCCTTAAGTCTGGAACCCATGGACATCACCAAACGCTGGGTTTCCTCCTTCTTAATGCTTTGCCAGGCCTTTACAGCCGCAGCCTTCAGGTCTTGCTTGTTTGTGGGTCTTTCCGTCTTAAGTCTGGATTTCAGCAAGTGAAATGCATGCTCAATTGGGTTAAGATCTGGTGATTGACTTGGCCATTGCAGAAGGTTCCACTTTTTTGCACTCATGAACTCCTGGGTAGCTTTGGCTGTATGCTTGGGGTCATTGTCCATCTGTACTATGAAGCGCCGTCCAATCAAATTTGCAGCATTTGGCTGAATCTGGGCTGAAAGTATATCCCGGTACACTTCAGAATTCATCCGGCTACTCTTGTCTGCTGTTATGTCATCAATAAACACAAGTGACCCAGTGCCATTGAAAGCCATGCATGCCCATGCCATCACGTTGCCTCCACCATGTTTTACAGAGGATGTGGTGTGCCTTGGATCATGTGCCGTTCCCTTTCTTCTCCAAACTTTTTTCTTCCCATCATTCTGGTACAGGTTGATCTTTGTCTCATCTGTCCATAGAATACTTTTCCAGAACTGAGCTGGCTTCTTGAGGTGTTTTTCAGCAAATTTAACTCTGGCCTGTCTATTTTTGGAATTGATGAATGGTTTGCATCTAGATGTGAACCCTTTGTATTTACTGTCATGGAGTCTTCTCTTTAATGTTGACTTAGAGACAGATACACCTACTTCACTGAGAGTGTTCTGGACTTCAGTTGATGTTGTGAACGGGTTCTTCGTCACCAAATAAAGTATGCGGCGATCATCCACCACTGTTGTCATCCGTGGACGCCCAGGCCTTTTAGAGTTCCCAAGCCACCAGTCAATTCCTTTTTTCTCAGAATGTACCCAACTGTTGATTTTGCTACTCCAAGCATGTCTGCTATCTCTCTGATGGATTTTTTCTTTTTTTTCACCCTCAGGATGTTCTGCTTCACCTCAATTGAGAGTTCCTGTGACCGCATGTTGTCTGGTCACAGCAACAGCTTCCAAATGCAAAACCACACACCTGGAATCCACCCCTGATCTTTTAACTACTTCATTGATTACAGGTTAATGAGGGAGACGCCTTCAGAGTTAATTGCAGCCCTTAGAGTCCATTGTCCAATTACTTTTGGTCCCTTGAAAAAGAGGAGGCTATGCATTACAGAGCTATGATTCCTAAACCCTTTCTCCGATTTGGATATGGAAACTCTCATATTGCAGCTGGGAGTGTGCACTTTCAGCCCATATTATATATATAATTGTATTTCTGAACATGTTTTTGTAAACAGCTAAAATAACAAAACTTGTGTCACTGTCCAAATATTTCTGGCCCTAACTGTAAGTATTATGATAATTAAGTGATTTGTTGCAGTGCATTTTGTACTCTGCACGTGACATTGTGATTTGTGCAACATTACTTAAAGAGGTCCTGTCACCCCCCCCCCATGGATGTGAATCTAAGTGTAGCACTGAATGCAGCATGCATGGTGCATTCAGGCAAAGGGTCCCCCATGTGTGTGTGGGGCTTGTACCCCGAGATATAGGCTTTGATAAACTTACAGTTAGAAACCAAGGAGGCAGGCACTTGTGCTTGGAGCCACCTCGCTCCACTGAGGCATTTCATGCCCCTGCGTCTCTGTTCCGCCTTGTTTACTTGTCCTCACCGCCTCCCTCCTGCCAGTCATTTCTTCCTCGCCTGCGCCTCCTTTTGCTGCTAGACGCAGGCGCAGAGCGAGGTATCACTTCTTGTGGTCCCAGCTGCCTGTCCCGCATCCGGTGTGACGTCCTCTCCTTTCCCCACCCTGCTCCGTGTTATGCTGTATACACGGAGCAGGGCAGGAATCCTGCGTTTGCGCAGAAGCCCTCCTCAAGCAGGGCTTCTGATAATGAGCTTGAGGAGGGCTTCTGCACAAGCGCAGGATGTTGCATAACATTGGTGAATGAGTCATATTTAATATTTTGTGTGACTTCCATGAGTTTGAAGGACTGCAACCATGCGGTTCAACAATGATTCATACAATTTATTAATGAAGTCATCAGGAAGAGTAAAGAATGCAGTCTTACATGCCTCTCAGAGTTCATCTAGATTCTTTGGTTTTGTCTTCCAAGCTTCCTCTTTCATCCTACCCCAAACATGCTCAATGGTGTTCATGTCTGGGAGGCAATTTGACGGCGATAGTTCCAGGGCGACATATCGCTGTCAGGATTCCTCGCCGCAGTTGCGGCGTGTAAAGGTACCTTTATGTTCATCTCTGAAATGTCTTGATAATCCAGACAGGTTTCTTGAGAGATTATCACAGTGGGTTGATTCCATGTTGCAACCTTTATTAGAAGAATCTATAGGTTCCATAAAGGACTCAAAGCATCTGTTAAGTGAACTTAGAGAGATGAGGTGGATGAGTGGTTATCAATGGGTAATGTGTGATGTTATTTCTCTTTATTCATGCATTCCACATGAGTATGCCTTGTTATATTGGGAGAGACTCTACATACACCATCAGGACAATCCCTTTTTGCAGAGGATCAGATGGTGGGGGCGGTACATCGACGATGTCGTCATCATTTGGGGCAGTGGCGTCAGTGTGCCCACCCAAGAAACATCTGAATTTGTGGATTTCATTAAATACATCAATGATAATCCATATAATATTTGTTTTGTCCATACTGTGTACAATGATGAGGCTCTGTACTTGGATATAAATTTGCAGGGTGACAGTGTAACGGGTACAATCAACACCTCGATATACCGTAAACCGGTTAGTGGCAATTCATTACTCCATGCGGCCAGTTGTCATCCCCGGCATGTAGTGCAGAATTTGCCTATTGGAGAGCTGATCAGGGCAAAAAGAACATGTAGTAATGATGAGACATATCAAAGTGAAGATGAGCGTATAAAAAAATCGCTTGTCCAAACGTGGCTACAGTAAAGATTGTGTGAATAGGGCCATATCAAAAGTGCATGTAAGATCTAGGGAATCCTTATTGTTAAATAGGGAGAACACAGGAGATGTACAGACATCCAGCACTTTAAATTTTAGTAATAGCTCACAACTGCATCTCTTAAAGAGACAGGCTTCTGATTTTGGAATTCCCACATTTTCATAGGTAATTTTGTTTCACCGTCCTTTTTGCCAGTAATGTGCAGTCCCCTACTTGGTTATCTGTAAAGGGCAATTACAAATGTGGTGGTAACCAATGTAACCTTATATGCAGGTTACCAAGCAATTCCATGATAGAAAATCTGGTAAAGTTCAATATTATATATCAATGGATATATAAATTGTAACACGACACATTTGGTGTACCTGGCGACATGCATGAAATGTAACAAGAATTATGTTGGCTGCACAACCAGGACTATGAAAAAAAGAATCAGCGAACATATTTCTGCATCAAATCCTGACAATAGTTCTTCACAAAGAAACCTGTCCGGATTATCTAGACATTTCAGAGATGAACATAAGGGGGATTTAAGTAGCCTATGTATAAGGGGAATCGATAGGGTCCACAATGGTAAAAGAGGAGGAGATTGGGAAAGATTGGTAAGAAGTAGAGAATTATTGTGGATCCTAAAATTAAATGTTAGATCACCTGATGGGTTGAATTACAGGTAGTATTTGACCTATTTCTATTGACACTGACAATAAATCTGTGTTGAGAGGAGAGCAGGTTATTCTGTCTTGCCTATTTTAGTTTCCATTATAAGATGTAATCTATATTGCAAGTTATCATATAGTAATATACATGAAGCACTGTCTTATATGGAAACTTTGATGTTTTCTTGTTTTGGTTTTGTTATATGGAAATATGTATGTTTGCATATTTGTTGATTCATGTATATTCATATGTTATGATATTCATTTATTTATGTACTCATGCATATGCGCACTTGTCTATTTGTGTCTGAAATAAGGGTGCATGACTTGCTCTAACAGGTTCCTTCAGCCTGAACTAATCAGTATAACTAATGAGATCATTCAAATGAGGTGTTCTAAGGGGAGAAGTTTTTATTGTATAAATGGTAGAGTGGTCATTTTATACTTGCTGTTGACAAAGGACTGAACGTCCGAAACGCATTCAGCTGTACGGAACTGCGTTCCCGGTTTGTTTTTATCACCCTGGAATACTGAATAAAGAAATTTGAAAAATTGAACAAACCGTCCAAGTGCCAGCTTTTGTAAAATATTCTTTTTATACACACCCACTAATTAACTGATCATTTACTGAGCACAGGTGAGGATGTAAACTAGGATTGGGTGCATTATATGACCAAGCAACAAAACTTTTGTCTTGCTAAAATCTGACCATTCTGTGTTCATTAATTGATCAATATTTCAGCATTGATGCTAATTTATTTTCTTAACCTAAACCAAATTTCAGAGGGTTTCAGCTTTAAAAAGAGTAATTTATACAACCAATGGATGAATTTAACGTCAGGTTATAAGCTTTTATTTACATAACATGGATAAGCGACATAACTTCTGTCAGGGAGTGTATAACCCCCAACACAGAGACACTGCCCCTCTGTATAACCCTCCCAACACAGACACACTGCCCCTCTGTATAACCCTCCCAACACAGACACATGCCCCTCTGTATTACCCCACAACACAAACACACTGCCCTTCTGTATAACCCTCCAAACACTGACACACTGCCCCTCTGTATAACCCCCAACAAAGATACACTGCCCCTCTGTTTAACCCCCAACACAGATACACTGACCCTATGTATAATCCTCCCAACACAGACCAAGAGCCCCTCTGTATAACCCTCCCAACACAGACACACTGCCCCTCTGTATAACCCTCCCAACACAGGCACACTACCCCTCTGTATAACCCCCCTAAACACACACACACAAACACAAACACACTGCACCTCTGATTAACCCTCCCAACACAGACACACTGCCCCTCTGTATAATTCCCCCAACACAGACACACCGCCCCTCTGTATAATCCCCCCAACACAGACACACTGCCCCTCTGTATAACCCCACTGCCCCTCTATATAACCCCCAACACAGACACACTGCCCCTGTCTACAGGCTTTATTAGTTACAAGCACCACCTGCTTGGGCCTGTCCCACCTTTACTTAAGATTTGCTCGCTTGGTGGAGTGAAGGTCAGTTCTGAAAAGTCTAGGAGCCTGTGGCATCAGCTGCTGGCACTGGGCCTGTTCTGCCCCAATTCACATGCACCTATCCTGGCAAGATTGAAGCGTTTCTGAAAAGCTCCAGGTGACTGAGTGCTGCTTTTGGCAGTTTTACTTTTTCAATTTTTCTGTGGAGGCCATAGGGCACAATTTAAAATGAAATGACAGAATATTTAGAGCAGGACCGCCTTGGTGAGATTGCCATGATGTGGCAAGGTGGCTAAAAAATTGTAGATTTTTTTGCCGAAAATCTCAATTTTATAACGATAATATACTTAGGATTGAATAAGTGCAGATGCACACTTTATACAGCATGCTAAGTTCAGCAGGGCCGTATTTGCCCTTAGGCACTGGAGGGCACGTGCCTATGACTCTGGGGTGTGGGGGGTGGCACCCGCAAAGGGAATTTTTTTTTAACCGCCCCTCTGTTAGACAATTCAGGAAATCTGTTGTCTTTTCAGAGGGGGAGGGGGGGGGAGGGCTCAGGAGAGGGCAGGGGCATACCTCCATATTTTCCTCGATGCTGGGAGCTGCTGACCCAGGAACTACTAGCGCCGAAACATCCGGGGTAAGAGTAGGCCCTGCATCCAAGGTGCTGCAGCGTCTGCATGTGAGGATTGAGATCGTCTCTCCCACTGCAGACATCAAAGCAGGGCCGAGGAGGAGGAAGACACAGGAGAGGTGAGATCTCATAGAGCTGAAGATGGGGGGGGCTGGGGCTGTATACTGCTGAGAGGAAGCTGGGGCTGTATACTGCTGAAAGGAGGCTGGGGCTGTATACTGCTGAGAGGAGGCTGGTGCTGTACATGAGTCACCCACTGGGGCCATGGGGTACTCGGAACTGGGCCCTCTCATCATCGTCTGGGGCTGCAGGGTGTCATGGTGTTGTGACCCATCTCCGTGGTCCCAGGCGAGTCAATAAAAGGGGAAAACAGTTTTTAAAGAATTATCGTGATGCTACCCGTGGTTTGTGGCTAGAGGTAGCCACCGCTGCAGTCGGGACCTCTGGGGATTATGGAGGTTGCAGCAGAGATGTTGCACCCTCCATGGGTAGAGCTGGTCCCCAGGGCTAATGCGTAGTAAGTAGAAATAAGAATTACAGATATGAGGGTCAGGCCCCAATCACCATGCATTGCATGCCTCACCCTCATCTGTAGGACTTTTGTATAATACACTCCTTAACAACTTTAAATCATGCATTGCACCATGGAGTTTTGGTATTGCAACCTTTATTTTATTTATCTTAGTAAAAATACAAAAATGGTCAATCCCATGCAGGGGATCTGACAGGGGTGTACAGGTAAGGCCAATGTAATGGTCTAGAGGAGTAGATCCTTACAATTATACAAAACACAACAGAATAGCAATATAATATAATGTTGGGTGTGCGTTCTTATTCATACACTAACCCTCTACATAATAATAATATATTTATTCATTTATATAGCGCTATTAATTCCATAGCACTTTACATACATGAGTAATGCTGTCTCTCTTGGAGCTCACAATCTAAACATCCTATCAGTATGTCTTTACAATGTGGGAGGAAACCCACACAAGCACGGGGAGAACATACAAACTCCTTGCAGATGTTGTCCTAAGTGTCCTGGGTGGGAATTGAACCCAGGACCTCAAAACTCCAGTGCTGCAAAGGCAACAGTGCTAACCACTTGAGCCACCCATATCTGTCATCCTAAAGTGCACCATCACTAGGAATTAAGCTATGGGAAAAATGGGCCTCTCACCAAAGTATAGAGCCCAAAACTACAGTTCTCCCATTTGGGAGGCAATTACCGCAGCCTTTTCATTATTCCCTCAAAAGCGTATAAACTGGAACATGAGTAACCATCTCAACCCTCCATGTTAATTTCAATAAGCTTACCCATGTGTGCTGGATGGTAAGAATCCACATCCCAGACCGTGTGCCCAATGCCATTTCGGTATTATCCTTCTTCAAGGGCCACAGTGCCCCTGTCCCTTCCTAATCCCTTTTCTACCCTGTCTGTGCTAGTGTCATCCCGCCCGCCTCTTTAACAACGCAGCTGCGTCGCTGTTGCGCATCTCAGTGACGTATCCACATCACTCCAGAGTCCCCGTGTCACCCGTTGATGTAGCGGCGTTACCCAGATAACGCTGCCCGTCATGCGCAGTAAACAAGGTGAAGCACCGGGTGTAGACACCCCTGGGCGTGCATGCGCACAGCTGAATTGGCACAAAGACGGACCTGTGTATGGCGGAGAACATTCATATAATTTCCACAAGGATTTGCAGTACCATAGTAACTTATATCTCTGCATTTTAACAATTAACCATGTCTTTCTACTAACTTTAACCCAATTAACTCACTTTAAACAATTTCCCACCCACAAATCCATACTCTCAATTAGGACTCCCATTACAGAACCCCAAAAACCACATATTAGGTGTCACCCACTTTTTCTTACCCTGCCATGATTTTTTATATCAGACTCTTATTATGTGGTACACCATATGTGTAATGGTATTGGTGGGTAGAAATATGAATTCTTATATCAATCAATAGTAACATTCATTAAAGTTTCAAATCTTGATAGTTGAATTAATCATCTTTTTTCCCCAAACGCTGGGTAACTGTTAAATGCAATCCTTTTAGACCACATCGATTCCTTCGCTTCTATCCACAGATCCAAGGGTAAGATTGGGACCATAGAAGTAAACAATCAAAGACCATATTACTAAAATTGGTGAGACAAAAACACATACAATTAAAATCAGCATAATGATAATTCAGGGTTAGTCCAACACATTAGAAGCTACAGTGACAAAATGTTCCGGGTCAACTCCCTCTTTCAGTTCCCTCTGTTTCATAGAAACAGAGAAAAACTTAATTTTTCATTAAGGCCTGCAGGGGCCATAGTGCCTAATGTCACTATCCATCTGTATTCCCGTTTTGCGAGTTCTCTTTTAAGGTCCCCACCCCTGATACCACAGTGAAGTGTATCAATCCCCATTATACGTAGACCACTTGGGTCACATCTGTGAGCCACCTTAAAGTGTTTAGGTAAAGTCTTGAGCAAAGTCACATCAGTAATTTTTTTGGCATTTTGAATGTCACATACATGTTCTCGAGTTCTAACTTGCAACAGTCGCGACATCAGGCCAACGTATATCTTTTGAGAGGGGCATGTCGCGTAGTAAATGACATAATCACTGCTACAAGAGATGTAGTCTTTTATGGAAAAAGACTTCTTACCATCCGTGGACAAAAAGGAACAGCCCCTTACATTGTTGCCCGAATTACAGGCCAAACAGTCATCGCATGTATAACAGCCCGTATGTTTTTTCTTTTGCCCCATCCCAAACAAACCCGCCGGCTTGGTCACATAGTGGCTCTCAACCAGAAGATCCTTTAGGTTTTTGCTCCTACGCGCTGAAACTGCAGGTCTGTCTGTTAACCTTTTGGCCAAAAAGTCGTCAGTCTGTAAAACTGCCCAGTGTTTCTGGAGTACTTCACGCATCTTTCCCCATTGGCCATTGTATGTCGATACAAAATGTATCACGTTCTCATTCAATTTCTTCTCTGGTTTGCATACAAGGATTTCTCTCTCTGTTCTTTTTGCTCTGAGGTACCCACTCTTAATACTGCGGGTGCTATAGCCCCTCGTTCTAAATCTTTCACACAGATCTTCGGCCTGTTGTTCAAATTTCTGTGTATTGGAGCATATTCGTCTCATCCTGAGAAACTGTCCAGTAGGTATGGTCCCAATGGTGGCCGGGGTGTGAGATGATGAGGCATGCAACAGTGTATTAACTGAAGTTTCCTTCCTATATATATCTGTTTGAAAAGCCCCATCACGACGCACCCCGATATTAATGTCAAGGAACTCCACCTCACTCTGACTCATCACATATGATAGTTTTATGTTTAAGTTGTTACTGTTTAATTCTGACATGAATTCACCCAGCAGAGACCCGGACCCTCGCCACAGGAGCAGCGTGTCATCAATATATCTAAACCAGTGTACCACCCTTTTTACAAAGGGTTAAATCCAAATATGGTTTTGTCCCATCCGCCTAAAAATAGGTTGGCGTACGATGGTGCGCATCTTGCCCCCATAGCGGTCCCATGTCTCTGCAGGTAGAACCCGTCTTTAAACGTGAACAAATTGTGAGTCAGAATGAAGCGGAGTAATTCCATAATCAACTAACACAGAGGTCCATCCAAGGGACTCGTTCCCAGGAAGAGACAGACAGCCGCCGTGCCGTGATCGTGGGAAATGCACGTATAAAGGGACTCTACATCCGTAGATACCAACCACATGTCCCCAGCTAACGAGAGACCATCTATCGTACCCAGGAAATCTGACATATCCCTTACATATGAGGGGAGTGCTTGTACCAATGGTTTTAAGTAGTTTTCTACAAACTTGCAAATAGGATCACAAAGGACCCCAATCCCCGAGACAATAGGACGTCCTGGAGGATTGAGGGCATCTTTGTGAACCTTAGGGAGCAAGTAAAAAGTAGGGATTTTTGGACAATCAACTATCAGGCCCTCAAGTACCTTTTTTGTGATTATCCCTTGTTCAAAAGCCTTTTCCAGTATCCCAATTATTTCGCTCCTAAAGGTCTTCACCGGATTATAAGCAAATTTAGTATATGTCTCCTAATCTTTTAATTGTCGGAAGGCCTCCTTTTCATATTTAACCACCGGCCAAATGACCACATTGCCCTCCTTATCCACACTTTTAATTACAACATCGTCCATCCGTTTTAGTTCATGTATTGCCTCACGTTGGTTTCTAGTCAGATTATTTTTGGAAGAATATTTCGAAATTTCTTCAAATTCCTCTTGAACAAGTTTGGTAAAAATATCTACCTGTGGACATACGGACAAGGAGGGAAATACTTTAGACATATCCATAACCGATCTTGGGGGCCCTGATCTAATGGTCCGCTGACAGGTAATGATGTTTGATCAGTGTCTAATTCCTCAAGTGCTGCCAAAGTTTCAGCCTCTTTTGTAGTCAGTGTTATCCCCTCTGTATTAGACTTCTGATGTAGCCTGCTCAAGACTAGTTTCCTTGAGAAAAGGTGAAGATCTTTTATAGTGGTAAAAGAATCAAAAGTCCCTGTCGGTGCAAAAGGAAGACCCAGCTGGAGGACCTCACATTGTGTTTTAGTTAGATTGTGAGAGGATACATTTATTACCTCCAGTTGGTTTTTTTTTTATGCTTAGAACTCTGCACTCCACTCGGTGAAATCACCTTACTCTTTCCTCTACCCGTCTTTGGTGGTTTGGAGTTCTGAACACCACAGATCGTAGTTACTTGGCTGGCCTCCTTTCGCACCCTCAGTTTCAGATTCTTCTCCTGATGTAACTGAAGACGGACAGTCTGGTTTTGTCCTTGGTTGGGGAGGTGGTGGATTAACTTTTCCTTTTTTCCAACGATATACCAAGTTGTTCTTTTTATCATTGATATCACGTTGAAACTTTTTTGTTTTAACACTTTTAATCTCCTCTTCCCACTTTTTTGGTCCAGGGTGAGTCAATAAAAGGGGAAAACAGTTTTGAAAGAATTATTGTGACGCTACCTGTGGTTTGTGGCTAGGGGTAGTCACCGCTGCAGTCGGGACCTCTGGAGATTATGGAGGTTGCAGAAGAGATGTTGCACCCTCCACGGGTAGGGCTGGTCCCAGGGCTACTGCGTACTAAGTGTAAGTGTCGTGTAAAGTTCTCCATACCCTCAGGCAACCTCCTGCTACCAGCTCGCAAGCTCAATTTCCACCTCGCAGGCACACAATCAAACTCTCACACAATTCTGAGCTTTACTGGGTTTACTTCCTTACTCGTCAGATGTTATAACACAGTTCAGTACAACAACGGCTCCTGTCTGGTTTTAGCAGCTGAGACGGCTTGTCTGCGACACACCTTTTCATGTTCCTCTCGGGCCTCTTCAGTCTATTTCGCACATTAGCTGCGGTCCAGCGGTCACGCGCACTCTGTGGGCACCCTTCCAGGTTTCCTAGCCCTAGTTCGACAGCCTTCCTTTCGATGTGCCGGAGGTTGGGTCTGGGACATAAAGACCCCGCACCCTGCCGGAGTTTGTGATTGGAGCATGCATCTTCCCTGCCACTTCAGCAGAGCCGGCACTCTGGTTCCGGCCCGGTCCCTCGGTGTCCCCACTGACTTGGACACACCTTGGACCCCCTCTGTCTTCCCTCGGTTCTGAGCCTGGAGCCCGGGCTAGCCAAACGGTGGCACAGGCCACCAGGTCAGGGTTCTCTTAGTCTATTCTCACTAACTACTTGGCTGATGGGTTTCTGCTGTTCTCTGTCTCTTGCTCTCTGTTAACTAATCAAAGACTAAACTCCCCTGGTGTTGTGTATTTCTTTTTGTTCTGGTGTTCCCACCCCTAACCGGGTTCTTTCCTAACTCAGCACCCTCCACCTGGCTCTTCCTGCTATCCCATTGCTAGACATAGAGTAACTTAAAGTTAGGATTGGGGGATGTGTTGGGTATGTGTGTGGTGTGACCGACTTATCAATTCCAGCTGCTGCGCCATCTAGTGGCAACCAGTCGGCAGGGGAACCACATATACTGCTAAGAGGAGGCTGGGGCTGTATACTGCAGAGAGAAGGCTGAGGCTGTATACTGCTTAGAGGAGGCAGGGGCTGTATACTGCAGAGAGAAGGCTGGGGCTGTATACTGCAGAGAGAAGGCTGAGCTGTATACAGCAGAGAGAAGGCTGGGCTGTATACTGCAGAGAGGAGACTGGGGCTGTATACTGCAGAGAGGAGACTGGGGATGTATACTGCAGAGAGGAGGCTGGGACTGTATATTGCTCAGAGGAGGCTGGGACTGTATACTGTATACTGCAGTGGAGGCTGGGGCTGTGTAAATATGAACAGAGGAGGCTGGGGCTGTATATTGGCAAACGGGAGGCTGGGGCTGTACAAAGGTGAATAGGGGAGGCTGGGACCAAATACAGTTGTGGCCAAAAGTATTGACACCCCTGCAATTCTGTCAGATAATACTCAGTTTCTTCCTGAAAATGATTGCAATCACAAATTCTTTGGTATTATTATCTTCATTTAATTTGTCTTCAATGAAAAAAACACAAAAGAGAATGAAGCAAAAAGCAAAACATTGATAATTTCACACAAAGCTCCAAAAATGGGCCAGACAAAAGTATTGGCACCCTCACCCTAATACTTGGTTGCACAACCTTTAGCCAAAATAACTGCAATCAACCACTTCCAGTAACCATCAGTGAGTTTCTTACAATGCTCTGCTGGAATTTTAGACCATTCTTCTTTGGCAAACTGCTCCAGGTCCCTGATATTTGAAGGGTGCCTTTTCCAAACTGCCATTTTTAGATCTCTCCACAGGTGTTCTATGGAATTCAGGTGTGGACTCATTGCTGGCCACCTTAGAGGCCTCCAGTGCTTTCTCTCAAACCATTTTCTAGTGCTTTTTGAAGTGTGTTTTGGGTCATTGTCCTGCTGGAAGACCCATGACTTCTGAGGGAAACCCAGCTTTCTCACACTGGGCCCTACATTATGCTGCAAAATTTGTTGGTAGTCTTCAGACTTCATAATGCCATGCACATGGTCAAGTAGTCCAGTGCCAGAGGCAGCAAAGCAGCCCTAAAACATCAGGGAACCTCCGCCATGTAGGGACCGTGTTGTTTTGTTTGAATGCCTCTTTTTTTCTCCTGTAAATTCTATGTTGATGCCTTTGCCCAAAAAGCTCTACTTTTGTCTCATCTGATCAGAGAACATTCTTCCAAAACGTTGTAGGCTTTCTCAGGTAAGTTTTGGCAAACTCCAGCCTGGCTTTTTTATGTCTCAGGGTAAGAAGTGGGGTCTTCCTGGGTCTCCTAACATACAGTCCCTTTTCATTCAGACGCCGACGGATAGTACGGGTTGACACTGATTGTACCCTCGGATTGCAGGGCAGCTTGAACTTTTTGGATGTTAGTCGTGGTTCTTTATCCACCACCCGCACAATCTTGCGTTGAAATCTCTCGTCAATTTTTCTTTTCCGTCCACATCTAGGGAGGTTAGCCACAGTACCATGTGCTTTAAACTTCTTGATGACACTGCGCATGGTAGACACAGGAACATTCAGGTCTTTGGAGACGGACTTGTAGCCTTGAGATTGCTCATGCTTCCTCACAATTTGGTTTTTCAAGTCCTTTGTTGGTCTTCTTTCTTTTCTCCATGCTCAATGTGGTACACACAAGGACACAGGACAGAGGTTGAGTCAACTTTAATCCATGTCAACTGGCTGCAAGTGTGATTTAGTTATTGCCAAAACCTGTTAGGTGCCACAGGTAAGTTACAGGTGCTGTTAATTACACAAATTAGAGAAGCATCACATGATTTTTCTAACAGTGCCAATACTTTTGTCCACCCGCTTTTTTATGTTTGGTGTGGAATTATATCCAATTTGGCTTTAGGACAATTCTTTTTGTGTTTTTTTCATTGAAGACAAATTAAATGAAGACAATAATACCAAAGAATTTGTGATTGCAATCATTTTCAGGAAGAAACTGAGTATTATCTGACAGAATTGCAGGGGTGCCAATACTTTTGGCCACAACTGTACTGCTGAGAGCAGGCTGGGGTTGTACACTGCTGAGAGGAGGCTGGGGCTGTGTAAATGTGAACAAAGGAGGCTGGGGCTGTACACTGGCAAACAGAAGAGGCTGGAGCTGTATACTGGCAAACGGAAGGCTGGGGCTGTATACTGGCAAACCGGAGGCTGGGGTGGTATACTGGCGAACAGGGGAAGCTTGAAAGAGTTCCTGAGGGAACCCACCAGTGAACGCAGGTAAACAGCAGCCGCCCTGTACTCACCATCTGCGGTGGGTGCAGGGTGGCTTCTCCCTGTGTGCAGCCGATGGGGACTGCTTCAGACTCAGATGCAGAAGTTTGGAAACCCGCATCGCAGCTGAAAAGACGCTGTGGTCGAGAGAAGCATAATGAGCATGGGATTTCTACAAATTCCATCCACTATGCTGCTACTGTACAATGCAACATTTTGGACGCAGTGGCAAGACGCTGCATCCAAAATGCTGCTTCACTGATCATGAGTATGCAGCCTAAGAGGTTTTTAAGAAATTCCTTTTAATGATGAAAAAAGGAATCCTAGTACCATACACATTTAGAAAAATACTTTTAACCCCTTCATGACCCTGGAATTTTTCATTTTTCATTTTTTGCTCCCCTGCTTTCATGAGCCATAACTTTTTTATTTTCCATCAATATAGACATATGACGGCTTGTTTTTTGCGGGACGAGTTGTACTTTCAGATGCAAACATTTATTTTACCATATAGTGTACAAGGAAAGTGCAAAAAAATTCCAAGTGCAGTGAAATTGCAAACAAAGTGCAATCACATGTGTTTGTTTTTTGCTTTTTTAGCCGCCATGTTCACTATATGGTAAAACCGACTTGACGGGGTGATGCCTCGGTACGAGTTCGTTGATACCAATCATGTATACCTTTACTGGTATCTAAGTAGTGAAAAAAAATTCAGAAGTTTGGAAAAAAAAACACACTTTTTGCGCCATGTTTTGCGATCCGTAGCGTCCTCATTTTTTGGGATCTGGGGATGTGTGATGGCTTATTTTTTGCGTCTTGAGCTGACCTTTCTAATGATGCCATTTTTGGATGGATGCGCCATTTTCATCGCCCGTTATAGCAATGTTGCAGCGACTAAAAAAACATAATTTTGGCATTTGGACCATTTTTTCTATTACGCGGTTTAGGGCTCTCATTAATTGATTTTATATGTTGATAGATCGGGCGATTATGAACACGGCGATACCAAACGTGTAATTTTTTAAATTTTTTTAATACTTTTATTGTGAATGGGGGAAAAGAGTGCTGATTTGAACTTTTATGTTTTATTTTTTTTTACAGGTGTTTTAAAAACTTTATATTTTTTTATTAATTCTTATTTGTACACGGCCCCTTTAAAAGGCACCTTGCTGCACAGTCCGATCACTTCTGGGAGATACAGATGAGCTGCAGCTCATCAGTATCTCCCAGAATTGCGGACGTGTTGTGTTTGGCAACCACAACCCGGAAGTGCTCAGTGACAGCATCCGGGGTCTACCCAGGTCCCCGGCCTGTCACGTGAGCGCCGGAGATCCCATGATACTATCTCGGGATTTCTGGTGCAGACGGGGAACAGCGTGTTCCCGACACGGCCACCTTGGATCCCGCTGTCAGTGATTGACAGCGGGATCCAAGGGGTTAACAGCACCGATCAGATCCCGGATCCGATCGGTGCTGTTACCCTGACATCTCAGCTGATGAGATCAGCTGAGATGTCGGGGCTTTGATGTGAGCTCCGTGTCGGAGCCCACATCAAACACCCCTTACTGGCCCATGACGTTGTACAACCAATGAAAAACAATATTAAGCATATACTGCAGAACAGCAGAATAATATATTTTCATTATTTTTTTTAATTTCATTTAGTCATTCAGTAAAATGAATTAAAAATGAACAGTTGAATCGCATTTACAAGGACACAAATGACCAAAAAAAATAATTGAAAGAAAAAGCTATAAAAAAATATATACATCTAAGAAATTAAAGTAAGGATTCAATGTGAAATAATCTCAGACCCAGAGCTCCAAGCTTTTGACACTTTATTACAAGAACAACTAAAAACAATTTTCAAATATGAAAAAGAATTCTGGAATAATTTTTGAATTATTTGCATTAAGCTCGTGAATCTTTATTTGTGTATTCTAAAGTTAAGGACTTCTAGCATCTTAATTCCACTACTACCATGGCATGTTATGGCATATTTAACCATTTCCTAGCACCTGAGCAGAAATTTGATTGCTTTGGCACCTGCAGAGCAAAACACTATTGCTCATATTTTTTAATCTCAGAGAATATATAATAGGGTTGCCTAATGAATTAACAGTAATCATCATAGCACTGAGGTTCCGAAACACAAACATACTTGTCTGTACCTCTTCTGGGCAAATTGTGTAGATAACGTCCCACAGAACTCCAGCAAAGAACGGAGCATAAGACACCACAGCAAGGATCCAGATAAAAATACAAGTTTTGGCAACTTGCATTTCAGCAGCTTTATAGGTCCCGTCATGCTGTCCATGCTTCATCATACAACGTTTCTGCTTTCTTAGTATTAAAATTATTCCAATGTAGGATATAAGAGGAAAGAAGAATGCCACAATGCAATTAGGTATAGTGATGAAAACCAGATAGTCAATGCAGAAAGGTCCATAAAGAGTAGACGCGTTTCCATTCCTTTTCAGACAGTCCCATCCTAATAAAGGCAGACAGCCAAGAACGATAGCTACTGTCCAAATAATGAATACTGTTGACAAAGTCTGATTCCTGGAAATTCTGTATTTAAATTTGATGCTTCCAGACACGGTCAGATAGCGCTCAATGCCAATACTTACTAAGTTGTATATTGTAGATAAAATGGAAATGGTGTAAAAGACATAGGCAATGAGGATTTTCCAGGTACCGGTTATAGTACTGTAGGGTTCTGTTAAAAATTGCAGTGAGATCCAGAAGCCAGATAAGCTCACCAGCAGATCTGACACAGCCAAGTTACAAAAAAGTATAAAAATTAATTTTGTCTGATCTTTTGAAAATGATATTGTGAAAATCACAGCACAGTTAAACATGGCAGACACTAAATTTGTGATCATTTGAGAAATTCCTAATGCAAGAACCACATCCGCGCTCCATACATCTGAGCTATTAGGTTCTCCACCTGTGCAGTTTAGAATTTTATTCATGGCCTTCTAGAAATGTATATATTAATCCAATAAGTGTTAGTCCATGGAAATAATTGCAAATGACTCCCCTAGATACAATTTTCTCATCTTAAACACCAAACATTGCACAAATTAAAGATTAACCTCATGTATAGGCTATCTCCTAAACAGCACTCAGAGTTGCTAAGCTGAATGCAGGAACCAGACATTATCTTCCTGTAATTTTCCACATTTGACCTTATCTAGAGCCTGGTACATAATAGCAGGAAATTACTGTTTGCAAAGCATCAGACTTGATAAAATAATACATGGTTAATTAAAAGTGTACCCTCTAAAATGAAATTGGAAACAAACTATATGCATCAGTGTATTCATCTTTCCAATGATCATTATCATTAGCCATCTTAAGAAACTATAGGACAAACTACCAGAACTTTTTATATACGGTAATTAATAAGTGAATTTTTGTGCCAAGAATTACTGTGAAATATGCTACTCAATGTCAGTTATATCTGATATGATTTTTTCCATTTTGTTCTTATGAGATTTGAAAAGTTATTTGTACAAACCAACAAATATGTATCCAAACAATGGAAATGCACCACCAAGCTACAGATCACAGTAGAAATTGAACAGTAGCTTTGTTAAAAAAGTGATTGCAAGTTGTGATATCCAACATAACCTCCACAAACCATGTAAAGAAACATCTGAAATTCCCTATGTGTACCCAGTTTTCGCAAACAGGTCATGGCGATTGGATCCAAAAGTCATCAAAAGGCACAGGATGGAAAAGTGTGTTGAAACCCCTAATGAGTCTTCTTCTTTGCAATGTACAATACATTACTGCTGACCACGCCTTGAACAAAAGAATATATGTACAAAAGTGTACATCCAACAGTAAAAAAAATTAATCTGACACGTTACTTAACCCATTAGTGATGTAGATAAATTTGACCTTAATAACCAGGCCAATTTTTAGAAATCTGACCAGTGTCACTTTATGAAATTATAACTCTGAAACGCTTCAATGGATTCCATTGATTCTGTAACTGTTTTTTGTGACGTATTGTACTTCATGTTAGTGATAAATTTAAAGTACATATTGTGTAAAAACTGGAAATTTGGTGAAAATTTGACAATTTTATAACTTTGGATTTTTATGCCCTTAACCTCTTCATAACCAATGACATATAGGTATGTCATTTTTTTGTGTCCCTGACTTTGATGCAAGCTCACGCATTAAGCCTGCACATTTTGGCTGATTTGATCAGCCGACATGTGCAACTAATATGCGCTGGTGGATCGGAGTTAAATTAACCTGTTAATTGTTAAATAACTGTACAAAATCTGTCAAAATCTGAGAGCGATCCAACACGTACCGGCAAGGATCGTACCATTCCCTGCCGCCATCGGCAGCTCCATGACATAGACACAGGGCACTGATGTGTTGCTATAACAATTGGGTAGACACTCTGGAATCTGATAGCGTGAGATATGACGTGACTGAGACCGGGGTTTGAGTAAATAATCTGTATTGCAAATAATCAAAGTTAAAAAAAAAAAACAACTCAACAATCAAAAAAAATTATGTATATTTTTTCTTCTTTTCTCTTTTACACTTCTTCAATAAGCCGCGATGGAGCCCTCCTTTCTCGTGTTGGATAGCGTCTGGGCTCAGTGAGTGTGTCCATTATTGATGAATTGTTCACTTCCGGGTGGTCCTCTCCACCATTGAGTACCAAGTCTTCCACTAGAGCAGGGGTCTCAAACTTGGCTGGATTGGTGGACTGCACGTAGAAAAAAATGATATCGGGGGGCCGCATTGCTTGTAGGACTAAGGGTACCGTTACATATCGCAACATTGCATGCAATTTCACTGGCAATTTGCTGGTTGCAGTGAAATCATGGACACATTGTCAGATTTTGTGGCTGTGTACAAATGTAACAATGTGTCCATGATTTCACTGCAACCAGCAAATTGCCTGTGAAATTGCATGCAATGTTGCGACGTGTAACGGTACCCTTAGTGACATTTTAGCAATGCCAGAATTTTTTGCTCAATCTAGTAAAGTACAAATCCTGATCTTCTTGTAGGAATGTCCCCACCCTAATCTCCTTTATGTAGTAATGTCCCAATACTGGTCCCCATTGTATATTAATATCCCCCAAACTCGTCCCCGTCTTGTAGTAATGTCCCCATCCTGGTCCCCTTCTTGAAGAAATGTTCCTCACTGGTCGCTACGTGTAGTAATGTTTCCATCCTATATTAATGACCTCCATCCTGGTCCGCATCATGTAGTAATGTCCCATCCTGATCCCCTTCTTGTAGTAATGTCCCCATCCTAATCTCTTCTTGTGGTAATGTCCCCATCCTGGTCGCCTTCTTGTAGTAATGTCCCCATCCTGATCCCCTTCTTCTAGTATTGTCCCCATACTGGTCCCCATTGTATATTAAGGTCCCCCATACTGGTCCCCGTCTGGCACTAATGTCCCCTTCCTGATCCCCTTCTTGAAGTAATGTTCCTCCCTGATCCGTACATGTAGTAATGCCTCATCCTGGTCCCCATCCTATAATAATGACTCCCATCCTGGTCCTCATTATGTTGTAATGTCCCCATCCTGATCCCCGTCTTGTAGTAATATCCTCATCATGTTGTAATGTCCCTATCCTGATCCCCATCTTGTAGTAATATCCCCATCCTGGTCCTCCTCTTGTAGTAATGTCCCCATCCTGATCCTCCTCTTGTAGTAATGCCCCCGCCCTGGTCTCCATCTTGTAGTAATGTTCCTCCCTGGTCCATATGTGTAGTAATGCCCCATCCTGGTCCCCATCCTATATTAATGTCCCCCATCCCAACACCTTTTTGTAGAGATGTCCCCACAACCTGGTCTCTGTTCTTTTTGTTCTCTCGCTCACACACACACTCACACATATACACACCCGCACACTCACACATATACACACACACACTCATCCTCAGACATATTCTCACAAACACATACACACTCACACATTGACACACTTACATAGGGCCATATTTGGAGTTCCTGCCGCCCTAGGCACTTTCAGCGGTCACATTCCCCCTCCCCCCAAGGCTGCTATCTTCGGCTGTAACAGCGCCTTACCTGACTCCACTCTTCTCATCCCGGCAGCTTCTTCCTCTGTGGCTCCCGGTCTCCCGCTTGCCGGCACCAGCCAGCACCTAGCACCAGCCTGCAGCCAGCAGCTCCCGGCATTAGGCGGCACCCGGCAGCCGCCAGCACCCTACAGTAGCCGCCAGCACTAGGCAGCACCCGACAGCACCTGGGAGGTGGCACCAAGTGGCATCCGACAGCAGCCAGCACCAGGCAGCAGCTGCCATCACCCGGCATTAGGTGGCACTCGGCAGCTGCCAGCACCCAGGAGGCGGCACCAGGTGGCACCTGGCAGTAGCCACTAGCACTAGGCGGCACCCGGCAGCACCTGAGAGGCGGCACCAGGTGGCATCCGGCAGCTGCCAGAACCAGGTGGCAGCTGCCATCACCCAGCATTAGGCGGCACCTGGCAGCCGCCAGCACCCAGTGGCCGCTAACACCCGGCAGCTGCCAGCACCAGGTGGCAGCCGGCAGCTGCCAGCACCCGGCATTAAGCGGCACCTGGCAACCGCCAGCATCCAGCAGCCTCTAGAACCCGGCAGCCGCCAGCACCAGGCAGCAGCCGCCAGCACCCAGTGGCTGCTAGTACCTGGCAGCCGCCAGCACCAGGTGGCAGCCGGCAGCTGCCAGCACCCAGCATTAAGCGGCACCTGGCCGCCACCAGCACCCAGCAGCCTCTAGCACCCGGCAGCCGCCAGCACCAGGCACCAGGTGGCAGCCGCCAGCACCAGGCACCAGGCAGCAGCCGCCAGCACCAGGCAGCAGCCACCAGCACCCAGTGGCCGCTAGCACCTGGCAGCCGCCAGCACCAGTCACCAGCCGCCAGCACCCAGCGGCTGCTGGCAGCCGGCAGCTGCCAGCACCCGGCATTAGACGGCACCAGGCGGTCGCCAGTACCAGCCGCCGGCGATGTGCCACGGGAATACACTCACACATATACACACACTCACACATACACACATATACACACTCACATACAAATATACACACACTCACACATATACACACTCACTCAGAAATATTCACACACACTCACTCACATATACACACAAATTACACTCACACATATACACATACACACACTCACTCACATATACACACAAATACACTCACACATATACACACAAATACACTCACACATATACACATACACACTCACTCACATATACACACAAATTCACTCACACATATACACACACTCTCTCTCTCTCTAACTCTCACACACACGCCTTAATGATGCCCCGGGCCATGGAGCCGCCGCGGTACACGCTTTATTGTGACTTCCAGGTACTGCTGAAACAAGTGCCATCGCGCCTGTACATTCATGCAAGCAGGCGGCCGGCGGACCAATCAGAAGCCTCCTGTGACAGGAGGCTTCTGATTGATCCACCGGCTGCCTGCTTGCATGAATGTACAGGCGCGATGGCACTTGTTTCAGCGGTACCCGGAAGTCACAATAAAGCGAGTACCGCGGCGGTTCCCTGCACAATGGCCTGGGGCATGTTATCTCTTCAAGGTGCCCGGGCCGCAGTGGGAAGCCTGGCGGGCCACATGCGGCCCAGGGGCCGCATGTTTGAGACCCCTACATTAGAGGAAAATGTGATGAATTTCGAGTTATGAAGTGTCCATTTCGCTCAGCCATGACCATGCTGCCTTTCTTATCAGTAACATTGTATTGTATTGATTATATGTAGCTGAGGTCTTGTTGGTTGGTTTTTGATGCACGACGACAACATCCCCTTTTTTGATGGCATTTGGCTGTGCCCTTCGCCTTCTGTCTGCATAACGTTTCATAGCTTGTTTGTTAGAAGAGTCTGCTGATCGCACAGAGGAGTCACTTGGTAAGGGATGACTGATCACGTCAGGGATACGTATGCGCGGAGTTCTGTTGAACATTAGATGAGCTGGAGCAGCATTAGTAGTAGAATGTGGCGTATTGCGATAATTGCGCATGAATTTGTATAATGACTGTTTCAGCGGGGTGTGCTCCAGACTCGCTGCCTTGATTCTTTTCACAATAGTGCGCATGAAACGTTGTACTATACCATTGGCTTGCGTCCAGCAAGGTGTGATTTTCCTGTGACTGAATCCCAAGTATTCAGAAAATTGTGTAAACACATGTCCATTGAACGGAGGTCCATTGTCTGTTTTAACCACTCTTGGGATGCCATATGCTGAGAATATGTCATCCAGTTCTGGTATGACACTAGTAGCAGATGATGAAGATATGAAAGAAATGACAGGGTTCCTAGAATATTCATCAATTGTTACTAGAATGTATTGGCCATTGGGTAATGGTCTATATATGTTGACTGACACTTCCTCCCAGACAGCAGTGGGTAGCGGAGACATTTGTAATGGTTCTATGTTTGATGATGGAGTAATTAATTGACAGGTGGAGCAGTGCCTAATCTTCTTTTCCACCAATTGATCCATGTTTGGGAACCACACTTTTCCTCTTAGTAATGTTTTAGTACCAACAATTCCCAGATGACCTTCATGTGCTATCTGTATGACTAAGTTGTGCAAAGTCTTAGGTACAACCAGTTTGGTACCTCGAAGAATGAGGTGTTCTTCAGTGACTGATAATTCCTACCGTACACTTGAAAATAGTTTTAATTCCTTCAGATCAATCTCAGAATCGGGAAATTATTATTTTTGGATTTCATGCCACCTTCGATTTTGTATGATTTGTATTAAGGCACATAGCGTCTTGTCACTCATTGTTGCATTCAAAAAGTGATCAATGGAGAGTGATTTAGGCACTGCATGAGCTGTAATGAAGCGTACATATTCTTCAATGAAGGATCGCTCAGGTGAGGCATCATTCATAGGATGTCTTGAAAGATAGTCAGCTGGATTGCTGAATTTTCCAGGTTTGTGAACAATTTTGTAGTTATAGTCCTGTAGACGTAGACCCCATCGTTCAATGCGTGCAGGCATTTTAGCTCTGGGATTTCCAAAGATCATAAGAAGTGCTTGATGGTCGGTGACAATGGTGAAGGGAGCTCCATAGAGAAATATGTGAAAGTGTTTGTGAAGTGCCACACTCGTCAACCGTGTTTTTGCCATTTGAGTTGTTGTATGGTCAGCAACCCAGGGGCCTGTTGAACATAGCTAAAGAAACATGGGATCAGGAGCCCATGCCCCATAAAAGAGTAATTGAGCACATCATGGGTATGCAGTACTGAATCGCAGCTGTCATGCCGATTGTGAAGGAACATCTGCAGAATCCCCAGCAGCTCAAAGTGCTACGTATAACAGAAAGGCCACAGTCAGGTCCATTTAACCAGGGAGATTGCATGTTAGTGTTGGTACCCACCACAGAAAGTAAGTTCTTAGCTAAATGGCAAGGTCCCTATGAAATCTGGGAAATTTGGAAGTGAATTACAAGGTGTTTCAACCATGTAGAAGGAAACCAGAGCAAATATACCATGTAAACCTGTTGAAACCCTGGAAAGACAGAGAATGTATGGTGTCTGATGTAACCCCAGACCTATCTTCCTCAGATCACCTGACTCTGGCTACAGTGGCATCCGGGGAGGATGAGACAGGAGTGAAGATAGGGGACACTCTCACAAAACAACAGAGGTGGGAGGCACGGAGGTTAGTGCAGCAGAACCCAGATGTATTCTCAGACCTGCCAGGCAGAACTTCAATCATCCGACACGATATTGTCACCGAACCTCACGTAAATGTACTCATGAAACCATATCGGGTACCGGAGGCAAGCTATCGCAGAGGAGGTGAAAAAAATGCTTCACCTGGGGGTGATTGAGAAGTCCAGGAGCAAGTGGGCCAGTGCTATTGTTCTGCTCCCAAAACCTGTCGGATTGTTACGGTTTTGTAACGACTTCTGGAGATTAAACAAAGTGTCAAAATTTGACATTTACCCAATGCTGAGGATGGACGAGCTGATTGAGAAACTGGGACAAGTGCAGTATTTCACAACGCTCGATCTGTCTAAGGGCTACTGGCAGGTGCCACTGACAGAGTCAGCAAAGGAAAAGACCACTTTTGTTATAGTTATACCTGAGGGTCTCTATCATTATGTTGTCTTGCCTTTGGGTTAGATGGGGCTCCAGCCATGTTCCAGAGGCTGATAGACATAGTTTTGGAACCACATTAGACGTATGCATCAGCGTATCTGGATGACATAATAATCTATATCACTGATTGCCAGGCCCACTTGGTTCAGGTACAAATGGTAGTGGATTCGCTCCGAACTGCTGGTCTGACAGCTAATCCAAAAAAATTAACATTGGGACTCAAGGAAGCCTGCTACTTGGGGTACGTAATAGGCCAAGGGTAATTAAGCCCCAAATCAATAAAATCGAGGCTATTCAAAATGGCCCTGACCACTTACCATGAATCAGGTAAGGGCTTTTCTGGGCATCATAGGGTACTATCGACGCTTCATTCCCAATTTTGCTGGATTGTCGGCACCATTGAGAGATCTTCTGAAAGGAAATAAGTCTGTCATGGTGCGCTGGAATCCGCAGGCCGAGGAGTCCATCCAGGCACTGAAGGAGGTCCTATGCAGACAGCCAGTTCTCACCAATTTCGACTTTCAGAAAGAGTTAGTTGTGCAGACAGATGCCTCTGGTCGGTCTGGGAGCAGTATTTTCCCAATTGGTAAACTGGGTATAACACCCCGTCACCTACTTGAATAGGAAGCTCACCCCACCGGAGAGGAGCTATAGCATATTGGAAAAGGAGTGCCTGGCCATAAAGTGGGCCTTGGAGTCCCTACGCTATTACCTGTTGGGGTGACAATTTCACTTGGTAATGGAGCACTCCCCGTTGGCCTGGATGAAAAGTGCCAAGGAGCGGAATGCTAGGATCACCCGGTGGTTCCTCTCCCTGCAGAACTACAGTTTTACTGTGGAACATCGGGTGGGGAGATTGCAAGGCAATGTGGATGCCCTGTCTAGGGGACCTTGTCTGATGGCTGGTGTTCAACCCCACAAGCTTGAAAAGAGGCGGGTATGTGAGGCAGTGACCGGGGTCATATATGAAGGCCGTTATGTGTCGCCGAGAATGTGTTCGGAAACCCTGTAATCTCCCTCCACTCTGGGGTTTTCTACCATTCCCATGTTCAGTAATAGGTTTTAAACCTGGACTGCAGTACAGGGTGGGGTTCTCAGTGGGAGCAAGGTGGACAGAGCTAGAGCAGCTCTGTGTGCTGGCTGTGTGCCTGTCAGCATGAACTTGGCCTTTCCAAGGGGATCTAGCCAAGACAGACCCTAGCAGCAGTGCAGAGACTTTGCAGGACTGTGTGAACAGGGTGGTACCGGCTGCGTCCCCAATCTCAAAATGTCTGTAATTACCTGGATTTGTAAATAAACTGTGTGCTCTTGAACAAGTGCCTGAGTCACTGCCTCACGTCTTGCCTAACCAATGCCACTACCTCACAGTACCAATACGTATCTTAAACTGTGGAGAAGAAGAGGTCAAACTACCTCGGTATGCTACCATTGCTAAGCTGTTCACTGTCAGCAACAACACCATCACGGCAGTGGAACCTTTGAATCCGTTAGACCAGGCGGAGGACTATGGCTCCAAAGGGCAGCTGGAGGACTGGTGTCAGAAGCTACACGTAGGCACTGACTCCACCCCTTCACACCAAAAGCATGGAGTTTACCGGGTAGTTCAAGAATAGGAATGGGTCTTTAGTAAACATCCTTTAAACTTTGGGCAGGTAAAAGGAGTACAAAATCACATACCCACTGGAGACCATCGGCCCATTAAAAATTGGTACCGACCTGTACCACCAGCTCACTATCAATGTGCCAAAGAGATGTTGGGGGAAATTAAGGCGGCTGGGGTGATCAGAGATAGTTGTAGACCCTGGGCAGCTCAACTAGTCCTGGTAAAGAAAAAAGATGGTACAATGACAATGTGTGTTGACTACAGGCAGATTAATCGCATTACACATAAGGATGCTTACATGTTACCCAGAATTGAAGAGTCATTAGCTGCACTGAGAACTGCTAACTATTTTTCCACCTTAGATCTCACCAGAGGGTATTGGCTGGTTCCTGTGGCAGAGGCGGAGAGAGCAAAGACCGCATTCATGACACCGATGGGCTCTGTGAGTTTGTGTGCAGAATTATTAGGCAAATGAGTATTTTGATCACATGATACTTTTTATACATGTTGTCCTACTCCAAGCTGTATAGGCTTGAGAGACATCTACCAATTAAGTAAATCAGGTGAAGTGCATCTCTGTAATGAGGAGTGTGGTCTAATGACATCAACACCCTATATAAGGTGTGCTTAATTATTAGGCAACTTCCTTTCCTTTGGCAAAATGGGTCAGAAGAGAGATTTGATGAGCTCTGAAAAGTCCAAAATTATAAGATGTCTTGCAGAGGGATGCAGCAGTCTTAAAATTGCCAAATTTTGAAGCAAGATCACCGAACAATCAAGTGTTTCATAGTGAGTAGCCAACAGGGTCGCAAGAAGTGTGTTGGGCAAAACAGGTGCAAAATAACTGCCCATGAATTGAAGAAAATCAAGCGTGAAGCTGCCAAGATGCCATTTGCCACCAGTTTTGCAATATTTCAGAGCTGCAACGTTACTGGAGTATCAAAGAGCACAAGGTGTGCCATACTGAGGGACATGGCCAAGGTAAGAAAGACTGAAGAACGACCACCTTTGAACAAGAAACATAAGATAAAGGGTATGTGCACATCAGTAGTTTTGTGGGCTGTTTTTGGAAGTTTTCCGTCGGCGGTTTCCGCTGAGTTTTATGTTAATTTATGTTAATCCTAGCCACCGGATAAACAATGGAGTTTAGAAAACGCTGTCTACATTAGAACGATTTTTGTCTGGTCGTTTTCAGTTTATTCACCGGTTTTCCACCGGTTGTCAAAGATAAAGCAAGCGACTTCTTTTCAGCGTTTTTCCAGCGGGGCCAGCTGAACAAGTGCACCAAAGACCAGTCTGGAAATCGCTAGGAAAAACGCCGGGGAAATCGCCATGAACACGCTGTACAAACGCTAGTAACCCGATCGCAAATCGTTAGCAAAACGCTAACAAAACCAGGGACACTAGCGAGTTCAGAAAACTCAGTTCTGCCATTCTCCACCGGTTCCCGGTCGTTCTGCAAAGATGCAGAAACGACTGATGTGCACATACCCTAAATGTCAAGACTGGGCCAAGAAATATCTTAAGACTGATTTTTCAAAGGTTTTATGGACTGATGAAATGAGAGTGACTCTTGATGGGCCAGAGGCTGGATCAGTAAAGGGCAGAGAGCTCCCTTCCGGCTCAGACGCCAGCAAGGTGGAGGTGAGGTACTGGTATAGGCTGGTATCATCAAAGATGAACTTTGGGGCCTTTTCGGGTTGAGGATGGAGTGAAGCTCAAGTCCCAGACCTACTGCCAGTTTCTGGAAGACAACTTCTCCAAGCAGTGGTACACGAAGAAGTCAGTATCGTTCAAGAAAAACATGATTTTCATGCAGGACAATGCTCCATCACATGTATCCAACTACTCTACAGCGTGACTGGCCAGTAAAGGTCTAAAAGAAGAAAAAATAATAAAATGTCCCCCTTGTTCACCTGATCTGAACCCCATAGAGAACCTGTGGTACCTCCTAAAATGTGAGATCTACAGGTAGGAAACACAGTACACCTCTCGGAACAGTGTCTGGGAGGCTGTGGTGGCTGCTGCACGCAATGTTGATCGTAAACAGATCAAGCAACTGACAGAATCTATGGATGGAAGGCTGTTGAATGTCATTATAAAGAAAGGTGGCTATATTGGTCACTAATTTTTGGGGGTTTTGTTTTTGCATGTCAGAAATGTTTATTTTCACCAGGTAAACCAATATAACTGCACACAATTTAGAAATAAACAAGTGAGATGGGAATATATTAGGTTTTTATTAAGTTGCCGAATAATTCTGTACAGTAATGGTTACCTACACAAACAAATATCCTCCTGAGGCCATGTCCACACACCTGCGCTGTAAGTATTTAGCGGTTCTCTGCTTTCCCAGAGCGGAAAGGGAAACGCTGCTAGCAGCGTTTCCCTGTGCGCTCGGCTTAAGCAGACACTAGGCAGCCTGCTGTGTGAAGTGGTTACCACGATACACATCGGGTAACCATGGTCTGCATCTGTAGAAAGCGCCGGCACACACGCACCTCTGCTTCTCTAAAAAAACCTAAGTATTTAGCGTAGAACAGCTAAATACTTACAGTGCAGGTGTGTGGACATGGCTTCAGATAGCTAAATCTATAAAAAAAAAGCACCCCAAATTCCAAAAATATTTAGCTTTGATATTTGAGTCTTTTGGGTTGATTCCAGCGCTTGTTTCCCTGTGAGCTGAGCTGTCAACGCTGTAATCTGTCTGGCTTCTTACTTGGAGGTCATGACATCAACCACTGCAGGATTGGGTTAGTGTTAATCACACAACATGTATCTAGAAATCAAATATAATGGGGTGAGTTTGATCCCTCTTTCATATATAAATATTTTTGAAGGAATGATTGGTAACTTTTTATTTTGAGAATAATGTAATGCAAGTAATTATTTTTATGGATTTTATTCTATCATATATAATACTTTTTCTAATAAAATATGGTGTATTTTTAGAGCGTTTTGCAGGATATGGATAATGACACACTTTTAAGCTTTTTATATGATTTTTTGTGATTTTATACATAAAGTAGTTTGCCATGTCCATGCCCTTTTTAGTAACTTTGTAAGATTCTAGCTTTTTACATTCTAATGAATTTATGAGGCTGATGCCGATCTGTCTAATTCTATCAATGACAGGAGTTTGTTTATCAACATTGATGACGTATCTGTTTACAATCTGTTTACTATCACTGATGACGTTGTTTCCACATCATTTCCTGCCATTATAAAATGGCGTCAGCCTGTATTACCTGTAAGCTTCTCCCTGAGGAAGTGTGGGGTGCCACACGAAACGCGTAGGAATAAAGGCTCTTTCTTCTACCTGGACTGACATCTGGTCTTGATTGGCGGCGCGATATCTCCATCCATCTCTATAACCTATTTTTACCAGATGGTCCTAGAAGCATACTACGATGGGGCAGGGCACTTTGGGTGCAAGAAGCTTGAAGCTCTGCTGCATGAACGATTCTACTGGGTTGGCATGAGGAAGGCCATTGAGAACTGATGCAGAGACTGTGGCTCGTGCAACCTGCGGAGAAGGCATCGCGACAGTCAGAGAGTTCCTCTGGAACCTATTGTCAACAGGCAACCACTTGAACTCGTAGCTTTGGACCATGTGAAGCTGACCCGAGCCAGTCAGGCTACATCTACGCCCTCACCATTGTAGATCACTATTCCTGTTTCTTGGTAGTAGTGCCAGTAAAAGACCTAACAGCAAGGACAGTGGCTAGAGCATTTCAAGCCCATTTCTGTAGACCCCATGGCTATCCTGCACAGGTTCTTACAGATCAAGGTCCGTCATTTGAGATAGAGGTGTTCCAGGAGTTTTGCAACTTGTACGGCTGCAAGAAAATAAGATCGACACCACACCACCCCCAGACCAATGGCATGTGCGAAAAAATGAATCAGGTAGTGATAGACCTGTTGAAGACACTGCCACTGAAAGAAAGAAAGTATGTGGCCAGAAAAGTTGCTAGATTTAGTGGACTTATACAATCATACTCCTGTGAACTCCACCAACTGTACTCCTGCCTATCTGATGAAGGCAAGACCTGGCAAGTTGCTCATTGACTTAGACATGGGAGTCCTGACACCTGAAACAAACCTACCAGATGCGGATTGAGATACTGAACAGCAACAGCAGTACTGTAAAGTGCAAGAGTGTGTTGAGAGAAACCTGTCTCAATCAAGAGAAAGACAAGAGAGAGTGTGGCGCCCCTGCGGAAAGATGGCCTCAACAGAGCATAGCAGCTGGGATTGGTAAGTCGGTCACGTCACACCAAACCCCCCCACACACACTGCGATCCTAAGCCAAAGTTACTTCATCAGGCAAGGGATGGTGGGAAGAGATAAGTGAAGGGTGGAAAGTAGAACCCGGAAAAGGGTAGAGGAACTGGAGTAAAAACTCAGGAACACTAAGTTAGGACACAAAAGGAAGATGGAAGCAAACAGGAAGAGTAGAGAAAAGCAGAGACACCCATCAGCTAACCAGTGACAAAGACCAAGCTAAGAATAGCGGGGCCCAACGGCCGATGCCAGGCTGAGACCAAGGAAAGACAGAAGGAGCCAGGTGGACCAGACTGCTCGGGACACTGATGGCTGGGCCAGGACCAGAGTGGCAGCTCTGTAGATGTGGCCGGGTAGCTTTAAGCCCCAACCACAGGAACTCCAGCAGGGAGCGGGGTCTTTATGTCCTGAGACCCAACCTCCGGTGAAGACAAATCCGTCGAACTAGGGCTAGTGAACCGGAGGGGTAGAACACTCAGAGCCCATGACTGCCGGATCGTAAATCACTGTAAGGGGATGTCACTGGTGGCCTGCCCGGACTTGTAACCCTGGGGACACTTGTTAAAAGGGAAAAATAATAAAAGGGAATAAAATATAGTCTTGTGACGTCAGCAGCAGTTTCTGGTGATCTCACCAGTGCTGCTGTCAGACTGCGGGGGATGGTGTTATTGCAGCCAGTTGACAACGCTCCCTGCAGGCGGAGCGGGGTCCCCGGGGCAGTGCTGCTGCTGAGCTGGTTGTTGTGGCAACAGCTATTCCTTAACTTAACAGAATAAAACACCGGAGTCTTGCTGACTCTGTACGGGTACTTTACTGTAAACATTTCTCCGCAGTTCAGGTGCACAGTTACACAGTCTTTGTGGGTAGCTTATATATATCAATAAATGACGGCATCACCTGGACATGATAAGGTGCTGGCAAAAAAATATACATGAATAAAGAGATTAATTTGTGGGTAGCTGGCCGGGTCATCACCGGAGGGAACAAAGTCTTTTTGAGGCTCTCAGGTGTTCCTTCTTTAGTACATTCAGTGTCCTCTGTTCTTGCACCTCCTTACTATCTTTCCACTGCCCTGTACAACCCACTTCCTAACAGGCCTGTCTGGTGTGATGAGGTGACCCTTCTTCTCTAAGAGGCTCAACCCGGTTTGAGGATACCTGGTGGACAAGGTCGGGGGCTGCTTGGCAGACCTGCGACCCACCAGTATTGGCGGCTCAGGGATGGACTTGCTTGCACAAGTTTTCTTGGACAGTCTGGCACTGGGTCTCCCCTCTCTGTCTGGGTCGCTACTCCTTTTCGGGCACCCTCTAGGACTTGTTCCTTGCTTTGTTTCTCAGACTAGACTCTCCTCTTCTCTTCCTCTCTCTTTTTTTTCTGTCTGTGTGTTTCCCGCTCCTTCTACCCTAACACTCCTCCCACCGGGACCGGTTACCTTGGTAAAGAGTTAGCTGATTGGTCCCCTAGTCCCCTAGTCTAGGTGTAGGGATGCTGGGAAGAGAGCCTCAGTTTGACATTATTCCGTCCAATGACTGGGATACCGCACACTCTGTTTTGGGTGCAGTACCCCTACTGTGGCGCACTGTCCAGTGGGGTGCCACACATGCAGAATGAAGGACGAGAGGGCCCATGGGATACACAGAAAGGGAGTGTCGCAGACGAGCCATCCCAGCTGCTGAGAGAGCCCAGGTCCATTGTGAACTGTTGTGAACTATGAACTGAACTGCTGAAAGTTTAGAGTAAAAGCCCAGCAAAGCCCAGTATTGTGTGGATTCAGTTTATTTGTCTGCAGAAGGTAACTGTGAAGGTACATAGACTGTGGATGCTGCCTGAAGGTACTGGGGATTTTACACTAACACTTCTACATGACTGCCCTGGGGACCAGCCCTACCTGTAGAGGGATCATCATCTTGCTGCACCCATCATCATCCCCAGCGGTCCCAATCGCAGCGGTGGCCCCATATTGCCACACACTACGGGTGGCATCACAATTTATTCTTTAAAAACTATTAATTCCTCTTTCATTGACCGCCAGGGATCACGGAGCCAAGTCACGTCACCGTGACCACCCAACCAGCCCAGACGATGTCGAGAGGGCCCGGTTCCAAGTACCCCATGGCCCCAGTGGGTGACTCAAGGGCCTATAATAAACACGCACCTGCAGTTCCCTTAACACCTGGAGAACAAGTCCTCAAGCATAAAAGATGAATAAACAAACTGGATGATCAGTGGGAGGCAGAGCCATACACCATATTGCCTTCAAATTTTGACAACACCAAAGTCTGCTTAATCAGTAAAGACGGACGAGAGACCTCAGCGGCAGTTTCAAGAGACCACCTAAAGATATGCCCTGATCAATTGAGAAGCAGAAAAGAAGTCCAAGATACACCTCAACCCATAGAGCAAAAAGAAGAGATGATTCATACAGTTCTTTGAGACTTTCCCCAAAACGTGGATCCAGATAAATGGAGCCATTGTAGTACCTGTATTGACTTTTCCCCGATGTGTCATACCTGAACCAGTTGAGACTCAAGAAAGACCTGAAGAACCACCATCTCAAGGAACCGACGCCACACCTGCAGTAGAACAAGAGAGTCGACCCCCTGCTAGCGGCGAATCTGTGGAGAGTCTAAGATGATACTGTGGTATACCTGTACTACATAGGTCTACACGTTGAATAGTAGATGGTGCACCCACCACACCAGTAGAGGACACCATAATCCAGAGCAGACCTTCAGAGATACCTGTACTGCATAGATAAACTTGAAGTAACAGAGGTCAGATCCCATCACATTATAAAAATTGTTAGTAAAATAAAGTAGAAAGTACAACCAGTTTAAATGTAAATATATATGTTTTGTTTTAATGCAACAATTGTAAATAAGCAACCACCAAGTGTGCCGTGCCTTACTGTATGAACTTTTGCTGATTCTTGAACATTTACTTTAAACATGGACCAATAGACCACAAGACTGGGTGTGGTCAAAACCATTTTGTATAAATTTCCTCATCAGTCAACGGTGGAAGCACTAAGTGCCATAGTGTCTGTTTTCAAATTTTTCTTGGTTTTTGTAATTTTTCATTTTTTAAGACTCTGTATCTTTATTATTGTTATTCTTAAAAAACATTTCCTCAGTCCAGGAGTACTGAATTTAACTCGGGGGGAATGTGGCACTCCAGAGTCCGGTTGCCACAGTGGCACTGCCTCCCTCGGGGGGTGATGTCATGCTTGGAAGCAAGGAGGGGTATCCACACCAGGTAAGCCCACAGCATGCAACTTTTCCTGACTGCAGACCTGAAGGGGGAGCTCTTAAACCTGGGTTCAGGGGAGCTCCCCTAGAACCCTAGGGGCGGGGTTAGTTAGTTCAGCTCTTAGGAGGACTGTGAAGACAACCTATGGACAGGAGCAGTGCTACGTTCGTCCCAGGCAGAGTAGAGAGCAAAGGTGAAGCATGCGTGAGGGACCCGTAGGAGAGGGTCTGAGGAAGAAGATCTGGGGAGTGGAGCCAGTTGACCGAATGCCCCCAGCGCAGAGTGCCAGAAACGGACACCGAGGTCTGAGGTTGTGAGGTTACTACCGACCCAGCAGAGAAAACCAGAGAACAAGTGACTCCACATCTCCTGGCCACAGAAAAGCACCTGGAGACAAAGCAGCACTGGAGATCTCAGGGACAGTTGACAGAGAAGTTGTGCCCAGGAAGGGTTCAAGCTGCCTAATATACGGGTGAGAGACTTATCAGCAGGAAGAGAGGGTTGCATCTTAGCTACAGTCAGCCAGGATCAGCAAAGAGGAGCGCAGCAGGGAGGCCTCAGAACCAGATCCCCAACTTGCTTCCCGGCCACCTGGATTCCTAACATCTCCTGTGGACAGTGTCTTGGTCTGAACCTGCAACTACCAGTAAAGGTAAAGGAGACTACATACTGTATGTTTGTCAATTATTCCGCTCCTTCAGTCCTGCACCCCAACGGCCAACCACCGCCATAGACTTTATCGGTTGCCCTTGGGAACCTCTCCACCCTTAGCTTCGATTCCATCATCCACAGAGGTCCCGCACTGCAGCATCGGCCATCAATAGCTGAATATCACGGGTGGCGTCACGACAATGATCCCCAAAACCCAAATCCAGAACTTTCATTTGATACCCAGGGTCATGGAGCTGGGTCTCGACCCCTGTGACTCCCCAGAAGTACTGTTGCCCGCCTCAGAGTACCCCACGGCCCTGAGGGTGTATCATAGAGGGTAGACCAGGATTGGGAGAGATATAACCTGACAGGAGCAGCAGTAAAAAGAGGAAAAGCAAATAGTTTTTGGATTTAGGACATTGTTTCTGATGCATTACTCTGAAATATGATGGTCTGAGATTATTCAGTACGATGAAGAGAGTATGGGAGCTGAAGATAGTAGAAAGGAGGAGAGAGGGGTGATGGAGGGGGATGAGGTGGTGAAAGTGGATGGCAAAAGCACATAGGAAAATAGATTTGGAAATAAAGGACATAATTTAAAGGGAGAGTGAAAGAGTGTGGGTTGCCTGACCCTTGCCCTGACTAAATGCCATACACAATCAAACTGGTGAGTGTTGATTATGTAGCAATAGATGACAGAGTTTACATCAAATGCAGATATTGTACCATGAGAGCAGTTGAAATAGGATCTGAGTTAATTAGAAAGATATCATAGCAAGCAGAAATCTAGTACCTTCCACTTCCAGAAAATTCCAGTTAATTCAAGTCGAATTCGAGTCAAATTAATTTCTATGCACTTATGTGAGGCACTTGGGTGAGGCACATGGCAGACACATGTCTTGGCAGACATGAGGCTAAAACATTTATAATAATACAATTGGATTCAGCTAAGAGTGGAGGGGATGGGGCTGGAGTCCAAATAGGCTATTTTGGGTCAGAAGTGAAAGCAAATGGTGGAGGACAGGCAGATTTAAACAAAGAATCATAAACTTAGGTATGTAGTAAAAGCAGTGGAATGAGAAGTTACAAGCATAATCAGAAGAAATATTTCTGTGATGAAAATGAACATACATATAGAAATGTAGCAGGAAAAGAAGTCAGACACTATTTAGCAGAGTTTCAGCGATGAAAATAAACATACCACAACATAGCATAGCATTATGGTAGGGAATGAAGAGCTTCATGTCCTTATTCATGGCCTTTCCATTTCTTTCTATAAAAGTCTTTCTATAAAGGTTATGAAAATAGTACTATTAAGTGGAATCAGGATCAAATGATCCCCATTTTGGAGATAGATGCAGATCCCATAAATTACCTGTGGGTCTATGAGATAGTTTCAGTATAATTTGTGAATATAATGTGAATTGCACTTTAAAATAATATGCATTCTAGTGAGATAAATATGGATGTTATAGAGGAAGTCATGAGTCATAGTTGTTAAGTTATCATTTGGATCATAAGTTTCTAATGTATATGGTCTGTTTAAGCAAAACCTAGGAGAAAGCTGTCATGTGTTTTTTTTTATTATTGTACGCATATATTTGTACTGTACACAATGGTTATCTGGTAAATTTCCAGCACATTAGAGTACAATTTGCTTCCTCAGCAGATGGTCTATAGGCAAATAATTATAAAGCTATTATTGTAAAGATAGTGTATTGACCAGGACAAGGTCATAATTACAATGCAATAATCAAATTGACAGCAATTTAAATATTGACATATTATACTAATAACATGAAATATTGAGGTTTAAAACAAACGTTATTTTAAAGAACCACTAACCCTAATATCTGTAAACTTTAAAAATGCCGAGGAGGTTATCATAATTGACCTGTGTTGCAGGGGTGGACATACCTCTAGTGCAACCAGTGCCGTTGCACCAGGTCCCCGAGCGGGAGGGGGCCCCCTGAAGTAATCCAGTGGCATGCTGGGCCAGGGGCAGGTAAGCATTTGCCTGCCAGGCGGGAACTTTGGCGGCTGCTCAGGGCTGCTGGAGGACTGGCAGTGATTTTAATACAAAGCACACCTGCAGTGCACAGCAGCATCTTCCCGCAGGTTTCCTGACATGCAGCAGTGCGTGATGAGGTTATCACACTGCGACCTCGTCACAAACTGCTGTGAATGACTCAGAGCAGCGCTGACAGAGGAGTAATATTTTGATATATAAGGAATGGTTATTTTGAGCCGAACATCCACTTGAGAAAGACGTTTGTCGAAACGCGTTGTGGCTGAGGGCTCGCTCCACCCACCTTTTAATAAACTTAGAGGTAATTCTCTTAATTTTCAGTTCCTTGGTCTTTTCTAGCGCTCACTTCCATACTATATTTCCTTCTTGTCATTACCCTGATAGGGGAGACCTAGGTCACAGGGCCCCCTTTAAGAGGGAAGGGGAGAGGAGACAAGTCAGAGGGGTAGAGAGAGGAGACACAAGGCCCCCCTATCAGGGGGGCAGAAGAGACAAAGCGCACAGGGCCCCCCTGTCATGGGAGAGGGGAAACATAACATACAAGGTGAAGGCACAGGGAGGAGGGAAACAGTGCACAGATGAGAGAGGCACAGGGCCCCCCTGATAGAGGAGGCGGGAAGCTATGCTGTGCTATATATATTACCTGGAGGCTGTTCTGGGCTGTATATGTCATTTGGAGGCTGTGCTGGGCTGTATATGTTATTTGGAGGCTGTGCTGGGCTGTATATATTATTTGGAGGCTGGGATGTACATATAATGTGGATGCTGCAACTGGCCTCCAAATAAAATATACAGCCCAACAGTAGCCTCCAGATAATATATACAGCCCTGTATAGCATCAATATTATATATATACAGCCCATACAGTGTGGGAAAAGCCGCACCAAGAATTGACATGCTGTAGATTTTCCTGCACTAAAATATGCAGCATATCTGCTGCATATTTTAGTGGCACCATGTGGACAGAGATTAGCAGAACCCATGGGGGGGCCCAGAAACATTTCTTGCACTGGGGCCCACTGCAGTCTGTGTCTGCCCCTCCTGTGATGTATTGAACAGTGATCATGGGGTAAGACGTTTCCTAGACTATCCAAAAATCCCAGGATCTCTCAACCAAAAAAAAATACTTTTTAACTGTCTTAACCCAAGCAAAACTGAGATTTAAGGGATGTGTGGGTCATATTTTGACAGAGCAGCAAAATTACAGGTGTGAATAGCAGGCCACTTTAAATGCTGCTAGCACTTTCTGTCTGCATACTTCAGCAGTATTTTTGATACGCCAACAGAGGTAGGATTGAGAATTTGCCTTTTTAAAAGGATGTGAGGGTCAGATTTTTAGCTTTAGCTCTGAAAAGAGCTGTTGCTGTAATTTTGCAGCAGGTAATGGATTCCCAACCCTGCATAAATGCCTTTCTGTTCTTGGTCTAAAAACTCTTGCTGCACCTTCCACAGCTAGCAGAGATCTTGAGATTTAGCTCTTTAAAGAGTTGTTGTTTAAAGCGAACCTGTCACCCCCTCCAGGCATCTAAAGATAACATAGCCACCTTCTGCAGCACTAAGGCTGCAGTCTGAGAAGGCTTCTATAGCATTTATGCTCCTTTGATTCATTGAAATAAAGACTTTTATAAGATCTGTTTCAAACCAGACCCAAGACCGGGAGGCGGGTCTGGTTCTATCTCCTTCCTCTGTGGGGTCAGTCATCCCTCTCTGCTCTCTGTGCACTGCCTCCAGGGCCACCTCCCTGCATTACAGAGCTTTGTCAGCTCTGCTACCACTTAGAACTGCTGTTATAAGAGACCCCACAGTAGTAAATCTTGCAGGAGGACCTTGAGCAGACAAAGCACTGCCTACTACGTAGCAGCCTTGAGCTGAGCTGTCAGCAGTGCAGCAGAGTTGAGTTTGTGCTTTAGATCAGGGGCTGAGGACGGAGCAATGCTGCTGGGTACAAGAAACTGAAAGTGAAAACTGCTCAGCTCAAGGGCTGCTACGTAGCCGGCAGTGCTTTGTCTGCTCGTCCTCCTGCTAGATTTACTACTGTGGGGTCTCCTATAACAGCAGCTCTATGTTGTAGCAGAGCTGACAAAGCTCTGTAATGCAGGGAGATGGCCCTGGAGGCAGTGCACAGAGAGCAGAGAGGGATGATTGACACCACAGAGGAGGGATATAGAAGCTTGAAAACCCGCCTCCCGGTCTTGGTTCAGGTTTGAAACAGATTTTATAAAAGTCTTTATTTCAATGAATCAAGGGAGCATAAATGCTATAGACGCCTTCTCAGACTGCAGCCTTAGTGCTGCAGACGGTGGCTATGTTATCTTTAGATGCCTGGAGGGGGTGACAGGTTCGCTTTAATCTTGCTGTATCGCAGTAACACTGCACTCACACTACGCTACCGCTACTGTAATGAGGTGTTCCACTCTGCACTCATTTAGTATTTTGCCATCTCATGACTCTGTTCAAACTGTGGTGTTTGATTAGCAACCTTGTGCTTCTTTTACGCTCAGCCTGGGTCTTCCAGGAATTAACTTCCTAATAGCTGTTAATGTGCTGCTGTAGTTTCAGGTTGTTTCTGTCCTATTGTACAAACTCCATCCTTTAATCCTTTTTATGGTGGAGCCCAGGGGCCAAACTACCTAAGGGCAGAATGTACAATCTATCCAGTCCAGAGAGACAAGCTCTTAAGGGTCACTTTGAAAACCTGGTAATGCCCTTTGATTTAAACAATGCGTCTGCAGCGTTTCAGCATTTTGTCAATGATGTGTTCGCTCATTTATTGGGTAAATTCATGATAATATATTTGGGAATTTGCTATCTACCTTATGGAGAGGAGTTTTCCTGCAACCATAAGAAGACAGTGAAGTAGGTAAGGAGATTTAAAGCCACATCCCTCCTCTATGAAATATGCAAATTTGCACTTCAGTAACGAAGTGGATGAACTCCAGCGCCACCTTTAAGTAGCTCCTCAAAGTCATAATCGCTTTCTACAAGCTTTTTAATATGACTTGGGATTTGTGCCAGATCAGAACCCCAAACTACAGACGCTGTGTTTTGGGGTAACTGCCCCTCATCAGTGTAGTGTGTGGCATATTCTGATCTGGCTGTGTGATTGGGCTAAGACAAGGTCTGTGAACTTGCTATCTACCTTATGGAGAGGAGTTTTCCTGCAACCATAAGAAGACAATTAAGTAGGTAAGGAGATTTAAAGCCACATCCCTCCTCTAAAAAATATGCAAATTTGCACTTCAGTATGGAAGTGAATGAACTCCAGTGCCACCTTTAAGTAGCTCCTCAAAGTCATAATCGTTTTCTAACAAGCTTTTTAATATGACTTGGGATTTGTGCCAGATCAGAACCCCAAACTACAGACGCTGCGTTTCGGGGTAACTTCCCCTCATCAGTGTGTGTGTGGGATATTCTGATCTGGTGGCGCTGGAGTTCATCCACTTCCTTACTGAAGTGCAAATTTGATTATATATTTGGAAGACATCCTCATTTATTCTCTAGAGATCAAGTCACACATGGAACATGCTAAACAGGTATCTTGGTTGATCAGGGCAAACAAGCTTTATGCCAAGTTTGAAAAGTGTGCTTTGCCGTTCAAGAATTACCATTTCTGGGCTACATCATTTTCGACCTCTGGGTTCAGGATGCTAAGTTGCAGGCCATTTTAAATTGGGACCGTCCTGATAATCTTAAGGAGCTACAGCGGTTCTTAGTTTTTTCTAATTATTATTGGAAGTTTATAAAGAACATTCCCGCTATTGCTAAACTTCTGACCGATATGACCAAGAAGGCTACAGACTTTTTGGACTGGTCTGTGAGTGTGTTGCATGCATTTGACTGTCTGAAAAAATGTTTTGCATCAGCACCAGTCCTTATTCAACCTAATGTGTCTCTTCCTTTTACTGTGGAGATGCATGCTTCGGAGGTAGGGGTAGGGGCCGTGTTGTCTCAGGGTCCATCACTTGGTAAACTTCCTTCATATGTCTTCTTTTCTAATACGTTGTCGCCAGCCGAACACAATTATATTGGTAATTAACTTGCAATAAAGTTTGCTTTTGAGGAATGGCGACATTTCTTGGAGGAGACCATTCATCCTATTACAGTTATTACTGACCATAAAAACTTCTTGTATCTTGAGTCTGCTAAGTACCTTTCTTGGTGGTTATTATTCTTTAACAGGTTTAATTTCTTTGTTACTTACCGTGCTGTGTCAAAGAACACCAAGACACATGCTTTATCCAGAAATTTTCCTGGTGAGGAACCGGTTCCCATCCTTCAGAGGGGTGTTGTGGTTTCAGCTCTCATTACTAAGGTGAAGGCCGAGATTGATGAGGCTCAGGATAAAGTATCGGCGAGGGTTCCAGCTAACAGGTTTTTTGTTCCACTGAACTGTCATCTTAAGATTTTGGGGGAGCATCATGAGTCTGTCCTTGCTGGTCACCCTGGATGAAGGGCACATTGGATCTTCTGTTGCGTCGTTTTTGGTGGCCCAAAATATAACTACTACACCATTTCTATAATGATAGCATCATCTTCACCGCAATGCATCAGTAGCCAATAAATCCATCGCGCACAATCGATTTGATGCATTTAATGTTATGCCAAGTGAGGTTCTGTTGACACCACGTATTTATGAATAACCCAAGAAAAATGTCCAGTGACACTCATTTCCGGTGACACAGTTATAATTGTTCTCCATCTTTGATTGATGGATTCCCTTTACACTTACAACTCTAACATTTTTATAAAAGTAGTTTTATCAGCCCAAACTCTGCACTTTTAATGGTATACCGTATATACTCGTGTATAAGCCGAGTTTTTCAGCCCAAAATTTGGGCTGAAAAGTCTCCCCCTCGGCTTATACACGAGTCAATACGGGGGGGGGCTGTGTCCGGGGCTGTGGAGGCTGGAGGAGGCGGGGGGGGCTGCTGTATGAGCGGCCCCGTCACGTGGGGCCGCTCATTAAATATGCACTGCTTCCCCCTGTCAATCAGCGGCAGGGGGAACCAGTGCATATAGCCCCCAAATGCTGGCACTCGCCCCCCCTTGTAAGGGCCCCCCGATGGTTATATTACCATTCCGGACTTCTGATCCGCGCCGCTCCTCGGTGCTTCATCCTCGCTGCTTCATCCTCGCTGCTCCGTCCGTCTTCTACATCCGGATCTCCGGCCGTCGCAGGCATATCACGTCATCGCGCGGCCGGGGATCCCGGATGTAGAAGACGGACGGAGCAGCGAGGATGAAGCAGCGAGGATGAAGCACCGAGGAGCGGCGCGGATCAGAAGTCCGGAATGGTAAGAGAAGCGGGGGGGCCCTTGCAAGGGGGGGCGAGTGCCAGCATTTGGGGGCTGCTGGGGACCCCCAGGGGGCTGCTGGGGACCCCCTGGGGGCTGCTGTGTACCCCCTGGGGGCTGCTGGGGACCCCCTGGGGGCTGCTGGGGACCCCAGGGGGCTGCTGTGTACCCCCAGGGGGCTGCTTTGTACCCCCTGGGGGCTGCTGGGGACCCCAGGGGGCTGCTGTGTACCCCAGGGGGCTGCTGTGTACCCCTGGGGCTGCTGTGTACCCCTGGGGGCTGCTGGGGACCCCCAGGGGGCTGCTGTTGTACCCCCTGGGGGCTGCTGGGGACCCCCAGGGGGCTGCTGTGTACCCCTGGGGGCTGCTGTGTACCCCCAGGGGGCTGCTGGGTACCTCCTGGGGGCTGCTATATGTACCCCTGGGGGCCTGCTGTATACCACTGGGGCTGCTGTGTACTACCACTGGGGCTGCTGTATACTACCACTGGGGCTGCTGTATACTACCACTGGGGCTGCTGTATACTACCACTGGGGCTGCTGTTTACTACCACTGGGGCTGCTGTATACTACCACTGGGGCTGCTGTATACTACCACTGGGGCTGCTGTATACTACCACTGGGGCTGCTGTATACTACCACTGGGGCTGCTGTATACTACCACTGGGGCTGCTGTTTACTACCACTGGGGCTGCTGTATACTACCACTGGGGCTGCTGTATACTACCACTGGGGCTGCTGTATACTACCACTGGGGCTGCTGTATACTACCACTGGGGCTGCTGTATACTACCACTGGGGCTGCTGTTTACTACCACTGGGGCTGCTGTATACTACCACTGGGGCTGCTGTATACTACCACTGGGGCTGCTGTATACTACCACTGGGGCTGCTGTATACTACCACTGGGGCTGCTGTATAACTACCACTGGGGCTGCTATATACTACCACTGGGGAGGCCTGTATACCACTGGGGGGGGCCTGTATACCACACTGCTGGGGGCTGTGTACCTGTGCTGGGGTCCACCCTCGGCTTATACACGAGTCAATAGGTTTTTCCAGATTTTTGGGGCAAAAGTAGGGGGGTCGGCTTATACACGGGTCGGCTTATACACGAGTATATACGGTATTTTAAAGATTATATTTTATATTAGAAACAGAGACAGTTCACATTTTTAAAAAATTGTTTATTTAATTTTTATTTTCCAAATTGTTATCTTTTATTTGTATTTTATTCAATTGTCTATTACAAACACATTTTTAATGAATGAAGAAATTTCTTCATATTACATAGTTTGATACACATAGCAATGATGGAATGTTTTTGCAATTTTTTCCTCCTCCTTTTTCCCTCTTGGATGCCATTTTTTAGCATTGTTTCTTTTATCTACAATTTAAACAGAGAGAGAACGAAACATTCACTTTTTTCGTATTATCAACCTTAAATATATTTTTATAATTTTTTTGTTTTTTTACACATTTTTTAATACACAGTAAGATATTCATTATATCACTACCATATCTTTTAACACATTATTGTTATTAATACATAAGAGGTTATATATTATAATGTTACATAAAAAAACTATATTTCAAAATATTTTTTGATCATATGTTTTCTTTCTTTAGTATATAGAGATATTTTCCTACACATATAGCTTCAACTTTATTCAGCACATAGGTATGGACTTTGCAGCACATCTGAGAAGAACCAATGCCCTTACTATTACAAGTTCTAACACCACGAGGGTTCTGCATAATTTGAATAAGGACAAGTATAGATTTCAATTAAAAAAATTTGGACCACAATATCACCAACATCACTCTCTCTAATCTTATGTTTTCGTTAGCTTCACCGTTAGAAAAGGAACCCTTTTTAGTTGCACTTTTTTTGTCTTTGAGACTAGATTGATAAAATACACGGCCTTAGTGGCTCAAACAGTTTCATTACACCCAGACCACCATCATAGTGCTGAATGAAAAGCTTGCTTTATGAGTTCAAACTCGATTCTGATTCCATTTTATATGTATAATTCTGTTTCTGTATTTTTGACCTTTTGCCTTTTGCTTAATAATCTGCAACTTGATTTTTGAATAGATGATCAATTGTAGTAGATTAAGAATTTCCACTTCGCTCTTTTTTTGATTTGTTCCACATGTTTTTATTGATTCTAAGATCATGTGGTAAGTACGTCATACTAGTCCATCCCTCCTACAATGTCATTATGACGTGTATAATTGTTGCTTTTCAAAGTGTATAGAAGGTGAATTGTTGTGCTTGCTCTTGATACTGGTAATCCCTGGTGTCCTGGATGTAGCTGGGTGTTTGCCTCACCAAGGGTATTAGAATGTTCTCCACCCACCCAGAGATATTCTCAGTTAATGTCTCAATACCAGCGATGATGGGTCTCCCTGGATCTTGCATCAAACCTCTAGCATATTTCCGCTACATTGATGACCTACTATTAATCTGGAAAGGCTCAAAGGAGGATCTGCTTACCTTCCACAACAACTTCAATGAGTTCCACCCATCCATCAAGCTCACCCTCAACTTTTCAAAGTCCCAAATTCATTTCCTAGACACGACCATATACATCAAAGACAATACTGTACAAACATCTATTTATCATAAACTCACAGGACGTCAGGCATACCTGAGATGGAACAAATTTCATCCAAGACACAAAAAAATCAAGCTTTAAAGTACATTCGGATCTGTTTAGACAATTAGGATAGAAAACTACACCTACTATCACTGAGGAAAACATTCCTACAACAAGAGTATCATCCACTTGTAATTGATGAACAGATCCCAAAGCTGCAAGGATCCCAAGAAACAGTCTCCTGAATTACGACAGAAGGAAAACAACAACAAGGTGCCTCTTGTGGTCAGATACAACCCTCACATGAACATGTTAAGGAAAATTGGCGCTGACCTCCAACCCATATTCTACAGAGACCTACTACCTGCATTTTTCGATGACTGAAAAATACGTAAGCATGCGCATGAGCACAAGTGCATAACAACAACACATTACTCTCTATGGGTGCGCATAGGTTCGCAATGGCTTGTGCATGGCTGCATTCAATGCACATGAGTATGACACACAGCGCATGCCCAGGATATGATTTCCCTTAAGAAACGCCCTTTGGGAGTGGCTTGTCTTAAATTCAAGAAAATACTGGAAATATTGAACGCATGCGCATAAAAAAGCAAACGCATGCCAAAATGCATACAAACGCATGCATGCGCTGCATTATTTTTATTTTGCGTATGCTCATGCAGATAAAAAACGCTGCATAAGCATTCGTTTGCATGTGTTTTGGCATGTGTTTCTTCATGCACAGCATACGCAGCGTTCAAAAACGCTAATGTGAAAGTAGCTTAAAAAATGGAGGTACAACATGAGCTACTTACTTGAATGGTTGGTTGAGTCTTTCTGGGGAGCTCCCATCATTTGCCATGGTGTGGTGGATTTTTGACAGTCAAAATCAGATTTGTGGTTAGCTGAAAGACAAAATAGAATGATTAGCAAGTACAGACTTCAGACAGGGACATGGTGGGATTGGACATATATTTACAATATTCTGGTGGACCCTGTGGATGGAGGGTGATGTAGAAGACATTAGAATCCCAGCAGATTTGCGGTTAGCTGAAAGACAAATAATAATTATTAGTAGGGACAGAGTTCAGACTGGGACATAGTGTGGTTGGACATATACTTACAATAGTCTGGTGGACCCCATGGATTGAGGTTGATCTAGGAGGTGGCTCTCTAATGTGGCTTTCTGATGTGGATGGCCATGGATGTATGTGGATGTCTGAAAGGTCCAAAGATGTCAGCCTATATAGTCTTCCTGAAATGGTTGGTGGGAGCGGCTGAAACTGGCTTCCGGGCATGCTCAGTCAGGAATACTGGATCCGTGCACACAGATCCACATTCCACCGGATCCATGTTCAATAGAGCTCCATTTTAATGCCAGCCGGATAGCGATGGATACGGGTGCTTCCAGGTTTTAAATGAGCAATAAAATTGTAACTTTTTGGGTATTTTTTTTTAGACACAAACAGTTGACATCTGGATCAGTCTGGAATCATATACAACCGCATGCACCCACATGTTCCTGTGTCCCCATTGAAAGTCAAGGAGGGAGAAAACAGATGCAGGTGCATACGGTTTCAGCTAGATTCGCCCGGATTACTAAAAACGGTAGTGTGAAACCAGCCTTAGACAGGGATGCTTATTATAGTACTGTGAAGCTGCAGGTACAGATAGTGATATCTTGGGAGGCGTAAACTAGCTGACAAGTTCCCTGTAATAAACTGGCTGGACTTAATTCAATAGAAACCCTTTCTGTGTGCCTCAATCCCGCTACCAAGCAAGTGACCGTCAACAAATTCAGTGAGCGGTGTCTCACAATACATATCTAACATATAAAGTTAAGTGTATGTATTGGTGTATGTCAGCTAAAGGAATCCGCACCGCCGCATTTTCATCATCACACTTTGCATTATATTACTACTAGTAAAAAGGCCTGATGCAATTGCATCGGAAGTTCGGTGAAATGAATTGTGTGTATAGAGGCGGGTCAGTGGGTAGTAGAGTATTGAGGCGGCTCTGTGGGTAGCAGAGTATCGAGGCGGCTCTGTGGGTAGCAGAGTATCGAGGCGGCTCTGTGGGTAGCAGAGTATAGAGGCGGCTCTGTGGGTAGCAGAGTATAGAGGCGGCTCTGTGGGTAGCAGAGTATAGAGGCGGCTCTGTGGGTAGCAGAGTATCGAGGCGGCTCTGTGGGTAGCAGAGTATCGAGGCGGCTCTGTGGGTAGCAGAGTATTGAGGCGGCTCTGTGGGTAGTAGAGTATAGAGGCAGCTCTGTGGTGGAGGGGTGAGGAGAGATGCGGCTCTGTGGTGGAGGGGTGAGGAGAGAAGCGGCTGTGGTGGAGGGGTGAGGAGAGAAGCGTCTGTGGTGGAGGGGTGAGGAGAGATGCGTCTGTGGTGGAGGGGTGAGGAGAGATGCGGCTCTGTGGTGGAGGGGTGAGGAGAGATGCGGCTCTGTGGTGGAGGGGTGAGGAGAGATGCGGCTCTGTGGTGGAGGGGTGAGGAGAGATGCGGCTCTGTGGTGGAGGGGTGAGGAGAGATGCGGCTCTGTGGTGGAGGGGTGAGGAGAGATGCGGCTCTGTGGTGGAGGGGTGAGGAGAGATGCGGCTGAGTGGTGGAGGGGTGAGGAGAGATGAGGGTCTGTGGTGGAGGGGTGAGGAGAGAAGCGGGTCAGTGGTAGAGGGGTGAGGAGAGAAGCGGCTTAGTGGTGGAGGGGTGAAGAGAGAAGCATGAGACATTGTATAGACAGACAGTATGCAGAGATTAACACATTATACACACAGTATACACACATTACAGACAGTATGCAGACATTACACACAGTATAGACATATTAGACACAGTATAGGCACATTACAGAGAGTGTAGAGACATTAGAGAGAGTGTAGAGACATTAGAGAGAGTGTAGAGACATTAGACAGAGTGTAGAGACATTAGACAGAGTGTAGAGACATTAGAGAGAGTGTAGAGACATTAGAGAGAGTGTAGATACATTAGACAGAGTGTAGAGACATTAGACAGAGTGTAGAGACATTAAAGAGTGTAGAGACATGACACAGTATACAGAGACATTAGACACAGTATACAGAGATATTAGACACAGTATACAGAGACATTAGACACAGTATACAGAGACATTAGACACAGTATACAGAGACATTAGACACAGTATAGAGAGACATTAGACACAGTATACAGGGACATTAGACACACAGTATACAGAGACATTAGACACACAGTATACAGAGACATTAGACACACAGTTTACAGAGACATTAGACACACAGTATACAGAGACATTAGACACACAGTATACAGAGACATTAGACACACAGTATACAGAGACATTAGACAGACAGACATTAGACACACAGTATACAGAGAACTGAGAGACACAGTATACAGAGACATTAGACACACAGTATACAGAGACATTAGACACACAGTATACAGAGACATTAGACACACAGTATACAGAGACATTAGACACACAGTATACAGAGACATTAGACAGACAGTATACAGAGACATTAGACAGACAGTATACAGAGACATTAGACACACAGTATACAGAGAACTGAGAGACACAGTATACAGAGACATTAGACACACAGTATACAGAGACATTAGACACACAGTATACAGAGACATTATACACACAGTATACAGAGACATTAGAGACACAGTATACAGAGACATTAGACACACAGTATACAGAGACATTAGACACACAGTATACAGAGACATTAGACACACAGTATGCAGAGACATTAGACACACATTATACAGAGACATTAGACACAGTATACAGAGACATTAGACACACAGTATACAGAGACATTAGACACACAGTATACAGAGACATTAGACACACAGTATACAGAGACATTAGACACACAGTATACAGAGACATTAGACAACAGTATACAGAGACATTAGACAGACAGTATACAGAGACATTAGACACACAGTATACAGAGACATTAGACACACAGTATACAGAGAAATTAGACACACAGTATACAGAGACATTAGACAACAGTATACAGAGACATTAGACACACAGTATACAGAGACATTAGACACACAGTATACAGAGAAATAGAACACAGTATACAGAGACATTAGACACACAGTATACAGAGAACATTAGACACACAGTATACAGAGAACATGAGACACACAGTATACAGAGACATTAGACACACAGTATACAGAGACATTAGACACACAGTATACAGAAGACATGAGACACACAGTATACAGAGACATTAGACACACAGTATACAGAGACATTAGACACACAGTATACAGAGACATAACACACAGTATACAGAGCATAGACACCAGTATAGAGTACATTACACAAGTATACAGAGACATTAGCACACAGTATACAGTCATAACAAGCAGTGACAGGCATTAGACACAGTTTGATACAACATGTGTGTGGTAGCGGGAGGTGGGCGGTAGTATCAATGCAGGTGGCGGCGGGTGTGGTCGGGCGTGGGTCGGCACTGTGTGGGAGTTGTGGGAGCGTGGGCGGTATTGGTGGGCGGCGGTGCGCGAGGCGGTGGCGGCGCGGGCGGGGAATGCGGGGAGCGGGGATGTGGCGGGGGAGCGGGGGCGGGGGGAGCGGGAGGATGTGGCGGGGAGCGGCGGGGGGAGCAGCGGGAGATGTTTGCGCTTCCGCCAGTGTCGGCGGCTCGCGATGGTGCATGTGCGCCATCGCTCGCAATAGCGGCACAGTGGCCGGAAGTGCAAAACTGGCGATTATGTATAGAGATAAGACACACACATATACAATACACACATCTATAGTATACAGTATACACACACATATACAGTATACACCACATACATACATGACATACACGCACATATACAGATACACAATATACAGACACACATATACTGCATACACGCACATATACAGTATGACACACATATACAGTATATCTATCACACATATGTTATATACACACACATACAGTATACACACTGTTATATACACACACATACAGTATACATACTGTTATATACACACACATACAGTATACACACTGTTATATACACACACATACAGTATAGACACTGTTATATGCACACATACACAGTATACACACTGTTATATACACACACTGTTATATACAGACACATTATATACAGTATACATACACACATATACAGTAGACACACACATATACAGGATAGACACACACATATACAGTATACACTGTGAGGTAGCAACCGGGGAACCCGCTTGCAAAACGACAACAAACACGTGTTTATAAGTTTAACCAATGTCTACGTTTATTTTCACATATTAACAACATAACCCGGGTAGCATGTTGAACACATATCACATTGATTATAAACACTTTACATAAATACATCATACATTACATAGAACATTGCACATATACATTCACAATAACCCGGGACCTGTAACCAAGACTCTCTCCCCATTGGAGCTCTAACACCTGCTCCCGGGGTAGCTACGGCCTCCGGCCTACTTACACATCTTACAGTACATTTATAATAAATACATGTGTTATATTTCGACGATGACCCCTCCGGGTTCATAACAGGGATTGAGCAACCTGAGTACCGGGTATGTCATGTATCCCCAAGTGGCTCCTTCCTGGACGTATCTCCGCCTACGTCCCGGTCAGAGTCCACCTGGTTCAACCATGGTGTCCCCACTCTAGGAGCCCTTTTAACCCCTGCTTCTGACCTTCGTTACATACGCCTCAACGGGCCCTGTGGGTCCCAATGGCGGTACCTGCCGCCTGGCTTTAGTCACCCAGCTTGATGATATACATTACCCCGTAGTCAGGATTCCTGCCTGACCGCGCCTTACATACCATGTGTGATCCATCATTCAAACGTCCATGGATCACATACATTTCGTCCACACGCTCACAGCCCATCATCCATGGACTGTGGCTCCTCCATGGCCCATTACAGGGACTGGCAAACCATAGTACACGGGAACCTCATCCGTTACCTACTAGGAGCCCTATTACCCCTGTGTCTGGCACCACAGGCACACCCACACCATTAGAGGCCGTGGTTGAGGGACGGGTACCCTCTGCAAGCAGCAGGGCAAGCCTCCCTCTCGTCCCACAGGGACGGAACGCCTCCAACATCATCCATACTGGCTGGGTCACTTTCTCCCCACATTATTATACAATGTTCTTACATAGGTCATCATCTTACATTCAGGGCAATTGCCTAAGCCCCTACATACGTCAACGGGTCCTTTACCGACTGCCTAGTCGGACCCAATAGCGGTTATGCCCGCCTGGCATTACTCACACACAGCTCACTCCGTTACACGGGAACCGCTGTCTTACCGGGCACGGATCCGGGTCTCGCTACCTGTGTAACGAGCCTCTTATCGTGCCAGCCACTCCCACATGGACACACCCCCTTAGCTGCCGGTAATCAGCCTTTCACACAGCTCAGGTTAACTCCCTGTGTTCCGGGTTGTCAGCACTCAGCCCTTATTCCTTAGGGACTCCTCGATCTCATCCCACTCTCACTGCCGCTCATTAGTAACATGAAACCTTGTGTTCACAGTTGGTTCACACAGCATTATCACAGTCAAACCGGCCAGTGTGCACAGGATCATACCTTGATCCTGCATGTGATGCGCCCCGGCCATAAGGATCATGCCGGCGGTGCCTCACAACACACACACACAGTATACACACATACAGTATAAACACACACATATAGAGTATTCACACACATACAGTATACACACACACATACAGTATACACACACATGCAGTATACAGACACATATACAGTATACACACATACAGTATACACACATACAGTATACACACACATATACAGTACAGACACACATATAATCTCACTCTTCAGTGCAGGAGACTTTGTATGAAGAAGCCGCAGATCTCCTCTCTATCTATGTGATCACAGCTGTCTCCTGAGATCTGCAGCATTTGCGGTCCCCTGGAAACTACATCTCCCATCATGCACCGCGGCTCCTCCCCTGTAGACTACATGTCCCAGCGTTCCTTGCGGTAGGAGACTTCACCGCTGTACACTGGGAGGAGCCGCGGTGCATGATGGGAGATGTAGTTTCCAGGTGACAGGAAATGCAGCAGAGTTGAGGAGACAAATATACATAATCGCCATATATGTACATACGTGTGTATTGTGTATTTAGCTACTTACATAGCGGGGGAGCGGCAGGGAGCAGGAGGATGTGGTGGGCTACGCGACTGGGCTGATTGGAGAGTTGTGGCGGCGGGTGGGCAGCGGACACTGCTCGCGATGACGCTACGCGTCATCGCTTGCAGTGGCGCAATACATTGTGGGATTCGGCTACAACGCCCGAATTTCAAACTGCGGATTATATAAATAGATACTATACAGTCATGGCCAAAAGTTTTGAGAATGACACCAAAATTATATTTTCACATGATCTGCTGCCCTCTGGTTTTTATTTGTGTTTGTCTGATGTTTATATCACATACAGAAATATAATTGCAATCATATTATGAGTACCAAAAGGTTATATTGACAGTTAGGATGAGTTAATGCAGCAAGTCAATATTTGCAGTGTTGACCCTTCTTCTTCAGGACCTCTGCAATTCTCCCTGGCATGCTCTCAATCAACTTCTGGACCAAATCCTGACTGATAGCAGTCCATTCTTGCATAATCAATTCTTGCATTTTGCCAGAATTAGTTGGTTTTTGTTGGTCCACCCGTCTCTTGATGATTGACCACAAGTTCTCAATGGGATTAAGATCTGGGTAGTTTCCAGGCCATGGACCCAAAATCTCTATGTTTTGTTCTCTGAGCCATTTAGTTATCACCTTTGCTTTATGGCAAGGTGTTCCATCATGCTGGAAAAGGCATTGTTGGGCGCCAAACTGCTCTTGGACGGTTGGGAGAAGTTGCTCTTGGAAGACATTCTGTTACCATTCTTTATTCATGGCTGTGTTTTTAGGCAAGACTGTGAGTGAGCCGATTCCGTTGGCTGAGAAGCAACCCCACACATGAATGGTTTCAGGATGCTTTACAGTCGGCAGACAAGACTGGTGGTAGCGCTCACCTCTTCTTCTCCGAATAAGCTGTTTTTAAGATGTCCCAAACAATCGAAAAGGGGATTCATCAGAGAAAATGACTTTACCCCAGTCCTCAGCAGTCCACTCCCTGTACCTTTTGCAGAATATCAGTCGGTCCCTGATGTTTTTTCTGGAGAGAAGTGGCTTCTTTGCTGCCCTCCTTGAAACCAGGCCTTGCTCAAAGAGTCTCCGCCTCACAGTGCGTGCAGAAGCACTTACACCAGCCTGCTGCCATTCCTGAGCAAGCTTGGCACTGCTGGTAGTCCGATCCCGCAGCTGAAACAGTTTTAAGATACGGTCCTGGCGCTTGCTGGTCTTTCTTGGGCGCCCTGGAGCCTTTTTGACAACAATGAAAGCTCTCTCCTTGAAGTTCTTGATGATGCAATAGATTGTTGACTGAGGTGCAAGCTTTCTAGCTGCGATACTCTTCCCTGTTAGGCCATTTTTGTGCAGTGCAATGATGGCTGCACGTGTTTCTTTAGAGATAACCATGGTTAACTGAAGAGAAACAATGATACCAAGCACCAGCCTCCTTTTAAAGTGTCCAGTGGTGTCATTCTTACTTAATCATGACTGATTGTTTGCCAGCCCCGTCCTCATCAACACCCACACCTGTGTTAATGGAACAATCACTAAAACGATGTTAGCTGCTCCTTTTAAGGCAGGACTGCAATGATGTTGAAATGTGTTTTGGGGGTTAAAGTTCATTTTCTGGGCAAATATTGACTTAGCAAGTAATTGCTGTTAAGCTGATCACTCTTTATGACATTCTGGAGTATATGAAAATTGCCAATAGAAAAACTGAAGCAGAAGACTTTGTTAAAATTAATATTTGTATCATTCTCAAAACTTTTGGCCATGACTGTACATTATGTACAAGGACACAGGGCACAATTCACATGACAATACAATAGCTCAATTGGTGCTTTCAGGCAGGAATTCAACTGCATGTATGTATGTCCAGTAAAGGAATTCACACAATTGCATTTACAATAACGAAATTTTGCATAGTCACACCATTTGACTCAGGGAATGTCATAAACCATGTTTTGAGGTGAAAATTTAAGCCTGCACTTTACAGTTATTCACCAAATAAAAGGCCTATTTATTGTTTGTATATGTGAGGTAATAGATACTGCTTTGGCAGTTTTGACAGGTAACATGGATATTTATCAGGTGTCCTACAGCAACAATTACAACACAGCTTCTGATCAGTAGCTATAAGCAACAAAGTACATTCTTACTATAATCGGTAAGGCCATACTGGCGTGAAAAACGGACAAGTGCAATGTGTAATTTTCGCGCATTGCACTAGGACCAATGTTAGAGAATGCTATAGAATCAGATTACCGTGTGTCAGACACTTTTTTCTGGATGAGAAAAAAGTTGCATCATACTGCGACTGTATGTGATTCTTTTTTTTTTTTTTTAAATCAGATATTTTTATTAAACATTTTCAAAACATACAAAAATGAACATACATAGTCATATCTTCATGTACATCAGTATATTACAAGGTAACAATTCCCTTCTCGCCCTCACCCACCCCTCAGCATCAGCATCTCCCACCAGCAGCTAATATCAGTTATCAAAAATGTTACTATTTCACAACTATAACTTGCTTTAGGAAAGGTTATCTGATGCGACACTAAACACTATGTGTGCACTTTAATGAGTGCAAGAAGTGGCTAGACTGCACAGCTAATGCAGATACAATGCAAATGGATTATAGTTTTCACTGCTCTAGATTAAATGTAAAATGGAAGACTTAGCTTCAAGAGTGGCCACTGTGGAGTGCCCGGTGACCAACGCCAAGGTGCTTCCATCTCACCGGGTCCTAGCACTGAGACTAATGAAGGTATGAAGTGTGTATGGGTTTATATGCCTCTATTTATAATTAAAAACAGGAAAAGTGTGTGTTGGACTCCAACAAGATGGAGACCTCAGCTGGCCTCAGGGCGGGGTGAGGGAAATAAGGAGGGAGCTCAGTCAAATAATATACACATATATGTTAATAGGGTGAATGACTGGCATCAACCTCAAAGTGTAGGTGCAAACAGAAAAAATATAATACTATAGGAAAGGTTATATATATATATGTGTATATTATTTGAATGTATCAAGTTAGAAACCACTGCTGCCAATCTTCCTGCTAACACCTTTGCCAGTATTTTCACATCCGCCGTCAGCAATGAGATAGGTCTATAGGATTCTGGATCCTTAGGGATCACTACTATAGTGGCTTCTCTCATAGATGTCGGTAGTCTACCCCTGTCCCTAGCTGTCTCAAAAACTTCCAATAATTTAGGCAATAACACACCCTCCAATTGTTTATATATTTCTGCCGGAAGGCCATCAGAACCGATTGCCTTTTCATTAGCCATGCCATGCAGCGCTACCTCCAATTCCTCCACCGTAATAGGGACCTCCAGAGTGCTCCGGTCTTCAGCAGACAGCTTAGGTAACTCCGCCGCATCCAGAAACTCCCGTACCTCTCTTTCACTAGTGTCCATCCTTGAGGTGTATAAATCCCCATAAAATTTCTCAAATATTCCCAGAATATCACCTGTGTCTGTGACCCTTTTTCCTCTCTCCCCTTCCAGGGAGTATACAAATTGATTCCCCTTCTACGCTGCTACTATCACAGATAATAAGTGCCCCACTCTTTCCCCATCCTCAGAGAATTGCATTTTCCGAAATGCCAATTTCTTATCCACGTTCCCTGCCAGGACTTTATTGGTCTCCTCCTGTACTTCCCTCAGAATTTTCCTGGAAGCACTATCTTCCAGTCTCACCGCCCCCAATTCTGCCTCCTCCAATCTTCACAACCAGTCTTCCTCTTGCTGTTTAGTCTGAGTTTAAGCCTACAGATATCTCTAAATAGAATCCCCCTTGAAAAGGCCTTCATGGCATCCCACACAGTCAGTGTATCCGCACTCCCCCTATTAATATCATAAAATTCCTCCACCTCCCGTCCAATCTGATTCATATCCAAAATCCTGATCCATGCTGGATAAATCTTCCAATCTTTCACCATACGTCCCTGCGATCCCCTCCGACGGATAGAGACAAGAACCGGGCTGTGATCTGAAATGACTCTGGGCAACTAATCAACCTCCTCCGCTAGTTCATCAAGTAAACCATTCCCCAGTGCAAGATCTATACGAGAAAGGAATTCATGCGAGTTCGAGAAACATGAAAAATAACTCCTCTCTTCATTCCTAGCCCCCCACAAGTCCATCAGGCCTATCTCTTGCACCCCGAACGGAGTCAGAGTACTTCTCCGCTCCCTTCCATATATGTCACTCCTATCCAGCTGTGCATCCATTACATTATTAAAATCTCCAATAATTAGAAGAGGCATTGCCCCCCTCCTTTCTGCCATTTCTCTCACCTTCGTCAGCGTGACACTGGAGTATGGCGGCAGGATATAAATAGCCACAATACATATCATACAGCCATATAGTTTGCAAACCACCATCACTTATTGCCCTTTACATCGATGTTAACCTCAACCTCCCCATACATTGCTGAGACATGTATCAACACCGACACTCCCCTGGCGTAAGTGGAAAATGTGGAATGATATGCTCTCTGCGCCCACCGTTTATTTAACACATCAGCTGTATGGGTACCTTTACGCGGCAACTTTTCTAGGAATTTCACTGGCAACTTACTGGTTGCAGTGAAATCATGGACACATTGTTTTATCTTGTTGCTGTGTACAAATGGAACAATGTCTCCATGATTTCACTGCAACCAGTAAGTTGCCAGTGAAATTCCTAGAAACGTTGCCGTGTGTAAAGGTACCTTATCAGTAGTTAGGCGAGTCTCCAATAGACACACCACAGACGGCTTCCGGTCCAACACATACTGAAGAATCGCAGCTCTTTTTGACATATCTGACAGGCCTCTCACATTCCAACAGATGATTTTAGTCTTATCCCCATACTAATAATTACAATCCCATACAGATGCTGCTAAACCCCATTGTTGCTGTCTCCTCTCCCCTCAAGCCTCCCCCCTCCCCCCCTCCACCCCTTCTCCCCTCCAGTTGTGTCTGCAAAACTCCCAACGAGAGTGGGGTCCCACAACACTAGACCCAGTGCTACACGCTCCTGTATCATCTACTCACTCTTCCCCCTCCCGCCACACACCCACCCCATCATCAGACCAAGTGCATTAAATTAGTGTTCTCAGAAATACATTCACTGTATAGCATAGGAAGTCAGATCCAGTCATATATATATATATATAATCGTTCCTTCAAATAGTCCCAGAAAAAAGAAAAGGACCGGAAAATGTCTAAAAGGAGAGTGCCTCTCCAGAGAAAAAGACTACTGGAGGATAAAACTTACTGAGGCCCTCTTCCATCTGTCATCAGCAAGGGAAGAGATGTCTATTATGTGTATGTGTGAGGTAACATATACTGCCCAGCCGGGGGGAGGGTTTACTGTTGGCTGGAGATTTATTAGGCTGCCTATAGCAACCAATCACAGCTCAGCTTCTATTTTCCTACAGGTCATTAATATGACATATTCAAATTCTATTTTGTTATAGCTAACAGAAGTTATTTATTAACCTGGGCGTAGCCAGGTAGTACAGCTAGTGTATTTCTAAAGGTGTTATTGACATGAATTTCTCGTCAGATGTTGGTAACAACCTATCCAATCTATTGAGGCAAGGAAATCAAACCATAGATATCCATAAATTTAGTGATGTGTAATTATGAAAAATGACAGGGAAAAAGTAAATAACATGCTTGATGAAATTAAATTATTAGTTTGTTCAAAAGCCTTTGTTGGTGATGAGTGATGGGCGAACCCGAACTATAAAGTTTGGGGTCTATACCGAATACCTAGTGTTTGTGCAGAAGCCCTGAACACAGACTTCCTTGAGAAGTCTGTGTTACTGTTCGGGTTAGGTTAGGGGTGGTGCAAAATGAAGCAAAACTGTGATTGAAGCAGAAGAATCATACTTATCGAGGATTGCGTGCCTGTAAGACTACTTCTGGATCTGCCCATTAAGCCTTATGATTATTCACTGCTCCCCCCGCCCACTCTGGGACAGTGTCTGTGATTGGATGTTGCAGTCAGACTGTGACCCACCCTCTCTAACAGTATCTATGATTGGTTGCAATACACAGTGTAGAGACACAGAGGTCAGTGGGTGCTCTCGTCGTTTAGCAAGGCAACGTGGACCAGGGCTCATTCCCAAACTGAAGGCCCGAGCTCCTTAACTGTGGGCAGAACACTACTCAGACAACACAGGGTGAGGGAACCACAATATTAAGGCTTTATTGGCTCCCCAAACAGTTAACAGCATATAACACAAAACCAGCAAAACACAACAATGTAACAGGCAACAGAGTCTCACCCTTCCGCTGGCTCACCAGGGAGTAGAATACAGCACAGCAAAGTCTGTAGCCAGGTTACTGGATCGTCCCAACCTGGGTTGCTATCTTATGCAGTCTTTGTCATCACAGCCGAATCCGATAATTCGATGCTGAAGTCCTTGTGGTTTCATAATCCAGGTTCTGATCCCCTTGATCAGCACCAAAATAACTAGGCCTGGGGTTATGGCCGGCCAATCGGATCCGAAGATCCTAGATTAGCTGCCTGTATCCAATCCAGTGCACCTCTAGCCGGGACTGAAATCCCTAGACTGAGGTCACTAGACAGAATCAAAATCACCCTGGTTAATGAACAGGTCTCCTTATATACCTTCAGCCCTCATTGCAGGATATTGGGGACTTCATGATTGGTGGAATAAGACTATTCTCTCATTGGCTCTGTTTCAAGCTGCTTGGATAATGTTCTTTTAAATGATGATTGACAAAGAGGGGTCAAGGAGGGTTTAGTATAGACATTTAGACATTTAGTGTAACACCCTGATCACAAACAATGGTGGCTAAGGCCATTTACATAGAGTCAACAATCCACATGGTAATACAGGGGCATTGTAACAGGATTAAATCCCTCTGACCTTACAGAAGAGAGATAATTGCATTACATAAGTCCACATCACCAAACATCTACAAGACTCTAGGAACACTGGGTAAACAAAATACAAAATACTGTCTGGCTAGATTTTAAGGACTTAACCCATGAGTGGCAGGCTTTAGTATAGACATTTACAAATTTAGTGTAACACCCTGACCACAAACAATGGTGGCTGAGGCCATTTACATAGAGACAACAATCCACATGGTAATACAGTGGCATTGTAACAGGATTTAGCAATGTGTAATTATGAAAAATGACAGGGAAAGAGTAAATAACATACTTAACCCATGAGTGGCATATAACAAGTTTGCAAACCAAAATACAATATGGTCTGGATAAATAAGAAATCCTCATAGGTTATACAGTAAAGGGGTCCATTTCATCACATTCCTCCCCCTTCTTATTTAGCCAGACAGGGCAGTCAGATGTGATAAGTCTCTGGTCATCCTTCTCCTCTGGGCGGCATTGTCTTTTTTAATGGTGAAGTCAGCAATCGAGGCTTTCATCTATACACCTCCCCCAGATTACCTCCCATAGAATAGGCAGACATATTGTGGACAAGCACTAAAATGGGATTCAGGAGCTGAGCTCCCATAAACTTCTTGCTATCAATTTCCCCCCAGTTAATGGCCACAGTCTGTTGAGGCTTACTCACTGTTGATGGCTCAGAGGAGAATGTGGGCTGGGAACATGGATTATCCTCTGAAGGTGGGGTAGCAAGATCCACATCAGGGTGCTGTTTGGCTTCTTGGATGTGGGGGACGGCGGTGACAAACTGGCTGGACAGTCCTTGTCCTGGGTCAGCACGCAAAACAACAGATGTGGGGAGGCTATCCATGAGCCCCACTTCAACCTCCTCCAGGTTAGCCCCTGAAACAACAGGTGTGGGGAGGCTGCTCACAAATCCCACAAACAACCTCTTCCTAGGCAGTCTCTACAAAAGCAGGTGTGGGGACACGGTCTGTAAGCTCCACATCGACCTCTTCCTGGTCAGTTCCCAAAGCAACAGGGATAGGGACATTGTCCATAAACTCCAACATGTCCTCTCCCTGCTCAGGCAGGGTGTTGAAAGGATAAGTTTCTTGTAGTCCCAAGGATTGGAACTGGTGTCCTTCCACATTGTCACTGGATCCATGATGTGGCACACAGTGTAATTCCTTTGGGTCAATCTCGGCGGGTCCCCAGTATTCTCCGCATCTTTTTGGGCATGCCACTGGACCAATTTATGGATCAAATCCAACCGTGTGACAGCGTCCCTGAATTCGATTTCTTGGAACTGACATGCCACCTGTAGTTACAGTTTCTTATAGCAGCTGTACTTCCACTCCAGTCCTCGTCCCATGGCTGAGCTGGTGGGGTTGGACATGGCAGTGTCCAAAACCTGAATGCCTCACCTATCACCTGCTAGGTATGCTTATATGCCTCCCTGGTTGTTGAGCCATTGGACAGTGTCCATGAACACCAGTCCCCTGCAGCTCCCCTGGATAAACCAGGCTGAGTAGTATCCCACCGCTGCCACCAATTGTGGAGACACGGGGGTCAGTGGGTGCTCTCGTCCGCTGGCACAGCCGCCTTTAGCAAGGCAACGTGGACCAGGGCTCATCCCCAAACTGAACGCCCGAGTTCCTTAACTGTGAGCGGAACACTACTCAGACAACACAGGGTGAGGGAACCACAATAGTAAGACTTTATTGGATCCCCAACAGTTATCAGCATATAACACATAACCAGCAAAACATGAAATGTAACAGGTAACAGAGTCTCACCCTTCCGCTGGCTCACCAGGGATTAGAATATTCGTGCCTCAGAACTTCCAGGGCTATTTACTCCAAACCAGTAGCACCATGCTGTTGGCAGGCATCCACCGAGAAAGAAACAATGCCAGATTTAGGAAGCTGAGTCAGCCCAGCAAAGTCTGTAGGCAGGTGACTGGATTGTCCCAACCTGCGAGGCTTTCTTATGCAGTCTTTGTTATCCCAGCCAAATCCGATAAGTCGATGCTGAAGTCCTTGTGGTTTTATAATCCAGGTTCTGATCCCCTTGGTTGGCACCAAAATGCCTAGGCCGGGGGTTATGGCCGGCCAATCGGATCCGAAGATTCTAAATTAGCTGCCTGTATCCAATCCAGTGCACCTCTAGCCGGGACCGAAATCCCTAGACTGAGGTCACTAGACAGGATCAAAATCACCCTGGTTAATGAGCAGGCCTCTTTATATACCTTCAGCCCTCATTGCAGGATATTGGGGTCTTCATGATTGGTGTAATAAGACTGTTCTCTCATTGGCTCTCTTTCAAGCTGCTTGGATAATGTCTTTTAAATGATGATTGACAAAGAGGGGTCAAAGAGGGTTTAGTATAGACATTTACAAATTTAGTGTAACACCCTGACCACAAACAATGGTGGCTGAGGCCATTTACATAGAGACAACAATCCACATGGTAATACAGTGACATTGTAACAGGATTTAGCAATGTGTAATTATGAAAAATGACAGGGAAAGAGTAAATAACATACCGTAATATACTCGTGTATAAGTCGACACGTGTATAAGCCGACCCCCCTACTTTTGCCCCAAAAATCTGGAAAAACCTATTGACTCGTGTATAAGCCGAGGGTGGACCCCAGCACAGGTATACAGCCCCCAGCAGTGTGGTATACAGGCCCCCCCAGTGGTATACAGGCCTCCCCAGTGGTAGTATACAGCAGCCCCAGTGGTAGTATACAGCAGCCCCAGTTGTAGTATACAGCAGCCCCAGTGGTAGTATATAGCAGCCCCAGTGGTAGTATATAGCAGTCCCAGTGGTAGTATACAGCAGCCCCAGTGGTAGTATATAGCAGCCCCAGTAGTAGTATATAGCAGCCCCAGTGGTAGTATATAGCAGCCCCAGTGGTAGTATACAGCAGCCCCAGTGGTAGTATACAGCAGCCCCAGTGGTAGTATACAGCAGCCCCAGTGGTATACAGCAGGCCCCCAGGGGTACATATAGCAGTCCCCAGGGGGTACCCAGCAGCCCCCTGGGGGTACCCAGCAGCCCCCAGTGGGTACCCAGCAGCCCCCTGGGGGTACCCAGCAGCCCCCAGGGGGTACCCAGCGGCCCCCTGGGGGTACCCAGCAGCCCCCAGGGGGTACCCAGCAGCCCCCAGGGGGTATCCAGCAGCCCCCAAATGCTGGCACTCGCCCCCCCTTGCAAGGGCCCCCCCGCTTCTCTTACCATCCGGTCTTCTGATCAGCGCTGCTCCTCGGTGCTCCGTCCTCGCTGCTCCCGTCCTGCTACATCCGGGATCCCGGCCGTCACGCGATGACGTCATATGCCTGTGACTGCCGGAGATCCCGGATGTAACAGGACGGACGGACGGAGCACCGAGGAGCGGCACTGATCAGAAGACCGGGATGGTAATATAACCAGCGGGGGGGGGGCCCTTACAAGGGGGGGTCGAGTGCCAGCATTTGGGGGCTATATGCACTGCTTCCCCCTGCCGCTGATTGACAGGGGGAAGCAGTGCATTTTAATGAGCGGCCCCACGTGACGGGGCCGCTCATACAGCAGCCTCCCCCTGCCTCCTCCAGCCTCCACAGCCCCGGGACACAGCCCCCACCACTCCATGACCCGTGTATAAGCCGAGGGGGAGACTTTTCAGCCCAAATTTTGGGCTGAAAAACTCGGCTTATACACGAGTATATACGGTACTTAACCCATGAGTGGCATATTACAAGTTTGCAAACCAAAATACAATATGGTCTTGATAAATAAGAAATCCTCATAGGTTATACATTAAAGGGGTCCATTTCGTCACACACAGTGTTGTCAATTTATGATTTTTTAAAAATATTTTGTATCAGATAAAGAAAAGGAATTCATTCATATTTATCAAAATAAATAAAATTGGTATAAATTACGCCAAATTTATTAGAAGGTGTACACCACTTAATAAATTTTGCGCAAGTTTAGACTGCCGCAAAATGAAAAAATACATGTGGTCAAAATTGTTGGTACCCCTCGTTTAATGAAAGAAAAACCCACAATGGTCACAGAAATAACGTAAATCTGACAAAAGTAATAATAAATAACAAATCTATGAAAATGAACAAATGAAAGTCGAACCAACTTTGCTTCCACAGAATTAAAAAAAAAATTAATTCCTTAAATCGGCCTGGACAGAAATGATGTTACCCCTGAAAATAATGTCCCAAAAGGAACATGTTAAATCAAGGTGTGTCCACTAGCATCACATGTGTCTACAATCTTGTAATCAGTCAGTGGGCCTGTTATATAGGGCTACAGATACTCACTGTGCTGTTTGGTGACATGGCGTGTACCGCACTCAACATGGACCAGAGGAAGCAAAGGAAAGAGTTGTCTCAGGAGATTGGAAAGAAAATTATAGACAAGCATGTCAAAGGTAAAGGTTATAAGACCATTTCCAAGCAGCTTGATGTTCCTGTGACTACAGTTGCACATATTATTCAGAAATTTAAGATCTATGGGACTGTAACTAATCTCCCTGGACAAAGCCACAGGAGGAAAATTGATGACAAATCAAAGAGATGGATAATATGAATGGTAACAAGAGAGCCCATAACAACTTCTAAAGAGATTAAAGGTGAACTTCAAGCTCAAGGAACATTAGTGTCAGATCGCAACATCCGTGCTTGTTTGAGCCAAAGTGGACTTCATAGGAGACGATCAAGGAGGACACCATTGTTGAAAAAAAAATTATAAAAAAGCCAGACTGGAATATGTCAAACTACATGTTGAGAAGCCACAAAGTTTCTGGGAGAATATCCAATGGACAGATGAGACATAAATGGAACGTTTTGGCAAGGCACAGCAGCTCTATGTTCACAGACAGAAAAATTAAGCATATCAAGAAAAGAACACTGTCCCTACTGTGAAACATGGAGGAAGCTCTGTTATGTTCTGGGGCTGCTTTGCGGCATCTGGCACAGGATGTCTAGAATCTGAGCAGGGTACAATGAAATCTCAAGACTATCAAGGGACTCTAGAGAGAAATGTGCTGCCCAGTGTCAGAAAGCTTGGTCTCAGTTGCAGGTCAACAGGATAATGACCCAAAACACACAGCTAAAAACACCCAAGAATGGCTTAGAGGAAAACATTAGACTATTCTGAAGTGGCCTTCTATGAGCCCTGACCTAAATCCTATTCTGCATATTTGGAAAGAGCTGAAACATGTCTTCTGGAAAAGGCAACTTTCAAACATGAGACAATTGGAGTAGTTTACTCTTGAGTAGTGGGCCAAAACACCTGTCGAGAGGTGTAGAAGTGTCATTGAAAGTTACAGGAATCGTTTGATTGTGCAACAAAATATTAAGTTAAGGGACCATCATTTCTGTCCAGGCCAATTTTATGAGTTTAATTTTTTTTTTAAATTCTGTGGAAGCAGGGTTGAAAAACAATGTCTGACTTTCATTTGTTCATTTTCATAGATTTTTGATTTATTATTACTTTTGTCAGATTCAAGCTATTTCTGTGACCATTATGGGTTTTTCTTTCATTAAACGAGGGGTACCAACAATTTTGTCCACGTGTGTAAATAAATTCTACATCTTCTATGTGCAAATACTGTAATTTTCGCTTTATAAGACACACCTGATTATAAGACGTACCCCCAAATTTGGTGAAGGAAAAGAGAAAAAAACAATTTTTAATGTTAAATGGGATCCATCTTATAATGTCAGTGTCCGTCTAACAAATCATATAGAGTATATGTCCCTTACTGCATGGCACACGTCTCCTACTGCATGGCACACGTCTCCTATGCATGGCACACGTCTCCTATGCATGGCACACGTCTCCTATGCATAACACAAGTCCCCTATGCATAGCACACATCCCCTATGCATGGCACAAGTCCCCTATGCATGGCACAAGTCCCCTATGCATGGCACAAGTCCCCCATGCATGGCACAAGTCCCCCATGCATGGCACACGTCCCCCATGCATAGCACACGTCCCCTATGCATGGCACACATCCCCAATGCATGGCACACATCCCCTATGCATGGCACACATCCCCTATGCATGGCACACATCCCCTATGCATGGCTCACATTCCCTATGAATGGCACAAGTCCCTTATGCTTGGCACATGTCCCCTAGGTATGGCACATACCCCCTATGCATGGCACATGTCCCCTATGCAGGGCACACGTCCCCTAGGTATGGCACATGCCCCCCTGTGTTAGATATTTCCCCCATGCTGCTGCATAGGAAAATAAAGACTCTATTCTCACCTCCTCCAGCGCTAATCTCCCGGTCTCACTGCTGCTGCAGAGCTCCTCCACTTCCCGGTTCTGTGCGGTCATGTGATCGGCACAGCAGAGAGTGACATCATCTCTGTGTGCAATAACAGCAGCAGCAAGGAGACCGGAAAGACACCGGGAAATCAGCGCTGGAGGATGTAAGTATACAGTTTATTATTTTACTATGGCAGCAGCATGGGGGTCATATCTAACATAGGGGGCATGTGCTATCACAGGGGGGCGCAGGACCATATAATATGCGCCGCTCCCCTAGCCCATCACCGTGGTGCGGTTTCAGCACCACGGTGATGGAGAGTGGCTATGCATATTATATAAGCGGGAGCAGGAGATCTCCCGCTGCCTCGTGCAGCCTCCACCAGCCTGCCCCAGACCCCAGCACCACTCCAGAGCTGCCCCCACTTCCCCTGGGCCCTGCAGTACATAATCAGTATATTCGCATTATAAGATGCACCCCCCACTTTCCCTCAAAATTTGGAGGAACAAAAGTTCGTCTTATAATGCGAAAAATACGGTACATATTTGTACTTGCAACACTATGGCGTAGGCCTTAAAGGGAATCTGGCAACAGGTTTTTGCTACCTCATCCAACAGCAACATAATTTAGGCAAAGGAACCTTGAATCCAATGATGTATCACATAAATTACTGGATGAAGCGGTTTTCACACAATCAAATAACTTTTTTTCAGGAACACAGCAGAACTGAGAGAGCTGCCCCCACCCACACCAGGCTCTCAATATAGATTGTGCACTTACTGAGTGTGAGGTGTCAGTGACAGAAGGGGGCATGTCGGACTGCTATGTGCCTGTCTTTCTAGTCCTGTAATGTTGATCAAAGAGTAAGAAAGGCATTAGATTAAAGGTACCTTTACACGCCGCTACGGAAGGTTAGAAACCACCGGGTGTCTCACGTGCACGAGCACGTTTCAATGGTTCCTAACGGTAGCCAATACAAGGTGCTCCACAGTAGGCTTTTTCTATCCCTGGAGGCACCGACGGGTGCCGCAGGTTACCTTCTGTAGAGCACCTTCCCTCATTTACACGCCGCTAACACAAGGTAATATGGGAGGATCTGGGGCAGCAGGGACAACACATAGGCGTGCCAGAGTTGTGGATTACGAAACGCTCGTACGGTGACTGGACAATGCAATAGCATCATGATTGGCCAGCCAGCGCAGGAAGGCTGGCTAATACATGATGCTATTGCAATTGTGTAGTGTGACTGGTCAGCTCCTTAAATATGCCGCCTATGCAGGACAACCAATCGAACAGGAACTTCCACCAATGATCGCTGATGGGGCGCGGTATCCCAGAGGCTGTGTCACGCCCCAGGGAGTTGATTAGGTGTCGAAAAAACCTTCCTGTTCCTCGATTACACGCCGCTACCATCGGGTTGAAACCTACCTGTTTTTGAGCACGGCTGAAAGACAGGTGTCCACAGTGACCGGTGGCAACAACCTGATTTACACGCCGCTACCTCGCTGTATTTTGAAGGTACAAGATACAATTGTCTCCGACACCCGGTGGTTTCTAACCTTCGGTAACGGCGTGTAAAGGTACCTTAAGTAAATAATTGCACAGACTCTAACAAAAAAAAGTACGGCTGCTTTTTATTTTAACTCTTTACATGTCCCCATATCGTCGTCCAACTTCGATAAAAAGTCACGTGGTTTGTGCTTTGGGCCAATATCGTTCGTGCGTTGTATGGTGTAAATGTACAATGCGACGCAAGAACGATGCGAAAACGATATCGGGGAAGAATTGTGCAGGCTCTCCAACTGGCCGATATTGGATGGACGATCTGGCAGGATCGTTCTGTGTGACAGCCCAACACCGACTTGGAGAGCATCTTCCCCTATTCACTCCCATGTTAAATGGTCGTTCCTGGGTCGCTCGTACAAGGGGGCGTACACATCGCAGTTGTGTTGCCTGCCGATATCGCCCTGTGTAACATCTCCTATGCAATCTTGGATTTCAGCCAAAAAAGTGCGCGCTCCCATGCCGTTGTATACAATATCGAAACGATGTTGGGACGTGTACAGTGGCCATTACAGCTTGCTGTCGTCAGCTTACATAGCAAAAACCTGCTGACAGATTCCCTTTAAAGGAGTTTCAAGGCTTGTAATATTGATGACTTATCATTAGGACAGGTTAAAATATAACTGATGTGGATCCGTCGCCCAGCCTCCCCAGTATACAGGGCTAGAACAGCATGGTTCTGTACACGGTATACTGGTTGTTTTAGGTGCTACAGTTCGGCTCCTATTTAAGTGAATAGGAGATGATCTGCAGACCCCAAAAATGGCCACTACACAGTGATCCACATTTGCTCACCATTTATGCAATTGCAAACTATTGCAAGAAAAAAAAAAAACCTGTGAATGTGGGGGAACTTAACTTATTAATAGGATATACAAAAAGATTTTTTTCAAAATTAGTCGAGATATTCCCCCTTCTTTAGACATTTATGACATATCCACAGAACATGCCATATATGTCTGAAAAACAGTGGATTCTAAATTTGGAACTTATTTAGAGGTCAAAATTATTAATTATTTCTATAAATGTAAAATTGGGTTTAACCCCTTCAATACGACGGACGTATATATACGTCCCTGGCTATGTCCTCCTTCTGATGTGAGCTCACGCACTGAGCTCGCATTATTCCTCACGCATCTAAGCTGATCTGATCAGCTGAGAAATGTAGCTAACAGCACCGATCTGATCAGCGATTGGATCTGTTATTTGCCAGCTTATCTGGCAAATAAAATATCTTATTTGTCTCTTGTAATGTATGTAAGCAGCACCCTTCCGTGCCTGTAATAACATGATTTGTCAGTAGATGGCAGCCCCGGTTTTGTTGCGCTTTACATAACACAGAAGCATTACAACATACAATTACTGGTATGTAGATGCTGTTTTGTTCAGTAGGCGACTGTTGTATATTATATATATACTAGATGGCAGCCCGATTCTAAAGAATCGGGTAGTCTAGAATCCATGTATAGTTTATTTACTAATAGTTAGGGTAGTGCGGTGAAATTAATCGTGTGTATACAGGCGGCTCTGTGGGTAGCAGAGTATATGGTGGCTCAGTGGCTAGCACTGCGCGCGGTGGCTCAGTGGCTAGCACTGCACGCGGTGGCTCAGTGGCTAGCACTGCGCGCGGTGGCCCAGTGGCTAGCACTGCGCGCGGTGGCCCAGTGGCTAGCACTGCGCGCGGTGGCCCAGTGGCTAGCACTGCGCGCGGTGGCCCAGTGGCTAGCACTGCGCGCGGTGGCCCAGTGGCTAGCACTGCGCGCGGTGGCTCAGTGGCTAGCACTGCGCGCGGTGGCTCAGTGGCTAGCACTGCGCGCGGTGGCTCAGTGGCTAGCACTGCGCGCGGTGAGATTAGTCAGCGCAGCGGCGTGGGCAGAGTGGTCAGCGCAGCGGCGTGGGCAGAGTGGTCAGCGCAGCGGCGTGGGCAGAGTGGTCAGCGCAGCGGCGTGGGCAGAGTGGTCAGCGCAGCGGCGTGGGCAGAGTGGTCAGCGCAGCGGCGTGGGCAGAGTGGTCAGCGCAGCAGAGTGGGCAGAGTGGTCAGCGCAGCGGCGTGGGAAGAGTGGTCAGCGCAGCGGCGTGGGCAGAGTGGTCAGCACATACACACACACACTCCGCTATACTTACCACCAACACTGCGTCTTCTCCGGCGCCTGGATCCTGAGTCAACATGTGGCCACCTCCAGACTGGAGAGGGCAGAGGACGGCTGGAGGGGGCAGGGGACGGCTGGAGAGGGCAGGGGACGGCTGGAGTGGGCAGGGGACGGCTGGAGAGGGCAGGGGACAGCTGGAGGTGGCAGAGGACGGCTGGAGGCGGCAGAGGACGGCTGGAGGGTGCAGAGGACGGCTGGAGGCTGGAGAGGGCAGAGGACGGCTGGAGGCTGGAGAGGGCAGAGGACAGCTGGAGGCTGGAGAGGGCAGAGGACGGCTGGAGGCTGGAGAGGGCAGAGGACGGCTGGAGGCTGGAGAGGACGGCTGGAGGCTGGAGTGGACGGCTGGAGGGGGCAGAGGATGGCTGGAGGCTGGAGAGGGCAGAGGACGGCTGGAGGCTGGAGAGGGCAGAGGACGGCTGGAGAGGGCAGAGGACGGCTGGAGGCTGGAGAGGGCAGACTACGGCTGGAGGCTGGAGAGGGCAGAGGACGGCTGGAGGCTGGAGGGGGCAGAGGACGGCTGGAGGGGGCAGAGGACGGCTGGAGGGGGCAGAGGACGGCTGGAGGGGGCAGAGGACGGCTGGAGTTGGCAGAGGATGGCTGGAGAGGGAAGAGGACGGCTGGAGAGGGCAGAGGACGGCTGGAGAGGGCAGAGGACGGCTAAGAGAGGGCAGAGGACGGCTGGAGAGGGCAGAGGACGGCTGCAGGCTGGAGAGGGCAGAGGACGGCTGCAGGCTGGAGAGGGCAGAGGACGGCTGTAGGCTGGAGAGGGCAGAGGACGGCTGCAGAGGGCAGAGGACGGCTGCAGGCTGGAGAGGGCAGAGGACGGCTGCAGGCTGGAGAGGTCAGAGGAGGGCTGGAGGCTGGAGGGGGAAGAGGACGACTGTAGGGGGCAGAGGAGGGCTGTAGGCTGGAGGCTGGAGAGGGCAGAGGACGGCTGGAGGCTGAGAGGGGCAGAGGACGGCTGGAGGGGGCAGAAGACGGCTGGAGGGGGCAGAGGACAGCTGGAGGGGGCAGAGGACGGCTGGAGGGGGCAGAGGACGGCTGGAGGGGGCAGAGGACGGCTGGAGTCGGCAGAGGACGGCTGGAGAGGGAAGAGGACGGCTGGAGAGGGCAGAGGATGGCTGGAGAGGGCAGAGGACGGCTGGAGAGGGCAGAGGACAGCTGGAGAGGGCAGAGGACGGCTAGAGAGGGCAGAGGACGGCTGGAGAGGGCAGAGGACGGCTGGAGAGGGCAGAGGACGGCTGCAGGCTGGAGAGGGCAGAGGACGGCTGCAGGCTGGAGAGGGCAGAGGACGGCTGCAGGCTGGAGAGGGCAGAGGACGGCTGCAGGCTGGAGAGGTCAGAGGAGGGCTGGAGGCTGGAGGGGGAAGAGGACGGCTGTAGGGGGCAGAGGAGGGCTGTAGGCTGGAGGGGGTAGAGGACGGCTGGAGGGGGCAGAGGACGGCTGGAGGCTGGAGGGGGCAGAGGACGGCTGGAGGGGGCAGAGGACGGCTGGAGGGGGCAGAGGACGGCTGGAGTCAGCAGAGGACGGCTGGAGTCGGCAGAGGACGGCTGGAGAGGGCAGAGGACGGCTGGAGGCTGGAGAGGGCAGAGGACAGCTGCAGGCTGGAGAGGGCAGAGGACGGCTGCAGGCTGGAGAGGGCAGAGGACGGCTGCAGGCTGGAGAGGGCAGAGGACGGCTGGAGAGGGCAGAGGACGGCTGGAGGCTGGAGAGGACGGCTGGAGGGGGCAGAGGAGGGCTGTAGGCTGGAGGGGGCAGAGGACGGCTGGAGGCTGGAGGGGTCAGAGGACGGCTGGAGGGGTCAGAGGATGGCTGGAGGGGTGAGAGGACGGCTGGAGGGGTCAGAGGACGGCTGGAGGGGGCAGAGGACAGCTGGAGGGGGCACAGGCTGGAGGGGGCAGAGGGGACTGAGGGCGCAGAGGCTGGAGGGGCAGAGGGGTCACAGGCTGGAGGGGGCAGAGGGGCCTGAGGGGGCACAGGGGACTGAGGGGGCACAGGCTGGAATGGGGCAGAGGGGCCTGAGGGGGCACAGGCTGGAGGGGGCAGAGGGGACTGAGGGGCACAGGCTGGAGGGGGCATAGGGGACTGAGGGGGCACAGGCTGGAATGGGGCAGAGGGGACTGAGGGGGCACAGGCTGGAGGGGGCAGAGGGGACTGAGGGGGCACAGGCTGGAGGGGGCACAGGGGACTGAGGGGGCACAGGCTGGAATGGGGCAGAGGGGACTGAGGGGCACAGGCTGGAGGGGCAGAGGACTGTGTGGGGCTGCAGACTCACCGCGGGCCGTGCGTCTGGTGTAGGAGGAGAGGAGGGGCGGGCAGAGCTGCAGGACAGGAAGTCCCGCCCTCCCTCCTCTCCAGGCGCGCGGCGGGCGTTTGGGAGCACGGGTACCCCCAAAGGTTGTGTGACCCCCCGAGGTGGCGGGCAATGGGCCCCCCCGGTATGTAGGCTAGTGGCTGGAGGGCAGAGGGTGGAGGGGAGAGGCTGTAGGGCACACGGAACTTCCGAGGTCGGAACGTTCCTGTGCCGGTGCCTGTAGCCGGGCTGCGCCCGGCTACTCTGCACTGGCTGACGTCAGCAGCCCTGGCTGTAGACCATCACGGAAGTGGCCTTCGGCTTTTCCAGAAGTGTCCTTCGGCTTTTATATAATAGATAGAAGATTGTCACAACCCACCACTTCAGTGTTTGCACGCCTGACTAGACAGTTTCACAGTCAGGGCAGGTGGTGCTGCGGGCAGCCACAATTAACTCACTCCATACCTGCAATACCCATAGACTACCATTATCTATATAACAGCAGGAGAACAGTCACCTGCTGCAATCATTCACACAAATCAGATTCAATTTTACTCACTGGAAATCTATTTTACTCTAGTGCGATGGCAGCTCTCTGCATATATTCTACACTACAACCAACAGAAAAACCAGTACAATTATGCAACTTCTACCCTATTGTTCTTAGGACACAGAGCAAATGAAGGGTAGGTGCTAAAACAGTTAAATCTTCCAATTTCGCCATTACCTTCAGACCTTGTCCCTGAGGGCCACTTTACACACACCTACTTATCTGTCCAACTTCTGACCAACTTGCTGGTTGCAGTGAAATCATGGACACATTGTTCTATATTGTGACTGTGTACAAATGGAACTATGTGTCCATGATTTCACTGCAACCAGTAAGTTGGTCAGAAGTTGGACAGATAAGTTGGTGTGTGTAAAGTGGCCTTCAGTCAGACTTCCCCTTGTTACAGATGCTACTGGATCCACCTGGATCTGGGCTTATATCCAATTACACTCACAAGTAAAGCACCATGGAATGAATTGCGCTATAATTATAATATATATATATATAAATATATATCACTACCTTGTATCATCTGTCATCGCTCCTGTGTGCAGTTGTCCCATATATGGTAATCTCTCATAGTGGAAGAGAGAGAGCAAACTGGAGAGAGTGCACAGTGGGGGAGAGATGGCCGCCATCATGATGTCACCGCCCTCCCGGAGCGTACCTTCAGACTCACATATAGGAATAATATAATCTACACTTGTGGCCAAAAGTATTGACACCCCTGTAATTCTGTCAGATGATTACCATAACCATGGCTACCCAAGGTCCTGCCATACCCTTCACATGAGGAAAAGACATTGCTTATCAGTAAAACCAATGTCTTTTCCTCATGTGAAGGGTATGGCAGGACCTTAGGTAGCCATGATTACAGCCACAAGTAACTGACTTTCCCTATACAGTGTTGGCCAAAAGTATTGACACCCCTGCAATTCTGTCAGGTAAAACTCAGTTTCTTCCTGAAAATGATTGCAATCACAAGTTCTTTGGTATTATTATCTTCATTTAATTTGTCTTCAATGAAAAAACACAAAAGAGAATGAAGCAAAAAGCAAAACATTGATCATTTCATACAAAACTCCAAAAATGGGCCAGACAAAAGTACTGGCACCCTCAGCCTAATACTTGGTTGCACAACCTTTAGCCAAAATAACTGCCATCAACTGCTTCCGGTAACCATCAATGAGTTTCTTACAATGCTCTGCTGGAATTTTAGACCATTCTTCTTTGGCAAACTGCTCCAGGTCCCTGATATTTAAAGGGTGCCTTCTCCAAACTGCCATTTTTAGATCTCTCCTCAGGTGTTCTATGGGATTCAGATCTGGACTCATTGCTGGCCACCTTAGAAGTCTCCAGTGCTTTCTCTCAAACCATTTTCTAGTGCTTTTTGAACTGTGTTTTGGGTCATTGTCCTGCTGGAAGACCCATGACCTCTGAGGGAGACCCAGCTTTCTCACACTGGGCCCTACATTATGCTGCAAAATTTGTTGGTAGTCTTCAGACTTCATAATGCCATGCACACAGTCAAGCAGTCCAGTGCCAGAGGCAGCAAAGCAACCCCAAAACATCAGGGAACCTCTGCCATTTTTGACTGTAGGGACCCTGTTCTTTTCTTTGAATGCCTCTTTTTTTCTCCTGTAATCTCTATGTTGATGCCTTTGCCCAAAAAGCTCTACTTTTGTCTCATCTGACCAGAGAACATTCTTCCAAAACGTTGTAGGCTTTCTCAGGTAAGTTTTGGCAAACTCCAGCCTGGCTTTTTTATGTCTTGGGGTAAGAAGTGGGGTCTTCCTGGGTATCCTACCATACAGACCCTTTTCATTCAGATGCCAACGGATAGTACAGGTTGACACTGTTGTACCCTCGGACTGCAGGGCAGCTTGAACTTGTTTGGATGTTAGTCGAGGTTCTTTATCCACCATCCGCACAATTTTGCGTTGAAATCTCTCGTCAATTTTTCTTTTTTGTTCACATCTGGGGAGGTTAGCCACAGTGCCATAGGCTTTAAACTTCTTGATGACACTGCGCACGGTAGACACAGGAACATTCAGGTCTTTGGAGATGGACTTGTAGCCTTGAGATTGCTCATGCTTCCTCACAATTTTGTTTCTCAAGTCCTCATACAGTTCTTTGGTCTTCTTGCTTTTCTCCATGCTCAATGTGGTAAACACAAGGACACAGGACAGAGGTTGAGTCAACTTTAATCCATGTCAACTGGCTGCAAGTGTGATTTAGTTATTGCAAACACCTGTTAGGTGCCACAGGTAAGTTACAGGTGCTGTTAATTACACAAATTAGAGAAGCATCACATGATTTTTCTAACAGTGCCAATACTTTTGTCCACCCCCTTTTTCATGTTTGGTGTGGAATTATATCCAATTTGGCTTTAGGACAATTCATTTTTGTGTTTTTTCATTAAAGACAAATTAAATAAAGATAATAATACCAAAGAATTTGTGATTGCAATCATTTTCAGGAAGAAACTGAGTATTATCTGACAGAATTGCAGGGGTGTCAATACTTTTGGCCACAACTGTACATGCTCTTCTGCTGGCAGGAGGCGGTGGATACACTACATGACCTGACAAAAAGCATGTAGTAGACAGGTGTAGGATTGATAAAAAGCACTGGGAGCTCTTTTTGAAAGTTCCTAAATAGGTTTCCTCTAACTATACTGGAAAAGCCACACAATAATATTTTCTTCAGCATACACATTACACCACATATATAAATTTATACAAATAGCCAAAAAAACAACTTGCTGATAATGTAGCAAATTTAAGGACTTGTTAGTTTTAAATACAAACTTACATAACCTAAAAGAGGACTACACAAACTGTGGTACATAAATAATTTATGCACTATCATAAATACATAATTCACAACAGAAAATATGATAAAACAGTGGTAAACTTCATCAATACTAAAGGAAAAGGGTTTAAAGTGAGTTGGTCACTCTTATAAATTAAGCTAATAATATAAGACTCATAATTTATTAGTAGCATGATGCACTAGATATGCCCTGGAAGAAGCTAGAAGCGAAACGGCGTTGGGATAAAGGCCAATGCAGACCTGGCTGATCTCCCACTTCCAACACTAGTGTAATTAGGAAAGCATTTGCTAATATGCAAATAATATATGTAAAGCACCTTTTTCCACTAACTTATATTGTAAACCTTACCTATAGTTGTCATTATTATGCATTAGTTGTTGCACTAGGCACATTAAAAGGGGAACTCTGTTGTACTGTACCTGCTCTCCTACATGATGAAGCTAAGCTGTCCACTACAGTTGTAGGATCTATAGATTGCTTATAAATCAATAAAATCATATCTACTCTTCAGCACTCGCCCCTACCTTCGGGGACAGAGAAATTCAACCTCATGCTGCTGCAGAGATCAGGAGGCGTGGCAGAGGCGTGAACCATGGGGGCTCCAGGATCATATTACATTTCTGCCCCTTCATACTTCTGTAGGGGACGTAGCAGGGGCGTGGCTATCGGCACCATGGTCACACTACAATCCTGCCCCTGATATACATCTTATGTAAGGTGAGAACAGGTGTTCTCTCTTCAAATAGCAATGATGTCACTAAGCAGATATAAATACACACTGTGATCTTTTGCTGTACAATGATATGATGCTGCATAATGTGTACTGCCATGTATCAGGCCAGGAGCAGAGGCAGAGCACTGCATTGATTGACTCAGCACTGCCATAGTCTCCCCTCCCCCATACCAACTTGGTAGTTTCCTGCCCCCTAAAATGTAAGCACTATGCATGACTGAATTTCTCTGTCCCTGAAGGGAGGGGCGAGTGCTGAGCGGCAGATATGATTTTTATTAATTTATAAGTGATCTATAGATCCTAGAACTGTAGTGAACAGCTCAGCTTCATTATGTCGGAGGGCAGGGACAGCACAAAAAAAATTGAATCTTTCCAGATCCCCTTTAATTAAAAAAGGCAGTTTAGATTAACCTGGGCCAAATATTATCTATATATATATATTCATCAATACCTTTACAGTATGGCAGATTCATTAGTGACTGTGTCTTCTTTACTATTTACTTGAGATTCTTAATGGCCGGTTCTAACATTGGATAGACATTAAGAATCTCATGTAACACACAGGCATATGTTAGCATCTAAGGGTACCTTTACACGCGGCAACTTTTCTAGGAATTTCACTGGCAACTTACGGACATTGTTCCATTTGTACACAGCAACAAGATAGAACAATGTCTCCATGATTTCACTGCAACCAGTAAGTTGCCAGTGAAATTCCTAGAAAAGCTGCTGCGTGTAAAGGTACCTTAAGAGTTTCAGGTAGCGCATGATAAATTTCTCCTGTTACCCTAGTGAAAAATCAAAAAAATTGGGGCCAAAACATTTTTTGTGTGAAAAATTATTATTTATTTTTTTTCATGGTTCAAAATTACAAAATCTTTAAAGCACAGGTTCTAGGAGCTCACCACACATTTAGATAAATTCCTTGAGGGGTCTAGTTTCCAAAATGGGATCATGTGTGGGCGTTTCCACTGTTTAGACACATCAGGGGCTCTCCAAACGCGACATGGTGTCCACTAACAATTCCAGACAATTTTGCGCTACAAAAGTCAAATGGTGCTCCTTTTCTTTTGAGTCCTGCCACACTAGTTTTCCATCACATAAGGGGTATTCCTGTACTCAGGAGACATAGCACATCAAACCGAATTGCTATTAACTGCTCTAATCCTGTGAAGCACTTGAATGGTTAATAAACTTCTTGAATGTGGTTTTGAGCAGTTTGAGGAGTGCAGTTTCTAGAAAGGTGGCACTTTGAGTATTTACTCTCACAGGAGCCCCGTAAGGCTATGTGCCGATGCTGAGTTCATGCTGCAGATTCTGAACGTCAAAAAATGCACCTTCTGTCAGAAGTACACACCCAAAACATCCTTGTGTGAAAGGTGCATTGATTTTTATAGCGGATGTTGCTGCATTTTTTTTAGCAATTGTTCACTGTTGTGACTGTCGATAAAGCTAGGTTAAAGGCTGGTCGAGTTTCAAGATATCATTATGGTGGGGCTCCGCTGTATTTTCACCAGCCCAGATATATCAGGCAGGTATGGGCTGCCACCCACGCCCAGGTGCCTAGTTGTCCCTACTGTTAATCCAAATACAGCATAGCCCTTTTTGTTAAAAACTATTTCTTGAGGGGGCGTGTCCGGACTCTCATGGGAGCAGACGTGTGAGGCTGAAGCTCCCGCACTCAAGAGCCTAAATCAGCCTAAATTAGCCTGAGGAGTCCCAAGATGGGGAAAAAAAGAACACAAAAGCAGCCCAAGGACACAGGGGCACAGACACCTTCCACCCTGGACTCATACCTGCTACGAGGTGGAGATGCTGTGCCTGCGCCTGCCATGAGACTACAGCCGGGACCGGGAGCCGCTGGTGAGTCGCCCGCCCTCCACCCGACACTGGCACAAGCAGACAAGCAGAGCGGCGGCGGTGTACAGGCAGCACAGCCGCTGCAATGCGGTCCCAGCCGGCCCGCCGCCGATGCTGGAAACCCGGAGCGGGACATGGAGGGGCGGGTGCAGGAGACTGACAGGGGGCCCAAGATGGCGGGCGACGCTGCTCCATCTCCCTCTTCCGGGAGCTTTCGTGCGCCTGAAGATCTAGAGGGGCGGGGAAGACGAAGCGAGGTGATGGACACCTCTACAGTAGTGGGGGCGGAGCTTCCAACACAATACACTTCCCCAGCTCCCCTGCCTGCAGCAAAGCCACAGAAAGCCATAAGGGATCTCTCCCCAGATACAAGCAGTGACAATACACCTGTGCTGCTACCATTAAAAGTGAGATGTGACCCCACACATGATGAGAGCCTACATATATATGCCATTGAGGGAGATGACACTAGATGCCCCAATTTACCCCCTTCAGCATCTGGGGAGACTGTAGAAGACCAAATAGAAGATCCCACCAACTCAAAAAGGAGCATAGTGGAAAGCCCACAAATTGCTGCCCATTACAGGATGCCCCCAGGAGATGGAAATGCTCGGAGAACACTACCTGATCCCACTGACGGAGAATGGTGGGGATCTACCGGGGCAGGAGATAACTGGGCAACCCAAGCACTAGAGGAACCCAGTCGCCCCCAAAGATCATCCCGTCCGGCGAGTCGGGTCCGACAGACTCTACATAGACCCACTGAGCCCAGAGAACTGATAACTAGACCTGAGTCCCCGCTCGATGACTGCAGAGAGAACACTATATACCAATACCCCGCATTATTCTGCCAGTCTCAGGAGGGCGTTTACCCCCCTCCACCGCCTTCTGACTGGTGGCAATATGTACAACAATTGCCAACCAAGCAAGATTTTAAACTACTGATTGCAGAGATTAAGGACACCTGCCGCTCGGAACTGGCGGTGACAAGACGGGAGGTGGTAGCTTTGACCCAAAGAGTACATCAATTAGAGGAGGACCACAACCAAGCTAGAACAGTTATAAGACATTTACAGGCCCAAACATCTGCCCAGGCCTCCGTCATAAGAGATCTCCAAAGGCACGTTGAGGATCTAGACAACAGGGGAAGACGGCACAACATTCGGATTAGAGGAGTTCCGGAGACGAGAGATACAGAAGATGTAGTGGGTACTCTGCAAAAGGTCTTCAACTCGGTGTTACGCCGCCCGGCGGAACACCCGATTAAAATGGACAGGGCTCATAGAGCTTTAAGACCGAAAAGCTTGACGGGAAACCCCAGAGATATAATCTGTCGCATTACAGACTTTCCCCTAAAAGAAGATATTATGGCGAAAGCAAGACAACTCAAACAAATCACCCATAATAACGCAAAGATACAGCTTTTCCAGGACCTCTCGTGGATTACTCTACAGCAACGGAGAGCATTAAGACCGCTGTTAAATATTCTACAAAATAGCCATATCCCATACAGGTGGGGCTTTCCTTTTAGCCTCTCAGCTAAGAAGGGAGAGCGAGTGGCCACACTGCGAGGTCCGGAAGATTTGGAGTCCTTCTGCCACGCGATGTCCATCGAACAACCAGATCTACCAGATTGGTCAATGCCAATGGGGTTGCCTCCACTACAGCAAACTTGGCGACAGTCCACACCGCGTAAAACGACATGGAGAACCCCCAGGAGAGGGGACCCGCGTGATGGGTGACTATACATATGATGACTGAATTACTTATTCTTTTCCCTTATCCCCCGTAGGTGGGATTATAGATATACCGATCTTGGCTCCTTACTAAGAACTTGCAGCTCTTGGGGGCGGGACTCTGTATGATAACTGCTCTCGTAGGTTTGACGTGTACCCCCACAGAAGAGAGTTGTGTTCCTGATCCCACAACGGGTTTTGTTGTGCGGAGATACTTAGTGGCGGCCTTAACCAGCTGACGCCAATTTATACTCGACTCTCATTTTGGGACGACACGTTGTTGTCCTATAGTATTCATCCAATGTTTTTTCTCTTTTTTTTTCTTCTTCTCTTTAAATGTGCAGTTTCTTACTTATGTTCAGAAATGCGGTACTTGTATGTTTGCACTTCCTCAGCTGAGTCCTCACAATATTGTCCTCCGAATCGGCGAACTTATTAGATCCCCACTCATGCCCCCTTTAAATGCTCTAAGTGAACCTATATCTTATAATGGTTAAACTATTCACTCTCAACGTTAAAGGTCTAAACACAGACCTGAAGAGACGGCTTGCTCTCCGAGAGATGCGAGAATCCAAAGCAGATATTGTCTTTCTGCAGGAGACCCATCTTTCGGATAGGGGGTCTCTTAAATTTGCGCAGCATTGGTTTCCTACTACGTTCTCGGCCACGGCTAAGACTAAAACAGCAGGAGTGGCGATCCTGATTTCCCGCCACTGTACATTTCAAGTAACTAATTCGGAACTGGATCCCCAGGGCAGATTTGCCATTGTCTATGGGAATTTGGGGGGAATACCAATTATGCTGTGCAATCTATATGCCCCTAATTCTAACCAGATAAGGTTTGTAGCTTCAGTCTTAGCCCGTTTACACCCTGAACGAGGAATGGCCCAAATAATTGGCGGCGATTTTAATATGGTGTTCTCTGAAACAAGAGATAGATTGGTTCCCATGCCCCCCCGTCATGGACGCTCAAAGGTAGATTATGTCTCTATAGGATTTCGAAAACTACTACGACGAAACACATTGTTTGATTTGTGGCGTATTGACAACCCAACAGATAAAAGGTTTACGTTTTACTCACATCCACATGATTCCCATAGTCGCATAGACTATTTCCTTGGAGACGTGATTACATTGCGTTCTCTGATGTCCGCAACCATTGGCAGTATAACATGGTCCGATCATGCCCCTCTGACGATGGACCTTAGGTTGACGCCTGACCCCCCCAGGTTAAACCATTGGAGATTGAATGAGTCCCTTCTGACTAATAAAGATACAAGGGATAAGTTGAGGGGTGTCTCACAAATTATTTCACTGAAAACGCTCCCTCTTCGCCGTCAATGTCTGTCCTGTGGGAGGCCCATAAGGCGGTCTTCAGGGGGGAGTGCATTGCATTATCATCCAGGATCAAAAAAGATGCCAAATCCAGATACCTTAAAATTGAGGGGGAACTGAAGAAAGCAGAGGCGCGATTACTAACTCACCCCACAAAGCTGCTCTTAAAGGAGGTGATAGATCTGAGAAACCAACTAAAAACAATTTCCCACGGTAAAGTAGAGGTCCTTCTCAGATACTCTAGGCAGAAATTCTATGAGTACAGTAATAAAGCACACACAATGCTAGCTAAACGACTGAGAGATCAGGCTATTAATAACTCCCCATACGGTATTAAAGATCCATCGGGCGTGATTCATTATGATCCGGCTAAAATAGCCGATATATTTTATGATTACTACTCTTCCCTTTATTCCCTCTCCCTCACACCACACCAGACCCAAAGAGGACATACCCCAATTCTAGATGACTACCTCACATCATGTCGCCTACCTAAACTTTCCCAGTCCGCTCTAGACGATCTAAATCGGAAAATCACGGTGGAGGAGATTGAGGAAATTATAAAACAACTACCGGGCCGCAAGGCACCAGGTCCGGATGGGCTACCATACCTTTATTATAAAACATACACAGACGTCTTGTCCCCCCACATGGTTTCACTGTTTAATCATTTTATGGAGGGAGGAGAGATACCTGATTCAATTCTCCGTTCTTATATCACCGTGATTCCAAAGGAAGGTAAGGACCCAATGGAATGTGCAAGCTATCGCCCAATCAGTCTATTAAATTCTGATCTAAAAATCTTCACCAAAATACTAGCGGAAAGACTGGGGAGATGGCTTCCACATTTGATCCACAAGGACCAGGTGGGATTTGTACGTTTCCGTCAGGCAGGTGATAATACTAGGCGTGTTATGGATCTGATTGAGGTGGCCAACAGGGAGGGGAGGGAGGCCCTTTTGCTGAGTTTAGACGCAGAAAAGGCTTTCGACAGGCTAGATTGGTCATTTATGTTCCGCTCTCTTCACCACTTCGGCCTGTCGGGGCCTTTTATTATAGCACTGAGGGGTTTGTATTCATCACCCACTGCTCTGGTCCGCCTTCCTCATGCCCACTCTAAATATCTGCCTATAAAAAATGGGACGCGCCAGGGGTGCCCCCTTTCTCCCCTACTCTATGTTCTAAGTATTGAACCGTTAGCCGCGCAGGTTAGGAATAACCCTGATATCTCGGGAATACACCTTAAAAATAGATCATTCAAAATCGCCCTGTTCGCAGACGATGTGATTCTCTCCTTAACAAACCCTGTTACTTCCCTACCTAACCTCCACGCGGTCATCACATCATATGCTAAATTGTCAGGCTATAAAATTAATGCTGCAAAGACGGAGGCTTTACCCATAAATATCCCAGAATCTAAACTTCACCTCCTTAAACAAACACACAATTACAAATGGTGCACAACATCCATACGCTATCTGGGGATCAATATGACCCCTAGTTATAAAACATTATTTCAAGCTAATTTCCCACCCCTAATACGCAAAGTAGAATCCCAGCTTAAAAGATGGTCAGCCCTTCAAATATCACTCCTGGGTAGGATTGCAGCTATTAAAATGTCCATTCTTCCCCGTTTTTTATATTTATTTGAAACGCTATCGGTCAGAGTACCTGTCGTAACTCTAAAACGAATCCAAACACTACTAATGAAATTCATATGGCACTCGGGTAGACACCGTATACCAGACTCAGTCCTATCCGCATCTAAACAAGAAGGAGGTCTTGCCTGCCCGGATATTAAATTATATTACTATGCAACGCATCTACGCCATTTGTCCCACTGGTCGACATTGCCGGCGAGTACTAGATGGGCAGAGGTGGAACAGTTGTGGCTGGCCCCTCATCACCCGGCCTCGTTGATATGGGGCAAACCTTCAGAGATTCCCTCTAGAGGGTTACTGGGCCCAATGGCTTTTACCTTGGACATATGGAATAGATGCAGAATTAAATTTCAGTTGGCGGCACACACATCTCTTCTGACACCTTTCCTATATAACTCGCAACTTTCAGGAGCTATGGATTTAGCAACAATGCATAAATGGGCTGAGGCAGGCCTTTTTTGTTTCCGTGACATAATAAACCCGCTTACACGCAAGCCAAGACCTTTCACCGAACTGAGCTCACTATGTAAATTACCAGGGAGTCTGTCTTTTTCATATAGGCAAATACTTCATTACTACACGTCAGTCATGGGGTCCAATAAACACTCAGGTCCAACTCAATTTGAACATCTTTGCTCTCAGGGAGCTTCTACAAGGGGCCTTATATCCGATATATATTCTATTTTGAACTCCCGAAGTAAGTGGGGTCCTATAAAACACGCCTATATGACAAGATGGGAGGCTTGGCTGGGGCGAGAGATCTCTAGCCAGATGTGGAAGGTTATATGGGATAGAACGTTTAGGACGTCAATTAACACATTGTACAAGGAGAACCAGATGAAAATACTGATGACATGGTATTGTACGCCCGAAATCCTCCATAGGTTTAACCCAGCCATACCTGATACCTGCTGGAGATGTGCTCACAGCAAGGCATCTCTATATCATATTTTCTGGTCATGCCCATTGATTGGTGACTTTTGGAGATCAGTTGTAATGGTGGTCTCCCAGGTTCTAGATCACCACCTGCCTTTAGATCCGACTGTATGCCTACTAAATCTCTTCCCCCCAGGTTTGACTAAATCTGGGAGTAGACTTTTGCTACATCTCTTTACGGCGGCGAAATGTATGATATCTCTACACTGGAAGAAGAGGGCTCCGCCCTCAATATCTGATTGGTACGCACGGATAAAAGACATTCGATTGATGGAACACCTGACTGCCACACTCCATAACTCAATGGACAAATTTAACCGAACGTGGCAGATGTGGGACCTTTCCGCGGACTCACTACAGCTGTAATAAAAAGAGGACGCGCGCTGACACTAATAGTTCCTGATAATAAGAGGTGTATTATGTACATTTGACTGCATTGATATGTTGTGTGTTATATTTCTATTGTTTAAGAAAATGAATAAAAATTAAAGTTGAAAAAAAAAAAAAAAATTATTTCTTGAATTAAAAAAATGGTGTGGGGCTTCACTGTATTTTTGGTGGCCAGCCAATATTTTTAGGAACTAGTGAGGTTCGTGTCCCGCTGTGATGGGAGCAAGTTCACCTCAGGTCATAGAGCCATGTTGCTCTAGCTGAATTCAGGTGACCCAGACCGTGACGTTACCCTGTTCAATGTGAGAGCAGAAACTCAGTCAGTTTCGGGTCCTGTAGTGAAAAGTTGTCACATAGGATCATGGAGGGTTTGTGTGAGATTAATAAAGATGGAGATGAGATATGTGTTTGTGTTTTTTGTGCAAATAAACTGTTTATTCTGTGAGGTGTATTTCCTATACACTAGAGATTTGTAATGGCTGGGTCTAAAATTGGCCCAACATTAGGAATTCTCGGGCTCATTGCCAGCTGGTAATATTCAGCTGGCATTAACCCCTTTATTACCCAGGTTGCCACTGCAACAGGGCAGCTGAAAGAGCCAGGCACAGCTGCAGGAAATGGCGCTATGATGAATGCACCATTTTCTGGGGCGGCTGCGGGCTGCAATTCACAGGGTAAGGGGCCCAGAATGCCTGGTCCTCCATGCTGAAGATTCCATCCCCCAGCTGTCTAGTTATACCTGGCTGGAAATCAAAAATACAGCAAAGCTCCACATGGTTTTTTTTTTAATTACTTCAAGAAAAATGTTTTTTAAAAATAAAACAAAAAAAAAAGATTACCCTGTATTAGATTACCTGCCAGGTAAAACTAGGCACATGGGGGTTGGTGGCAGCTCATACTTGCCTTCTGTACCTGTGCTGGTGACCAAAAATACATCAAAGCCCCATTTCATCAGCACAAAATACTCACTAAATATGCAGCAAATAGTGTCAACAGTGCTCTGTATCTGCTGTGTATTTAGAAGCTAACATTGAGGTCTATGGGCGATAATCGCGGGAAAATACGCTGCAAGAGTTGACACATTGCAGATTTTCCTGCAGCAAAATGCACAACATTTTTGTGGCATGAAAGCCCGCAGCATGGTCACATCACTTCTAAATTTACATACACTTTGCTTGCACTTCACTGTGCTGCAGATATGTGACAATTCTGCAGCATATCCTCAATAAAACGTGTGCACATAGCCTAAAGGCCACGTTACACACACAGATATCTGTGACCAACTTCTGAACAGATCTCTGGTTGCAGTGAAATCATGGACACATTGTTCCATTGTACATAGCCACAAAATAGAACAATGTGTCCATGATTTCACTGCAACCAGAGATCTGTTCAGAAGTTGGACACAGAAGTTGGTGTGTGTAAAGCGGCCCTAAAAGGCTCTTCAAATATGATGTGATCCCTAAAAACTTATTTTGCACATTTTGCTGAAAAAAGTAGAAATTACTGATCGTAATTAAGAAAGGTTAAAAGTTTAAAAAAAATAAATAAATAATGTTAAAAAAAATTGTTCTGATGTAAAGTAGACATATCAGAAATGTTACTTATTGATTAATTAGTGTGACTTAACTCCCTGATTTAAGAACATAAAAATGTAAAGTATGAAAATTGCAAAATATTCAACATTTTCACCATATTTCTGATATTTTTACAAATAAACGCACAAAAATATTGTCCTAAATTTACCACTAACCTGAAGTGTAGTGTCACAAAAAACATTTAAAAAAAAGCCACTCATTCACTGGCATCCGTTAACACTGGTCAGTACTGAAAAAACTGGTCTAGGTGTAAACTAGCTTTGGGGCGAAGGAGTTAATCGCAGAATTTGCTCCGTTAAATAGATGAGACAGGACAAATTATGAGCTCATGGACCAGCACACAGATCCATTTTTAAAAAAGATACGTGTATTGATCAATGAAACTCCATTAGTCCATGTGTTGGACAAAAAAAAAAGAAAGCAGATCAACTTGTTACTCAGACATGCAAATGTAGCCAAAGCAACATTTTCTAACTCTGACCAGGAGATGGCAGCGGATCTTTCTGAATGAGGTTCACCAGAGTACCTAAAAATATTACCTTGTCCAACATGGTTTTTCAGAGCCTTATGCAGGGCTGCCACTAGGAATTTCAGGACCTCTCACTGGCAAAATTTTGGGGCCCCCATGAGACTCCGCCCAGCCTCCACCACAGCTGCACCTCCATCCAGGCTCCACCTCCACCCAAACATACAAATATATACATACACATATATATTTATATATATACACAATATGAAAAAGATCCTTGCAGCACACAGCTACTATCAATGATGTACATAAGCTACTAGCTATATATATTTGAGGAAAAAGTTTAAAAACTTACGTTTTTTTCAAAAACTCAAAAATCTCCAATTTCTTATTTAATTCTGAAGTTCTTGGTACATACATTGGCCAATGTCTGTTTGCTCATCAACTGCGACAAAGTGACTTCAGGTCTGATGAGTCCTATCTGACATCCCTGCCCTCCTTGTCCACCCCCCCACTTTTCAGTGGGCAGACACCATCTAGACCCTCCATCAAGTGCTGTGCAGTTTTTTCTTGTTATTTATCATATGGAGTTGCAGGTTCCATGCTGCAATTTGCACCCTCATTACCTACAGGTGATGGAGGGTCTAGATGGTGTCTGCCCGTCTCGGCCAGGTTTGTACTGCGCATGTACCTGATAGACAAGTGTGGTTTTCCCACGGTCTCTGAACACTGAATGACTGAAACGTGTGCAGCGGAAGGGTAAGCAGTGACATAGTACCCACTAGCTAGCGGGTACTATGGCAATGGTGTCCTAGGGTGACCTCAGTTACTCCCTGCTTACCATGCCACAGCACATGTCACAGTTAGTTTAGAGACTGCAGGGATAGAATAGTTTGGTTTTCCCCGCAGGTCTCTGATGAAGCAGAGCTGAGAGTGCGACGTGGTCAGTGGGAGAAGACGTCGCAGAGGATTGAGGATGGGTATAAGGGTGAAGGGGTTAATAAAGATGAAGTCCAGATGTTTTTTTTTTCAAATAAAATGTTTTTTTCTATGTGTTTTGTGTCTTCTTTACTATTTACTTGAGATTCCTAATGGCAGAGTATAAGATTGGCCAGACATTAAGAATCTCGGGCTTAATGCCAGTTGGCAATTTAAAGCTAGCATTAACCCTTTATCACCCAGCGTGCCACCCCCACCAGAGCCGCTGGATGAGCCAGGTAAAGCACCTGGAAATAGCACTAAGATGAATGTGTCATTTTAAGTGGCAGCTGCAGGCTGCAGTTCTTTTGCATGGCCATCCCCCGCTGATAATACCAGCCTCCAGCTGCTTAGTTTTACTTTGGCTGGCAAATATAGGGTGGAGCCCTATGCATTTTTGTTTTGCCAGAAAAGGTAAAATTAGGCAGCTGAGAGTGGCAGCTCGCAGCTGTCTGCTTTATCTGTGCTAGACTGAAAAATACAGCAAAGCCCTACACATTTTTTTTATTATTATTTATTTAACAGTATGACTGTTGATTGGTTGCCATACACTAATGTGTATGGCAACCAAGCACAATCACCATCCTGATTTTGGAAATGCAGTCTGATTGCAACAGTGTGTCTGTGATTGGCTGTTGCCAGTGAGTGCAGTGAATATGCATGAAGCTTAATAGGCGGCCTTGGAAGCAAGCGCCAGGACACTGGCAAGATATTCTAGCTATTCCTACCACCTGTCTATTCTCTTCAGTCTATCAGATCTATCTGTCTATTCTCTTCTAACGTTATCGAGGATTAGAAAGACCATGTTAAAAACGCATTGCACACCACATGGATCTCACATTGATATTGGCTGAGAACAAAATGCACAATTGCATTGCACTGGCATCCCACACGGATAAAAAAAATGGAATTCACTTGTCCTACTCTCCTGGATGAGAAACGATCAGATTTTTCATACGCTTGTGTGTTTACAGCCATAGATGAATTTCTAATCCTTGTCCCTTAAAGGGAATCTGTCATTCTGATCAACGCTCCTAATCCATATATATGGGCATGTATAGGAAGCTGAATAAACCTTGATAACTGCGATCTGATGTCTTATTCAAGAGAAATCTACGTGTTCTTAATATGTAAATAAGTGGTTAAAGTTGATGGTCCGGACATAGATCTCCCTTAGAATTTGCCTTCAGGGTTTCATTTAAATGAAAGGGGGTGTTACCAGTGTGAGGCGAGACATGTATAACAGAGAACAGTAGAACTACTCTATGGTAGACACATTACAAACATTAGTAGCTGCCAAATCACAGCTCTGCTCTACAGCAATACTGGCTGAGAGGAGCATGCAGATGTGTAATGCTGAACTGTGTCTGTTATCACATACAGCTGAGCAGTGAGATCAGGAGGGCAGAGTGTCCTTCATACTGGTAACAACCCTATTATAAAAACAATATATAATCATTTATATAACATTTATTCATTTATATAGCACTATGAATTCCACAACATTTGACATACATTTGCAACACTGTCCTCATTGGCACTCAAAATTTAAACATCCTATTAGTATATCTTTGGAGTGTGGGAGGAAACTGGTGTACTCGGAGGAAACCCATGCAAACAGAGGGAGAAAATACAAACTGTTGCAGTTAGTTGTCCATGGTGGGATTTGAGCCCAGGACCCCAACACTGAAAGGCTGGAGTGCTAACCACTGAGCCACTGTGTCACCCATATTTACAGTAATTTTTGGAGGCAGAGTCTCAGAGAGATCAGTGTCTGGCCCATAGCCTGGAACAGGTCATTTATATATAAGGCTATGTGCCCACTGTGCGTTTGTGCTGTGTTATTGAAGCAAAAACACAGCACCCATAGCTTTAAAGGGAACCTGTTACCCCCCCCTTCCCCAGGGCTTTTAAAGTAAAAGAGCCACCTGCAGCAGCACTAAGGCTAGCTTAACACCACAGAACAATCAGGTCCGGGGCTGTCCGGGGTGGACCTGAAAGCTCCGGACCCGATTTTGCGGTAATGTTGCCCTATGGGGCCAGATGGCAGCTATCTACCATCTAGTTTCCATCTGTCTGGGAGGATCCGGGACAATTCAGATTTTTCTCCCTGACACAAAAACGTTGCAAGCAACATTTTTGTGTCCGGGGCGAAGAATCTGCCCAAATCGGATCCTCCCGGATCCGGGGCAATCCAGCGCTCCCTATCATGGCAGTCTATAGCACCAGATTGCCCAGATCCGGGAGGATCCGGGAACCGACGGCTGAAATTGAGCTACGCTGAACTTCAGCACCAGGGAGCTGTCCCGTGAAGTGCTTCAGCACCATTTCAGCAGGGGACAGCTACCTCAGCTGCGATCTGATGCATCTGGCTACAGACAGGACCGGAGGGCATATATGCCCTCCAGTTCCGTTTGCAAATTGGGTCCGGGGCTGTCAGGTTCACCCCGGACAGCCCCAGACCTGATTGTACCACGGTGTGAAGCCGGCCTAAGGCTGCATTCTGTGAAGGTGGATCTTATCTCAATAACCTCCAGGGACAACGAAATAGAGTTTTATAAATTTCCCGTCATGTATGCTAATATCTCTATTAGGTCTGGGAGGTATAATCTCTCCCCAGGACCTAAACGTCTCACTACTGTCCATAATCCTGTCCTGGCCTCCTGGCGTTGTCTCCTCTCTTCCTCCTGACATCATCGGCACCTGCGTATATTGCATGCGCAATGCGGTGCTTGAAGCCGGACGAGCGGCATTGGTGTAATGACGTTACCTGCTGGAAATTACGAGATTCGCATCATTACATGCCCAGACAGCGAAGTGCAAAGCAGGCAGGGCCTGCCTAGAATATGAATACAAGATCACGCCCATTAGGGTGTGATCTTCTGACGAGGAGGCAGCAAAGCAACATGCCCTTAGGGCTAAGGAATATGGTCCCTACTCATTATAATGGATAATGAGTAAGTATAACGTTTTTTAGTACTTTTACAGCCAGCATTTAGAAGACAAAAGGATTGTGAGAATGGCCATAGGATGATGCAGAGACATGTTTTATAGGTTAGGTGGCTTTTTGGAGGTGACAGGTTCCCTTTAACCCCTTAATGACGAAGAAATTTGTCATTTTTCATTTTCGTTTTTTCGCTCCTCGGCTTCCAAGAGCCATAACGTTTTTATTTTTCCGTCAATATAGACATATGACGGCTTGTTTTTTGCGGGACGAGTTGTACTTTCAGATGCAATAATTTGTTTTACCATATAATGTACAGGGAAATTGCAAAAAAATTCCAAGTGCAGTGAAATTGCAAAAAAAGTGCAATTACACGTTTGTTTTTTGGATTTTTTAGTCGCCGTGTTCACTATATGGTAAAACCGACGTGACGGTGCGATGCCTCGGGTCAGTACGAGTTTGTAGATACCAAACATGTATACCTTTATTGGTATCTAGGTGGTGGAAAAAAATTCAAAAGCATGAAAAAAAAAAACATTGCACTTTTTGCGCCATGTTCTGCGACCCGTAGCGTCCTCATTTTTCGGGATCTGGGGCTGGGTGACGGCTTATTTTTTGCGTATCGAGCTGACGTTTTTAATGATACCATACTTGGGTGGATGCGCCGTTTTGATCGCCCGTTCTTGCATTTTTTAGCATTGTTGCAGCAACCAAAAAAACGTAATTTTGGCGTTTGAACCATTTTTTGCGCTACGCAGTTTACGGCTCTCATTATTTGATTATTTGTATTGATAGATCGGGCGATTCTGAACGCGGCGATACCAAATATGTGTATTTTATTTAATTTTTTAATACTTTTATTGTGGATGGGAGAAAAGGGGGGTGATTTGAACTTTTATGTTTTTTTTTTTTTTTTCAACTTTGTAAAAACTTTATTTGTTTATTAATTCTTAATTTTACACAGCCCCTGTGAGAGGCACCCTGCTGCACAGTCCGATCGCTTCTGACACATACAGAGGAGCTGCAGCTCCTTTGTATGTGTCAGAATCGCGGACCTGTTGTGGTTGGCAGCCTCTGCCAACCGCAAGCAGGAAATGCTCAGTGACAGGTTCCAGGGTCAAGCCAGGACCCTGGCCTGTCACGTCAGCACGGGAGATCCCGCGATACTATCGCGAGATCTCCCCTGGAGCCCGGTAAGCGCACGCTGCACGCTCCGGCTCCCTTAGATCCCGCTTTCAGAGATTGATGGCGGGATCTAAGGGGTTAAACAGCGCCGATCGGTGGCGGGACCGATTGGTGCTGTTTCTCCCACATCTCAGCTAGTGATATCAGCTGAGATGTGGGAGGTTTGGAGTGAGCTCCACGCCGGAGCTCACTCCAAACACGGGGGTAACGACAGCCGACGTCTAGAGACGTAAGGCTGTCGTTAACAGGTTAAAGGCTCATTTAAATGTCAGTTTCTGGTAACCAAAAAAAACAATCTGATTTTCATCAGTATTTGAAAGTGTCAATTTTTATAATCAATTTTTTTCAGGGGGGTAATTTTGCATGATTATAACTCTCAAGTTTTTGATTGTGTTTTTTTTTCATGGATTCTAGACATGCATTGGAGAGTTTGAACCGTGATTTGGATTTGGATTTGAACATGGTGTTCTAGTACAAACTGCTCTGTTCACAGCAACAAAAAAAATGGACATGTGAATAGCCCCATACACTATAAAAGGTACAAGATCTGTGAAAAATATGGATAGAGCTCATGAGAAAAACTAAGTTTAAATGAGCCCTGACTGACTCAGTCTTGAACCTAGGGGTCTGCAGCCACTGAAGTCTTACAGTTACAAAGGATAGTTAGTTCCGAAGCACAGTTTACGTTTTATGGTCTAGACTCTGAAGGATCTTTGAACAACAAAGATTCTTCTTCCGGAAAAATTGCCCTTTTAGACAGTTTAATCACTGGCAAGTCAATCTTAAACGAGATATCCGGGATTTTTACCTAAAAAAAAAAAAGTGCCCGAGCACTAACAGGCAGGTAACTGCCACCTACCTGCCTGTTGTGCCCGGCACCAGTCACTGCTGTTCACCCCCGGTACAGAGTGGTCATAGATCGTTCCTGCCGGGGACATCATGGCGGGGTAAGCACAGCAGAGGCGTTTTTTTCCACTCTGCAGAAATGGGCGCATAGCTGAGGTCACGCTGATTGATAGCTGGCTTACCGCTTCCATAATTGTGGAATGCGGCTGTAAATCAGCATGACGTCAGCTAAGTGCCCATCTACCAAGAGGAGGAGCCTTCCCTCTGTAGTCGTGACGTCACCGGAAGTGGCAAAATCGACGACAGGGCAATGGTGCCAGGTACAACAGGCAGGTAAGTGCCAACTACCTGGCTGTTAGTACTTAGGCACAATTTTTTTTTTTCTCAAATATCCCGGATAATCCCTTTAAACCTCAGATGCCCAAGAAATATGGTCTGAGTACAGACTGCTGAAACATAGTGGCTGCAGGCAACCTGAACCAAACTTAACATCCCATATATGCCTGTCAAATTCATGTCAAGAGACTCGCAGGCTTTAGGTGAATAGTTCAATGGGCAGCATGGTGGCTCAGTGGTTAGTACTGTGTTGCAGCACTGGGGTCTTGTGTTCCTATCCCACCAAGGGTAACGTCTGTAAGGAGTTTGTATGTCCTCCTCATGTTTGCATGCGTTTCCTCCAAGTTCTTCAGTTTCCTCCCACACTACAAAGACATACTGATAGGGAATACAGATTTTGAGCTCCAATGGGGACAGTAATGATAATCTCTGTAAAGCGCTACAGGAATATGTTGGCGCTATATAACAAATGCATAATAATAAAACAGCCACATCTGATCAATGATGGCGGGGACAATACTTGTCTTCCCACCCATCACTTTTGGCGCACGGTGGATGTGACATTTTGGATGGGTAGGTCATCATGATGCGAGTGTGTCACACTGGCCAAGTGTTCACATTTAATAGGCGGGGAACAGACATGGCTGAAGAAGCACATTTTTGAATGTATGGCTGGCTGTTTACATTGGATCAGTTAGAGATATGTATATTGAGATATTTAGATGTTAATTCACATGTTTATTTATGTATTTGATACATGTATTAATTCAGATATTCAATGCTGTATGCACTGTGTTACTTGTTACCCATTATTTGTACATTATGGTAGCATTTTTTCTCTCCCTTTTTATGAATGCTTCAGCACTCAGGCAGGCAATTAATGTTATTTATGTTTGCATAATCATTCCACTGTTTCATGCATCTATTTCTCTCACCCGAGCTCGTACAAGCTGCATGCATGCGCCTAGTGTCCTGCATGCTGCGGCATCTGATCAGCATTGCTGGGGTGATGGCAGGGACGATACTTGTCTTCCCATCCATCAATTCTAGTGCGCAGCAGATGTGACGTTTCGGACAGGCAGCCTAGCATTATGCGAGCGCGTTGCATCTGCCAGTAGTCCACACTTAATGCCTTAGACCACGCCTCCTGACTGAGCCACTTATGTGCAGTGAAATGCGCATCGAGGTGAGTGTCCCTGGTATACTGGTCACAGTCTGCAGTGCTTATATGTACATCATGTTCCAGGGAAATGCATTACTGGTACTATGCTAACTTTTGTCTGGTATACACCATGTGAGGATGTAATGTTAATATCCAACATCCTTCTGAGTATTTTAGTAAAGACATTTTGTACACATGTACTGTATATTTCTAACATTGCTGAGATAATATTGGCACTCTTTATTTAATCTACCAGTAGTTTTGTAGTCATGTAATTTAATCCGGGGTCTCCCTTGATTTATGCAGTATTCATCACCTCTGGGTGGTAAGCCACTATTGTTCCTGTTTGTTTCGCTTGGTGTATTATTACTGTAAGTATTAATAATGTATTTAACTTATTTGCATGGAGCTTGAGTTTTGTAGGCTTTTGAAATTAATATATTCCATATAAAGGTTTTTTTGTGTAGGCTCATAATTTGTTTAGGTCCTTGAACCCTTCTGTAATGGGTACTTTATTTTTAGGTTTACATAAATAATAGTAATATGCCTTAGGATAAAGAAGATATAGACTTTAAATCAAGATTTCGCCAGGGTTTTCTCAATCTTGCTCCATGATGACCTTAAAGATGTTTTCAATGGAAAATCATTGTATTCTGCAATGCTTCCTCTAAAATAAAATAACAAATATAAAATAAAATACAAGGAGCCACAATTCCCCTAGTACACCAACATCACCTCTAAGCCCAGTATTTGGATACATTGGTCACGTACACAGTAGTAGTCTCAGGGTACCTTTACACACCGCTACAACAGGATGGATACAACCCGCTACAGGCTACGATTGTAGCTTGCGTCGTCAATATAGCCCGTAGTAGCGGCGTGTGAAGACGGTAGGAGGCAGCCAGCAACAGATACATCTGTTTCCGAGCACTGCTCTGAAAGAGGTGGCTACAAAGCCGATTGCAGCGAGCTGTATCGGCGTGTAAAGAAGCTACAGAAGGGATGTCTATACACCAGGCGATGTACCTGGTATGTAGCTGGGGCGTGACACAGGCTCCGGGATACCGCGCCCCTTCAGCGATCACTGGAGGAAGCTCCTGCATGACGATTGGTAGTCACTGCATAGGGAGGCATATTTAAGGAGCTGACCAGTCACACTACACAATTGCTCGAGCGTCATGTATTAAACAGCCTCCTGCGATGCCTGCCCAATCATGATGTTATTGCTTTGTCCTATCAGCGTACAGACGTCTCGTACTCCACAATTGTGGCACGCCTATGTGCTGTCCCTGCTGCACCAGGTCCGCCCATATTAGCTTGTTGTAGCGGTGTGTAAATGAGGTAAGGTAAGTTACAGATGGCTACTTGAGACACCCGGCGATGTATCTAGCTGTAGATGTAACGTAGCGTAGCGCACCTTGTGGCGGCGTGTAAAGGTGGTGCGTTTCCCGTTTCTAACCGTTTGGGCGTGCTCGTGCACGTGAAGTAGCGGGTTGTATCCATCCTGTTGTAGCGGCGTGTAAAGGTACCTTCACTGCTGCAGTCAAACAAGACCAAAGCAGCAGAAGACAGGTAGGGAAAGTACCATATTTTTCAGATTATAAGAGGCAATTTTAAGGGAAAGTGGGGGGTGCGTTTTATAATCCGAATATACGGATTATACTGCAGGGAGGTGGGTGCAGCTCTGGAGCCTGTCCGGGGGCTGGTACAGACTGCAGGAGGCAGCGGGAGCTCACGAGCCCTAGCTCATATAATATGCACTGCCGCTGTCCATCACCGCGGTGATGGACTGGGGGAGCAGCGCATATTATATATGCCTGCGCCCCACCAGTGATGGCACATGCCCACCCCTGTGTTCAATATGGCCCCCCATGCTGCTGCCCATAGTAAGATAAAAAAAACTTTACTTACCTCCTCCAGTGATGTCCTCCCGGTGTCTCCCTTCTTGCCGCTGTGATCGGGCATGCAGAGATTATGTCACTCTGCTGTGCCGATCACATGACCGGCACTGAGAAGCAGGGAGTGGAGGAGCGCAGCGGCAAGTAGGGAGACACCGATAGGACAGCGCTGCAGAAGGTAAGTAAAGTGTTTTTTATTTTACTATGGGTAGCAGCATGGGGGCCATAGCCACCACAGGGGGACGTGTGCCACCCATAAGGGACATGTGCCAGCCATGGGGTACGTGTGCCCGCCACAGGGGATGTGTGCCATCAAAAGAGGACGTGTGCCAGCCATAAAGGACATGTGCCAGCAATAGGGGATATGTGGCATCACTGGGGAATGTGTGCCAGCACAAGGGGGCTATATCCAATATAAGGGGCAATATCCAGATTAATCGGGCTAATTATAGGATGGGGGGGCTATATCCCAGGATGAGGGACAATGGTACCAGGATGAAGGTGCTATGAGGGACATATACCCTATATGATTTGTTAGACGGACACTGGCATTATAAGACGGACCCCATTTAACATTAAAAATTATTATTCTCTCTTTTCCTTCACCAAATTTGTGGGTGTGTCTTATAATCAGGTGCATCTTCTAAAGCGAAAAATAATTGCTTTATTATCTTCACCTAGGAGAAAACACATCAATAGAAATACCTGTATGGCCCACGTCACACACACAGATATCTGTGCAGATATTGTTCGCAGATCTCTGGTTGCAGTGAAATCATGGACACATTGTTCTATTTTGTGGCTGTGTACAAATGTAACAATGTGTCCATGATTTCACTGCAGCCAGAGATCTGTGAACAATATCTGCACAGATATCTGTGTGTGTGAGACGTGGGCCTAAGGCAGGCGTCACACGTTACGATATATGCAAACATATCGCTGGAAAGTGCCTGATTTGGCATCACTCCTACGACGTCGTTGCGTGTGACAGCATGATGTGACTACCGATAAGTGGTCAGATCGTTAATCACAGATATGGGAACCAGACCCCATATCAGACGATGTCGACCATCCAATCTGGTGCATCGGTCTGTGTGATACCACAATAACCGTTCTCCTGACCGATTTCTCCTATTCACATCATTGACAAGCATCAATCACTGGTTGTGCCAACGATCCCTGCACGTAACATCGCTGCTGCGTACTGAACGTTATCTATACATGTGACACCTGATTAAGATGTTGTCCACGAGCGTGCACCCCTGACATCGTTATTGAGTTCCCACACAAAATCGTAGTGTGTGACGGCTGCCTAAGATTTATGTATTTCTGCGTTCAATTTTCAGGTCTCGACCAACCACTAATCATAGAACAATAATACAATCTGTGCCTCTTCCCTCTGAACTTTGATCTTACCTCCCCAGCTCTTCTCCCCTCCCAAGACTGACTACTAGTTTATGCTTTACATCACCTGTCATATTTACAGCATTATCCTATTCTGTATATGCATATACAGGGGTTGGACAAAATAATGGAAACACTTGGAAAAAATCAACAAAAGTTAGTTTAATATGGTGTAGGTCCAACTTTTGCGGTGATTACAGCCTCAATTCTCCGAGGTATGGATTCATACAAGGTGATATCACTGGCCGGGCAGATCTCCACGAAATAGCACCCCAGATCATCACAGAACCTCTGCCATGTTTTACGGTTGGGAGAAGGCTGTCTGGATGGAATGCTTCTTTCAGCTGTCTCCAAACGTACACTCGGCCGGAGGTCAGAAAATGGGGTAAACGATGATTCGTCTGAGAATATCACGTTTCCACTGCTCGAGGGAACCAATTCTGGAGGTTTCTACACCACTCTAAATACCGTATATACTCGTGTATAAGCCGACCCGTGTATAAGCCGACCCCCTACTTTTGCCCCAAAAATCTGGAAAAACCTATTGACTTGTGTATAAGCCGAGGGTGGACCCCAGCACAGGTATACAGCCCTCACCAGTGTGGTATACAGCAGCCCCAGAGGTATATACAGCAGCCCCAGTGGTAGTATACAGCAGCCCCAGAAGTATATACAGCCCCAGTGGTAGTATACTGCAGCCCCAGAGGTATATAGAGCCCCAGTGGTAGTATACAGCAGCCCCACAGGTAAATACAGCCCCAGTGGTAGTATACAGCAGCCCCACAGGTAAATACAGCCCCAGTGGTAATATACAGCAGCCCCACAGGTAAATACAGCCCCAGTGTAGTATACAGCAGCCCCACAGGTACATACAGCCCCAGTGGTAGTATACAGCAGCCCCACAGGTAAATACAGCCCCAGTGGTAATATACAGCAGCCCCACAGGTAAATACAGCCCCAGTGGTAGTATACAGCAACCCCACAGGTAAATACAGCCCCAGTGGTAGTATACAGCAGCCCCACATATATATGCCCCAGAGGTATATACAGGCCCCCCCATCTATATACAGGCCCCCCGCCGCAATCCTGTAAAGGAATAGATTAGTATACTTATCCATCCGCTGCAGCTGTCTTGCCGCCATCGCGATCCAGCATTTTCCGTCTTCCAGCGTCTCGCGTCTTCTTCCGGTTTCCTCCTCGGTCGCACAGGTAATGACGTCATTGCCGGCGACCATCGGAAGAAGACGCGAGACGCTGGAAGACGGAAGATGCTGGATCGCAATGGCGGCGGGACAGATGCAGCGGATGGATAAGTATACTAATCTATTCCTTTACAGGATTGCGGCAGGGGCCTGTATATAGATCGGGGCACTGTATACTGTATACATTGTATACATTATACAGTGACTCGCGTATAAGCCGAGGGGGGGACTTTTCAGCCCAATTTTTGGGCTGAAAAACTCGGCTTATACGCGAGTATATACGGTACTTGGAAACATTTGTCACTGAGAGCAGCGGTTTTCTAATTGCAGCTCTTCCGTGGAATCCAGATTTGTGCAGCTCCCGACGAACCGTTTATGTGGAAACTGGGTTCTCTAGGTGTTCATTGAGATCAGCAGTGATTTTCAGAGCCATGGTCTTGCGATCCTCTCTCACAATTCGCTTTAGCGCCTGACAGTCTCTCAGTCAACTTCGACTTTCGGCCGGACCTGTGCTTTGCTGCAGACGTTTTTCCTTCTCTTTCAAACGCAGTCATTACTTTGGAGACCTCTTGACACGCCAAGCATTCGGGCACTTTCTGTTACACTAGTGCCGGCCATACCAGCACCAAAAATTTGGCCTTTTTGAAAATCCACAAGGTCTACCATTGGTATTAGGTTCTCATCAATGTTCTTATAATTCGGCAAAACAAACAGTTAATTTACATATACGTACAGTATCACTTAACACAAATAATCAACTACAAAACATTAACATATGTCACGGTTTGCATGTTTATAACATGTCCGAAGATTATGATGCCAAAACATTAGGTGTTTCCATTATTTTGTCCAACCCCTATATATATGTGTGTCTTCAGAATTTGTGTCATTATTAGCTTAATGAGGAGGCCATAGAGTCTCGAAAGCTTGCTTTGCTTTTTCTTACCTTTTAATGGCTAACTGAAAATATGGTATCCACCACTGAGAACTCTCGCATTCTAATATTTTTCTAAACTGGCTTAGTAAGATTCGCTCACTTCTTGGGAAAACAGGAAACAAAATTATATTCGCATAGACCCCAATTTATCAATTTACATTTTGCATGCCAATCTTGAAGAGAACTCTGGAGCAAGATGCATCAAACTTATTATGGCCACTTTACACGTCCCAACGTCGGTCCGATATTGATACAACGCCGCGGGAGCGCGCTTTTTCTGAGCAGAATTCCAAGATCGCATAGGAGATGTTACACAGCGCGATATCGGCAGGCAACGCTCCAACAATGTGTACGCCCACTTGTACGGCCGACCCAGGAACGACCAATTAACATGGGAGAGAATAGGGAACGTTGTAGTCACATCATAGTTGGGCTTTTTACACAGCACGATCTGGCCAGATCGTCCATCCAATATCGGGCAGTTGGAGAGCAGGCTCATTTGATCCCCGATATCGTTTTGGCATCGTTCGTGCATCGTATTGGACGTTTAAACCATACAACGCACGAACGATATTGGGGTCAACGCACGAACCACGTGACTTTTGGTCGGAGATGGACGCCGATATCGGAACGTGTAAAGTGGCCATTAGACTTGTACACTTCTTATTTAATTTGCAACGTCTTTCAGCCCATATTCATTAGACTGAAATGTACACCTGTCACAGACTGACAGGCGTTACTGTAATGGTTGTAGGGGTTCCAATCGCACCTAGTCCCTAGGCAGAGGTCCCAATGTCAGTCCTCGAGGGCCGAACCAGTGCAGTTTTCAGATCTCCTTAGTATTGCACAGCAGGCAATGATTCCAATCCCTGTGCAATAGTAAGGAAATCCTGAAAACCTGCACTGGTTCGGCCCTCGAGGACTGACATTGGGACCTCTGCCCTAGGTCTTGGGACCCAAAAGGTCACTCTGATAACATGAAAGACCAATAATTATTCCTTTGTGACCTTCGACGTTCATATGTCAAATGACGTGTTCCTGCCTTTGATGCAGGCTCTTTCTCAGCTAATGACGGCTGATTTAATCCGTGATCACATGCTTTTAAGAGTCACGTGCAAAGTAATGTTTTGCTCATAGCTCTTAAACTATTAATTGCCACTAAAAATCTGACAGCGGCATTAAACAAGCGGCGGCAGAGGGGTGCATCATTCCACGTGCCCACTGGCGACCATGGTGTAGTCGTGGGGTGTCGATGGATTGCCGTGACAGCTAGGGGTCTGGTTAAGGTAACTTGTCAGCTGGTTTATGCCCCCTCAGCTATCATTATCTGTCCCTGCAGCTTCATTCTAATTCTATTCTAATCATCCCTGACTGAGCTAAAAGTGTAATGTTAAAGGTGAAAAAAAAACATTTATACACTGACATTTTCTGAGGCAGACTACAACTTGGAGGATGTAGTATATCTGGCAGGTTAACATTTCAGCAGAATTTTATAAGAAGCTGTATGGTCTTGATTTCACGATCATGTAACTAATAGGAGAGCCAAGTCTTCATAGAGGATAATGATTTGTTTGCTAAGTTCTGCCCACTATGGTCACATGATCGATACATCACACAGGTCCTTTAGAAACAGAAGTTAATAGTGAGGTAACTCTTAACCTGTCAGAGTGACTACGTCCTTCAAGGTGTAGCCTGACTGATTCATTTACATAAGAAAATGTAAGTGTATAAATGCTTTTTTTTACCTTTAACATTACACTGTGAGCTCAGACAGGGATGATTAGAATAGTACTAAGAAGCTGCAGGTGCAGATAGTAATAGCTGGGGGGGGGGGGCATAAATGACCTGACAGGTTCCCTTTAAGACCCCCATGGCTGTCAGACACTCCTGTGAAAGCCAGTGTTTGGCTGGTGTTCATAGGAGACTGTGCTTTTCACTATACATAGCAGTGGGTCTACATAGCACAAGTGATCAGAGGCCTTCAACTTAAAGTCTACTAAGGAGACACACTATATGAGATACTCACATGAGTCTCGCATGACTCACCTGGAACCTTTCTGAATGGGAACCTGTCAGCTGCTTGTGTTTCTACGCAGCTCAATGCTCCACTCCAGACAGGCAGGGGCCGTTCTGGGTGAGTCATGCAAGACTCATGTGAATATCTTGCATGCATCTCACATAATGTGACCCTGCTCGACTATGGAGACTACATGTATGTACATGTGCTACTATGGAGAATGACAGTAAAAGTATAAACAATTACTCCCCTTTTGCACCATTATTTTTTTTTCAAATCTGATAGTTTCATTCATAGACATAAAATAGTTGGAGCGCACATAGAGTGATATCCTCTTAGTTTAGCCACCAGGTGTCCCCCTTCTATGGAAAGACTCACCTGGTCAGGTTGTTTGAGTCACAACCAACTTTGACAGCTCTCTCCTGAGGTCGCAGCAGTGCCCAGCCAAGGGAAGATAAGATGAACAAACAGAAAGCGCTGAGTTGGAAAGAATCACCGTGCTGACCTCTAAAGATGACAAACAGAGTAATGGTGTATACTCTGTTTATTTAACCACTTGCCTACGCGTTTCGTTGTGTAAATACAACTTCATCAGGGCATGATAAAGTTGTATTTACACAACGAAACGCGTAGTCAAGTGGTTAAATAAACAGAGTATACACCATTACTCTGTTTGTCATCTTTAGAGGTCAGCACGGTGATTCTTTCCAACTCAGCGCTTTCTGTTTGGATTTTATGAATGAAACCATGAACAATCTATCAAAACATATATTAACCTATCAGTAAACAGCATTACCAGGAAAAAAAAAAAAAATGAAAAGCCAAAGTAACGATTTATTTTGGCTGCTGCAACAGTGCTATCAGAGGCAATGCAAAGATCTCATCGACTCCAATAAGGAATCAATAAAAAACGCCAGCTCAGCACGTAAAAAACAAGACTTCACGCGAACCCATATCCCGAACATTGAGAGTGATACAGGTCTTGGAAAATACCGACACAGGAAATTTTTTATTAATTTTACAAAATCTCTTTCACCACTGCATATATGCTTGGCATCTGCACAATCTGACCTGGAGAATTATATTACCTGATCAGTTTTACCATTTTTAATCAATAGTTTTATTAAAACTTTTCAACAACAATACAGAAAGAAATGCATTGCATTAAATCCCCTCCCCTCCACCACCACCATCCCTCCCTTCCCCCCTCCCAGTCCAGTGGGTCAGTATTCCTCAACAACAATAGTAGTTGCACATATGGATATAACATGTACCCAAGATGTTCCAAAAAATCTGCATAACACATCTCCCAACTTAAAGAAATAACTCAGTCCAAAAGCAATTAACAGTCGGCAGCCCCTGAAGGTCCATCCAGCCCTTTCATATTTTATCAAATACCCTACGATCTGTCCCGTTTGAGGTATATAGCTTTCCCTACTCACGGTCAGATTCATGCTACAGATATACTCTTTGCGAGAGGGTACCGTATCAGATATCCAATGAGCACTATTAATTTTCTGGCAGCAAACAACATCCTACCACTGCTATATGAGATAGTCATCTCCCCTACATCCTCTGTACAGCCAAGGCACAGACAATCGAGTCTCTGGGATTTCCAGCTCCGTTGCCCCCGGATCAAGTGGAGTACCATAATCCAAAAAATCTGGAGGCACGGGCACGTCCAAAACATGTGGAGAATGTCCGCGTCCTCATGTGAACATTTGGGGCAACACGAGTCCTGTCTCAGGCCTAAATCATGAAGCCACTTAGGCGTCCTGTATACCCTATAAAGGATATACGGTTGACAGAGGCGTCTGGGCTCATTGAGCGACAGCCGGGGTATCATACTCATGATCGACTCCCAACGTTCAGCTGTTATACCCTCTATTTGCTGTTCCCATTTGTCCAGTGCCCGTATCGGGTGTTTTAACAGAGCAATTGCCAAGAGGTATCCGTATACAAAGGAAATTATGCCTTTAGTGGAGGTTTGCGCGCCAATCATAGTGATAGCAGTATCATGGTGTATGTCCATACAATGTGTTTGAGCCTGCGCCATGTAGGCATGTCGCACCTGCAAATACCGGTAGAAACGAGGAGTGTGGAAGCGAAAATTCACTCTGCAAGGTTTCAAATGTTTTAAAGACCAAATGCCACCACCAAATGCCCACACGTCGCCACTGCGCGAATCTCAGTTTTACCATTTAGTGAAAATGGTAAATAAAAAACCTTTGTGGCTATGCACTGTTTGTTTTACAATTTCAACAGACATGCATCACATGAAAAAAAGGAATAGTGTAATTCCATAACAACACTTGTCCCACAATAAAAAATCCCCATATCACCATGAGGACAAATTTTTTTAAAAAAGTTATAGCTCTTGGAATAATAAACGAAAGCACAAAAACACAGTATTGTCCAGTTGTGAAGGAGTTGAGGACCCATGTTAGCGGAGAACCTTGTAGATTTTGCTTCAGAGCCCATCAGACTGAGGTTACATCACTGGAGGCTGATACACATTTATGTCATAATTTAATACGAGAAATTTGTGATTGGCCACACTATCTGAGCGCTGCTCAGTCTGACATTATGTTATATTCCAGTTTTACACCAGTGTACTGGCCAATACTACTTGATAAATGGTGCCTTTATCTTTATGGCTCTTTGACATGTCCGTGTTATTTGGTCCGATGTTGGATCACAATATATAAAAGGTATGGAAAGCATTCAGACCCCTTTAAATGTTTCACTCTTGTTTCATTGCAGCCATTTGGTAAATTCAAAAAAGTTCATTTTTTTCTCATTGATGTACTCTGCACCCCATCTTGACTGAAAAAAACAGAAATGTAGATACCCTGTTTCCCCAAAAATAGGACCTGTGGGGTATTTGTGCAAATTTATTAAAAAAAACTGAAATATCACATGGTCATAAGTATTCAGACCTTTGCTCAGTATTGAGTAGAAGCACCTTGAGCTAGTACAACTATGAGTCTTTCTTGGGAATGATGCAACAAGTTTTTCACACCTGGATTTGGGGATCCTCTGCCATTATTCCTTAGGTTGTGTTCACACACAGCCTAATTTTCGCGTCTTTTTAAGCTGCACTTTTCCAGCAAAAGTGCATCTGCACTGCCAGCAAAGTGAATGGATATTCACTTTCGGCGTTCAGACGCTGTGCTTTTTTCGACCACAGCTTTTTGGGGAGAAAGCATGCCATAAAAAGAATCAACATGTTAATTTTTGCGCAAATATGCGCACGCTTTCCTCCGTAGGCGCCATTATAAGGAGCTGGAATAGCAGTGTCGTTCAGACAATGCCTATTCCAGCGCCTATGATCACAGGTGTAGGAGGAATAGCAGGATGTCATGTCACACGAGGGGAGGAAGAATCCTGTGTTCCTCCCCCCATGTGACATGTCAGGCTGCAGATTCTCTTTCACAGTGTATCTACATACCTGTGAAAGTTAACGGTATTTAAAAAAATCAAAAAATAAAATACTTCTCTCTCCGCTGGCTGTCCCAGGTCCCGAGGGGAAAAAACATCCAATCACTGTTTCGACCTTAATGATGCAATTGGCCGGTAGCAATCAGCTGATGTGTCACATGAGATCAGCAGCTGATCGGTGTAAACCACCCGCCAAAACCGATCGGTTTTGTCGGGCGATTGAAACCGCTCATCTGATGCTGTCACATCAAGATCAGCTGATGAGGTCACGTGACACATCAGCTGATCGGCTTTGGCAAGCGGTTTAAACCGCTCAGCTGATGGTTTGCCGTCAGTCAGCTGATTCAGGTCATGCAGCAAACGGCTGTGGACGCCTCGCATCACAGGACTCACACAGATACATTGCAAAAGTGAAAGTACACAATCGCACAGGAACAGGATTATTCCTGCCCCCTTGTGGCATCATTTCCCCCTGCGCTGTTGGGGGAAAATGCGGCCGTAAAAAAACGCGGTGTGTGAATACACAGCATTTTTTTTTACCAACGCTAAACAGCGCGGCTGCAAAGCGCAGGAAAAACCGCACAAAAAAAAAAAAAAGCGGCAATTACGCAGTGTGTGAATCATAGGGTACAGATCCTCTTCAGTTCCATCAGGTTGGATGGTGAACGTTGGTGGACAGACCATTTTCAGGTCTCTCCAGAGATGCTCAATTGGTTTAGGTCAGGGCTCTGGCTGGGCCAGTCAAGAATGGTCACAGAGTTGTTCTGATGCCACTCCTTTGTTATTTTAGCTGTGTTTACGGTCATTGGCTTGTTGGAAGGTGAACCTTCAGCCAAGTCTGAGGTCCAGAGCACACTTGAAGGGGTTTTCATCCAGGATATCTTTGTAGTTGGCCACATTCATGTTTCCTTCCATTGCAACTAGTCGTCCTGTCCCTGCAGCTAAAAACACCTCTATAGCATGATGCTGCCACCACCATGCTTCACTGTTGGGATTGTATTGGGCAGGTGATGAGCAGTGCCTGGTTTTCACCACACATACCGCTTAGAATTATCTCCAAAAAGTTCTATCTTCATCTCATCAGACCAGAAAATCTTTTTCTCATAGTCTGGGAATCCTTCATGTGTTTTTTTTTGCAAACTCTATGCCAGCTTTCATATGCTTTGCATTGAGGAGAGGTTTCCGTTGGGCCACTCTGCCATAAAGTTACAACTGGTGGTGGGCTGCAGTGATAGGAGAATGTTCCACAAAGTCAACTATCTACCTACTGCATTCTCTGGCGCTCAGCCAGTGATCTTGGGGTACTTCTTTACCTCTCTCACCAAGGCTCTGCTCCCACAATTGCTCAGTTTGGCTGGCTTCTGCTGGTCCTAAACTTCTACCATTTAAGGAATATGGAGGCTACTGTACTCTTAGCAACCTTGAGTACTGCAGAATTTCTTTTGTAACTTTGGCCAGATCTGTGTCTTGTCACAATTCTGTCTTTGAGCTCCTTGGGCAGTTATATTTTAATCTCATGAGTCTCATTTGGTCTGACATGCACTGTGAGCTGTGAGGTCTTGTATAGACAGGTGTGTGCCTTTCCAAATCAAGTCCTATCAGTTTAATTAAACACAGCTGGACTCCAATAAAGGAGTAGAACCATCTCAAGGAAAATCACAAGGAAATGGACCGCATATGACTAATGGCGGGTTTACACGTCGCGATATCGCAGTACAATTTCAATCAAAAGTCACGTGGTTCAATCGTTGGACCCGATATCGTGCCTGCGTTGTATGGTGTGAACGTCCAATGCGATGCAGGAACGATGTCAATGCGATATCGGGGATCGAATGAGCGTGCTATTCAATGCCCCGATATTGCATAGCGATTGAAGCCAGATCGTGCTGTGTAAACACCCAATTACGATGCGATTTGATACGTCACCCATTCACTCCCATGTTAACTATGCGATCCTGGATTGGGAGGCGGAGACATCGCACGGACGTTGTATTACGATATCGCAGCGTCTAAACAGTCAATGCGATGCGGGTGAAACGTGCACTAATTGCGCGCTCCCGCGCCATTGAGTTGCGATATCGAAACGATATCGTGGCGTGTAAACCCACCATAAGGCGGCCGTCACAGGCACAGATATCTTGCCCGATATCGTTTAAGCGATCTCCTTTTTGATCGCTTAACCTTCCTAGCGTTATTCCCGAGCCTGACTCGGGGTTAACATTCACTACCAGAAGCGTTAACCCCGAGTCAGGCTCGGGCTTACCCGCGTTCGCGGCAGATGCGGTAAAAAAACCGCATCTGCCGCACTTGCCGCATAGCTGCCGCACTTGTGCCGCACTCGCGGCGCGGTTGCGGCGCGGTTGCGGTAATCTGCATAGTAAAGGGAACCATGCAGTAGACATGAGATAATGATTGTATACACTTACATGAGGGCGTCTCCCTGTGTGTGCTGGCACTTGTGAGCTGTGTTCGTCATGCCTGCTCTCCCCCTCCCTTATGCCCGCCCCCTCTCAGCCTGCTATAGTGATGTGAGGCTGATCTAGTCATAAAGGGGCGGGGCTACCGGGATGCGCGATTTAGCCCCGCCCCTTTATGACGAGATCAGCCTCACATCACTATAGCAGGCTGAGAGGGGGCGGGCATAAGGGAGGGGGAGAGCAGGCATGACGAACACAGCTCACAAGTGCCAGCACACACAGGGAGACGCCCTCATGTAAGTGTATACAATCATTATCTCATGTCTACTGCATGGTTCCCTTTACTATGCAGATTACTGCAACCGCGCCGCAACCGCGCCGCGAGTGCGGCACAAGTGCGGCAGCTATGCGGCAAGTGCGGCAAGTGCGGCAGATGCGGTTTTTTTACCGCATCTGCCGCGAACGCGGGTAAGCCCGCTTTTAGCAACAAAAACCAGACCTAAACAGACCGCCAGGGAGGTTAAGCGATATCGGGCTTAAAATCGATGCATGTAATCAAGCGATTTACGATGTTAAATCGCTTGATCGTGACATCGCTGATCTGAGGTCCGGTTCTCAGATCTAGCGATGAACGATTTCACGATCTCCTTCATCGTGGTGTATGACACCACGATGATCCATCTCCCAGCGGCAGAGCCTATGCTGGGAGATGGTAACTATGGTACATGTCGGGTAACTAAGCGATGCTCGGCGCCTAGTAACCCGATGTGTACCATAGTAACGAGCGAGATTGCGACTCCGCATCGCTGGTGAGTCTGTCTGTGTGACATCTCACCAGCGATGTGAGCGATATTGTAAGCGATTGCACGTGCACGTGATCGCTTACAATATCGCTAAAGATATCTGTGCGTGTGATGGCCGCCTTAAATAGGAGTGTCTGAGGAAAAGGTCAAAGTACTTATGACCAGTTTTTCTTAATAAATTTGCAAACATTTCTATATTTGTTTTTTTTTTCAGTCAAGATGTGGTGCAAACTGTACATTAAAGAGAAAAAAATAACTTTTTTGAATTTACGAAATGGCTGCAATGAAACAAGAGAGTGAAAAATTTAAAAGGGGTCTGAATACTTTTTTTTACTGAGTTTTTTTTTTACTTTAGTATTTATAGCCAAAACCATGAGTGGAAAACCAGAGGAAAAGTATAAAGGTACCGTCACACGCGGCAATATTGATAGGCAATTTCACATGCAATTTGCTGGTTGCAGTGAAATCATGGACACATTGTTCTATTTTGTTGCCGTGTACAAATGGAACAATGTGTCCATGATTTCACTGCAACCAGCAAACTGCATGTGAAATTGCCTAGCAAAATTGCTGTGTGTGAAGGTACCTTAAGAGAGAGCCGTCACCACTTCTGGATTTATCACCTTCTCCTGGTTTTGTCTTATAAAGACTGAGGTAAAAAAAGCTAACCAAATAAATACTCAACGTGTGCACGTGGCCTTACAATGTTTATCTTTTTCAACAACATTCATAACTTATTTAACAAGATGATTAGTTTTCTCCTGGTCAAAGAGAAAATAAAACAGTTACATCAGAAGTGGACTAGATACAATTTCAACAGATGAGGATAGTGCAAGAGAAGAACATTTCCTCTGAATTTCTTATTTCCTGGAACGTTTTCTTGTGCTTGAATGAGAGACGTTTTCCATGGCGGGACTAAAAGGGACCCCGCCAGAATACTTTCACAAATAACACTAGTGCTAAGGCTGTATAGGTCGTAAACAATAAATATACTTCCCATCATGGATAAATCCAATGCGTCTGTGGAGGAATTGAGTTTTGAAACCACATACAAAATGATCTTGGAAATCTATTGAGACCCAGTTGATGCCATCAGATTGTGTGACGTGCCCCCACCCCAAATGTAGCTGCACGGTATTGTGCATGTACCTTCACTTTAATAGAGATGAGTGAACCTGTTTGGGGTAGGAGTTTAGGGGCTTTATGTATCCAAACCACTGGTGTGAGCCTCACTGTGCTCGGGTATGCTCGGTGAAGTACGAGACACTCATTGTTTGATCAGCTCGCACAAGGGGTAAAAGCCAAGTTTTTGACTATAGCGTAGTTGTATGAAAGAGAAAAACAAAAAGAAATCTCCTGTCCCATAAGTGCTTTGCATATGGCTGGCTGTATGTGAGCAGAGAACAGAACTGCCCAATCAGTGACTTCCAATGAGGTTCAGGTGTAGGACCCAAACAAGTTAAAAGTCTGGCTTCACCATCCAAACCTGAATTTTAATGGATCTGCTCATCTCTAGCCTTCATATCTTAGGGAGGCTTCACACCACGACGATATCCGATCCAGGGCTGTTAGGATGAACCTGGCAGCCCCGGACTGGATCAGCACACAGAACCAGAGGGCTAATATGCCCTCCGGTCCGGTGTGCAGCCGGACATAGCTGCCACTGCTCATGAATCAGGACCATGGCTCGCAGGGAGCGAGCCACGGTCCTGAAATAACAGCGGCGTGCAGCCGCAGGTGTTCGGTTCCCGGATCCTCCTGGACCGGGGCAATCCTGCCCCATAGGCTCCCATGTAAAGGTACCTTCACACACAGCAATTCTGCTAGGCAATTTGCTGGTTGCAGTGAAATCATGGACACAAAAATGTTGCAAGCAACGTTTGTCTCCAGTGAGAAAAATTTGAATTCTTCCGGCTCCATAGGATACTATGGGGCCAAAATCCGGTCTGGGGCTGTCTGGTTTACACCGGACAACTCTGGATTGGATCTTGCCGCGGTGTGAAGCCAACCTTAATTTGTATGACTCAATGACGCATCAGGTTACTACAAGACAGGTATTTTTATGGTTGTTCTGCATCCTATACAGCCACTTCACTAGTTTATTTCGTAAAACCTGAAAGGATCCCTTAAAACACTAAAGAAAAAAAACATCGATGCATTGGTACAGTTATCCATTTCTTGATCTACTGAAATAGGTTGTTTCACATGAAGAAAGTCTTGCCACAAATACGAGAAAGGTAGTTGTAATTTTTCCTCCTGAGCAGATGATTGGCTAGATAGGAAAAAAAAAAACAAAAACAAAAACAAAAAAAAAACACAGGAGAAACAGAGTGAGGACATTTCTAGTCTACTCTGCGTCATACTAAAATACACTACCTGAAGCAGGACTTTTTGGGGAATAAAATGAGATGGCTGGTATGCTGTACACTACTATGGTGAAGGAAGCGCTGGAATAAGATACACCAAATCCATTAAGAGGTGTGCGCTGCCTTATGAATTAGATGCATTTTCTTAGTTGCCGTGCCAGATGTTTCAAAAGGCTTATTGGACCTGCCGTAAAGACACCAAATGCTGAAACACTTTCAACATTTATGCCACAGTTCGGGTGAAAGCTGATTAATTTGGGCAATAGTGTCAGTAAAATAACAGAATATCAACTAAATAATCAGAGAATAGGATCCTTCTGGTGCAAGGAAGATATAGAGGGAGCGAGGGAGGGCGACCTGAGACTTTGTTGGTGCCCTGAGGAAGTAACTGAGATGTGGCTCCGAAACACGTAGGAATTAAAACCATCATTGCACTGAATACTGTGGTTTTTCCAACTCATTTCACCGGTTGTCAACACGGATCTAGGAAGCTCTGTCCTTTCTTCCCTGTATTCGGATCTGACACCCCTGTGTGGGTGGAGTGTGGACCCTCAGCAGCCACCTTCACACCAGTTGTGGGTTCACACCATATTATTGAGATAAGACCCTATTGCACTTTCTCTCCTCTCCAATAGCTTGAAGTTACCCCTGCAGGGTGAGGAAAAGTGACAAGGACTGCAAGGACCCAGGGTGACCCCTGGGGAGGGGGGGGGGGGGGAGCTGAAGGGGAAGAGCAACACGGGATGAAAGGGCCATGGGTGACCTCAGTAAGGGGGGAGGTGAGGTAGAGCGACACGGACTGCAAGGGCTCAGAGTGACCCCTGGAGTGTGAGGGAGAGCAACAGACTGCAAGGGCCCAGAGTGACCCCTGGAGGGTGAGGTAGAGCAACACGGACTGCAAGGGCCCAGAGTGACTTCTGGAGAGTAACAGACTGCAAGGGCCCAGAGTGACCCCTAGTGGGTGAGGGAGAGCAACAGACTGCAAGGGCCCAGAGTGACCCCTGGAGGGTGAGGTAGAGCAACAGACTGCAAGGGCCCAGAGTGACCCCTGGAGGGTGAGTGACAGACTGCAAGGGCCCAGAGTGACCCCTGGAGGGTGAGGTAGAGCAACACGGACTGCAAGAGCCCAGAGTGACTTCTGGAGAGTAACAGACTGCAAGGGCCCAGAGTGACCCCTAGTGGGTGAGGGAGAGCAACAGACTGCAAGGGCCCAGAGTGACCCCTGGAGGGTGAGGTAGAGCAACAGACTGCAAGGGCCCAGAGTGACCCCTAGTGGGTGAGTGACAGACTGCAAGGGCCCAGAGTGACCCCTGGAGGGTGAGGTAGAGCAACACGGACTGCAAGGGCCCAGAGTGACCTCTGGAGAGTAACAGACTGCAAGGGCCAGAGTGACCCCTAGTGGGTGAGGGAGAGCAACAGACTGCAAGGGCCCAGAGTGACCCCTGGAGGGTGAGTAGAGCAACACGGACTGCAAGGGCCCAGAGTGACTTCTGGAGAGTAACAGACTGCAAGGGCCCAGAGTGACCCCTGGAGGGTGAGGTAGAGCAACAGACTGCAAGGGCCCAGAGTGACCCCTAGTGGGTGAGTGACAGACTGCAAGGGCCCAGAGTGACCCCCGGAGGGTGAGGTAGAGCAACGCGGACTGCAAGGGCCCAGAGTGACTTCTGGAGAGTAACAGACTGCAAGGGCCCAGAGTGACCCCTAGTGGGTGAGGGAGAGCAACAGACTGCAAGGGCCCAGAGTGACCCCTGGAGGGTGAGGTAGAGCAACAGACTGCAAGGGCCCAGAGTGACCCCTAGTGGGTGAGGGAGAGCAACAGACTGCAAGGGCCCAGAGTGACCCCTGGAGGGTGAGGTAGAGCAACAGACTGCAAGGGCCCAGAGTGACCCCTGGAGGGTGAGGTAGAGCAACACGGACTGCAAGGGCCCAGAGTGACTTCTGGAGAGTAACAGACTGCAAGGGCCCAGAGTGACCCCTGGAGGGTGAGGTAGAGCAACAGACTGCAAGGGCCCAGAGTGACCCCTAGTGGGTGAGTGACAGACTGCAAGGGCCCAGAGTGACCCCTGGAGGGTGAGGTAGAGCAACGCGGACTGCAAGGGCCCAGAGTGACTTCTGGAGAGTAACAGACTGCAAGGGCCCAGAGTGACCCCTAGTGGGTGAGGGAGAGCAACAGACTGCAAGGGCCCAGAGTGACCCCTGGAGGGTGAGGTAGAGCAACAGACTGCAAGGGCCCAGAGTGACCCCTAGTGGGTGAGGGAGAGCAACAGACTGCAAGGGCCCAGAGTGACCCCTGGAGGGTGAGGTAGAGCAACAGACTGCAAGGGCCCAGAGTGACCTCTGGAGAGTAACAGACTGCAAGGGCCCAGAGTGACCCCTAGTGGGTGAGTGACAGACTGCAAGGGCCCAGAGTGACCCCTGGAGGGTGAGGTAGAGCAACACGGACTGCAAGGGCCCAGAGTGACCTCTGGAGAGTAACAGACTGCAAGGGCCCAGAGTGACCCCTAGTGGGTGAGTGAGAGCAACAGACTGCAAGGGCCCAGAGTGACCCCTGGAGGGTGAGTGACAGACTGCAAGGGCCCAGAGTGACCCCTGGAGGGTGAGGTAGAGCAACACGGACTGCAAGGGCCCAGAGTGACTTCTGGAGAGTAACAGACTGCAAGGGCCCAGAGTGACCCCTAGTGGGTGAGGGAGAGCAACAGACTGCAAGGGCCCAGAGTGACCCCAGGAGGGTGAGGTAGAGCAACAGACTGCAAGGGCCCAGAGTGACCCCTAGTGGGTGAGTGACAGACTGCAAGGGCCCAGAGTGACCCCTGGAGGGTGAGGTGGAGCAACACGGACTGCAAGGGCCCAGAGTGACCTCTGGAGAGTAACAGACTGCAAGGGCCCAGAGTGACCCCTAGTGGGTGAGGGAGAGCAACAGACTGCAAGGGCCCAGAGTGACCCCTGGTGGGTGAGGGAGAGCAACAGACTGCAAGGGCCCAGAGTGACCCCTGGAGGGTGAGGTAGAGCAACAGACTGCAAGGGCCCAGAGTGACCCCTGGAGGGTGAGGTAGAGCAACACGGACTGCAAGGGCCCAGAGTGACCTCTGGAGAGTAACAAACTGCAAGGGCCCAGAGTGACCCTAGTGGGTGGAGGGAGAGCAACAGACTGCAAGGGCCCAGAGTGACCCCTGGAGGGTGAGGTAGAGCAACAGACTGCAAGGGCCCAGAGTGACCCCTAGTGGGTGAGGGAGAGCAACAGACTGCAAGGGCCCAGAGTGACCCCTGGAGGGTGAGGGAGAGCGACAGACTGCAAGGGCCCAGAGTGACCCCTGGAGGGTGAGGTAGAGCAACACGGACTGCAAGGGCCCAGAGTGACCTCTGGAGAGTAACAGACTGCAAGGGCCCAGAGTGACCCCTAGTGGGTGAGGGAGAGCAACAGACTGCAAGGGCCCAGAGTGACCCCTGGAGGGTGAGGTAGAGCAACAGACTGCAAGGGCCCAGAGTGACCCCTGGAGGGTGAGGTAGAGCAACACGGACTGCAAGGGCCCAGAGTGACCCCTGGAGGGTGAGTGACAGACTGCAAGGGCCCAGAGTGACCCCTGGAGGGTGAGGTAGAGCAACACGGACTGCAAGGGCCCAGAGTGACCCCTGGAGGGTGAGTGACAGACTGCAAGGGCCCAGAGTGACCCCTGGAGGGTGAGTGACAGACTGCAAGGGCCCAGAGTGACCCCTGGAGGGTGAGTGACAGACTGCAAGGGCCAGAGTGACCCCTGGAGGGTGAGTGACAGACTGCAAGGGCCCAGAGTGACCCCTGGAGGGTGAGGTAGAGCAACACGGACTGCAAGGACCCAGAGTGACCCCTGGAGGGTGAGGTAGAGCAACACGGACTGCAAGGGCCCAGAGTGACCCCTGGAGGGTGAGGGAGAGTGACAGACTGCACGGGTCCAGAACGACCTGTGTGGGGGCGACAGACTATTTGGGCACAGTGCACCCACTGGGGGAGAATGGGGATACAGGCTACACGGGCACTGTACATACTGGCCATAACCTAGGGCCACAGACAGTGAGGAGGACATTGCTCCGGAACACACAGCTCCTTACCTTCCCGCACCGTGCATTAGTCCGCCAAGTGCCAATGTAATGACTGGGGACCGGAAGTGCTCTTGCACCTGTCAGTCACGGCTCCTTGACTCCGCCTCCTGAGGCAGTTAACCCTTCCTGCTACTAACACTGAGGAGCGATACAATACTCTCGTACTGACCAAACATACATGCTTAGGATAATACTGGGAGCCTGAGCCCAACAGGCAGAGAACAGACTGTATAGACCCAGAGCACGGAGCTTGTGCCGACAGGACGAGAACATGGCTGAGCATCAGCTGCTGCCTGACGACACTGTTTGTATACAGTTAATCCCCACGCAGTGCCCTTGTTCCGCCCCGTTACCCTTCTCTGCCTTATGATTGGTTCCTGGCGACAAGGGGCGGTGCCAGGCAGCAGCCAATCAGCGCAGTGTTGCTAGCTGCTCGCAGCTACGTATAGGTGGCTCCAGGTGTCACTTATGCGCGAGCTGCTTCACTTGCGCTTGTGGAGAACTGCATAGAGCTCAAATGCAGATCTGGCTGGAAAGTGGCTGCAGCTGCGCGACCATTGCCACTCGGGACACTACATAGCGTGTCGCTGGGCTCAGTAAGTGGCGGCCGGGCCGGCCGTGTGCGTGTCTGTGTGGATGGCATTGGCGCAATAGCGGTGACAGGCTGCACTCAGATCATGGTGGAGAGTGACAGCACAACATGCGCAAGAGGAAGAGTTCCTCCACAGTGAGCGGCCTCTGCAGGGAGCTGGGGGACCCCCGGGGTGAGCGGCCTCTGCAGGGGAGCTGGGGGGACCCCCGGGGTGAGCGGCCTCTGCTGGGGAGCTGGGGGGTCCCCCGGGGTGAGCGGCCTCTGCAGGGGAGCTGGGGGGACCCCCGGGGTGAGCGGCCTCTGCAGGGGAGCTGGGGGGACCCCCGGGGTGAGCGGCCTCTGCAGGGGAGCTGGGGGCCCCGGAGTGAGCGGCCTCTGCAGGGGAGCTGGGGGGGCCCCCGGGTGAGCGGCCTCTGCAGGGGAGCTGGGGGGGCCCCCGGGGTGAGCGGCCTCTGCAGGGGAGCTGGGGGGCCCCCGGGGTGAGCGGCCTCTGCAGGGGAGCTGGGGGGACCCCCGGGGTGAGCGGCCTCTGCAGGGGAGCTGGGGGGACCCCCGGGGTGAGCGGCCTCTGCAGGGGAGCTGGGGGGACCCCCGGGGTGAGCGGCCTCTGCAGGGGAGCTGGGGGGACCCCCGGGGTGAGCGGCCTCTGCAGGGGAGCTGGGGGGGCCCCCGGGGTGAGCGGCCTCTGCAGGGGAGCAGTCACCTGCAGCACTGCCCCCCACGCTGGCTCCGCTGTGGTCGGCTCTGGCAGGTCACAGCTCAGTCTGCAGTGCAGATGTCACTGATCAGAGCGTCATTATCATGAAATGCAAATAGTCACTTCGGTGAGAAAGTAGACCAACTCTAATGCCACCTCATAAAGGTAGCAATCCTAAGTCATAATTGACTCTTTAACAAGCCTTTTAATATGACTCAGGATTTGTGCCAGATCAGAACCCCAATATGCAGACGCTGTGTTTCGGGGTGATTGCCCTGCCATGCCGCACAACTGTGTGTATGGGCTCCTGGTAGTGACTTGACCTGGTCTCCAGTGCATTCCTGTTGGGGCATTAAGGCCCTGTTACACCTAGCGACATTCCAGCGATCCCGACAACGATGCCACCTGGCAGGGATTGCTGGAATGTCACTATGTGGTCGCTGGTGAGATTCCACACAGGCAGATCTACTCACTGATGTGGTGACCCCTGACGGTCGTTGGGATCTGTCACAGGCGAAGCATGGAGAACGCTGGTCGTTGCACCTGTCACTCACGCCGATCCAGCATGGCCAGCAGGAGACCGACGGTGTAAAAATGGTCCTGGCCATTCTGTAACGATCAGTGATCTCACAGCAGGGGGCTGATCGCTGCTCGGTGTCACACGCGGCGAGGTCGCTGCAATATCACAAAACATGTGACGTGGCGATATCGCTACATGTAATGGGGCCTTTAGGCCTGCTGTGAAGGAGAATCCTCTGGTAGAGCTTGCCCATGTGACCCTTATATTTACCAACACAGGCTTGGGGGAGGGGCAGCACCTGATCTGCTCCTGTCACTTCTCACTAGTGCTGCAACCAATGGGGTCACAGGGGGCCTAAGATGGCACCAAACTGTGAGGATAGAAATGGCTTTATAGTCAGAGTTTTCCGAAGTAGGCCTGAAAGAGTAGGTCCTGTTTTGAAACGCATTGCCAATAAATGTAGGTGGTTTTTTTTTTTTTTTTTTATTCTCGCGGTCTGGTCCTGTCCTCCTTCAGTGACAGTGCTCAGGGCCCACTGTCCTTTCCCAATTCTCCATGATTCCAATAGTCTCCACACCGGGTATGAGGTCGGCATCCTGAGCAGCCTCATCCTGGAATCCCACCACAGAGTTCTGCCGCACACAATTGATTGGTATCACAGAGCACCTCGTTTATCCTCTTTCTACAGTTAGTGTGGGCAGAGGATTCAGTTTTCTTCTACATTGGGAGGTCTCCACATTGAGACGCCGTGCTCGTGACGTCTCTTAGATGCTGGCTTGTTTACCAAGTTTCCCTAGCAGCTACTAACTGAAAAAGACCAAGTTCTCAATCAAGGAATAAATTCTCAAATCCTATCAGAGTAATATTAATAGATTTAATCTTTATTCTCAATACAATATCAAATATAAAATCAATATCAGAGCTAAATCACAAGGGAAAACCACATAGCACAGTAATAATCCATCATCAATACAGACTAACATAAATATTGCACAGAGCCCATGTAAACAAGATAATACCACATAAGGCAAAAAAACACCTATAGGCATAAAAGCACCCTTTATGACTTTCTATTGGATATATATAGGGTCAATCAGATCCAAATAAATATCAGTTCCCTGATGTTAGTCTTTCTTCCTCTAAATGAGGATAGCTTACTAGGTGTAAGGTCTCTCAAAGCGGTATTACAGTCCTATATATAGGGGATTAAATATTTGTTACCTGTTGTGATGGAATGCTGTGCCTGGGCTCCCCACCCCTACGCCGTTTCGCTATGGAGCTTCTTCCGGGGACCTTGGTCTTTTTCAGTTAGTAGCAGTTTTGGTGGAGTGGTGTATTTTAATTGAGGACTGGTTGTTATATGTTAACAAGTTTCCTTAGCAGTAGATACATTATGAAAATGCTCCTCATTGCTGTTTTTTAGTGTCTTTGCGCTCACTTGTTTCTTTATGACTCTGCTGCCTGCAAGTTTAGTAGTGTTGTCTTTTTTTTTTTCTTCACTTTCTTACAGTTCTGTTACACGCTTGAATGTCGTTAAGATCTCACGGGAGTGTAGTCATTAGGACATCTTTTAGAGATTGTTGGTGAGATGTCACACGCCTAGATATCGTGGACGACACACAAACGATGTGGCGAGCAGCTATCGTTCGCACAACTCAGTGAACGATCCTTGTTCACTGATGTGAATGGTGGAAGTCATTAACGACATCGGTATTGCGGTGTAACACAGAACGATGCTGCAGGTTGGCTGATGGAGGATCATCTGATTTGAACATGTTCTCAAATCTGCAATCAACAAGCCAACTATTTATCGTAGTTGTATCTCGGCTTCACACGCAACGACATCCTAACTGTCGTTTCAATGACTCCAAACCTGTGACATTTGAGCGATCATGTTCACAATCTCATACTGTGTCCCGTATATACTCGTGTATAAGCCGAACCCCCCCCCCTTACTATTGCCCCCAAAACCTGGGAAAACCTATTGACTCGTGTATAAGCCGAGGGTGGACCCCAGCACAGGAATACAGCAGTCTCCCCCTGTGGTGGTAGTATACAGCAGTCTCCCCCTGTGGTGGTAGTATACAGCAGTCTCCCCCTGTGGTGGTAGTATACAGCAGTCTCCTCCCCCCCCCCCCCCAATGGTATATACAGGCCCCCCTGTTGCTTGCGCACACCTGTAAAAGAATAGCTTTCATACTTATCCTCCTCGCTGTCACTGTGCGCGCATCCTCCGCTCTCTTTCCTGCTTGTACCCGGCGTCCATCCATGTGACCGCGCACAAGCAATGCCGTCATTACAGGAGCGGTCACATGGATGGATGCCGGGTACAAGCAGGGAAGGAGAGCAGAGGATGCGCACGCCGTGACAGCGAGGAGGATAAGTATGAAAGCTATTCTTTTACAGGTGTGCGGCAGCAACGGGGGGCCTGTATATACCACAGGGGGGGGCGGAGCTGTATATACCACTGGGGGGGAGCGCTGACAGTGCAGTGTAATATGCACCGCTCCCCCTGCCGCTGATGGACAGGGGATGCAGTGCATATTGCATTGCACTAATGAGCGGGGGCACGTGACTGCCTGCTCCTATTACAGCCTCCCTCACCTCCTCCGGACACCAGCCCCCCCACACTCTGAGCCGTCACTGACTCGTGCATAAGCCGAGGGGGCACTTTTCAGCACAATTTTTGTGCTGAAACACTCGGCTTATACACGAGTATATACGATAACTGGTCCTTTTAGACAGATGAGCTATTGGTTAAACATTACATAGGCGCTGTAAACTTCAATAATTCAATCTGTACAGCATCTGATTAGCGCTAACTCCAGAGAAAAATTAGTGTGCCCACTCTCTAGGGGCTGTTCACACTGCATTTCTTTGGATGGAGGCATTGGACCTGATCCATCATTCGTTTCAAGTCTCCTTTTTATTTAGTTACTTATTTTCTTAGCATTTATTGCCATTTTTCTGCACCAAATTTTTAAACTGTGCACATGACTTGTGAAAATAAAACTAAATAACTTTTTTTTTTTTTTTTCAGGGGGGGGGGGGGGGGGGGGATGTTGCAGCATTTTAGCACGGTCCAACATTTCTCATGATGGTACTAAAATTTCTCTGTACTTTAGCAACTTCAAACGATGAATGAGCTGAAAACTCTAGACTGGACCCCAATAGTAAAAAAAAATATAGCCGCAAACAAGCTGTGGAACTCCAATATCTAAACCTAAGCAGGTACAAATGCAGTAATGAATTGGGCCCTTTGAGTTGAACACAAACGAGGTGGAAATTCTGAGGATTTTAGTCCCTGTTGTGACTATTTCCTCCTTTTCAGACAGACACAATAACATGGTAGTCCTCATGTGGCATCAGCACTTGTTGCTTGCTGGCATGAACGTTGAGCTACACAATCTCTAGCCTACACATCATATCAGTCAAGGTCAATACCACAATGTTCTTTCCAGTCCAATAGACTATGCTTCTTCAGTAGTCTTGAATATACATCAGACACAACCTACAGACGGATGTGTACTGCAAATTGTAGAAAAATGCAGCAAAAGGTCCCCGCCATCCTTAAACCCCTCTGTGCTGGCAATTAGCAGACAGTTCTCTTCTGCCCCCCCCACCCCATACATTTGTTGTATTTAGAGACACTGCTTTAAGTTAGCTAATGGCTTTCACTTCCACATCTGGAAAAGAGGAGCCACTATTTTGTCTTTTGTGGATGCTACCTGTTCCTTTAATTAAATACCTTTTTGGGATGTACGTGATCTGGCAAACCATTGGCGGACGCCAGCAGCACATCTCTCAATTTGCAGGTGGATATCCCCATTAGTCTATCATACATTCTAAAATTATAATCCCTCTAAAGTTGTGTCCCAAACTAGCCTTTAGCTGACAGCTACACATACTAACCAACCCACCAGTTAAGATAATCCATCCACCTCAGAGCTGTGGCATATATAGGTGCTGATTAGATAATGATTATTGCACAGGTGCGCCTTGGGCTGACCACAATATAATGTGCAGCTTTACAGTATGGGGGGGAGGGGGTGTCAGGAAACTAGTCAGAATATAGTGTGACCTCCATTTGTCAGTCTATCTGTCCTGTTAAGTGAAAATCAGGATTCATCCATTAACCTTCCTAGCGGTATTCCCGAGTGTAACTCGGGGTTAATTTTCACTAACAGAAGCGGTAACCCCGAGTCACACTCGGGAATACTCGCGGCTGCTGCTGCTGTTCAGTGTGAGGCCGCAGGGGGGGAAGAAAGTGCTGTCAGAGCCCAGCCCTCTGTGCCCTGCACCCGCGGTCACTGCAGCCGCGGGTGCCATCTGTGGCCAGCACCCGCGGCCCCTGCTCCAGCCGCGGGTGCCATCTGTGCCCTGCACCCGCGGTCACTGCAGCCGCGGGTGCCCTCTGTGGCCAGCACCCGCGGCCCCTGCTCCAGCCGCGGGTGCCATCTGTGCCCTGCACCCGCGGTCACTGCAGCCGCGGGTGCCATCTGTGGCCAGCACCCGCGGCCCCTGCTCCAGCCGCGGGTGCCCTCTGTGGCCAGCACCCGCGGCCCCTGCTCCAGCCGCAGGTGCCCTCTGTGGCCAGCACCCACGGTCACTGCACCCGCGGCCCCTGCTCCAGCCGCGGGTGCCATCTGTGGCCAGCACCCGCGGTCACTGCAGCCGCGGGTGCCCTCTGGCTAGCACCCGCGGCCCCTGCTCCAGCCGCGGGTGCCATCTGTGGCCAGCACCCGCGGCCCCTGCTCCAGCCGCGGGTGCCATCTGTGGCCAGCACCCGCGGTCACTGCACCCGCGGCCCCTGCTCCAGCCGCGGGTGCCCTCTGTGGCCAGCACCCGCGGCCCCTGCTCCAGCCGCGGGTGCCCTCTGTGGCCAGCACCCGCGGCCCCTGCTCCAGCCGCGGGTGCCCTCTGTGGCCAGCACCCGCGGCCCCTGCTCCAGCCGCGGGTGCCCTCTGTGGCCAGCACCCGCGGCCCCTGCTCCAGCCGCGGGTGCCATCTGTGGCCAGCACCCGCGGCCCCTGCTCCAGCCGCGGGTGCCATCTGTGGCCAGCACCCGCGGTCACTGCAGCCGCGGGTGCCCTCTGTGGCCAGCACCCGCGGCCCCTGCTCCCTGTGCTGTGCCGGCGGGGGAGCACCGCCACCCACTCCTGCTCCCGGTGCTGCGGAGGCGGGGAGCACCGCCGCCCGCCCCTGCTCCCTGTGCTGTGCCGGCGGGGGAGCACCGCCACCCACTCCTGCTCCCGGTGCTGCGGAGGCGGGGAGCACCGCCGCCCGCCCCTGCTCCCTGTGCTGTGCCGGCGGGGGAGCACCGCCACCCGCTCCTGCTCCCTGTGCTGTGTCGGCGGGGAGCACCGCTGCCTGCCCCTGCTCCTGCTGCTGAGGACCGGGGTGCTGTCAGAGCCGGGGGGAGGGGGCTGGGGCATCGGGTCTTACCTGCCAGTTGCCACCGGCGCCGTGTGAGTGATATGGCACCCTTCTCCAGAGCTAGGGTTAGGGCTAGGCTTAGGGTTAGGGCTAGGGTTAGGGCTATTGTTATGGTGCTGTCACACAGCCCGATCTGGCCAGCGATGTCGGAAGCGATGCGCGGGTGCCCGCTCGCTTCCGACATCGCTGGCCAGCTGTCACACAGCATCGCTGCGGCCGGCGACACCGCAGCGATGCGGGCGGTGACATCGGCCGCTGGGCTGGGCTCAGCCCAGCGAGCGATCCGCAGCAACGCTGCGGCATAGGCTGGATCGCCGCCAACATCGCTCTGGCGATGTCACACGGCGCGATCCAGCCTTACCGCAGGTCGCCGGTTGACAGGTTTACGGTTCCTCCCGTAAACCTGTCAACCTGCGACCGCTCGTTTACACAGCGCGACGTCGCTAGCGACATCGCTGATACGTCACTTTTTCGGCGATGTCGCTAGCGACGTCGCCAGGTGTGACAGCATCATTAGGGTAAGGGGGCGATATTGCTGCCCATTCATGTGGAGACGTGGGGGCGTGGCCTATTGCCGGCGTCATCGCCCCTACGTCGCCACATGTAAAGGGGCGATGTTGCCGGTCCCGGCCGGTCGCCTGGTTTCACAGCAGTGCTGTGAAACCTGGCGACCATCATGGGGCGATGTGCACACCGGTAACCGGGCGGCAGTAACCTGTCAGGCGATGGGAGCCATAGGCTCCCATTGTCCTGCATCGCCGCCGGGGTTGTCGCCCTAGAGGTTGCCGACACGGGGCTGGAGGAGTCGCCCCGTCTAAACGGGGGACGGCGCTGGTGGCGGGGGCGGCGAGAGCATGCACGCCCCCACCATTCACCGCTGACATCTCCAGCCCCGTCGACCCATGTGACGGGGCCGTTAGGGCTAGGGTGTTAGGGTAGAGCCTGGGCTGCAGACGAGAAGAGGGGCGGGAACACCCAAGGAAAGCTGGATGCTTCCCTCAGTTACCCTCCCCTCCTCTGTCACAGAGACATCCAGCGATGTCCCCGCTGCGATCGCCGGTGAGAGCTCCTTCGGATGCCTCATATGACTTCCTGGTTCCGTCTCTGTGAGCCGCAGCGGCTCATTGGAGGCGGAACTGGGTGGGAAAAAAAAAATATATAACATTTCGGCCAATAAAAGAAATTTGTTATGAAAAAAAATGGTACCGCATTTAGGCTGCTTTCACATCAGCGGTTTTTGTAAATCGCGGCAGATGCGGTGAAAAAAACGAATCTGCCGCGATTACCGCATTACCGCGACACCTGCGGCACAGTTGCTGCAAGCCCCATGGAATGTCTATGGGGGCTTGCCGCAGATGCGGCAAGTGCGGTGTCGGCACTTGCAGCAGGTGCGGCTGCAAAAAAAACGCGGCTGACCGCGTTTTTTTTTCGCGGCCGCACCTGTCACAAGTGCTGAAACCGCACTTGCCGCACCTGCCCCACCCTTACCGCAAGCCCCATAGACATTGCATGGGGCTTGCCACAACTGTGTCGCGGTTATGCGGTAAGCGCGGCAGATTGGTTATTTTCACCGCATCTGCCGCGATTTACAAAAAAACGCTAGTGTGAAAGTACCCTTAGTACAAAAATCCTGACATAATCATACCGCCAGGTATAAGATTATTGATTATTGAATAAAATTTTATTATTTAATTATAATTCATGATTTTATGTTTCGAACTTTATCACATCTGAGAGGTCTACTAGAGTCTTCTTTGATCAGGTAATTACTAAGAATTGCAGCCCTACTGTACATAACACAAAATTTCCACAAAAAAAAATGTAACGCTTTTAGCATAAAATTCCAGAATTATTCGTAACGCGAGGGAGGTTAACAGAGCACCCCTCCAGCATGCCAAGCGCCATTGAATGTGAGCATTTGCCCACTCAAATCAGTTACAACGTCTAACTGCAGCCAAGTGGAGACCCTGATGAGGATGATGAGCATGCAGATGAGATTCCCTGAGATGGGTTCTGCCAGTGTTTGACTATGCACCAATTGTAGCAGGTGTCTGGGTGGTTGGCCTCAGACAATCTTGGAGGTGGCGATACTGGTGGTCTTAAGGTGCCGTCACACGCATCAATTTACTGAACGATATTGTTAGCGATCACATGCACGCGCGATCGCTAACAATATTGTTCAGATCGCTGGTGAGCTGTCACACAGGCAGACTCACCAGTGATCAATGGACCAGAGACATTGTGGAAACGATTTAACTATCATTTCCACGATGTCTTGCTCCCGCTGCCAGGCTGCGGTAAGCGGGAGCAGGCTGGTATCCATGGTAAACTGCGGGTAACTGCGCAGCACGCGCCTTTCTTTTTGTTTTGTTCAGTAAAGATCATAGATCTTGAAATCTTGACGTTCCTGAGTCATCCCTCCCCTCCCGTCTGACATCTGGAGGCTGGTACACACTGTAAACTTGTAGTTGTCCTATGTAGTCTTTATGAACAAAGAGAGCGCGAGTACCAAGCAGTGTACTAAAGCTTTTTTATTAAAGCCTTATATAGAAAGAAAGGGGTTTCAAAAAAGAAATGAAAGGTGCTTTACATCCAAAATATTGGTCAAGAAAACCAAAATAAAAATTATGATACAGTAATTACAATATGGTATAGGTGTCCATGCAAGGACCCTGTACATATGCTATGTCAGTACAAACTTTTACAGTGCCAAGTATAATGGAGCTATACAGCATGTCCCATAATAGTTACCTATGCATAACAATAGATCAAGGCACAACCCACCTGTGTGCAGTCTCAAAAGTGCATAGTGCACAAATAGCAGCATATACATTTCTCTGAATGAGACATAGTAACGCACAAGAAAATCTACCTTGTATCCTTGAAACCAAATGATTCTGCACATCAATGGTTAAACATGACCATATGGATAAAGAAAAGAACCAGGAGCCCAACGTACGTTTCACCTGCCTAGTGCAGGTTTCTTCAGGGGAGAGTGAAGTTCTGGTATATCCCACAACACAGAGAGGCTCTTTATATACACATAGCCGCCCAGCATCCTCATACCATGCGCACCTGCCGCCTATTGCGGCGCGCAGCCCCAGACATCCGCCCTCTTGACAGCCGGATGCAGTGTCAGAGGGAGCGGAGACGTGTCGCCATGGCTCCCGCGCATGTGTAACCCCCACCGAAGATGCCGCAGGCCGACGGTGAGAGCGCAGGTGCCATGACTGAGCGCACAGCGGCCGGATGCTGCAGGGGGACCAATAATGCAATAACATATCATAAAGGATAGTGATCACCAACATAATAGTGTATATCAAAGGTGATAAACAGATCATAATTTCCCAGGTGGCCTGTTCCTGTCCATCCACTATACAATATGATAAATTCCATCATCCATATGATAGTCCACAGGGGGTGGCTATGAGCATTCCATACTTTCCTCAATACATGAAAAAACCCTATAATAAATACGAAAAAAAAAGGAAATTTAAACATTTGAAACCAGAACTCAAGAAAAATAAGATAAAAGGGGAGACAAAATAAAGAAAAAAAGGGGGGGGGGGGGAGAAGAGATAAACAGAAGACTGAAGAAGCATATGTAGTCCTATGTAGTCTTGTGAAAGGTTATTACACTAAGGGCCGCTTTACACACCAACTTCTGTGTCCAACTTCTGAACAGATCTCTGGTTGCAGTGAAATCATGGACACATTGCTCCATTTTGTGGCTGTGTACAAATGTAACAATGTGTCCATGATATCACTGCAACCAGAGATCTGTTCAGAAGTTGGACACAGATATCTGTGTGTGTAAAGCGGCCCTAAGGCTGTGTGCTCACGGTCTGGAGGAGTTGCGTGTTGGACACAGCTCCTCCGGACCTGAGTGAAGCCACGTGTGCCCGCAGGGAGAGCCCAGTACTCGCCATGTGCGGCAGGTGCGGGGCGGCTTCTCCCTGCAGTCACCCGATGGGAGCAGCTTCCTACTCAGCTGCATGAAATGAAATAAACGTGTAGGAGGAGCCGAATGCTGTCAAAACGCTGCGGTTGGGTGAAGCATAGTTAGGATGGGATTTATACAAATCCCATCCACTATGCTGATACTGTACTACGCAGTGTTTTGGATGCAGCAGCAAGACTCTGCGTATACTGACCATGAGTATGCAGCCTAGTGGTTACTCCCTCGATTGGTGATACATCAGACCTGGATCTCTGAAAAGTAAATCTTTATAATCTAGGAAGGATCCCAACAATCTTTGGGTCGTTTTGGAATACTAACACATTACTGTCTCCCATAGTGTAGAAAGGAGGATATGAGGTTACAAGTATTTTCTCATTGTGCTGTTGTAATTTACTGTTCCCTCAAACACTTCTCAAATTTGTGGTAAAATGCCCCAATGAGACCTATTAAGAGAAATACAGTAAGTGCATACTGTATAGGTCCTATACTATAGGATGTGTATAGGAAGCAGCCCCCTGGAGATCCCGAGGAGTGTGTGGTGGATTTACGGTAGTTTAGTTGTTTTTTTTTTTTTTTCTTACATTCCATTACATTATAAAGAATTTAAGTGTATACACTACAGTAAGTAGACTCTTACTTGATTTAGGCCTCAAAAAATAGAAAGTTTTTCCATGCACTGAAACGTCTGTTCTACTCATAAGCTAATGTAGTCCTCTGATGAACAATTCCTCTTGTCAGAAAGGCCTTCCTAAATTTAAGCTAAGGGGTGTAGCACTGTCCAGACCCCTGGCAATTGTGATATCAATTAGGGTTTCTGACTCCAAAAGCTACTTGTAGTGCACAGAAATAACCAATTCTCATTCATTGTTCTGCATATGTAATGTGTATATACAGCTCCCACAGGTATTCCTAAGGTGGCCACAAAGTGATCTTTCATTTTTAGTATTAAAGGGAATCTGTCAGCATGTTTTTGTTTTATATAATCTGAACAAGAGATGGTGGCTGAAACACAGGTTTCAGCCATGTGTTACTTATTGTTGCTTTGTGACAATGATTGTTTTATGAGCAAGAGGTTATCACTGCCCAGACTACATCTCAGGTGTCTGCCAGACAACGCACGCCTCCTCCTGTGATATACAGCTCACTGTCACTAGTATACTGTGTACACAGAAAGCTTTGTGGGTGTAGTCGGCTTTCTGAGAGCTCTGATTGTGTCACAACCATTGCTCCCAGCAAACTGATAAGTGATACATTGATTTGGGGGTCTCCTTTTTATTAATTTTGAGCTGTTTGGTTTGAGGTAAAGGGGTTGTGCCATGAACAGTTGTACACTTTAATAGATTTTGGAATAAGGGAGGAAGAAAAAGTATACAGACATTACAGCTGGGGATCACAGCTGATTCTTTCTGTAAGGAAAAACATTTTGCCTGTTTTAAATACTTGTTTTACATCACAGAAAAAATCAGCTATGAACCCCAGCTGTAATGTCTGTATACTTTGTTACTTCCTTCCCTGCCCAGGAGAGGTTGTATATCTCACCTGTTCCTGCATGGTTGGACACATATATTGTATTTTTCGGATTATAAGACACACACCCTTTTTCATAATAGGGGAAGACGGGGGTGCATCTTACAATCCGAATCTAACAAAAAAAAAAGTCTTAGAGGATTCGGGGGATTGTGGGGGTGCCGGGGGCAGGTATCATGGACCATGGAGAATGGGGGCGGAGCAGCAGAACCAGAGCTGTAGGTGGGGGAATTGGTGTATGTTGTGGTGGGTGCTGCCATTTTCAATATGCCTGATTCATTCACAACCTGTAACTGGTTGCAAGAGGGTAAGGGTATGTGCACATCAGTCGTTTTGTGGCTGTTTTTGGAAGTTTTCCGTCGGCGGTTCCTGCTGAGTTTTATGGTAATTTATGTTAATCCTACCCACCGGTAGGATTAACATGCTAGTCAATGGAGTTTGGGAAACGCTGTGTACATTACAACGTTTTTCTTCTTGACGATTTTAGTTTATTCACCGGTTTCCGACCGGTTCTCAAAGATAGAGCAAGCGACTTCTTTTTAGCGGTTTTCCAGCGGTCCTGCTGAACAAGTGCACCAAAGACCAGTCTGGAAATCGCTAAGGAAGACGCCGGGGAAATCGCCAAGAACACGCTGTGCGACCGCTAGTAAAGCGATCGCAAAACGTTAGCAAATCGCTAACAAAACCAGGGACACTGGCGACTGCAGAAAACTCAGTTTCTGCCAGTCTCCACCGGTTCCCGGTCGGTCTGCAAAGATGCAGAACCGACTGATGTGCACTTACCCTAAGACTTCTAGAAAATGGCCGTGGATGGGATATCCTTGGCTATTTTCTTAAATTCTCAATCCCACTGCAATCCCCCCTTCCCCCTTCTTCCCCTGCAGCTCCGGTTCCACCGCTATGCCCCCATCCTCTGTGGACCTGTGGTACCTTCCCCTGGCAACCCCACTCCACAACAGCAACCCCGCTTCCTCCTCGGTAAGCCATGGTGGGCCAAGGAAAGAATGGGGGGGATTATGTACAAAGGATGGGGGGACATATTTACCAGGATGTTGAGAGATGATATATTATAGCAAGATGGGAGATGTATATACGAGTATGGAGGACATATATACTGATTGTAATACGGACACTGGCATTATAAGATGGATCTCATGTCACGTTCATTTTTTTTTTTTTTTCCTCTTTTCCTTCACTAAACCAAGGGTGCGTTTTATAATCTGGTTATGGAACTTAATTTTATTCTAAAATCTATTAATTAAAATGTACAATTGTTTGTGGCACAACCTTTTTAAAGGGAGCCTGTCATCAGGTTTTTGCCATCCCATCTGAGAGCAGCATAATGTAGAGACAGAGATTCTGATTCCAGTGGTGCTTGCTGTCATTTTGTTAAAATTAATGTTTTCTCTGATGCAGATCTAGCAGTTTGTGAATATACCAGACTAATGATAATCTCCAGGTGATTAAACAGTGATTTTTATCAAAACTACACTGAGTAGCCATGTAAGTGACACATCTCTGGAATCAGGATCTCTGGTCCTATATTATGCTACTTTCAGATTAGGTTGCAAAAACCTGGTGACAGATTCCCTTTAATGTGAGTTTTTCATAGCGCTCTACTAGAAGGGTTTGCAATCTTTGTTCTGAATTATTATTTTTTTGTATCCTATTTTCTAACCTTATCAATGTTTGTCTCAACTATATGGTCCTAGCTCAGCCTAAAGTAGTCCAGGGGAAAAAAATTGTTACAGACCCTGCCATGAAATCCAAGCCACCATTTCACAGTTAAAGGGAGTGTCAGCACAAGAGAACTGTTCAATCCAAGTACAGGCGCTCTATGCTTCATGATGTGGCCAAGCATTTAACGTGACCCAATCAGCTGTTTTTTCGCATATAAGCTGTGGTCACCATCAGTAAGGCCTTGTCTACAGTATTCTAAATTGCTGTATATAAGTCCCCAGGCCAACCTATTAAAAAAAAAAAATAAGAAAAATAGGGGCGGTCTGGTCCTGTTGCGGGTGTTATCTGATACCTCCTGTCTTCCTGTGATTGCCATCCTCTTTCTCTGCTTCTTGTAGATGACTCATCCTATGTCATCCACTCTTGGGCCTTCAAAGCGTCTCTACGCATGCATACTTCTCTGCCCTGCTGAGTGGGCACTATGTGGGCTTTTTTTTTTTTATTTTATATACTATTCCTGAACCCTACAGTACCTTGCTCTGCCCTTGCTCTGAAGTACTGTATATGAGGCTTTACTGGTGGTGGCCATAGCTTATATGCAAAAAAATAACCGCTGACAGGTTCACTATTGGCTTACCTTCCACCTGCTTGATTTCCCTCTATGTCCACCCTCCCCTCATCTTTGACAGTTCTGGCTTCTTAGAGCCAGAAAAGGGCAGCGAGTGATGGGAAAACAAGCATTTGGGAATGTAAGCATAAAGGGACACTGTCACCAGGTTTTTGCCATCTCCTCTGACAGCAGCATAATGTAGAGACAGAGACCCTGATTCCAGCGATGGGCTGCTCGGTGTAGTTTTCATAAAATCACTGTTCAATCAGTTGGAGATTAACTTTATAGGACTAATCAAGTAGTCCAGCATAGTCATTTACTGCTAAATCTGAAGCTGAGAAAACAGTAATTTTATCAGTGACAGCAAGCAGCTCAGTAAGTGACAGATCACTGGAATCAGGGTCTCTATCTCTACATTATTCTGCTGCCAGATGGGAAGGCAAAAACCTGGTGACAGTGTCCCTTTAAGGCTACAGTTACACAGTGCGCTATTGCACCGTTCTTGATATGTTTTTGGCAGATCGCCATTTGCAGTGAAGTTGGCCATCCCAGCATAATGCATTGCACAATTTTGCATTCACATGATCCCATGGTGATCTCCAGTGATGTCCTCTCATCCTTTGTGCTTGAGGACCTGGTACTGTACCATGTGACTGAGCTACGTCACTCAGTCCCATGCGCAGGTTCTGGAGGCACTGATCTCTGCAGCCATCTCCAGAGGTCACCATGGGATCTCAGATGTGAGTAAATAGCACCGCAGATACTGTCAAACGAATGACATCATGCTTGTGCGGATTCGCTTTTGAGCCAAAAAGTTTTGTGGCTGCAAAATTGTGAAATGCATTAACCTGGCTGAAATGACCAACATTGCTGCATTTCACTGCAATAACAGATCGGCCAGAAACTCTGCAACAGCGCACCGTGTGAACCTAGCCTAATGCATTTTACAGTCTGCAATGCGGTGTTATACAACATGCAGTGGGGGGGAAAGAAAGTTCAAAATTGTTGCAATATAATATATATATATAATATATATATTATATATAATATAAAAATTAAAATATCAATTATATATTACTTTGTTTATATAAATTAAATGATCCAAATGTCCATATTTTAAAGCACTCCACAAACCCTCTTTAAAGGGGTCTTCAGTCCTCTTTTGTTTATGCAACAGAACAAAAGGTACTCTCCCTCCTTGGTTCCTTCCTGAATGTTTTGGCTGCGGCTCAGAGCCCATGACTGCAGCCATTCCCTGATCTGGTGGCTCAGCCGATGTAGATGGCACTGTGGGTGGTAGATACAGATCCTGAAGGGAGAAGCCTCTTAATATTAACTCTATTGAATCTCTAATATGGCATATAAAACTGGATTATTCAGGGATTTAGTTTTTCCATAATCCCCTATGCAGTGATTCTCTATCATCAACATATGCTCTAGAGAAGGTATTGTAGTATTTAGTCTGACCTGGTTTTTTTTCCAATACAAGTTAGATAAACCTGGATGACCATAAGCAGACAGACAGACAGTGTGTCATCAGGACAGAATCATTGTACACATTTCAGAGAACATAACAAAGGTGTTCAAGGCCAAATGTAAGTTGCTACTAGAAATCTTTGTTTACTAGATAAAGGTCAGAGCTATAAATACCTGAATGGACACATTGCAGCCCATCCCTAAATTGCTAACTAATATCATAGTCCATGTTTTGTTTCTGTATATGCCTTAAAGGGAACCTGTCAATACGGAATAGCCTGCCTCATTCCGGAGATCTACAACATTATCCTTAACATTAAGGAAATTGTGTGTTCTCTAATTTTGATCGCCACTGTGTGTCTAAGTATATAATATCACAGGTTGGGTGCCCAGGTAAGGAGCCTAAAGGTGAAAGGTGTCATAGGTGAAATCCCCAGGAGCGACTGCAGGCGCCCTGGAAGCTCAGGAGGATGTCTTTGGAAATCTCTGGTCAAACTACGAAGACATTCTCCTGAGAACACAAGTTCTTTCTCACTAAATGAACCCCATAATCTATCTTCATAGGTGTTGAATGGTTCTATTTAACCTTTTTATTAGTATTATTAATATTGATACTCCTCAATCCTTGCAAACTTTCTCGTTTTTTTTTTTTTTTGAGGCTCATGACACGTTCTTCTCCTTGTATATAGCACCTTACTCATCTCTGAGACTAATTTATGCAGATAAATGATCCTTGAAAAAGATCATGTTTGATCGAAACGTTACATTAGATCATGTAATTTTCTTTTGTCTGGAATCCCACCAATAAAAATGTTTTTGCATGTGAACTCTATTACATTTTATTCTGCATGCATCTCAATGAATTAGAATATCATCCAAAATCAATGTAATGTCGCCATGTTTCAGGGTATTTCTGGGAGCCCTGAAATGCACTAATAAATCATTATTATATTCGCCCTTTGATGTCTTGTGAAATATGGCGGCACAATTTTAACCCTTCATCCTCCCTACTTTAATTTTCTGAAATAATGACCTTGTGGGTTTTCATTGGCTGTAAGCAGTAATCATCAACATTAACAGAAATAAACACTTAATAGATCACTCTGTAATGACTCTATATAATAGTGTTTCACTTTGTGTATTGAATTAATTTAAAAAATGAACTGTGATATTCTAATTCATTGAGATGCACTAGTATTTTGTGTGCCGGAGATGATCAAATTTAGTTGTCTGAGAGTTTTCTTTTTCTCACATACATTGTGGTTGAGCCAAGCATTGAAGCCTTTAGAATTGCCTGGCTTTTTAGTCTTTTTAAATTTTTTTAACTTTATTCTTTCACATTTTTCTTAGTAGTGAAGGTGCCTATCAGTGTTTTCATGCTGCTTGTTCAGGCAGTATAAAACTGCTGACTCCTTTCCTTAAATGTAATCAATGTATAGTGAGATGTAAAGGGGCATTATTGGTTTCATAGACATGAGTCCGATTCACTTAGGGCAAGACTCTAAGGGATCATTTTAAGTCATTAATATTGACACATGAACATTTTATTGACTTGCATGAACTGGAATTATTGCTCTACAACATAAACCAGCAACTTAATTGCATTGATATTTCTTCATGTAAATCAATATCCAGATGTGAACTTTTAAAGGAACTCTTATGGTAAAAAATGCTAACTAGTGTTATTCCTACAGCAGGAACTGACCAAAAAATCATGACATGGGGAACCAAAAAAGCAAGAATGTGCCATTTGCTGCCACCTAAAAAATTTCACTTTTGTTTGAAGAATTCCCTTGAAGGGGATCTGTCATCAGATTTTGCCATCTAATCTAAGACCACATAAGAAAGGGATGGAGACCCTGATTCTAGCAATGTGTGACTTACTGGGCTGTTTGCTGTAGTTTTGATAAAATTCAGTGTTTCATCAGTAGGTTACCACTAGAGAACTAGTAAACCTGCTGCCATTTAGTCCAAAAATCACCGAATTGGTACATAAAAATTTAGAAAAAAAAAACTCCCCAAATTTGGCCGCTTACAATCAAATATCATTGCATTTAGCAGGATACTATCAGCCACCTCAGAGGCAACTCATATCTCTCAACACCAATGCTCCATCCCCTACAACCCTGACACGGGGGTCGATTGTGGCATCTGCGACCAGCCATGCCACAAGGAGAGACAGGTGGTATCACTGGACATGAGATCACCACAAGGCAGCAGCCACTCCAAAAGTGAAGCATGGTGTCAGAAAGCAGCCTATTAATGACACCCAGCTGTTGGACAAGGCGGGCTGCTCTGCAACAAAATATGCAACACAAGCGACTGACGCCCCCTAGAGGACCCAGCTGTGAGACTGCAGATGGATAAAAAAAAATGCAATATAACGCTATAGATGACAGTGAGGTATTAGTTTGATATTTTGGACCAAAATAGCGTAGGCTCGTAGCCCCTGTCACAGGCCCTCACGCCTATGGGTACCTAGCCACATGTATAACACATGTATAATTTAGTTTTACACAAAAATCACCGAATTGGTACATAAGAATATATAGAAAAAAAAAAACTCACCAAATTTGGCCACTTACAAATATCATTGCATTTAGCAGGATACGATCAGCCACCTCAGAGGCAACCCATATCTCTCAACACCGATGCTCCATCCCCTACAACCCTGACACGGCGGTGATTGTGGCATCTGCTGCCATGTAGTCCTCCATCTTCATGAGCTTTGTGTAAGCTCGCCCAGACCTTTTAATTGGCAGCTTTCTGCCTATGCACAGTGTATAAAGGCCTCGTTACATGGCACAACAATGTCAGCGACATCACTGATGCATCACGGGTTGGTAGGCATTACCATCGATTTCGTTGCGTGTGATCTGGCAAGTTGCTTTGATAAATCATTGGATTGGAGTTGACAGTTTTACTAACCTGTTGTAAAACCGGACGATCTGAACTCCAGCAACCTGCTGCATCATTCTGTGTGACACCGCGATAACTTGTCGTTTACAACTTGGCCCATTCACAGCAATGAGCAGGGATCGTTCACGGGGTTTGCGAACCATACCTACTCACAACATCGTTGGTGAGTTGTACACAATATCTACACGTGTGACATCTCACCAGCAATGTTGAAATGACGTAAAAAATGACCGCGTCACCCCCGAGATCGTTGCCGACATCGTTACGTCATCGTGCCGTGTAACGGGGCCTTTAGACATCTGTCATTCTGAACTTGGCATCAGAGAACTGGCAGATGTGCACAGATAAAACATTGATTTTAATTAAAATGACGACAAGTTGTCAACAAAGTGATACATCTTTGTTTACCCCTACATCATGCTGCTGTCAGAAGGGGTAGCAAAAACCTGGTGATAGATTCCCTTAAATATATAAACCATTTTCTTTTAGGGTAAGGTAATTTCTAAAAGTGTGTCTTATGAGCCGAAAAATACGGTAATTCCTGAAACGGGTTGCCAAATTTACAGGTCGTTAAAAAAAAAAAGGACATTTCAAACAGTCCTAAATGGCACCATTGCTTACCCCTGCTACCCACAGTGCAATGGTGTAGACACTGGACAGTGGTAACGCCGTATTTATAAGTCATGATGGTGCCAGCCAGAATGGTGGGTAATCGCTAGATGTCTGTCCTCTATTGGGACAGAACCTTCCCACAGCTGCACATGCTCTTAATGCTTTCTACTGTGCAGGATGTGTGTTCTGTACGTGTTCGTTCATTGTAGGATGTAGTCTGTGTTTTCTATACACAAGATCATTGTGTAGGATGTGTGTTCTGTACATGCATTTGTTATTTTGATGTGTGTCTGTACACGCTCATTCAGGCAGGGTCTGGTCTGCCTCTGACTCCTGACCACAGTTGGATTCCATTTAGCCATAGAAAGATAAGGAGAGTGCGCTAACTGCTGCTATCAGCAACTCCATGAGGACGGTGAATAAATAAGCATATACATTAATAGCTAAAGACAATAGATGGATTTTCAGTTCATTTCATTAAACGTCCCAGTGAGCATTGAATAAATTACATACAACATCACTTTGTTGTGTGGGTTTAAATAGTTCTACGGATCTGTTGTACTGCACAATAGAATAGATAATGGCCGATATGTCGTCTGTGGCTTCGAGCAAAGCATGAAAATGAGAACGTCCCCATCATCACAGAGGAGCTTGCTGGTAAATAGAGCATATATAAGATGTAAGGTTAGTGGGAATGGCGTGTAGTTGTTGCATGGATATTTCATGGGTTAATTTCTCATTTTTAGCTGTATGTGCACTTGCATACACATGCAGTATATGAGGTTTATAGAATGTATATTGCACATTAATTGTAATCAGCAGTTTTGAGTTGACAGCTGTCTCTAGTCTTTGAAGCCCCCAATGGAGAACCCAGTGTATTTAGCTGGAGTATCTGGAATGATTGATTGGCCTGTGTTGGCCATTTTGGTATCCTTGTATATTCCTAAATCCAGTTAGGCTTCATATTTCTTATCATTTTGTCTTCATAATGTAACTTAATTCACTGTCCCAATAAAACTACATTTTTTTTTTTTTTTTGTTCCAGGTGGTTGAGATATTGACGCCTGTTTCTGGACAGCTGGTAACGATTAGTGTTTCCTTCAGCGTGTGGAGCCTGCCCCACACCCATAACCTGCCAAACCACGGCCTTTACTTGTGTCTTCCGGTGTTTCCCGTGCGATCCTTCCTGCGGGAGCGCCTCGTGGGCCACTCCAGAGTTTACTCAGCGTTCAGTGGCTCCAATGGTGAAAATGACGAGGTCCAAAACGTTTCAGGCCTACCTGCCATCCTGCCACAGAACATACAGCTGCATTCATTGCAGAGCACACCTGGCAAATCACGATGAGCTCATTTCAAAGGTACAGTGGCTTTCCTACTTTAGATAAACTCCTCTACTCACCTCTCCCACAAGCTTTAGAAGGATAGTATGAATATATCCTAGAGCTTCAGTGTTTCTCACATTCACCTAATTAATCTTGCCATATGCATTTCCTTACAGTATGCTTCACTGCCACATTGCTTATGATTGATGTTTGCATGTTTTTGTTTTCCTCATTACCTTCCTTCTACGATGTGTATGTATATATTTCTGGGATTTCTATTGTGAGCTCAGCTGGGGTATGTGAGTGAATCCATGTACAGCCCTGCAGAATGTTGGGGACATGCTATATAAATAATGGAAAATGGATGAATATCACTTCTACCGTTTGAGCTCTTGGGTGCTGGCTCATCTCCATACATGTGGTGGTCTTTGCAACAGAACTTATGTTCGCTGTGATGTATGCCATGCTTGTACTACTTGCTTTTCCAATATCAATCATTAGAACACCGACCTATTTCTGTACACTTACAGGGAACCTGTCACCTCAAGAAAAGCTATTTGCTTGCAAGGATGGGGTTAATCTGCAGGTAACTAGTTTTTTAATCCCAATTAACCAGCTAACTGCTAAGGCTGGCTTCACACTGCGGCGGCGTCCGGTCCGGGGCTGTCAGGAGTGACAGCCTGGACCGGAGTTTTTCTGCATAGAATATCATCGGGCTGCACGGAGCTGGATCGCGGCGGGTGTTAATTATCTGCTATCCGGCTGCTGTGTCGCCGGATGAATCCTGCAGAAGTGGGGATTTGTCTGCCGACTTCCAAAAACGGTGCATGCAACGTTTTTGGAAGTCGGCAGACAAATACCCACTTCTGCAGGATTCATCCGGCGACACAGCAGCCGGATAGCAGATAATTAACACCCGCCGCGATCCAGCTCCGTGCAGCCCGATGATATTCTATGCAGAAAAACTCCGGTCCAGGCTGTCACTCCTGACAGCCCCGGACCGGACGCCGCCGCAGTGTGAAGGCACCCTTAGGCAGCTACAGGGAGAAAATTAAGTTTTATTCTCCTGCAGCCGATCGTTTCAAGTCATTGAGTTGGTGCAGGGAGCAGTTTTGTCGCCTCTCACTATAGTGAGTACGCCATGCAGCAATCAATCCTTAGCTCACCGCATGCTCTGCGCACACACACTGCAGAGCAGGCGGCAATACCTGTGCTGTGGAGTGACTACTTTGCACCCATAGTAGTGACTGTTACAGCCCCTGCATTCAGAGGGTTAAAACACTAGATCACTAAGGAAATAGCGGTTCTTAAGGTGACAGTTTCACACTGCATTGTGTGCTATGTGTTTTTTTTATTTTTTGCTTTTTTTTTTTTGTAGTTGTGAAAATTTTTATCTCAAAGAAACTTTTATACATTTCATGTTAAGATCAGATAATTATTACTTTGATTTAAGGACAGCACAGGGACCCCTGTTAATCAATACAACAGGGTCTGGATCCCTGGTCTTTCTCATGGTGCGTGACTCACATAAGAGCCTGGTTAATCTGAGCACTGCTGGTCACTGTAAGGGTAGGGTGTGTTCACATCGTTTTTTTTTTTTTTTTTTTACAACGGACAGCCGCGGATCCGATTTGGCCCCCATGTTCTCACATGAACAGTTACCGCATAATAGCCCCCCAGTCCTGTGTGCAGATCCTGTCCACGGATGTCTGGGTCATCCCGTACAGAACCGGACTGGATCACACCGCAGTGTGAAGCGGCCCTTACAGGATTGATTTTTTTTTTTTTTTGCCCATTCACTTTAATGATTTCAGGAAAAAACCTGAAGCAACAACATTCTACCCAGGGTGGATTGATTTAAATCACGCCGATTTAAATCATGATTTAAATCACGATTTAAATCAAAAGTTTTTTTTCTATTTAAATCGGATCGATTTAAATCATGATTTTAATCATGATTTAAATCACTGATTTAAATCAAAAGGTTTTTTTTTAATATAAATCACGATTAAAATGAGAAGTGAGAGCAGTGTGCATGTGCGCCCATAGTTACACGGACGAAACTAGGGGCAACGATCTAACGCCAGGGTGAGGGGGGGACCCCAAAGTAAGTAAAAATCTTTTTTGTTTTACTATATGGCAATAGGTAGGTGTTGTAGAAATTGTTAAATATTTCCGCAATAATCATTTTGCACATGCAACCTACAAGGAAATGGGAGGACTGAAGTTGGTTCTACCACAAGATGTTAGATGGAATACCTTGGCTGACTGCTTGGAACTGTTTATTAACAACTGGTCAAAATTACTGTCCATTTGCGAAACACATCGGGATAAAATTGATGCTAATATACGAAGCAAAGTATTAAATCTTGGTGTGAAGAGAAATGCCGAGGACCTTTTGGAAAGGTTAAAGCCAATATCGATTGCGTTGGATAAAATGCAGAAAGATACTGCAACCTTAGCTGATGCCACAGAAGTTTGGAAAGATTTAGAAGGTTCTCTAGATCTCTTGAACCTCTCAAACAATGTAAAGGTTGCAATACAGCACCGCAAGGACCAAGCATTAAAAGAAGAACACTATTTAGCCAATATCTTGCATCCCATCTACAGAGGGAAAAAATTATCTGAGGCGGAAATCAACTCTGCAATGGAGTGGCTCGCCAATACTAACCATGACATTGTGGCAACTGTGCTGAAATTGAAGTGTGAATCTGCACCATTTCAAAAATACATGTTTGCAGATAACGTCGTTAATGAACTAAAACCACTGGACTGGTGGAAGTCGCAATCACTTGTTCTTCCAGCAAAGATAATAAATCTAGCTACTCAGCTACTGACTGCATCGGCTTCATCCACAGGAGTAGAGAGATTGTTTTCTTCATTTGGTTTTGTGCACACAACAGTCCGAAACCGCTTAGGAACTGCTAAAGCAGGACAACTGGTTTTCCTATTAAAAGTCCTAAATAAACAGTAGGCTTAAAGGACTGATGTATTCACTGAAGATGTTTGCTTACTTCAAACGTTAGAGATAGGCTATTGTTAAAAAGTACTTACTCTCTGTAGTTCAATTCTGAGTGTTTAATAGTGCAAATAAAAATTATTAGGTTTCATAATCAACTGTTTTAATAATTTTATTTGTGTAAAACAATTAGATTTGCAAAAAGACAAAGTTTTGCTTGTGTACAACTTGATTAAAAAATCTGATTTAAATCAAATGATTTAAATCCAAAAAATCTGATTTAAATCAAAAAAATCTGATTTTTTTGATTTTTTTAAAAAAATCAAGATTTTTATCCACCCTGATTCTACCTGAAATCATTAAAGTGAATGGGCAAAAAAATGAATCCTGTAAGAATCAGGTTTTTTCCTGATCTTCCAAATCAGGAAAAAACGCTAGTGTGAAAGGCCCCTTACGCTGGTTTTGCACTGCAGTTTTTTTCCATGATCGGGGTTCATCAGGTTTTGTGCCAAAACCAGGAGTGAAACTTGCAGAGAAAAACTATAATTGAAAGATTGACACCTGTTCTGAGTGTTGGAGACGCTCCTGGTTTTGGCACCCAAATCTGATGGACGCTGATCAGTGAAAAACTGCAGTGTGAAGCCAGCCTTACATGTTGTTTGCTGGTAAAACCTTTATATAATGTCTTTTAGGGCTTGTGGTCATCGCCATTAAGAAGCTATAATGCTAGTATGGTTTACACAAAACACTGAATACATGGTCTGAAAACTACAGTAGGTAAATGTTTGTACAGTTTTTACATCAGGCTAAATACAATAGGTTAACTTGGAGGGGAGGGATATAGGATCTATTTGACCTGTTGGGGGCTTGCCACTCTCAAATGACTCCTTGTCCTCCACTCCTCCGATCATGGTTGGCCATGGTAGAGAGGTTGTAAACAATGGCCAAACAGACAGACAGAAAACGCACCTGCCGCCTTGCGGCACCGATCTGGCACCCACATTCATTATCAGTGGGGCTTGCGGTCAGGTGCGGTACTGCCGAATCCGGCGCTTGCAGCACAGCAGAAAAAAAACCCCGCTGCTAGTGTTTTTTTTTTTTGTTTTTTTTTTTTTTTTTTTTTTGCAAGTGCTGCATCTTCCTAATTTTGGCAATATCACACTTGCCGCACCTGACCGCAAGCCCCATAGGCAATGAATGGGGGTGCCTGATCGGTGTCGCAAGGCGGCTGTTCTGCTGCAGGTGTGGCAACATCTGCCGAGAATTACAATAATCACAGATGTGAAAGGGGCCTTACAAACCTCAGTGTCAAAAACCTGTAGATCAAAGTAATGCCTGCATTCTACAAATATCTGTGTTGAAGCAGAATGCAATGTAATACCTGAAGGCTGTTTTATAGCAGATGGTAGGTTACCCAAGATATCCATTTTCCGAGGAGTGGTTGATAGTTATGCCTGCTTAGAGCACTTCCAAGAAGTCTTACTAAAACTGTCCACTGTCAGGCTTCATTCTTATACATGACTTTGGAGAACCCAACTCTACTCTTGACTAGACATGCTCATGCCAATAATGGCATCCACACTGATACTTTTTCATATAGGTTCAGCGCAATTTGGACATTTTTATTTATCTTTTTAGGTTTTATGTTTCGTTCATGTAGATTTTCAGCACTACTAGGACAATTTGTACATATCTTCGTTATATTGAGCGTTTTTTTAATCGGAAAATGTAGTTATTGTTAAACTCAAGTTTTTGTGTTGTGTGTGGGTTGTGTTTTTATTTTTTTTTTTTATTATTTTTTTTTTTTTTAAGCATAAATTGTATTAAATACTAGTAATACTGCAGTTTTTACCTTGGCCACTGCGGCCGGTTTACCTTTTTCATTAAGGTTTTTCAGGGAATTCCTTATCCGCAGAGGCAGGACTGACAGTGATGGGTGACACCTCTGATAACAGTATTCATAACTGATGATATCTCACCTGACCCTGCTCCCTGGATATTCACTTTGTGCACTTTCTTTAAGCACTGCAAATCAAGAGTCAGGATCTGACCATTGGGGCTAATGTACATGTGAACAGGAAGTTAATTTTCAAAAATCTCCAGTGGCCATTGTGAAAATTGTATTTTTTTTTTTATTTAATACCCATTGTGATATAATAAAAACTTTGCCAAAATAAAAAAAACAAACTTGATTTTAAACTGTCATTTTCTGATAATGGCTTCCCTATAAACTGTAGACACTAAACAAGAATAGACACAATCAGTGTGTTCTGTTTGCATGCAAATATGTTCCATTTAGTATAAAGTGGCACTTAGGCTGACTTCAGACTTGCAGATGCATCTGCAAGCATCTGCATGCAGACCGCGGCCCCTATGTTTATAATGGAGCGCACGGCGGTCTGCAGATGCTTGCAGACCGCCGTGCGCTCTCATTGCCCGCCATTAGTGATCTGTGCGCATGCGGATGCCTGCGCACAAATCACACACTCTAGCCCGCACCCGGGACGCAACATTTCGTTATAAACATAGGGTCGCCGTCTGCATGCAGATGAAGGCAGATGCATCTGCAAAACGCTGCAGATGCATCTGCAAGTCTGAAGGCAGCCTTAGTTTGCTATTATACAGTATATGGGTATTTTTCGGTTGTTGGTGTGTTTATATGCTTTTAGGCCATGAATATTTGTATGTATAGGCTACTGATGTGCTGGCTGTTTTCACTAAAACTTGGCAGTACAATCTGCAATTCAATATACAGTTTTTTTTTTTGTACATTTCAGAAGACCAACACAATAAAGCAGTTCCCCAATCTGATTCTGCTGTGTAGTCCCCATACCTGGTGCTCACTGTAAACTTGGCCTTTTTTATTTTTCTTGTCCAAAATGGCTGTTACTGGCATGGACATAGCTGTGGAAATCCTGAAGCAAGGCTCCACTTCCAAAGAGCAGACATGCCGCCATTGTCATTTCAACTAGTTCAAATGACATCAGAGAAAGGAGGGCACCAGGTATTATCTATTTATTTGAGACATGGTTACATGGACTAGCCCTGATGACTTTGGGGCTGTGTGGAACCATGGTTCAGACTTTCCACAAACCTTCAAATCCTACTGTAGCAGCCATTGTGGCCAAGAAAATAAAGGGCTACACATGTTGATTATACATCAAAGTTATAAAGCCAACTAGCTGTAGGACCAGGCATTGCCTGGGATAGTAACTAACTGTTCATAGCTACAACAAAATAGAATGGTAAAACAAAAAATGATTTTGCAAATAAGTCACATAGTAAATAGCCCCCAGTATACAGCAGGAGGCCTATGTGGCTACGCACCCTGCTATTCTTTATTTGCCTCTTTGGATCTGTCCCTATGTGCTAATCCCGTGACCTATCATATGATCTTTCAATCTTCAATCATGTGACCTAATACTTGGGGTTGGGGGCCCCACATTTTCTAAACAGCCCGGGCCCTGGCTACTCTTAATCTGCCCCTGGCCCGCAATGCTATCCGTATTGTACTTTGTCCAAATCTTCAGAGGATTTGAGATTTACAGGTTGTTAGAGGAATAGCAAAGAGGTGCCTTAATGGCTTTGGTGTGCAAGCTTCCCTGAGTGTTTCACAGACATGAATAAGCTGTGTTATAATATGAATCTCCTTTGGACAACTGTCAAAACAGCCAATGCAGTATCTATTACCTCACACATACAAACAGCAAATCAGGCTTTTTGATGAATGACTAAAGTGTGGGGTTAAAATTTCCCCTCAAAACACAGTCCATGACATTCCCAGAGTCAAATGGTGTGCCTGCAAATTTTCGTGATTTGTAGATTCAACAGTGTGGATTCATTTAGACATGCACACATTTTATTTTTTTTTTTGTAAAATCTGTTTTAGGCTGCTTTCACATCAGCGGTTTTTGCCGTTCGCGGCAGATGCGGTGAAAAAACCGCATATGCCGCGCAGGGCTGTGGAGTCTGAGTCGTGGAGTCGCTGCCCATTTTGGTGGAGTCTGAGTTGGAGTCGGTAGAAAATGTTCCTACTCCGACTCCTAAAATATTTAATAGGAAATGATCCAATTCTATGGTGGCCGCGCTCCCCGTGGTAATGATTTTAAGAACTTCTTGTCCACAAAAAATGTTATTACTCAAAACATGTGAGAATATAAAAAACTGATACAACGCGTTTCGGCGGAAACCACAGCCTTCCTCAGGTATATCTTTTTTTTATATATACCCTACAGGGAATCACCTGACTCCTAAAATATATAATAGTAGTTCAATGCAGAATGTGCTGAATATTATTATGATTTATTTCGTTCTATCTAAATATCTTGATTATTATGTCATAATAATGGTTAAAGCCTAATGTTACCATTGATCTACAATAATTTTATCACTTAAAAACAAGCCATGACTGAAGGAGTCGGGAGTCAGAGCCAGGGAAATTCAGGAGTCTGAGTTGGAGTCGGTGGTTTGATTTACCGACTCCACAGCCCTGCTGCCACGATTACCGCATAAACGCTGCACTTGCGGCACAGTTGCGGCAAGCCCCATGCAATGTCTATGCAGGCTTGCGGCAAGTGCGGTATTGGCACCTGCTGCAAGTGCCGAAACCGCACCTGCCGCACACTTACCGCAAGCCCCATAGACATTGCATGGGGCTTGTCGCAACTGTGCCGCAAGTGCAACGGTAATTGCAGCAGATGCGTGTTTTTTTTTTCACCGCATCTGCTGCGAACGGCAAAAACCGCTGATGTGAAAGTACCCTTATCTGTCTATCTAGTGGTGTTGTAAATACTGAGCCCTGCGTACCCCACCCCCACTGTACACCCCTGGCGCTCAGCCAATGAGCGGCGAGGGATACAAATCCCCCGCCAAAGCTGTGTGGCACCGCACATTGGCTTAGCCAGCGGCTGCTCAGCCAACCGCCGATCGCCATATAGGAACACCCAAGTTATGGGTATTCCAATATGGTGGCTGGGATTCAAATCCCCCACAAGCCATGCTCATTGGTCGGGGCACTCAGCCGGCGGCGCTCAGCCAAATGTTCATTTCACTACAATAGCATCGGGCCTATATACAGTAATATGTATATTTTAATGATTCTTTTCCACACATTGAAGTGTGGTTGACCTGTTCTGCAGTCGTTCTATAAACTGTTTAACCAATGGTTGTTTAATGGCCACGATCAGCCAGTGTAAGTGACTTTAGTTGAACCGGTTGACATTTCTTGGTCATCCTTCGGTGTGTTTAGTTGTTTGGAATTGGTCTGGGGGATCAGGATAAGGGATGAGCAGGAAAGTACTTCTGTCACATCCAGCCCATGATTAATATCAGTTTGTCTCTGCAGTTCTTGCTGCAGCCAAATCTCCTGTGCAGCAATGGTTTATAGAAGCTAAAAATAGAGCGACGTGAAATGCACAACCGAGCCAGGGAAATGGAGAAAAAGGCACGGAAACTATGACTTATGATAAATAAAGTCTAGGCTTATTCTCTGGAAAATCTGACTTGCTGATCTGTAGAAAGTGTCAGCTTAGTTGGCTAACATTTACAGACTGGTAAAGAAAATATTTATGTGGAATGTCTAAAATGCCCCGAGAATCCTTGAAGTGCTACATTGTATAAGAAAGTGGTCTTTTTATATATGGCAGGTTTTAAGCCATACAAGAGTTCCCACGGTTTAATAAGAGTCACTAACAAAGGCATACTGTAGGCAGTCCTGCCAAAAAGGGTATATTGACATTGGGGAATCGTGCAGACAGTGTTCTGACTGTATGTATATATATATATATATATATATATATATATATATATATATATATATATATATATATATATATATATATATTATATATATATATATATATATAGATATATAGTGTAAGTGGAAACCAATGTTTTTAATGGAACTGAATGTTATGAATAGACACACGTAAAGGAAATACATTTATTTGCCCAGTACTTAGAAGTAAATGGCTTTTTTTTTTTTTGGCTAAAATATTTTCCATATAAACATGTGACTTGCAATTTATTATCGTGCATATTTATTTATTTAAAATGGACATGGTTTGTCCCTGACTGACTTCTATGGGTATGTATGAGAGTTTGCTAATAGGAGTCATTGCCATTGTTTGCTTGCTAGGTAAATGTGGCCTGTTGTGTGGGTTTCCTTACCTTTAAAGGGGGTTGTGCTAAGTTTGGAAGTTATGCCCTATTCATGGGATAACTTAGGGGGGGATCTAACCGCTAGGACACCTACTGATCTCAAGAATCGGGATTCTGAATAGTTCTGATTGTATCAATGGTTCATATTGTCCTCCTCCGCTCAATTTTTGTATGGGGCAGCTGTAGCTTGCATAATGCACTATTTGGCTTGATTTCGTTTCTCCCATTGATACTGGAGTGGAGGTGCACATTTTGACCTATGCTCCATTATCATGTTCCTGTTCTTGAGATAGGTTGGAGTTCCAGTAGTATGACACACAATGATTGGGAAAATGTCTACTATCCTACAGAATAACTGCCGACTTGGTATAGTGGTATAGCATGGGTTACCAGAGCAAAGAAAGATTTGCACTCACTAAGCCGTTAATAATATTCTATGAATTCCCCCTTAATGAGGATCTTTCACCAGTTTAAGCATGGTAAACTGGCCAATTTATGAAATAGCAGCTGCAGAGCTAAATAAAAGGTAGTTTTTATTGGCTTGGAAAGGTTTCTCCTGCACAAAGATAAGGATCCATAAGTGGGCAGTAACACTCAGGAAAGAACACTCTCACATATGCTTGCTTAGACTAGACTTTCTGCAATGAGTGTGTCCTCCCACTGCAGAGTATGGCATTTAAAGCAGAGATGAGTACTAACACTGCTTCAGCAGTTGGTGTGGAGGGAGGGACAGTACAGCAGAGCTGAGCTTTGTCTCCTTACAAACACCACTGCAGCTCTCCCTTCACATTGCTGTCAGATCCACTGAAACGGCACTAACCAAAGTCGCCAACGACCTCCTGACCGCGAAGAGCTAGCGACACCATTCCGTCCTCCTCCTTGACCTATCTGCCGCCTTTGACACACTTGTTCTCCTACTACAGATCCTGGAATCTCTTGGCATAATTGACCTGATCCTCTCCTGGATCTCCTCATACCTAACGGACCAGACTTTGTGTCGCCCACTCCCACACCTCCTCCTCATCCTACCCCCTATCTGTTAGCGTCCCCCAAGGCTCTGTACTGGGACCACTACTTTTCTCCATCTATACCCCCGGCCTAGGTCAACTCATTGAGTCCCACAGCCTGCAGTACCACCTCTACGCCGACGACACCCAGTTCTACCTCTCTGGGCCAGACATCCCTACTATCCAAAATTCCACAATGCCTTTCCGCCATCTCATCCTTCTCAGCTTGCTTCCTTAAGCTGAACGTGGACAAAACAGAGTTAGTCATTCCCCTATGTCGCTACTCCCCTCTACCAGACCTTTCCATCCTTTTCAACAACTGCTCACTCTCCCCAGTCCCCCACACCAAGTGCCTTGAAGTTACTCTCGACTCTTCCCTCTCCTTCAAACCTCACATCCATGCCCTCGCCACATCTTGCCAACTTCAGTTCAAAACATTTCCCGGATTCGCTCGTTCCTTGATCACAATGCTGCCAAAACCCTTGTTCATGCTCTCATCATCTCCCGCCTTGACTACTGCAACCTCCTGCTCACTGGCCTCCCCGCTACCTCCCTCGCACCTCTCCAATCTATCCTAAACTCCGCTGCCCGACTAATCCACCTGTCCCCCCCACACCCTCCCGCCACTACTCTCCTGGCTCACCCCTCTGCCAAGCCCTTCGCTGGCTCCCCATCCTTTAGAGATCCCGATTTTTTAACTCCTAACCCTGACATACCAAGAAATCCACCACCTGCTTGCAGCTTTTTTTTTTTTTTTTTTTTCACGGCCGCAAGTATGGGATCCAGCCAATCCGGCATAACCGCACTTGCCGTACCGAAACGCAAGACCCATGGACAATGCCGGATTAGCGTCGCCAGTGTGGCTGTTGGGCAGCAGATGCGGTAAATCTGCCGGATCTACCACAAACCTCAAAGAAACGCTGATGTGAAAGGCCCCTAAAGCGGCCGTCACACACACAGATATCGCTAGCGATATTGTAAGCGATCACGTGCACGCGCGATCGCTTACAATATCGCTCACATCACTGGTGAGATGTCACACAGACAGACTCACCAGCGATGTGGAGCCGCGATCTCGCTGGTTACTATGGTACACATCGGGTTACTAGGCGCCGCGCGGCGCTTAGTAACCCGACGTGTACCATAGTTACCATCTCCCAGCATAGGCTCTGCCGCTGGGAGATCGTTCATCGTGGTGTTATACACCACGATGAAGCAGATCGTGACATCGTTCATCGCTAGATCTGAGCTCCGGAGCTCAGATCTGCGATGTCACGATCAAGCGATTTTACATTGTAAATTGCTTGATTACATGCAACGACTTTAAGCCCGATAAAAAAGGAGATCGCTTAAACGATATCGGGCAAGAAATCGTTGCGTGTGACGGCCGCTTTAGAGAGACAAATTGACACGTCAGTGAGGAAGTGAAAAACTCTGCCACCCAATGCTTGCAGTCATAATCGACTCTTTAACAAGCCTTTTAATATGACTTAGGATTTGTGCCAGATCATAACCCTAAACTGCAGGCGCTGCGTTTCGGGGTGACTGCCCCTCATCAGTGCAGTGTGTGGGGCTTCTGATCTGGCTATAAGAAAGACATACTTTGTCCAAAAATATAACTTGCTATATAAGAAAAAAGAGAATTCAGATGTTGAACCCCTTCTCGACCTATGACGTAGGAGGACGTCATGGGCCGTGTCCGGGTGTTGGATGTGAGCTCCGGCGCGGAGCTCACATCGAAGCCCCGACATCTCAGCTAATCTCATCAGCTGAGATGTCAGGGTAACAGCACCGATCGGATCCAAGGCGCCCACGGCGGGGAACGCTCCGTTCTGCACCTGCATCGGAGATCCTGCGATATCACGGGATCTCCGGTGGTCACGTGACAGCCCATGGTCTTGGCTAGTCACAAAGCACTCCCGGGTTGTGGTTTGTAGGCGCTGCCAACCACGAAACGTCCGCGATTCTGTGAGATACTGATGAGCTGCAACTCATCGGTATCTCCCAGAAGCGATCGGACTGTGCAGCAAGATGCCTCTTTAAAGGAGCAGTGTAAAAATAAGGATTTAAGGGATCCTGTCACCTGCAGAACACCTCCTAAGCTACCAAAACATGTCCCTTCAGCATCCTATCACTAATCTCACACTCCTTTTGTCTCCTAAAAGCATCCTGTGAAAGTGCATAAAAACGTTTTAATACTTATTAGTGATTATAATTAGCAGGGGCTATATTCTTTTCTGTAGCCCTTAGGGTGTGTTGTTTTGCAGGCTCCAGTATCCACCCTCTCTCTCTGTGCTGCTTTGCTTGTGCAGGCTTTGCCTTCCCCCCTCTCTATCACTCACAAAATGCAAATCATTAGTCCTGCCTTCAGCTGCACAGCCGTACAGACAGAGAGGGTGGATCATTCTGGCTGCAAAACACGCCCTAAGGGCTAAAGAATATAGCCCCTGCTAATTATAATCCCTAATGAGTAAGTATTAAAACTTTTTTATGCACTTTCACAGGATGCTTTTAGGAGACAAAAGGATTGTGAGATTAGTGATAGGCGGCCGTCACACGGTGCAATATCTTGAACGATATTGTAAGCGATCACATGCACGCGCGATTGCTAACAATATCGCTCACATCGCTGGTGAGATGTCACACAGACAGACTCACCAGCGATGTGGGCCAGCGAGATCGCTGGTAACTATGGTACACATCGGGTTACTAGGCGCCGCGCGGCGCTTAGTAACCCGACGTGTACCATAGTTACCATCTCCCAGCATAGGCTCTGCCGCTGGGAGATCGTTCATCGTGGTGTCACACACCACAATGAAGCAGATTGTTAAATCGTTCATCGCTTGATATGAGCTCCGGCTCTCATATCTGCGATGTCACGATCAAGCGATTTTACATTGTAAAATCGCTTGATCGCACGTAGCGATGCACAAACGATATCGCTTAAGCGATCAAAAAGCAGTTCGCTTAAACGATATCGTTCAAGATATTGCACCGTGTGACGGCCGCCATAGGATGCTACAGGGACATGTTTTGGTAGTTTAGGAGGTGTTTTGGAGGTGACGGGATCCCTTTAATAAATTTATTTTTATTTATTTATTTTTTTAATTTTCTCTTTTTTTACAGGTTTTTTAAAAAAAAAAAAAAAAAAAAAGTTCAAATCGCCCTCCTTTTCCCCCATTCACAGTAAAAGTATTCAAAAAATAAAAATACACATATTTGAGATCGGGCGATTCTGAACGCTGCTATACATCAACATATAAAATCAATGAATGAGCCCTAAACTGCGTAATGGAAAAAATGGTCCAAACACCAAAATTACGCTTTTTTTTTTTTTTTAGTCGCCGCAACATTGCTATAATGGGCGATAAAATAGCGCATCCACCCAAAAATGGTATCATTAGAAATGTCACACATCCCCAGATCCAGAAAAATAAAAACGCTACAGGTCACAAAATATGGTGCAAAAAGTGTGTTTTGTTTTTTTTTTTTTTTTTTTTCCAAAACTTTGGAATTTTCTTTCATCACTTAGATACCAGTAAAGGTATACATGTTTGGTATCTATGAACTTGTACCGACCTGAGGCATCACCCGGTTAAGTCAGTATTACCATATAGTGATTATGGCGGCTAAAAAACGCGAAATACAAAAACGTGTGATTGCACTTTTTTGCAATTTCACCGCACTTGGAATTTTTTTGCAATTTCCTTGTACACTATATGGTAAAATGATTGCATCTGAAAGTACAACTCGTCCCGAAAAAAACAAGCCGTCATATGTCTATGTTGACAAAAAAAATAAAGTTATGGCTCTTGGAAGCAGGGGAGCAAAAAACGAAAATGAAAAATTCCCGGGTCATGAAGGGGTTAAAAACAAACACCTCCTTGTGCGCAAAGTACTTTACAAAGATAGCCAGCCTCTGCTGCTGCTCTTATCTATTGTTGTTCTCGCATTGCATTTATGGAGCGGGTGTCCAGCCGCGGACTTCATGTCTGTCAGTTTTTCTTTTAACATTTGCTTACCTCATCGTTGATTACTGCATTTATACAGTTGCTATGGAGATTAGAAGTACAAGCGTTAGTAAGACACAGAAAGGAATCATCATATCAAAGGAAAATGTGCTTCCCATTAAATTACAGCTTTTGAAAAGCTCTTTAAGCGTTGTTTTACTTGGCAAGCAATACATACATTGAATAAATTATTTTTGATGCTATAACAAGTATTTCATAACCTATTTGTCTTGTTTACAGTGAATCACTCTTAGTTTTACACTGGTGTAGGACAGCTGAACATTAGACTTACTGTATCATGATCATAAACCTTCTTTGACTCCAAGTCGCACATGACCACAGCCATCACTAATTGCAACATTTACCGTACTATATTTTTTAATTTACATATGTCAGTATGCACATTGAATGATGTTATCCACTTATGAATCATTGAAGGTTAAAGTTGGAAGGGACCTCCTGGGTCATCTAGTCTAACCCCCTGCTCAATGACTCACTAAATCATCCAGATTTAATGAGGACCTGTCCCGTCCCATTAAACCGCACCCCCCTGGTCCTTTTCAAACTGAAAGCACCACTGAATGCATCGTATCTGCTGCATTCAGAGAAGGGGTCTCCCATGTTTCTACCCCCCCCCCCCCCCCCCCTTCCCCGGTAACCTGTAAATACCACTTTTAGAAAGTATAGAGATAACGAGTCCGGAGGGACTTGCAGACCATGGAGACATCGCTGTTCACTGAGGTCCTCCTAGGCCTCTGCCTCTCTGTGCCGCCTGGCTGCCTCCCAGAGTGTGGAAGTGTTATAAGTGGTTTGCTTTGCCAGCATCTGAAACTCCTCTTGCCCGTGATGTCCGCACCGGAGTCCGCCTTGCTACAGATTATGCTGATGTCACAGGCAGGAGGAGTTTCAGCCGCTGGCAAAGCAAACCGCTTGTAACAATTCCTCGCTCTGCGAGGCAAACTCTAGGTGGCACAGAGAGGCAGGAGGCGGGGAGGACCTCCGTGAACAGCGAGGACTCCATAGTCTGTAAATCCCTTTACTCGTTATCTCTACACTTTCTAAAGTGGTTTTTACAGGTTACAGGGCGGGTAGAAACATGGGAGACACCTTCCCTGAATACAGCAGACACTCTGCATTCAGTGGTGCTTTCAGTTTGGAAAGCACCAGGGGGTGACGGATCCTCTTTAAATTACATGGGCAGTTTCTAGATTACTCCCAACAGCCAATCACAGACGCCCATTGTATGTGACAGTGTCTGATTGGCTGTTTTGCCCCTGTGCAATGAATATCAATGAGCAGCCCAGACGTAGAAGCAGCAGGATGCAGTAAGTAGAATGCTGCCGTTTAACTATTTGCTTTCTTTTTCAAGTGCACCGAACCCAAACTGTAATACGGACTTCGCAGGGATGTCCGTGCTCGGGATCTGTGCCAGAACACTTGAACTTAACAGTTTGGAGTCGCCCATCACTACTCAACACCTCTCATGGCAGCCGGTCCCACTCACTGATCACCCTCACTGTCAGATTAGATGATAGTTTGTTTTGTAAAAAAACAAACCGTCATATGTCTATATTGACGGAAAAATAAAAGTTATGGCTCTTGCATGCAGGGGAGCAAAAATGAAAATTAAAAACGAAAAATTCCCGGGTCATGAAGGGGTTAATAACATTCCAGAATTATGTTTGTTTTTTTTCTTTTTGCTGTTGCTTAGCACTATTTCTCCAGGGCTGTATATGCTTTTTCCAATGCTCTTGCCCAAATGTGGGACTTTGCATTTGTCCCAGTTAGGCTAGTTTACACTACTTTTTGGACGGATCTGTATGTGTGCAGATGCATGCCAGAACGCACACAAACGCATGAGTGATTGATATTGATGAGGAGAGTCGTATTGCAAGGTCATTTTACCACAATATGTACATCTTAAAATCAATTCCATTCCCCCCCCCTTCACCCTTCACCCTCAACAAAAAAAAACAAAAAAAAACCAGATTGGGGGAGGGGGTCAGAGTCCACAATTTGTCCACATTTGGAATTTTTCCCATTTTCCAGTGCACTGTGACAAAATGAATGATGTCACTGAAAAAATACAACTTGTTTCACAAAAAAAAACAAGCCTCCTATGTTTATTTGGACAGAAAAATAGGCTCTGGGAAGAATAGGAAAAAAAATGAAACTGGAGATTTGCCCCATCATGAAGGGGGTTAACACTTTAGCCACGCTCAGTAGTCAGCCCTCTTCATATACCACGCTAATTTTAGTGCTAGGATAACAGTAAAACAAGGAGTTTGGGGCATCTTTTGCTTACAGAAGTAAGTCACTAGGTTATATAGATTATACTTGTAGACCCATGTATTTTTTTAGCTGAACTCCTGTTCATAGTGACACAGCTGTCATTTTCAGCAACTGCATATAATAACTGAAAAATAGGAATAGATGGAGCTCCGACAGACACTCAGAAATGACTGTTATGTTTTCTGACAGTAGAGACCACCCCCACGTATTGCATGGTTTCCCTCCTATTATATGTACTTGTATTGCTCCTGAATAGAGCTCTTTCACTGATGTGTAAGGGTTTATCACTTATTCATGCAGTATTCACTTAGGGCTGTATGGCTCGAGAGGCCATAGAATTTGAACAGTGGATCCCCATTGTGTAATGGATACACTTGTCAAGTGGTAATGCCACTCCCTCTTTTAAGACTCTGGCCGTGGTACTAGATCCGCTGTACAAGTGAATAAAGCTCTTCTAACACTAGCCTTGAATGTTAGTCATGGCTAGAAGTGTTGGCCCTTTGAAAATGTTCCAGAAAATAACATGTTTGTCCCTGAAAATTATTGCAATTACACTTTTTTTTTTTTTTATACATGTTTTGTGTGTATTGGAACAACACCAAACAAGCAAAAAAGGCAAATTGGACATCATTTCAGACACACACCCAAAATAGGCCAGACAAAATTATTGACCCCTCAAGTTATATTTAGTTGCACACCTTTTGGAATAAATAACTGCAGTCAATCGCTTTCTATACCCATCAGCAAGCTTCTTGCACCTCTCATCTGGAATTTTGAACCACTCCTTTTTCCTTTTTTTTTTTTTTTTTTTTATAAACTGCTCCAAGTCTCTCATATGTGAAGGTGCCCTCTCCCAACAGTAATTTTTTTTTTCTCCATAGAATTTTTATTGAAAATTTCCAGTTACAAGCATAGCAAATACGGTAATTAACAAACAAGAAGGGGGGAGAGAAGGAATAAGGTGGGCAAGGGGGGGGGGGGGGGGGGAAGTGGAGGTGAAAGGGAAAAAAAAAAGCCGGCAGTGTGTGTTGGTTATCCAACAAATTATTCAAAAACATCAATACATTCTCCACTGACAGTGTCAAAATCTTTATCTGTTCCAATAATAGCTACCCTGGGACTGGCACTGCCCAAGGGTGAGAGGACCAGACTGACCAGTTCTGAAGTACCCTATCCCTATGGGACGATGTGAGGGCTAGCCAGTATTCATTATGAAAGATACTATTGAGCCGATTCACCACGACCCCAATCCTCAGGGGCGTCTGTGATTTCCAAGTGGAAGCTATGCAAGCCCTAGCAGCCATCAGGACCTTAGAAACAATGGTATGGAAGTCCCTAGGAAGCTCAGGCACTCCAATGTTAAGAATCGCCATCTGGGGGAGAAGTTTTAACATCCATCCCCGTTAGTGCCTTAAGCAAACTCTCAACCTCTAACCAGAACGGCGTCAGCTGGGGGCAAGACCACCACATATGGGCGAGTGAACCCTGGTCCCCACATTTTCTCCAACACAAGGGTGAGGAGGACCGAGAAAATTTTGTGATTCGGGAGGGGGCATAGTGCCAGCGGAGGTGAATCTTTTTCAGGGCCTCCTGATGGTTAATACATTTTGAAGAGCGATTGGCTAGCCCAATTCCCTCCCACCAGTCCTCATCAGAGGCCTGGAAGCAGAGGTCGGTCTCCCATCTTGTCATATATGCCGGCCTATCCGAAAAGGCAAGAGCGTTCAGAGCCTTATGAATAATCGCCAGACCTCTGTAGTTATAAGGATCCGAGAGAAGGTACTTCTGGAATGGCGACGGACTAGTGGGGAGAAACGGCAGGTGCAGCCTCCAATTGAGGAAAGAAAGTGTTTGAGCTGGAAGTATTCCCTATACCCGGGATGTCCCGGGAGAGGTCCTCAAAGGGGGGAAAACTCCCTCATCAAATCCCCCAACACCGAGACCCCCGCCTCCAGCCACGGGCGAAGAGAGAGGCAAGGGATATGGAAAGTCAAAGCTCCCAGCCCTATCTGGTTGGCCGATAATGCTATCCAGGGGGATGCCCATTTACTCCATTCATCCAGCGTGCCCCGCATTGCCAGCAATGGAGGGGAGAAAGGAGTCGGAGCTAGTGCCTTAGCCTCTAGTAGATGCCGCAGTGAGTGACCTGGAGTCAAATACGACTCAATCTGAATCCAGCCAAGATCCGCTTGTGGGGGTGACCACCACTTCTTGGCCGCCTCCAAGACAGCAGCTCTATAGTAATTGGTGATGTTAGGAACTCCCATCCCTCCCGCAGAGAACGGTAAGTACATAATCTTTCCCGCCACTCTAGCCTGCTTATTAGCCCAGATGTATTTATTAGTGATTCTCTGTAGCTTGGAAAGGTATTTATCGGGAACACATATCGGCAGGGCTCTGAATATATATAAGATTTTTGGTAAAGTGAAGAGTTTATACTCCTGGACCCGAGCCAACCAGGACAAGCTCTGGAGTGGATGGTGAGCCAGACTCGACGATACAGCAGAGGAGAGTTTAGCTAGATTTGTGTCCGCCAATCTTCTCGAGCTTACCAAGATCATGCCCAGATAAGGGATGCCCCCGGGTCTCCAAGAGAAAGGAAACTTTTTCCAATCGTTCCTAGACCGGCAAGGGGACCGACTCCCAACAGTAATTTTAAGATCTCTCCACAGTAGTACAATGGGATTTAGATCCAGACTACTTGATAGCCACTTCAGAACTCTCCAGCTCTGTTTCTATCCATTTCTGTATGCTGCTTGAAGTATGTTTGGGGTCATTGTCCTGCTGGATGACCTACCCAGTATTCTGACACTCCACTATATTGGACCCAAAGTCCTTTGGTAATCTTAAGAATTCATGACGGCTTGCACAATGTCAAGGCATCCAGTGCCAGAGGCAGCGAAACAACCCCAAAACATCTTTGAACCCTGACCCTGCAGGACGTCTTGAATCTTTTTGAAACTTGATTTAGAGCTGCATATCCACCATTTAAACTATTGTGTGTAGCAACCTTTCATCATCAATTTTTCTCCGCCGTCCATTTCCAGGGAGATTAGCTACAGTGCCATGAGTTGTAAACGTCTTTTTGTTACCCACTGTAAACAAAGGATGGACTTGTAACCTTGAGATTGTTAATGCAAAAATAGAAATCTAGCCAGCTCACCCAAGTAGATGTCTTCAATGGGTCCTCTCCTCTGCTGGGAATCCGCACGGAACTGTGTATTGTCATTGTGCCCGTAATAACATCACGTGGAGATCCTGTCATGGAACGGATTTTAAAGGCAAAACAACAAAATTAATCGTTAATACTGCTGAAAAAGGGTTTCTACCACTGGATTTATTTGTTCCTTCTATTGAGATTAATATTTTTCACCAATTTTGTTTCTCAAGTCCTCAGACAGTTCTCTTCTTTCTGTTCTCCATGCTTGGTACAGCACACACAGACACTCAATGCAAGGATTGAGTCCACTTCTCCCCGTTTTTTTTTCTTATCTGGTTTCGGGTGTGATTTTCATATGCCCATACCTGTTATTTGTCACATGTGAGCTTGAATTAAGGCCCTGTCACACATAACGAGATCGCTAATGAGATCACAGATTTTGTGACGCAACAGCGATCCCAATAGCGATCTCGTTCTGTGTGACACGCACCAATGATCTGGCCCCTGCTGTGAGATCGTTGATCGTTACATACTGCTCTGGATCATTTCTATGTCGTTGCGCTCCCGCTGGGAACACTACATCGTTGTATTTGACAGGGACAATGACCAACAGTCTCAATGCTACGCTATGGAGTGACAATTCCCAACGACCTCGGTATAATTCTGGATCGCTGTTGCGTCGTTTTTTCTCTAGTCACCTTCCACGACAGCAGAACGGAGGTTGCTTCCCCGCCCTAATAGGGGACAGGAAACACAAAGAGGTTAAAAACCCCTCCCCTTCCTGCACACACCAGTGTTTTTCCTGTCCTCTATGGGGCATGAAGAGGTTACTCTGAGCTGCTGGTGGCCGGTGACTAGGCAGCTCCTACTCTTTTCTTACCGGGCGGCTGGGGTCAGGCCTTCGGGTCTCTCCCCTGGGGTCGCTCCCGTCTTCCCCTGTGGCGATTCGGGACAGTGCTGCCCCTCCTGTGCTCCCTTGGGGGGTAAAGCGGGGCAGGTGTGCTTTCAGGCCGGGGGCCTCTCTGAGCTCCCCGGCGTCCTCCTCCTCCACCAGGCGCGGCCGCCGCTGTGGGCAGCGACCGGAAGTGACGTAGCGGAGGCCGCGACCGGAAGTGACGTCGCGGAGGCCGCGACCGGAAGTGACGTCGCGGAGTTATCGCGTCACTTCCGGTGGGCGTTCCCGGGCGGGAACGCGGGCGGCCGGCTGCATGGCGTGCGGGGCGGTCGTTTCTGGAGACAGATGCGGCCGGACGAATGGCACTGCGAGATCCGGAGGAGGAGGTCATCTGCGCTGAGGACCCGGCTGCATAAAGCCCGGTCGGCTTCTTCTCCAGGTAAGGCCTGTGGGTCAGTGCGGCTAGGAAGTCCAGGTGTCAGGTCTGTGACCATCCCCCCTGAGTGCCTCTGATCTCTTGCTCTCAGTCGCTTAGCAGGGTGGGCCTGGTTAGTACTGGCTGTGCTTATGGAGTCTGAGAAAGCCCTTGTGCCTGCATCTGCAGAGCCCAGCGTTCATCCCCTACTGTAAGTAGCTGGATGGGGTTCACCATTGCATGGGTATGACTGGTTCTGTGTCCTTATGGGGTCCCTCTCTCTCTCTGTTTTAGGGAGAGAAGGCTTCCGGATCTCGGAAGGTCAAAGATAAACCTGTGTCCCGTAAATGTGGGGTCTGCTCCGTCAAATTGCCCTCTTCCCATAAGAAGAAGCTATGCCAGCCCTGCACTGATGATGTCCTTCGGGCGGAACAGCCGTCACTTCTGGACAGTATTAAAACCCTTATTCAGCAGGAAGTCCAGTCTTCCTTGTCTGTTTTTGCTACGCCTCCTGCCCCTGTGTTGGTCCCTCCGGCTAAGAAACGTAAACTTGTACATGAGGATTTGTCCTCGGAGTCCGGGGAATTGCTTTCGTCTGACCCTGAGGGATTGGGAGGTTCTGAAGAGCCTCTGGATTCCGCAGGCTGATAGGAAGCGGTTTCTTTTTTCTTCAGATGATATGGAGGAACTTCTTGATATGGTTCGCTCCACTATGGGGGTAGAGGAGGTGGAGCCGGCTCCTTCCGTGCAGGATGTCATGTTTGGGGGCTTAAAGGCTAGGGCCCGTAAGGGGTTTCCTGTTCATGACAACCTCTTAGATTTGGTTATGCAGGAATGGGAATGTCCGGAAAAACGTCTTTGTTTCTTCCGAGATGAAGCATAGGTTTCCCCTCACTGGAGATTGTTCAAAATGGGAGCTTCCCAAGGTAGATGTCCAGGTGTCCAGGGTTGCGAGGAAAACTGCCCTCCCCTTCGAGGACTCCTCGCAGTTGAAGGATCCCATGGATCGGAAGGTTGAAGGTCTTCTCCGGAAGACCTGGGATTCTTCTTCCTACCTATTGCAATCTAATATTGCGGCTACCTGCGTGGCTCGGTCCCTCGCTCGTTGGCTGGTCCAGTTGGAGGACCATGTCTCTCACGGTACTTCCCGGGAGGATATTGTTAACTTTCTCTCCCTGCTTCATAAGGCTACGGGATTCCTTGCTGATGCCTCTGGGGAGTCTGTCCGGGTGGCCGCACGTGCGGCGGCTCTGTCTAACTCCGCCCGACGAGCTCTTTGGTTAAAACTTTGGACTGGGGATGTGATGTCCAAGGTTAAGCTTTGCTCTCTCCCCTTCAGGGGGGAGTTGGTGTTTGGCCCCGGCTCTTGATGAGATTCTGGAGCAGGCCACGGACAGGAAGAAGTCTCTTCCTGAACAGCGGTCGGCGCGGAAACTGTTTTTTCGTCCGTCCCGTGATCCGGTCCCTTCCTCTCGTGGTAAGGGGAAGTCGGGGCGGTGGAGTTACCCGAAAGGGGGTAGAGGTCGGGGCTTCTTTGGTCCCCCGTCCCACTCCCACCCTGACAAGCAGTGACTGTGCCAGGGTAGGGGGTCGGCTCTCGCAATTTTTTCCAAGGTGGCAGGAGGTCTCCTCCAATCCTTGGGTGCTCCGGGTCGTCCAATCCGGCTTGCACATAGAATTCATCTCACGGCCCCCCCAGTGCCTTCGGGTCACTACGCTTCCCTCTCGTACTCTTCAGAGCGCCTTGTGGCAGGGTCTTCAGACCTTGTTGGATTCTGGCGTGATTTCTTCGGTTCCCCTTCAGGAGGTCGGCAGGGGTCATTACTCTCGGCTCTTCATGGTAAAAAAGCCTTCGGGGCCTACAGGATTATTGTCAACCTAAAGCCTCTGAATCGATTCGTGGTTTACCATCGGTTCAAGATGGAATCCATTCGGTCCACCATTCCCTTGATTGGTCAGGATTGGGTGATGGCCACTCTCGACCTCACGGATGCATATTACCATGTCCCGATACATCCGGATCATCGTCTGTTCCTTCGGGTTGCGGTCACGCGCAATCAGGAAGTTGTTCATTTCCAGTTCAACGCCCTTCCATTCGGGCTCTCCTCGGCCCCTCGGGTGTTTTCCAAGATCATGTCGGAGGTCGTTTCCTTTCTCTGGGGTCAGGGGATTTTTATTGTCCCCTACCTCGACGATTTTCTGATCCTGGCTCCCTCGTCTCACCAGCTGTCCCTCTCGGTTTCCGCCACCCTTCAGGTTTTCCGCTCCCTGGGCTGGCTTCCAAATTTGGCGAAGTCCGACCTGACTCCGTCCACGTGGAAGCAGTTCCTGGGGATTCTTCTCGATTCTTCCCGGCAGACATCTTTTCTGCCGCCGGACAAGAGGGTGGATCTCGTGCGGAAGCTCGCTCGCTTCCGGGGATCCCGTTGTCCTTCCCTGAGGGAGGTCATGTCGGCGTTGGGTTCTCTGACGGCCTGTATCCCGGCGGTTCCCTGGGCGCAGGCTCATTCCAGGGTTCTGCAGGAATTTCTCCTGTCTTCCTGGGACAGGTCCTCCACCTCCCTCTCTCGGAGGGTGTCCCTCCCAGGTCGCGTCCGTTCCTCTCTGGCCTGGTGGCTGACCCCTCGGAACCTCCGGAAGGGGGTGTCTTGGGTCCAGTCTCCGTTGGTGTCCCTCACAACGGACGCCAGCCAGCGGGGGTGGGGGGCCACGGTTGCGGGCCACCACTTCCAGGGCCGGTGGTCTCCTCAGGTCAGTGCCAGGTCTTCCAATTTTCGGGAACTGATGGCGGTGGAGCTGGCCCTCCGAGCTGCGGGTGCTCTTCTCCACAGCTGTCACGTCCGGGTGTTCTCGGACAACGTCACGGCGGTGGTACATGTCCGTCACCAAGGGGGTACTCGGTTTGCCAGTCTTACGTCTCTTTCTGCAAGGATTTTTTTCCTGGGCAGAATGGCATGTCCTGTCCTTATCGGCGGTTCATTTACGAGGGTCCGATAACGTCCAGGCAGACTTCCTCAGCCGGAGGGACATACATCCGGGCGAATGGTGTCTCCATCGGGAGGTCTTCGCCTCCCTGGTCTCTCGGTGGGTTCTTCCCGAAGTGGATCTGTTTGCAACCCTTCACAATGCCCAGGTGGAGTCGTTCTTCGCCCTGTCTCCGTCCGGTCGCCTGCTGGGGGTGGACGCGTTCTCTCATCCCTGGGGGTTCTCCCTGGCCTATGCGTTTCCTCCAATTCCTCTCATTCCGCGGACGCTTCAGAAGATCCGGCTGGACGGGGTTCCTGGTGGCTCCCCTCTGGCCGGGTCGCAGTTGGTTCAGCGCCCTGCTGTGTCTGGCATCGGACGGTCCCGTTCTTCTTCCACGGAGGCCCGATCTCCTTCACCAGGGGCCCATTCTTCATCCCGACCTTCCCAAATTGAACCTAGCGGCCTGGTTATTGAAGCCAACTTGCTGAGGGCTAAAGGTCTTTCTGATGGGGTGATCTCGACTTTGCAGAAAAGTAGGAAGTCGGTCACCAATGCTATTTATGGGAAGATCTGGAAGAAGTTTGTGTCTTGGTGTGCGGCTGATCCTCCTGATCCCCTTCGTCCAAATATTGCTCGCATTTTGGATTTTTTGCAGGCCGGTCTGGAGTTGGGTCTCTCCCCCAGTACTCTCAAGGTGCAGATCTCGGCTCTCAGTTCCTTTTTTGATCTGGGTATAGCCGCTCACCCTTGGGTCCGTCGGTTTATGACTTCCGCCGGGCGGCTGCGGCCTCGGCTGCGGTCCCTTGTCCCTCCTTGGGACCTGAATCTTGTCCTCTCTAGTCTCACGAAGTCACCCTTTGAGCCGCTGTCCTCCTCGGATCTCCGGGTGCTGTCCCACAAGACCGCCTTCCTGGTGGCGGTCACGTCGGCTAGGCGTGTGGGTGAACTCCAGGCTCTTTCCATCCGTGAGCCCTACCTTCGGATCCTGGAGGATAGTCTGGTGTTTCGCCTTGACCCTTCTTTTTTGCCTAAGGTGGTCTCTGACTTCCATCGGTCGCAGGACATTGTTTTGCCTTCGTTTTGTTCTTCCCCTTCTAATCCGAAGGAGGAGTGTCTTCATACGCTGGATGTTCGTCGCACGGTGCTCTTCTATCTCCAGCAGACGGCACCTTTTCGCGTCGACCAGAATTTGTTTGTCCAGCTCTTCGGCCGCCGGAAAGGACTCAAGGCCTCCAAGGGTACGATCGCTGGTTGGATCAAGCAAGCCGTCTGCACGGCCTACGTTCAGATGGGTCATTCACCTCCTGAAAGGTTCAAGGCTCACTCTACTAGATCCGTCGCTGCTTCCTGGGCTGAGCGGGGTGATGCTTCCGTTGAGCAGATCTGCAGAGCTGCTACTTGGTCCTCGGTCCATACTTTCACCCATCATTACCAGGGTGGATTGATTTAAATCACGCCGATTTAAATCATGATTTAAATCACGATTTAAATCAAAAGTTTTTTTTTCTATTTAAATCGGATCGATTTAAATCATGATTTTAATCATGATTTAAATCACTGATTTAAATCAAAAGGTTTTTTTTTTAATATAAATCACGATTAAAATGAGAAGTGAGAGCAGTGTGCATGTGCGCCCATAGTTACACGGACGAAACTAGGGGCAACGATCTAACGCCAGGGTGAGGGGGGGACCCCAAAGTAAGTAAAAAATCTTTTTTGTTTTACTATATGGCAATAGGTAGGTGTTTAAAAGCAGCATGTCTTAATTGTATAAACTATTAATAGCCTCCACATTTTGTTCATACTGCCCCTTTAATTCCACACTTCTAGCTTGGTTTCAGTTTTGGTTTAGTTTCTTTTTCCCTGCATTCAGTTGACATGCCCAAACTTGTTGGATAGTCAGCAGTACTTGGCTCAGGCTGTAGTAACATCAGCAGTGCTTGGCTCAGGCTGTAGTAACAATCAAACTTCATAAGTGATCTGTGTGAGCCATGGCAGCAGGTCGTAAGAGAGACCCTATTTGGGTTCATTTTGTTGAGATGCCAGCAGCAGATCTTGGAAAGAAAGGTTTTGTGCACACAACAGTCCGAAACCGCTTAGGAACTGCTAAAGCAGGACAACTGGTTTTTCTATTAAAAGTCCTAAATAAACAGTAGGCTTAAAGGACTGATGTATTCACTGAAGATGTTTGCTTACTTCAAACGTTAGAGATAGGCTATTGTTAAAAAGTACTTACTCTCTGTAGTTCAATTCTGAGTGTTTAATAGTGCAAATAAAAATTATTAGGTTTCATAATCAACTGTTTTAATATTTTTATTTGTGTAAAACAATTAGATTTGCAAAAAGACAAAGTTTTGCTTGTGTACAACTTGATTAAAAAATCTGATTTAAATCAAATGATTTAAATCAAAAAAATCTGATTTAAATCAAAAAAATCTGATTTTTTTTGATTTTTTTAAAAAAATCAAGATTTTTATCCACCCTGGTCATTACCGGCTGGACTTCAATCGGGATCTCACGTTTGGCAGGAGAGTCCTGCAGGCTGTTATCCCACCCTAAGGTATATTCGTTGGTATTCCTCCGTTCTGCTGTCGTGGAAGGTGACTAGAGAAAATAGAATTAGACTTACCGGTAATTCCATTTCTAGGAACCTTCCACGACAGCATTAATTTCCCTCCCTATTTCTTGTCTTCTTATTATGATTGTTGTTCCTGCACTTGGTGGTTGCTTTCATGCGGGTGTGTACAGTCAAAACACTGGTGTGTGCAGGAAGGGGAGGGGTTTTTAACCTCTTTGTGTTTCCTGTCCCCTATTAGGGCGGGGAGGCAACCTCCGTTCTGCTGTCGTGGAAGGTTCCTAGAAATGGAATTACCGGTAAGTCTAATTCTATTTTCACATCGCTGGTGAGATACCTGTTTGACATCTTACCAGCGATGTGAAAACGACGCACCAGCGATCTCTGCACATCGTTATCAGGATCGCTGGTGCGTCGTTATGTGTGACTGGGCCTTTAGCATCACATGCTTGAAAGACATTTGTGTACCGCACAATATTGGAAAGGTGCTAACAATTGTCTGGACCATTTTTGAGGTTTTTCTGTGAAATTCTGTACAATTGTGTGTGGTGTTGTGTTTTTTTTTTTTTTTTTTTGTTCCAATACACTAAAAGGAAATAAACGTGTAAATGCGATAATTTTCAGGGTGAAATATGGTACTTCATTTTCCGGAATAATTTTATGGCTGCCAACACTTTTTTGGCCATGATTGTTTGTGTTAAGGTACCGTTAAACGTGGCAACGTTGCTGCAATTTTGCCGGCAACTTCACGGGAGCGCGCACGTTTTTGGCACTTTTGCAAGATTGCCTTGTAAATGTCATACAGGGAGATATCGTAGGCAACACAACTAGGATGTTGAAAGCAATTTTCGTTCGCTGGGTATGAGCAACCCAGCGAGCGATCCTTAACATTGTAGTGAATAGGGGAAGTTGCTTGCAACCTCGCTATTGCAGTGTCACACAGAGCAATGCTAGCAGATTGCCTGAGCAACATTGCCAGGTTTCAGAACATGTTCATAAACCTGGCAACTCCGCTCAAGCAACTTATTGCCGTTGAATTTCCCTTTCACACGTAGCAACGCTTCAAGTTCGCCATACCCCTGAGTTGCCGACGATTTCATGGGTATAATCTAGTCGGTGAAGACTGATTTTTCTTTCATGTTATTGGGAGAGGAGTTAACAGTTGGTGCTTTTAAAATTCTATGTAGAGGGGAGGAGGCAGGATAAGACTAGGGCAGTGATGGCCAACATCTTGAGCTTTGTGTGTCAAAATTCACCAAATAAGAGCATAACTCGGGTGGTACATCACTTCGAGAAAAAAATGAAATGTAATGATATTTGTAGCTGTAATACCAGTTATAATGTTGTTGTACTGTATTTAATAAACCAAAAACAAATAATTCTTTACCTACTTAATTAGTGACTATTTTGTTGCTGGATTTCTTTTTCCAAATGTTCAATTGAAGGTAGGTATTTCGTTCACTTTAAGCCCAAGCATGCCTCTGCCAGGCTTCAGCTGTGCCCCATGCAGGGCACCTTGATGCAGCTGACAATCAAAGTGTCAGCATTCCACCACCGGCCGGTGATAACAAGTGTGTCTCCGGGCTTCATTACAGTGCTGCACTTGTCCTGCCTCCGCATGCTAAAAAGCTGAGAGTGCCAGCAGTCAGTGTTAATCATAGCGTCAGCATCCGGAGGCAGGACAAGCACGGCACCGTAATGAAAGCCGGAGACATGCTTATTGTTATTGGCGGAGGGTTGTGGGTGACACTGCGACATGACGTGTGTCATAGGGTAACCATCATTGGACTACAGAAACACTAGCATATAGCATTCAATGCTAGAATCAAATCACAGTTGAGGAGATGGAAAGATTAATCTCTCCATCTCCTCCATGGCCTCGGTCATTGCGTGACATCCGTGCAGTCCGATGTTTCACTCGCACCTATAAACTTCTATGGGCGCGAGTGATCGGAGATCTACTGACTATCGCAGCATGCTGCCATTTTTTTTTTTTCTCAGTCTTATTACAGCTGAGGGAAAAACTCTGATACAGATAGAACATTGCGTAACACTGGTCTAGGGGTAATGCAAAACAAATTGTCTGACCTACATGCTAATTTGAGCGAGCCCTAAGGTAGACACAGATAAATATTCTAATGCAAGTTTTATAAAACTTTATAAGCACCAACTACGGTATCATCATTATTACTATTAGATTAAGGCTAAGCGCACACTGTGTTTTTGCTGCGTTTTTTGCTTTCTCTGCACCAAAAACGCAGCACCCACAGCTGGGTAATGAAAGTCCATGTGATTTTACAAAAGCTGTGCCCGCTATGTGAGTGTTTGGGTGCTGCGTTTTTGTAGCAGAAATATCTGCAGCGTTTTTTGTCCCTGCAATTAACTTGCCCATTTTTGGACTGTTTCCCCATAGACTCCATTGTAAGGCTACGTTTGCACACAGTGTGTTTGAGTTTTTTGAGGATCTGTCTTTCAGCTGCAAAACTGGATCAGCTTCTAAAAAGAGGGGATCCGATATTGGTGCGTTTTAGACTCAAGCGTTTTTGAGCTCAGCCAATGGCTTCAGTGGAAAAAGTGGATCAGAAAAATGTCACAAATTGACAGCTCATTCTTTGAGGATCCATTTTTGAACCAAAAAACGCAGCACTGCAAAAGGTTTTCTGAATGACAGATCTTAAACTCCCTGACTTTGCTGGGAATCTCTGGAATTGATCCGTTTCACTGCACTGCCACTGCAAAAACGGATCCTCATAAAATGCAACAAAAACACTGTGTGGATGTAGCCTAACCATCCCCCCTTCAAAAAAAAAAAAGTACTACAGATGTATTCCCAGTCGGTTCTGGTGCTTTTTTTTTTGTTTGTTTTTTTTTTTCTCCTGTGATTTCCAAAACAAAAACGTGCACTAATTTCACCCTCCCATCGATCTCCGTTGATTCTCCCTCCATTGACACTGGCAGCAGGACCTGTGGGGTATCGTCCTATCAGAGCCAGATCCTGCGCACCGTGTGATTAGCTGAGGTCTGGCAAGACAGTTCCTGCCAGTGCACAGAGGAAGAATCACTGGGGAGGGTGAAAAAATGTCTGTGTGTCCCCCTTCTTTGTGCACATACAAAACACAATGGGTTTGTGCTGCTTTTGCTGCATTTGTGTACATATAAATGCGGCGGGTAAAAAAAAGCCCAGTGGGCAAATACCCTAAAGCAGGGGTGGGGAACCTCAGGCCCCAGGGCCAAATGTGGCCCTTGATTTACTTTTTTGTGGCCCCTGGGCAGATTTCTGGGGACTTTAGTACTCAGGCTGGCAGACGTGTTTTGCTGAATGTCTGCCATTTAAATCCCTCTCTCCAGTTATCTCTATCCAGCCTCAGCCTCCCCAGTGAGGTATATGCTCCCAGCCTCTCCTGTGATGTCTATGGCTCTAGCAAACCTTTAAAAGTAGTAGAGAAGCAACATGACCAATATCACCTGCATCAAAGAGAAGCAGCTGCAGCCACCACAGTAGGGGGAGTTGATTGTTTAACCAAATATAGCGGGTAATTTTCAAGTTGATAATTTTGTGCGGCCCCTGAGGGATTGTAGAAATTTCCAAATGGCCCTGGCAGAAAAATGGTTCCCCACCCCTGCCCTAAAGGTTCCCCATACACTTTAGATAAGGGGTGGGGAACTCCAGGCATTGAAACCCACCAACAGTGCAGGTTAGAATTGAATCCTCTGCACTGGTGATTATTGCAATCCCTGTGTGTACTAAGGAAATCTTAAAAACCTGCACTGTCGGTGGGTCTCGATGCCTGAAGGTCCCCACCCCTGCTTAGTTGTAGGTGACCAATGGTTCGGCTGACAGATATTTGTCTCCACACCCCATAAACAAAGCTCTACAAAATCTTCGTATGTTTTCAAATAGAGTAAAGAAAAGCTGCTGCCACACAGCTCTGGCATCGGCCTATGTCCTGAGCTCAAACTCCCTGACATAATCTGTCGGGTGAGAGTATAGAGGGCCTCCCCATACGTATAAAACAGTCGGCTGATCCAGCTGATATCCTCAGGTTCAGTGTGCCTTCATGTATTGTGTATGTGGCCTTCAGTCTTTTTTCTTAGTCTAAACAATTGTCTGTATAAAAGAAACGTGATAACAATTGGCTTTTAGCAGTGTGAGAACTGTGATCTGCCCCAGTAGTTTAGCATGTCACTGGGTTACTAAATGAATCTTGTATGACACTGTTGACATTCTTGTGATAACAAGTCCTTTATTTTTGTTTCACTTCTGTACATGCGGCTGGTGTGACTGGTACAGCTTGATAGCTGCTGACGTGCAAAAGACAACAAGAATCGCTGATCCATAAAATAGTGCACAATGAAGCATTTAGAAAGTTTCATTGTTTTACTGTCATTTTTCTGAGTCTTATAGCTGTGACGTAACTGGCAAACCTCCATTCTACAATCCAAATTTAGTATTTTCAGAATGAGGATTGTAGAACTACAAATAAGGGTCAAAATGGCACAAGATCCTAATTCTAGCCCTTTTCTCTTGCTATAGGACAGGCATTTCTTGGCTTAGCACTCATGCTAATTGTGATATGTGGACTGAGATTTTGGGCTGGGTGTTTGACTGCTAAGTTTTGCATATAAATTTGAAGAGGCTACCACTATACATGCCAAATGTATTCATAGGGCTCCATTCACCTGTCTTTATTCCATATACAATGGATATTAAAACACTACACACCCCTGTTTAAAATTCCAGATTCCTATCATGCAAAATTCATACAAGAATAATAATTTCAGACCTTTTTCCACTTTAATGCTTAAAGGGGTTATCTGAGATTTAGAAAAAAATAAATAAATAAAGCTGCCACCTACCTGCCTGTTGTGCCTGGCACCATTTACCACCGACACGGAGTGGTCTTAGACCGCTCCTGGCAGAGATTTTTGCCGCTGACACTGACATCACATCTACAGAGGGGCAACATCTCCCCACAGTCGACGGGCGTATAACCGACGTCATGCTGATTGACAGCTGGCTCTCCCAATCATGTAGCGAGGAGCCGGCTGTCAATTAGTGTGACGTCGGCTTTGCACCCACTACCACTTCCACAGAGCAGAATGGAAAAGCTGCCTCTAGTGTTTACCCTGCCATGCTGTCCCACTCTGTGCCAGGGTTGAAAGGCAGTACAGGCGTCGGGCACAATGGACAGGTAGATGGCGGTAGCTGTTAATGCTTGGGTAAATTTTTTTAAATTTTTTTTTTTTTTTTGCCAGTCAATGTGAACTCTAAAGCTTTGTACGCTCATTGCTTATTTTTTCCTTGCAGATTTGCTGCAGAAACACAATGTTTAATGTGTCAAAACACACGTTTTTAAGAGATGTAGATCTGATGCCGAAATTTCTGGAAATACTCAATGCGTGCACACAGGGCCGGCCTTAGCCTAAATGGTGCCCTGTGCAAAACTGCCTTTCGGTGCCCCCATCATATTGATTTTTGTACCCAGTTTCCCAGGACACAAATGGGAACAGGACACCATTTTTATATTCTAAAATAATTTATTCACATATATTGTACAATAAACTCTTCCAAATTTGTGCCCTGGAATCTGCAACTCAAATTCATATTACCGTATATACTCGTGTATAAGCCGACCCGTGTATAAGCCGACCCCCCTACTTTTGCCCCCAAAACCTGGGAAAACCTATTGACTCGTGTATAAGCCGAGGGTGGACTCCAGCACAGGTATACAGCCCCCAGCAGTGTGGTATATACAGGCAGCAGCCCCCAGCAGTGTGGTATATACAGGCAGCAGCCCCCAGCAGTGTGGTATATACAGGCAGCAGCCCCCAGCAGTGTGGTATATACAGGCAGCAGCCCCCAGCAGTGTGGTATATACAGGCAGCAGCCCCCAGCAGTGTGGTATATACAGGCAGCAGCCCCCAGCAGTGTGGTATATACAGGCAGCCGCCCCCAGCAGTGTGGTATATACAGGCAGCCGCCCCCAGCAGTGTGGTATATACAGGCAGCAGCCCCCAGCAGTGTGGTATATACAGGCAGCAGCCCCCAGCAGTGTGGTATATACAGGCAGCAGCCCCCAGCAGTGTGGTATATACAGGCAGCAGCCCCCAGCAGTGTGGTATATACAGGCAGCAGCCCCCAGCAGTGTGGTATATACAGGCAGCAGCCCCCAGCAGTGTGGTATATACAGGCAGCAGCCCCCAGCAGTGTGGTGTATATACAGGCAGCAGCCCCCAGCAGTGTGGTATATACAGGCAGCAGCCCCCAGCAGTGTGGTATATACAGGCAGCAGCCCCCAGCAGTGAGGTATATACAGGCAGCAGCCCCCAGTGGCACTCGCCCCCCCACAGTGTGCAGAGCCCCCCCTCCCGATGCATTATCTTACCATCCAGCCGCGTCTTCATCACCGCCGGTCCTCCCGTCCATCCTCGTGCGCTGTGTTCCCAGTCTCATGTGACCCGACGGTCGCAGTCGGATGACGTCATCGCGCCGGGTCACGTGAGAGCCGAACACAGCGCGAGAGGATGGACGGGAGGACGGTGATGAAGACGCGGCTGGATGGTAACATAATGCATCGGATGGGGGGGCTCTGCACAGTGTGGGGGGGCGAGTGCCATTGGGGGCCTGCTGTATATGGGGGCCTGTAAACATCTGGGGGCTGTATGCACGGCTCCCCCTGCCGCTGTGATGGGCGGGGGGAGCCGTGCATATCTAATGAGCGGCCCCATGTGACGGGCCGCTCTGTCAGGAGCCTCCCCCCGCCTCCTCCAGCCTCCCCAGCACCCGGACACCTAGGATTACCGTATTGACCCGTGTATAAGCCGAGGGGGTGACTTTTCAGCCCAATTTTTGGGCTGAAAAACTCGGCTTATACACGAGTATATACGGTAATTCTACGATGTCTGAATTTACACTAAAAGGGATAACCTAATTCTGTATATTTATACCGTATCCATGGATATTACATAATGGCTAGTACATGTGGATCTCACCAATAGGGCGAAGTGTATCTGAAGAATGAGGCGCTGACTCTCTATGTGGAGATTGATGGGACTGTTCTGTCATCTCTTGGCTGAGGGCGGCGCTGTTCCTGGCTCTATTGATGGGATCAGCATCTACTATACGTTTATCCCAAATCCTGTAGATCTGCCATAAATATACAAAATTAGAAATAGGCCGGATGCTATTGCATCAGGAGTGCGGTGTAATGAACAGGTGCCGTAGAAATAGCCGTTGAATAGTACAGTCCTCTCTCCAGAAAGTACGCTGTTGTTGCAGGATTTATATGGTGTATATGGTGGTTCAGTGGTTAGCACTGTATATGGTGGCTCAGTGGTTAGCACTGTACATGGTGGCTCAGTGGTTAGCACTGTACATGGTGGCTCAGTGGTTAGCACTGTACATGGTGGCTCAGTGGTTAGCACTGTATATGGTGGCTCAGTGGTTAGCACTGTATATGGTGGCTCAGTGGTTAGCACTGTATATGGTGGCTCAGTGGTTTGCACTGTATATGGTGGCTCAGTGGTTAGCACTGTATATGGTGGCTCAGTGGTTAGCACTGTATATGGTGGCTCAGTGGTTAGCACTGTATATGGTGGCTCAGTGGTTTGCACTGTATATGGTGGCTCAGTGGTTTGCACTGTATATGGTGGCTCAGTGGTTAGCACTGTATATGGTGGCTCAGTGGTTTGCACTGTATGGTGGCTCAGTGGTTAGGAGTGTATATAGTGGCACATATCTATACATATATAGAGCGCACAGGGCGGGCCAGAGAGAGCGCACAGGGCGGGCCAGAGAGAGCGCACAGGGCGGGCCAGAGAGAGCGCACAGGGCGGGCCAGAGAGAGCGCACAGGGCGGGCCAGAGAGAGCGCACAGGGCGGGCCAGAGAGAGCGCACAGGGCGGGCCAGAGAGAGCGCACAGGGCGGGCCAGAGAGAGCGCACAGGGCGGGCCAGAGAGAGCGCACAGGGCGGGCCAGAGAGAGCGCACAGGGCGGGCCAGAGAGAGCGCACAGGGCGGGCCAGAGAGAGCGCACAGGGCGGGCCAGAGAGGGCGCACAGGGCGGGCCAGAGAGGGCGCACAGGGCGGGCCAGAGAGGGCGCACAGGGCGGGCCAGAGAGGGCGCACAGGGCGGGCCAGAGAGGGCGCACAGGGCGGGCCAGAGAGGGCGCACAGGGCGGGCCAGAGAGGGCGCACAGGGCGGGCCAGAGAGGGCGCACGAGAGAAGACAGGTTAATGGAGAGAGCACAGGGGGAAGAGACAGCCGCCGTACCCAACGCCACAGAGCCGCCACAGTTTGTGATGTCGTCCGTATTAAAATCTTTACAGGACAATAATAACACAGCATCCAAAAAAATGTATCCTTCACTGCAGGTATCAGTGTAAGCAGCGTCGCAGTGACACTATGCCCAGGGCTGTACTGTATAGGAATAACCCGGCTGACCGAATAATATTCCTATGCAGAGCAGCAGATATCACAACATTTACTAAGAAGGGACCAAACAATGACAGAAAGTAACATAGGAGGAGCAAGAGCAGTGATCACAGGAGCTGACAATCTGATCACACAGGAATGATAAAGAGCCTGTATACTGATCACTATATATATATATATATATATATATATATTAGCCCCCACTCCAGTGCTTGGAAGAAGGAGATAAGGGGACAGTCCCAGGCAGCAGCCTGGACTCAGAAGTTCAGTAGTGACAGGGGATGAGGATCAGTAATCTGGATGCCTTCCACTCACAGCTCGGTGCTGTGTGTGACTGACAAACTTGATCCTGCACCGACCCAGCACAGAGCTCCCAACACTAAATGTTTCTTATCTCAGAGCCGGCACCTATTACTGCTGGGATGAAGATGGCAAACAGCAGTGACCTCCTCACCTCCATAGAAGAGTCCTCAGGTGAGGGGACGCTCCTCCGTTCTGCTCTGGCTGGAGGCCAGGAGGAGACTTGATGGTTCTGGAGAGAGGAGGGGCGGTGTACTGCATGGATCATTCTCATTTTGCTGAGGTACACTATGCTGTACACAGCACAACAGAATCAGGGCTTTGAATTTAAGATTTGGGCGCAGGAAGAAACAGCGAGGCCCCTGCAAATCAAAGTGACTACTGTCTCCCTGCAGCGCCCCCTGGAGTGTGGCGCCCCGTGCGGCCGCACAACTCGCACATGCCTAAGGCCGGCCCTGTGTGCACATATGCTTAGGGTGTACGATCAGGAGACAGTGTCCTGGATGCAGTGTCGTCTTTCCTGCCGGAATCCGTGATCTCCACGGTTGAATGCCGCTGCCCTTTGCCCACAGTCAGCATTCGTAGCAGGGCGGCTCTTCCCTGCATTCACCTGCCCAGATAGTTCTGACTTCTCAGAGCTAAATTGCCATGTTGCTGACAAGCGGCGGTGCGGAAAACTGCCCTGCAGATCAGTTATTGCTGCAGAGGAAAGCATCATAGTGGCCGCTGGATTTCTGTAAATCCCATCCACTGTGCTTGTACTTTACTACAGTGTTATATAGAGGCAACGCATTTATTGCTGCGTCCATAATGTTGCTAATACTGATCGTGTGCACGCAACCTTAAACTCCCATGGTAAATGGTAGACTACACAGCGGCCATCATTTAAAGTTATTTTAATTAGGCCTGTATAAAGTTTCTGTTCTTATAGGATGTTCAGAAATCTTCCGTTAGAAGAGATACAGTAGCAGTCCCTTGACAACACAACTTTTTGTCCATTTTAATATAATGGATTTGACCTGGACTTTCACATCAGCAGTTTTCCGCATTTGTGGCAGATAAGGCAATTTTGCCTAATCTGCTGGAAGGCTGAACATTTGCGGCAAGACTGCGTTCAGCCTAATGCATTCCCTATGGTACTTGCGAACATGTGCTGCACTTGCTGTTTTTGCCACGATCCGGACAATCCGGCACTCTTGGCAATGGGCAACCACTGCTAGCAGCAGTTTTTCAACTCTACACAAGTGCAAAACCACAAGTGCTGCACATGTCTGCAAGTCCCATAGGGAATGAATTGGGCAAAACGCAGTCTTCCACAAGTGTTTCAGCTTCTGGCAGATTAGGCAAAATTTCCTTATCTGCCGCAAATGCTGAGAACCGCTGATGTTAAAGCAACTTACCATATCAATTTTCCGTAGACTCCAGTGTTGGCAAATATGAAAACTGATCCAGCTGAAATAATTATTTTAAAAACTGACAACGTTGTGTGTAGTGGATCATTACTAGACATGTGAACTTAGGCTCCATTCACACTGTGTGTTTTTGGTCTGTTTTTGCTCATCAATTTTTGTAGCCAAAATCCGGAATGGAACAATCGGAGGAAAAGTATAATAGAAACACATCACGACTTCTGTATTTATCACTCACTCTTGGTTTTGGCTGCAAATTACTGATGAGCAAAAAAGAGCAAAAGCAGACCAAAAACGCACAGTGTGAATGGAGCCTTAGCCCAAGTTTCCTTTTTAGAGCAAGAGCTTCCAACATAGCAAAGGGTTCTCGTGGTTGAAAGTTTATCAAGGCATTTAGAGAAATCATGAAACACTGAGGACGGTCATTAAGAAGTCACTGTGTCAGATTTAAGCCACATTACCCAGTATTGGGCATCCCTCAAAAGATGAGACTGATATCGGTAATGGATGCTGCCAAGAGGCTTACAGCATGATTAAAGGTGCAGAAATGTATGTCAAATACTGTTTATCTGCTGCATGTGATAAGTCTCCCATGTTCTACATATGTGTGGTGTGCAACAAGCAACTTGCAGCATATAAAACAGGAAGGATAATGCAAACTCAAATGGTATATGTTGAAGGCAGACAGGTCCTGCACACATCCAAAGTGCAGGTGGGCACATGGAACCACGTCGGTAATGTGTGCACAAAATTCTTTAATTTTAAGAATTGCCAGTCTTCAAGCCATGTAAATATCTGTCACCAGGTCAGAATTGGCCAGCTTTGTTTTTCCTTTGTTAGTGCTGCTCCTATGATGATGATACCAGAGATATGGTCCTTTTTGGTTGTGATTTGCCTGGTCTTGACAAAGGGCGCATGGTTCACCAGGTAATAACATGCCCCAAGGGAATCTTGTGCGCCAACCCCTCCGCCCGCCCCTTCCTTAATTTTTATTTTTTTCTTTTTTTTTTTTTTTTTTTTTTTAATGGTAATTTTTGTGTTTTTGTGTTTTTTTTTTTTTTTTTTTTTTACTAAGAGTCTAATATGGAGATGGCAAGAAAATAAATAAATTAAAAAAACCTGAATAATCAAGAGAGCAATGTGAACAAAACGTCAATGACTGGAAAATCTGGGGCCAGGTTCTGTCTAACCTGCATTTGATGGTGATATATTCACCTTGTACATTTGGTGAAATGAGAGCGCAGAGGATATGTGGCAGATCACTAGCAGATCTGAGGCTCGTTGACTTGGCCTTGGATTTGATCTGATAGGTCACCTTTCCGTATCAGCTACTTAAAGGGGTATTGCAATTTTGAAGATCCTATCCCAATATGTTGTAGGTGTAATAATATTAGTAAATCCCTCAAATTAGAAATGTAGTATGGTTTTTCTGATATAGCCATGTCTTTTCCTCATGTGCAGGGCATTGCAGGACCTAATACATACATAAGTATCATTGGTTATGGCTAGTGATGATCGAGTGGCGTAATATTCACAGTCGCTACACTCGTCACGAGTGGTTTTTAATACTTGCATACTCGTCTTAATAGTAAGTCAATTAATGATGGTCTCCAAACAATTGGTTGAGAAGAGAAACCGGGCACTGGCCTTGTTGCATTGAAGTCCTGTGTGCAGAGGCATTCATGGATCTGGGTTGCTCAGCTGCAGATGCAGGGATCAACCAAGAACTTAAGAAGAAATAGCGGCACTCCGAGATCCTTTATTCCACGAACAGCTTTATTGCAAAAAGTTTACATCACTGGGTGCAGGGAAGGGGAGGACGGAGGGACGACTGTGACCGTTTCGCGTGCTCTGCACGCTTCAGCGGGTCCTGTGTACAACTTGTACACAGGACCCGCTGAAGCGTGCAGAGCACGCAAAACGTTCAGTCGTCCATCCCGTCCTCCCTTCCCTGCACCCAGTGATGTAAACTTTTTGCAATAAAGCTGTTCGTGGAATAAAGGATCTCGGAGTGCTGCTGTTTTCTTCTTAAGTTCTTTAATGATAGGGGTCCGTCCACACACATCCGGCCATATAAAAGTCTTTCTGGGACAGAGCGGGAGGGTGGGCTGTTTGTTTCTACTGCATAAAACGCCTTCCTGTGCCCCCCAGAGAGACCCCAACATTCAATCTGCCCTCACTGAGGTGCCAACTCCCATTGATTGTTGAAGGGAGCTGTCCATTTGTGTCAGATCGACATCATGGTGGACACATCATTCCGAGCACCAGTGATACTCGCTGAGTAACCAGTATTGCTAATTCTGTACTATCTGTGCGAATAGTAACTATTATACTCGCTCATCACTAGTTATGGCCACACATATAGGGAAAATCAGTTACTTGTGACCATAACCATGGCTACCCAAGGTCCGGCCATACCCTTCACATGAGGAAAAGACATTGCTTATCAGTAAAACCAATGTCTTTTCCTCATGTGAAGGGTATGGCAGGACCTTAGGTATCCATGATTACAGCCACAAGTAACTGACTTTTCCTATATGTGGCCATAATCATGGATACCTAAGGTCCTGCCATGCCCTGCACATGAGGAAAAGACATTGCTTATTGGGAGAACCATACTACACTTGTATTTGGAGGAATTTGCTAATATTACACCTACTACATATTGGGATATGATCTTGGAGATGGGAAAAAAAAACCTTTAAATAGTGATGAGTTTTATTTTATATGTGGAATTATCAGTCAAATGCTGAGTCAGATTCTTTCTTGCAACTACTGTAATCCTCGATCAGCTGATGGCCATGACTCTTATAGGCGTGTAGAGAGAGATGGGTGAGTGGTGCAAAATGAGAGGGTGCGGCATAATAGCTGCAAAACTGAAATGAGTAGATGCAGAGCAATCAAAGTGCTGTGATGCTAAACTAATAGGCAGTAAGGTTCTGAATCAACAGGACACTGGGATCCTACACCTCTTGAGTCATTGTATGCTTTTGTTTGGAGTTCTCAATAAATGAGGGTAATGGACAGTAATCAGATCAGTCCCCTGACCCCTGTGCTTGGGGAAGACAAATACAAGGGGCTACCATAGTAAACTGTATCCAAATGACTCCAATAAGTGACTGGCTCCTCAATAAAGCGTGCTGGGACCCTAAGGCTACATTCACATGGTGCGCTTTTGGTGCGTCTTTTTGAGGATCCATTTTTGCAGTGACTTTGCACATCCCAGTAAAGTCAATGCATTTCCAAATTTAGCATTCGGACACACCTTTTTTTTTTTTTTTTTTTTTTGAGGATCCGTTTTTGGCTGAAAAAAACGGATCCTCAAAAAGAATGAACATGTCAATTCTTGGGCGTCTTTTACTGGTCCACTTTCTCCATTGCCCCATTGTAGAATATGCTCCAAAAAATAGATCCATAAAAAATCCTGTGAATAGGTGATGTGTTGCGCTTTAAAATCAGTTTTGCAGCTGAAAAGCAGATCCTCAAAACTCGCACCAAAAACGCACCGTGTGAATGGAGCCTGAGTAAAGTGATGTATTGTTTAGGATTGGCACCACTTGATGGCCATGTTAAACCTAGTCATTTTTTGGCCATTTTTTATTTATTTATTTTTTTCCTTCCATCGTTTCATACAGGGACATAACTTTATTCCCAAAAGTGCAATATTTTTTTCTTATTTCTCCTAGGACATAAACTGAGGCAGCCCCTGGCAAATGGCATGTATACGTATTCAGTCTCTATAATGCTAGCTGTGGAATAATCATTACATTCATGATCTCCTCTTTGGTGCTACGTATCCCAGACAATATGGATCATATTTCTGTGTCTGCATTTGGACAAGGCCTGCTCCTGACTTCTAAATGTTAGCATTCTAGGGCCTCAGTGCTATTACTGCAGTTTATGCTGGAGTCACAAAGTGTGTCCTTGTTTTAGATCAACTGTGAAACCCCATCCTCCACTTTCCACCCTCAGATTATGAAACTGCCTAAATAGACAATGGTTACATTTTACAGTTGCCTGTTGGTTCTGCAAAAGGTCTGTCTAAGATGCAAATGTGATGTATCTGCAAAAAAAAAAAAAATTTAGACTGTGCTTCTAGTAGGTTATGTCTAGGGCAGAAATGCCTGTGTGGGGGTGTACATGAAATGCCTACCAAGAGAGTAAATGCTAAGAAACCCACTGACCAGAATAGATAACATTGAAATGATATACCGTACTTTATTTTACCCAAGGCTATATAGTCACTCATGGATCTTTACATTTTTGGCAGGGGTTTGTGTAAGTACAGGGCAGCGTAGCAATGGAGGACCATCAGCCACATTTTGAGCTCATTGTATGACTGATCAAGCATATTGTTAAAGGGGTTACTAAAAAATTACACATCCACCCTAAAAAGGATAAGGGATAACTGGGGGTCAAGATCACTGGGACCCCAATCATTTCCAAGTGCACAGCACCAACTAGATTGGAGCTCAAAACAAGATTGGGACTCCAGAACTACTTAGGGTAGTTTGGGTCTCAGTGTTTTTGACTTTCAGCAAGTTGTCTAGCTGTTAGTACCCCCAGTGATTAGCTATATGTCAGGGAACCTATTTCAAATTCCCTACAGCACTACCACACAGCCTTATTGAAGTATTGCATGATGCTCCATTGAAGTATTGTAGTTTCTTTAATGTGGGAGATGCTTAGGCCATGTGCACATGTTCAGTATTTGAGTTTTTTACCTCAGGATTAGTAGCCAAAACCAGGAGTGGAGCAATCGGAGGAAAAGTCTAATAGAAACACCTGCACCACTTCTGTATTTAATCATCCACTCCTGGTTTTGTCTACTAATCCTGAGGTAAAACACTCAGCAAATACTGAACGTGTGCACGTGGCCTTATTGTAGATGTGTTTTGCTGTTGGTTAATAAATAGGGACCTTTGGTTACAAAACTTAAGAAGTTTTTCAAGCAGCTAAAAACAACTTATTTTTAGGAGTATCTATCACCAGATTTTTGCTACACCTTGTGAGAAGAACAGCAGAGACCATCTCTCCCATACACCGGAGCTCTTGACTGAAGGCCCTGTGTTCTGAGAAAACCGCCGACTGAGATCTTTGCTGCTGAATTGGCTCCAGGAGAGTATAGCATGATCAGACATGTCCGGTCAACATCTCCCGTGACTGTCGGTAGACTGTTGGCCAAACCTCTCTATCTGCCAACATAAGTCAAACGTGTATGGGGGCCTTGAGAATATGCCATATGAAGTTTGAACAAACCATATATTGCAAATTAATTTAAGGCGCCATGAACTTTAGAAAAACATCGGCTAAATACACTGATGTCGATGGATTCAGTTGACAGTGCGTGTATGAGGCCTTCTGAACAGATTATTGGGGGCAGTTAAGAGGTGGTCCGAAGGCAAAACAAACTTTCAAACAAATTTTTACACATTATTTAAGGTAACTGAACTAATTTGTTACATATGGTTGCATTATAAAAAAAATTCCCTACTTTTAACGAACTACATGATCTAGTGGTTATGGATATTTAAAATTTTTGCTGCTATTCTCAAATGAAGCATCACTAGGGGGTCACCCAGATCTCTGACCACTACGAGAGTACTCTGACTACACACCCTGACTGTCTGCACTGCTCTGTTGCAGGCACTTTACAGTGTATGTGAGCCGGCAACACAGACTGCGCAATCACAGCAAGTGGGGAACAGCCCAGCCCCTGAAACAAATGTCACTGATTGTTTGTTTCAGCAAGGGTGCACGGGCTGTGGCAGCTATACCAGCCTCTGCCCTCTTGTGATGGTTTGTTTGAGATTCCCAGCATGCATTGGGATTCTCAAATGAAGCATCATCAGAGCAGTAGTAGGTGAAAAAAATAGAAGCTACAAATTCTAGTTGGGAAACAGTAGGTAATTTTGAATGCAAATATATTAGACGTTTAGAGTACGCCGATAGATAGGGATTTGGTTGAATATTTGTTTAGCATTTGCACCACCCCTTTAAGGAACAGCAGTCCAAAATTGGCATGCTAGATCCTTATTGTTCTCCAGAGAGGAGATGCCACCTGAGGTGCCTGGTTAAATGCACTTGTAAATAACATGCCTATCTTTGAGTTATATTGATGTTTTTTTGTTCTACCTTCATGTTCAGTAATAATGTTAACATTGTGCTGCATTTTGTCATGAAGGCCAAAATGACCATCACATTTACTTCCCAGCTGCTGAGACAGCACAGAGCATCACCATGTACCCATATTGGGATGGTTCCAGTATAAAGATATTCAGCCCATACTGAGCATCCGTGATAATGGTGACAATGCATAGCAAACCTGATACACATAAGTTTGCATGTAATGGAAGTCCTTAAACTGTTATAAGGGAATAAGTATGCAGTTTGTTTTTTTGTCATTGTATTTTGTTTCTTCTCCCCACCCCCCGGCGTTCATATAAAATGTAACCTAAAAATACAATTGCTGACACACTTGTCGCCATTCATAATTAATAGAATGGACGTACCACTGAGCTGTGTAGGCAGATTAGACCATAGACGGTTTATAGCAAGGACACACACCCTTTAGCTTGGCTGCTGCTAATCTGTCTGAGTAGGTACAAGTCTGAGCAGTATATTAGGTCAGTAGGTTTAAAATGCAGATCTAAATCAGTTGTTCAGAAAATAATGAAAAAGTCTAAAATAACTGGGAAAGACCTATATTGTGCACTTCATAAATGAGTACACCCCTTTTTAAAGGTCTGATTTTAATCCATGTCTAAAAAAAAAACAAGGAGAACTTCCAAGTTTTTTACGAGACGGAGTTTCATTAAAATTAATGATTTGACTCATAAAGTAAAAATGTGGTTAATATAACTTTAATTACAAAATCTTCATTTTGCACCAGCTAATTTGAGTAAAACTGAATACACACTACATCATCAAAAACTATAATATCTAGTATTTTCATTTTTAAGGCTGCTTTCACACAGCGTTATTTTGCTGTCCGAGGGGATCCGACTTTATGCAGGACCCCTCAGACACCAACGGATCCAAACTGATGCCTGCAATCAGATGACAAATGGCATCTGATTCCGTTATTTTGCAGGATCAGTTTGGATCCTCTCCCCGCCCCTCCCTGTCACCTCACTCCCCCTCCTGTCACCTCGTCCCCCTCTCTCTCTCTCTCTCTGCTCCGTCCCTCTTTCTCTCCTCTTTCTCTTTTCTGCTCCCTCTTCTTTTTCTTTCTTTTCTGCTCCCTCTTTCTCTTTTCTGCTCCCTCTTTCGTTCTCCTCAAAATTGGGTCCGAGGAACAATGAGCTGTTTCCTCGGACCAGCGCTCCATAGGCCCCATGTTATTTGGCGCGGATCAGGTCGGATCCAATTCGGTCCGATTTGATCCGCTGTGCCAAAAATCACAGCAGTCTGCGATTTTGGGGTCCGCAAAAAATTGGACCGAATCGGATCCGACAAAAATCTGATGCCATTAAGGGCAAATCCGATCTCATCCGTGCCCATAGGATAACATGGGGGCCAAATCGGATCCGTGGCTGTCCGATTTTCAACGGACAGCGTTGGATTGCAGAAAAATGCTGTGTGAAAGCAGCCCAAGGTCAATCATCCTCTAGGTATGGAATGAACAAGTTTGCAACATATTGCAACATTATCTTTTACTATTCTTTAAGATTGACCTCTTTTAGTGCCTGGATTCTGGATGAACAAATATGGGGGACCCCCCACACCCAACTTGTCTCTTAAGAATTCCACCATAGGTGTTTGATAGGGTTCAGATCAGGAGACATGCCTGGCCACTGAATCACAATCACTGTGTTCTTTAGAAATGCATAAGACTTGTGTTTGGATCATTGTCTTGTTAGAAAAGGGCATGTCTAACAAGGGCATGGAGGCCCGTATTAAAGGTAGCATCTTCTTTCAATACAGAGCAGTACATTTGTGAGTACATGAAGCAATCAATAAAATGTAGCTCACAGATGTAGGAGCACTCAGGAAGCCCCACATAGGGACACTGCCACCATGTGTCATTGTAGGCACCATACCTTTTTCTTTCTCCTCCTCACCTTTGTGACACAATACAGTTTTGAAGCAATCAGTTAAAAAAAAAAAAAATCCTTTTTCTCTTGATCTCATAACTCCAGAGTATAGAGTTCCAATTGTCTTTATATTTTTATTTGGCCTTTGCCAAATTGTAGGGGGTCTTTTCAATGGATTGGCTTTCGGAGACTCTTCCTACATGGATGACACCCATGCATGCTATCCTGCGCAGTGTACGCCTGATTGTCATTGTCGCACGGGAAACGCCTTTTTTTGGGTTTGTAAATTGGCTACTGCAGTGACCCTACATTTCTAGCTTATCCACAGGTAACTTACTGGCTGCAGTGAAATCATAGAGACATTATTCCATTTGTACACAGCAACAAGATAGAACCATGTCTCCATGATTTCACTGCAGCCAGTAAATTACCTGTGGATAAGCTAGAAATGTAGCCGTGTGTAAAGTGGCCATTAGAAAACCCTCTAGGATTTTACCCACAGTAGAGGTTAAGCTTACTGGCCTATAATTTCCAAGTTCAGTTTTTGTTCCCTTTTTGAGTATTGGCACCACATTTGCTATACGCCAGTCCTGTGGTACAGACCCTGTTATTATGGAATCTTTAAAGATTAAAAATAATGGTCTATCTATGACAGTACTTACACCCCAGAGTGCTGCAGGAATTATCCCATCCGGGCCCGGGGATTTGTCAATTTTAGTGATTTTTTTTTTTATTTTTTTTTTATATAGACGATTCCGTACTTCCTGCTGGGTTAAACAGGTGACATTTAATTGACAGTTTACCACTGATCATATTGTCTGTCATGGGATTTTCTTGTGTAAATACTGTTGAAAAAAAAGTCATTTAGCATATTGGCTTTTTCCTCATCCACCATTTTACCCAGATTATTTTTAAAGGGGCCAACACAATCATTTTTTAGTTTCTTACTATTTATGTAGTTAAAAAATATTTTGGGATTATTTTTACTTTCTCTGGCAATGAGTCTCTCTGTCTTAATCTTTGCTTCCTTGATTTGCTTTTTACAGATGTTATTTAATTTTCTGTATTTATTTAATGCTTCATCACTACCTACCTGCTTTAATTCCCTAAATGCTTTATTTTTGTCACTTATTGCGCCCCTTACAGCCTTATTTAGCCATAGTGGTTTCCTCCTATTTCTAGCATGCTTATTCCCACAGGTTATATATTTTGCACAGGCCCTATTCAGGATGCTAATAAACGTCTCCCACTTGCTTTGTGTACTTTTATGTCTCAGGATATCGTCCCAGTTTATTGCACTAAGATCATCTCTCAACCGCTGGAAATGTGCCTTCCTGAAGTTTAGTGTCCTTGTAGCCGCACTACTACACGTCTTAGTAAAGGATACTTGAAAACTTATTAAGTTATGATCACTATTACCCAAGTGATCTCCAACCCGTATATTTGATATGCGGTCTGGCCTGTTGGTTAATATTAGGTCCAGCAGTGCCCCCCTTCTTGTTGGGTCCTGAACCAGTTGTGAAAGGTAATTGTCTCTCATAGTTGTCAAAAACGTATTACCTTTGCTAGAACTGCAGGTTTCTGTTCCCCAATGTATTTCAGGGTAGTTGAAGTCCCCCATAATAATGACTTCTCCCTGAGTCGCTGCTTCATCTATTTGCTTTATGAGGATATTCTCCTCCACTTCCATTATTGTTGGGGACTTATAACAAACCCCTATCAGTAATTTATTATTTTTTCCCCCTCCCCTTATCTCCACCCACAGGGACTTTACATTTCCATTAGATTCACCCTTATTATCACGCAGGATGGGTTTTAAGGATGATTTTACGCATAAACATACACCTTACCCTCGCTTATTTGTACGGTCATTTCTGAACAGAGTATAGCCCTGTAAATTAACAGCCCAGTCATGGCTCTCATCCAGCCATGTCTCCGATATCCCCACCATGTCATAATTATTTTCCAACAAAATCTATTCTAATTCCTCCATTTTGTTGGAGAGGCTTCTGGCATTGGTGTACATGCACTTTAGCCATCTCAGAGTCCATGCCGATCACGGAAGTCAAGTACCATCTTAATTACGTATTTGTACGAAATTGGTGGAAAATCCATTGAGAATGTGGAAAAAGTGTCGCTATCTAAGCATAGTAATTATTTAGGTCAGTAGAATAAGTACGTGAGAACTAGCATATATGGCCAACTGAGGTGGCTGTGCAGGCAACCTAGTGTGATGCAGAAAGTTCCTCCACAGGAGTTCTGACAGTGAAGTAGCTCAGTGAAGAAGTTCCAGGTATACAGCCCTGAATACAGTGATATATCACTTACTTTACTAGGTGCAGCAGTTCTGACATATTCAAAGTTTTTATACTTGTCAATGCAGCACAGCTCAAAGAGCTGCCCCTGCCCACACGAAGCTCTGTATGCACAGTCCATAGACAGTGAGAAGCTGCTAATCACAGCAGGATCGCTTTATTGTTTTTAGATTACTTGCCAGATCCCACAGAGTTAATGGCAAAAAATAAATATAAAAAGTGTGTGTGTGTGTGTGTGTGTGTGTGAGGGCATGCATGCATGCATGCATGCATACATACACAGCTCTGGCAAAAATTAAGAGACCACTGCACAGTTTTCTAAAAATCCCCATCTCTACATGTCTGACAGCCCTTCCATTCCAGTGTCAGTTGAATTCCAAACAAAGTACACCTCATTCTAATGTGCTTCTAATTAGTTGATCACCTGAACCAAATCTTATTTAAAGAGGGAATAATGATTTCACAATCCTTTTGCAATAGGACAAGCTGGATTGCAAAATGTGGTAGGAATAGCCCAAAAGTATGAAAAATTGAATGAAAAAATAACTTTTAACCATGCCAAAGGAGTGGAAAAGAAAAGTCTTGAGGAAAAGAAGGCCTCAATTCTGGCTTTTACTAGCAGAGGGATACAGTGAGCGTCATGTTGCCTCCATCCTTAAAATTTTGAAGACTGCAGTCTATTGCAACAAGGTCAAGCAGCAGACATGGGAAACAACAAAGCTACAGATCGGCAGAGGGCGAAAGTAACTCTTCACTGATCAGGATGACCATCATCTTATTAGAATGTCACTCGGTATCTGCAGGATGACATCAAGTGACTGACAAAAGACATGGCAAATGGCAGCTGGAGTGAAGTGCATGGTATGAACAGTTCATAACAGGCTCCTAGAGGCAGGGCTCAAGTCATGTAAAGATAGAAAAAAAGTCTTTCATCAATGAGAAGCAAAGGAGAGCCAGGCTGAAGTTTGCCAAAGACCATAAAGATTAGACCACAGAGGATTGGAGTAAGGTAATCTTCTCTTAGGAGTCTAATTTTCAGCTTTGCCCAACACCTAGTCATCAAATGGTTAGACAGCGATCTGGAGAGGCGTACAAGCCACAGTGTCTTGCACTCACTGTGAAATTTGGTGGAGGATTGGTGATGATCTGGGGATGCCGCAGCAAGGCTGGAATTGGGCAGGTTAATCTTTGCGATGGATGCATGAATCAAGCCGCATACAAGGTTATCCTTGAAAAACACTTCCTTTTGCTCAGGCAATGTTTCCCAACTCTGAGGACTGTTTTTTTTTTTGTTTTTTTTTTCCAGCAGGACAGTGCCACATGCCACACAGCTAGGTCTATCAATGTGTGGATGAAGCAGCACCACATAAATACCCTGTCATTGCCAGCCCAATCTCCAGACTTGAACCCCATTGAAAACCTCTGGAATGTAATCAAGAGGAAGATGGATAGTCACAAGCCATCAAGCAAAGAAGAACTGCTTAAATTTTTGTGCCAGGAGTGGCATGAGATCACCCAAAAGCAGTATGAAAGACTGGTGGAAAGCATGCCAAGACACTTGAGAGCTATGATTAAAAAATCATGGTTATTCCACCAAATATTGATTTCTAAACTCTTCCTAAGTTAAAACATTAGTATTGTTGTTTCTAAATTTAATATGAACTTGTTTTCTTTGCATTATTTGAGGTCTGAAAGCACACTTTCTTTTATTATTTTGCTGATTTCTCATTTGTAGCAAGTACAACATTTTAGAATGTTTATAGAATAAAAGAACTATGTACATTTTACTCAAATAAACCTATAAAGAGAATAATCAGAGAAACTGAAAATTTTGCAGTGGAGTCTTAATTTTTGCCAGAGCTCTGTGTGTGTATATATTATATAATTTATATAAAATTTATTTTTGTGCATGTGAGTGTGTGTAAATGGTTTTAACACATTTTTGAGAAGCCAAGCTCAACTTCCCTAGCCAGACCCAGGCCTGATTACTGCTCCACTTGCTCTCAATCCAGACATCACTTACCGTATATACTCGCGTATAAGCCGAGTTTTTCAGCCCAAAAATTGGGCTGAAAAGTCCCCCCTCGGCTTATACGCGAGTATATACCCAGTGGTAGTATACAGCCGCCCGCCCGCCACCCCCATCAGTATACAGGCACCCCCATCAGGATCCAGGGCCCCCCCTCCTTGCTCCGCAAAAACTGCAAAGGAAAATCATTATACTTATCACTGTGCTGTCGCCGCCGGACCGCCGCTGCCATCGCGATCCCCGTCTTCTTCTGGCTTCCTGTGGTCGCAGGCAATGACGTCATTGCCACAGGAAACCGGAAGACGCTGGAAGAAGACTGGGATCGCAATGGCAGCGGCGGTCTGGCGGCGACAGGACAGTGATAAGTATAATGATTTTCCTTGGCAGGTTTTGCGGCGCAAGGAGGGGGGGCCCTGGATCCTGATGGGGGGGGCCTGTATACTGATGGGTGGCGGGCGGGCGGCTGTATACTACCTCTGGGCGGCTGTATACTACTCTGGGGCGGCTGTATACTACCTCTGGGGCGGCTGTATACTACCTCTGGGCGGCTGTATACTACCTCTGGGGCGGCTGTATACTACCTCTGGGGCGGCTGTAGACTACCTCTGGGCGGCTGTAGACTACCTCTGGGGCGGCTGTAGACTACCTCTGGGGCGGCTGTAGTATATACCACTGCTGGGGCCTGTATACCTGTGCTGGGGTCCACCCTCGGCTTATACACGAGTCGGCTTATACACGAGTATATGCGGTAAATAGGACCTGTCTGACAAAGGGAAGTGGAGCAAAAAATGCTGAAAAGCTATAAATCATGCTTTGATCCAAAGAAATTCAGGAACAACTGAAAAACAAAGTAATTTGATCGATCATTCTGAAAAAGGTTTATAAAGATATTTCTAAAGCTCTGGTATGCCAGCAAACCCAGTGAGAGCCATTATTCACAAATGGCAAAACATGCAACAGTGGTGAACTTGTCCAGGAGTGGCTGGTCAACCAAAATCACCCTAAAGGTACCTTTAAACGCCACCACTGAAGGGTAGCAACTGCCTGGCATTGGGGATATTTATGCCTGTTGCCATGAAATTGCTACGAAATGGGGCGTGTAAATAGGGCAGTTCCTCCCGGTGTCCTGCAGTTGTCTGATACCTGTTGTTGAGCCGTGCTCAAAAACCGAAAGGCACACTTGCCATGGTAGTGGTGTGTAAACTGGGCACAGGCATGGATGTTGCGTCGCCTAGTGAACTCACAGGGGCGTGCCACGGCGTCATGGATACCACGCCCCATCAGCGATCATTGGTGGGGGCTACTGTGTAACCGTTGGCTGTCCCTTCACAGGGCGCCATATTTAAAGAGCTATCCATTCACAGTCCACAATTGCAATGGCGTCATGTATTAGCCAGCCTTCCTGCGCAGGCTGGCCAATCATGACGCTATTGCGTTGTCCAATCAACGCTTGTGCATCACGGAATACACAACTCTGTCATGCCTATGTACTTACGGCGCGAAATATGAACGCCCATATTCCTTTGTGGTAGGGGCGTGTAAAGCAGGGAAGGTATTCCACAGGAAGTTAGCCGCGGCACCTGTCGGCACTTCCGAGAAACAGATACCTTCACTGGAGAACGTAATGGCGGAGTGTATATGCGGCATCAGCGATCGGTATCCACCGTTAAAAAACGTGCACGTGCGGTGGATACCTGTTGCAACCACAGTGGCGGCATGTAAAGGTACCTTAAGGGTACCTTCACACACGGCAATATTGCAAGGCAATTTCACTGGCAATTTGCTAGTTGCAGTGAAATCCTGGACGCATTGTTCCATTTGTACACGGCAACAAAATAGAACAATGTGTCCATTATTTCACTGCAACCTGCAAATAGACAGTGAAATTGCTAGCAAAATTGCCGCGTGTGACGATACCTTCAGTGCACAGTGATGGCTCATCCAATAGGTACACACAAGACCCCACAGCATCTAAAGATCTGTGGGCCTCACCTACCTCAGTTAAGGTAAGTGTTCATGACTCCACCATAAGAAAGAGACTGAGCAAAAATGGTCTGCATGGCAGAGTTCCAAGACAAAAAGCACAGCTGAGCAATAGGAATTTTTAAAGGCTCATGATTCTGTGGACTTACGAGACAAAGGTTGACCTTTTTGGAAGGTGTATGTTACATTACATCTGGCATAGACATAACACAGAATTTCAGAAAAGGAACATCATACCAAAAGTAAAATATGGTGGTGGTAGTGTGATGGTCTGGGGCTGTTTTGCTGCTTCGGGACCTGAAGACTTAATGTGGTAAATGGAACCATGAATTCTGCGGTCTACCAAAAATTCCTGAAGCAGACTGTCCAGCCGTCTGTTCATGACCTCAATCTGAATTGCACTTGGGTTATACAGCAGGACAGTAGGACAATGATCCGAAACGCAACAGCAAGTCTATCTCTTAATGACTTAAGCCCAATATTAAGACTTTGGAGTGGTCTAGTCAAAGTCCTGATCTTTAATACAATTGAGATGCTGTTGCATGACCTTAAATGCCCGGAAGTCTTCCAATGTAGCTGAATTATAACAATTCAAAGATGAGTGGGCTAAAATTCCTCCAGGACGTTGTAATAGACTCATGTCTGGTTATCACAAACGCTTGATTACAGTTGTTGCTGCTAAGTGTTGCCCAACCAGTATTATTGCTTTGTAATATTTAAATTTTTGTTTGGTGATCCAAAACATTTTAAGTGTAACAAATGCAATAGAATAAAGAAACAGGAAGGGGGTAAATACTTTTTCACGTGTGTGTATGCATTTTTTCACCATGAAATCTGTGGGGTGGTGCACATTGTGGTATTAGGGGCAGGGCACGATACTTTGCTGGTCCAATTTTATCTACTATATAATCGTCTAATGTCTGTCACGGAAATCGCGCGCCAGACAGAGGGTGCTCATTGGTGGCCGCCTCCGGCGGCCACCAATGAGCGCAGGCTATGCAAATAGGCACGAAAATTCAAAGTCCAAATTCCGCGCCAACTTGCAGCCAGGCGACAGTGGCGCGTTAGCGCCACCGTCACCGGGATACACGGGTCTGGCCAACGGTGGCCGCAGTGTGCTCGCAGCGGTGGTGCCCTTCGCGGCATTCAAACCATGCGCCAAGCCGCAGTACTCTTCTGATTGGTCGCGCGTTCAGCACTGACCATTCAGGATAGCGGCGCGCGCCATATTTCAAATGCACTGAGTACAGTGTATTTGAAATATGGCGGGCACCGTTATTCTGATTGGCCGCTGCGTCAGCGCGACCAATCAAATAGTGGCGCGCGCCATATTTCAAACACACAGGGATGTGTGCCCTGCAAAGGGGACGTGTGACACATAGGCAGAGTTGCACTGTCCAATGGTCAATATGAGCCTTTAGGGGGAGCGGCAGAGCAGAAGGGGCGGCGCCTGCACCATGCACTTCCTGTGTGACGTGCATCGGCTGCATAAGGTAAAATCACCAACGGCGGCTACTGACAGCATTAACCTCACCCTCCCCCCCCCCCCTCCCCCCTTTCTGTGGGCCCCACCCCCCCCTGGTCCTCACCTAGGCTCAGGCAGCAGAGAGCCTTGCTGCACATCTGAAATCAGAAATGCGTACCGGCCAATATTTTTTTTTTTTTTTTTTCTTTACAAAAAACGCACTCGAAACGCATCACTACTGCTGTGACAGACGACAGTGCTACACTCACATAGCGGGCGGGAAAGCTGACTTCACTGTCTGCTTTCCCATCCCGCTATTTGAAATGAACAGCGATGTGAAAACGATGCACCAGCGATCCCGGCCAGGTCGTATCGTTATCTGTATCGCTGGTGCGTCGTTGTGTGACGGGCTCTATACTTACAGGACCTCTGATGTCACAATCGTGGCCGGAGCAAGGTCACATGACTGTGACCTCACCAGAGGTCCTTAAGGTAAATGCACACAGCACCAGGAGCCAGGTACTGCAGACCACTTATACCCACACACCCTACACTAACCCACCACTCACACTTACCCTGCACTCATGTCACACTCACCTTGCACTCACATCACACTGTGTCTCTAACGCAAAACCCGCGCCGCTGATTGGTTGCGCCCAGCCAGCCGCGAACAATCAGCGACGGGGATTTCCGTTACAGCGAAACAGGCACACTTTGCTCGGGTTCCTGCCTGCTGCTCACCCGCTCCATGCTCCATCCCGGGCTGCGGCTCCATGTTCCATCTCCCGCCGTTCACCCCGCCATTCTTCTTCTTAGAAGCATAGACTCCAGAAATTCAAAGGCGCGGGGGGTGGGGGTGGAGCTACCAAAGGGGGCGTTGTAATGGTCATGAACAAGGGCACGCCCACCACATCGGGGCTATGCGTGTGATTCGCTTACTATGATGCCCCCTGTTAACTCCGCCCCCCCCAAGGCCTTGGAATTGCTGACGTCTATGCTGGAGGAAGAAGACATGCTAGGGTGACAAGCGCCTGGACAGAAGCCTGTAGTTGGTGTGAACTGAGAGGGGCCACCGCCGCACACCCACATATTCTAGAATACCCGATGCGTTAGAATCGGGCCACCATCTAGTAATATATGTAAAAGTGATTGCACCAGTGCAGCTTCCTTTTAATGCAGAAGTGAGTTGTGCCTGACAACTCCTTTACTCAACAAGTTTAAAGGGATTGTCTGACTTTCAAATCTTTACTGACTGGGATGGTTATACAATAAAGAATCTAACTGCTAAGTCTGTAAGTCCCTCACAAATAAAAAGCAATGCCTGCACATTTAGTCACCAGACCCCTAAGGCCTATGGTTAGATGTAGCAGTTGGGTGACTAGAATGAGACCTAATTGGATGTGTTTTGGATAACAGCCGTTTGTCACCTGACCACAGCAGCCAGTTAAAGGCCATGTTGCTCAGGAGACCACTTTGTATTGACGACTGCAGACTTGCTGTTTTAGATTGGACAACTTTAACAGCAACGCCGGCTGTGTTCACGTGTTGGGGCTTGTTGTAGAACATCAACATTTTGATTAAACGTTTTAAATTCACAACAAAGGTATGCATACTTTTTTCTCTTGCAGCTAAAATTAATTAAATTGATAGATCGAAAGCTCTTTTGAGAAAGTGACCTGCTGCCTGTGGTCATTTTTTGTATTGATTTTTCTTTTTCTACAAGTAACACCTAGATGCCTTTCTACTTTGTACAGTACTATTCCAGGTTTACCTGTTTGTTACCAACATATCTTGTTATCCTCGTACTGTCCTCTATAAATCTGATCAATTTGACAGAATGGACTTTGGCTGTTGATTTTATATTGCTATATTTGTGCTCTTTGTTTGCTCCATTATAGGGATGTTGCTAGAAAACTGCATAGGGCATTGGCTTTATAGGAGAGGGGCAGGGAAAGGGAACTGCATATACTCTAGTTCCTACATCAGTTACTTAGAAACAAGGAAGTAATCACAGCCTGGCAGCTGCTTCCCTGCTGGTTAAAGTTCATCAAAGTCCTAAGGAGCCTGGAATACAATTTTTTTGAAGAGGCAATGTCAGGCATTTATACCTAGTGCCCAGGCCTAGCAAAATTTATACTCTACTGGTGGCAGTGTCTACGCTAGACCATGGGCCGATTGGCGGTAGTCTCTGCACTGGACCGTGGACCAACTGGCGGCAACATGTTTAATTTCATGCTGCGGAGTCGTAAGAGAACGATCGGGTGCACGCAGGGAGAAGTCGACCTGCACTCATCACACCGCATGGGCATAGGGCGGCTGCAGTGTGTGCACCCACGGGTTCCTACAGATCTGGAGGCAATAGTCCAACGCGCTGCTCCTCCAGATCGTGAACACAGAGCTCAAGGCAACAGAGCAGCTCTTCCTCTACCAGTCTGCCCTGACATTCATTGCAGAAGTAATGCTGTTTGACTACCAGCTCCCCACTGTTGGGCAATGGGAAGCTGGCTGTCATTCAGCATGGCATTGGTTGTGAGAAAAAAGGGGAGCCTTTACAGACCACTCTTAATAATTTAGTTGTAAGGGTAGAACCCTATTTGGGCTTGAATGAATCTGGGGAGATAAATCACCATGACATTGGCAGACATGCCCTGTCAACAGAGCAGATCAGAAGAAAAGATGCTGCTGTGACAACGTTATATCTGCAGAAGCACAGGAATTGTCTGCAAGAGCAGTCTATAACCAGTCTGAGTCTGCAAAGTCGTTACTGTGCAGTTATCAACTACTTATCTGTTAGATCTTATCTCATCATGCAAAAATAAAAAAAAAAAACTCCTGGATTACACCTTTAAAAAAAGTAAGCTCAAGGTTGAAAGCTATCCCATGTTTGTTTTCTTGGATAGTGGATAGCTTGCCGATCTCTGGAGGTCTGACCACTGGGATACCCATTGATCTTGAGAACGAAAACTAATCTTGGTCTGACATTATGAATTTCAGACTTAGTGCCAGCTGCCAATACAATGCTGTCATTAACCCCTTTATTAACCAGTGTGCCATCGCCACCAGGGCCACTGGAGAAGTCTGGGCACAGCGCCAGAAATTGGCGCTTCTAGAAATTAGCCATTTTCTGGAGCAGATGCGGGCTACAATACACAGCGGGTGGAGGGGAGGGGGCTGCAAAGCTTGGGCCACCCTGTGCTGAGGATTCAAGCCCCCAGCTGCCTAGTTGTACCTGCATTGAAACCAAAAATATGGTGAAGCCCCATGTAATTCTTTTGAATTATTTCATGAAATAATTAAAAAAAAAAAAAGTTCTTCTCTATGTTTTTGGTTTACAGCCAGGTACAAATGGGCAGCTAGGGGTAGGGGGCAGCCTGTACCTGCAATGCTGTACCTGGCTGGCATACAAAAAATATGGCAAAGCCCCCAGTCATTTTATTTCAAGGTATAATTTTATTTAAAAAAAAAAAAAAAAAAAAAATGGATCAACTGTGTTGCAGTTTTGGTGCTTTTTCGGGCCAGGAGATTGAGATAAACACAATGCACAAAAAAAAACCATGAAATCCACAGCAAAAACCATGTTGCGGTTTTGGGTCTTTTTTTTATGATTCTGACAAAAGGACAACTCGCACCACCAAATAAAATCCAGTGAAATCTGCACTCCCAATTCTAATGGTGGGTTTACACGCCGCGATATCGGCGTCCAACTCCGACCCAACTCCGACAAAAAGTCACGTGGGTCGCGAGTTGGAGCCGATATCGTGTGCGCGTTGTATTGTTTTAGCATCCAACGCGATGCTGGAACGATGCCAAAACGATATCGGAGTTGAATAGCAAAGCTATTCAACTCGCCGATATCGCAAGGCCGTTGTACCAGCATCGCTGCGTTTGACAGCCCAACTCCGATGTCTACGCTCACGTCACCCATTCACTCCCATGTTAACTGGTCGTTCCTGGGTTGGTGGGCGTAGACATCGGAGGGACGTTGCATCCCGATATCGCGGCGTGTAAACTGGCGATGCGATGCAGGGAGAAACGTGCACTAAATGCGCGCTCCCGCGTCGTTGCCTCCGATATCGCCGCGATATCGGGACGTGTAACCCCACCATAAAAGTTTCCATCCGTCTGAGTCCCCTGTGCCTAAACCACAGTATGCGACCATGTGTGTGGCATTACTGTAGTGGGGAGAGCGCACTTAACAATTTACAGTGTGTCTCCAGAAGCAGATGCTGGGTGCAATGTATGAGGCCACTACAATATATAGGCACTAAACTGGCCTACTTTCAATCCTCTTGAAAGAGCGTGGCATGGATTCAACAAAATAGTTGCTGCAGTCAGAAATATATTTAGAGGTTTCTACAATTGGATCACTATTGGGGGGTTTTCTGCTGTTATGGCAGCTTAGGGGCTCTGCAAATGTCTACCGCAAACTATTCTAGGAAAATCACTGCTTTAAAAGTCAAACGGCTCTACTTGTGCAATAAATTGAGGAGTCCTGTTGTGAATTCATTGGAGCTCCCTCCGGTGGTGGTTGCTGGTGATGCAGCTGACTGTGTGGACTTCACAGGTGATGGTGATTGGCAATCTGGTTCTTGGCGCATATAATGGTTGGAAGTGGATCAATCCTTGCCAGTTTTCTTTTGTTCCTGGAAGAGTTAACATCTCTCTGGTTTCTTCTGCTCTGTGGAGATCTTTGCAAGATAAGTGAATTGTTTTTTGATATATTGTGGCACACTTTTGTATGCTTAAGGATCTGCTTATGTTTGGTTTTATTCTGAGGTGTGTTTGCTATCTAGTCTGTATATTTGTTTATCTGCTCTCAGATAGGAAGTTTTCTTCCTAGGAATTTTACCATTCACTATGTTATTTCCAGTTCTGCTGGCATTTGATTCATAGAAGTCTGCAGATAGAGTTCGCCGAGTCTTAGTGACTCAGGGTAATTTTTGTAATATCTGCTGTTGGTGGTTTTTGATAGTGTTTTATACTAACCGCAATAGTATCCTATCCTGTCTTTCCTATATAGCTAGTGTGGCCTCTTTTGCTAAACCTTATACTCTGCCTGTGTTTGTGTCTAGGTCTGGTTAGTTGCATCCCACGGCTACTTCTAGTTGCGGTGTGTAGTCAGGGATTGCAGTCAGTACAGTTACCAACGACTTCTACGGAATCTTCTAAGGAATCTGAATGTTACTCCTGAGTCATCGGTTCATAACAGGGTCCAGTTTCACCTTCTAACCCATATGAACAGACCTATTAGCTGCTAATAAAAAAAATTAACATTTTTACCAATGTTATATTTCCAAGTCTAAATGTTATAAACTTTTGTGAAGCACCTGTTGGTTCAATATGTTTACTACAACCCTAGATGAATTCTTTACACACTATTCCAATATGGGGTCACTTGTGGGGTTTCTGCAGATCTGACTCCTGATGGGCTTTGCTAATGGAAAGCATCTATTTACGTGGAATCTGCGTTCTAAATAGTATGGCTCCTTCCCATCCGGTCCCCTCAATATGCTTGAACATTAACCCCTTCACGACTAAGGACTTGTATATACGCCCTTGGCCATGTCCTGTCACATGGTGAGCTTGCATCCTGCGACACACATCTCAGCTGATGAGATCAGCTGTCGCCACTGATTGTATCAGCGACCGTTAACCCCATTGACTGACACCACAGTCCATAGCACTGCGGCAGGGATCACGCTGTTCCCCACTAAGATTGCAGGTCCCGTGACGCAGTCATGGGACCTCCGCTGTCACCTGCACAGCCCAGGGTCCTGTAAAGACCCCGGAAGTTGTATGGTTCACTTCTGCTAGTAATGACATAATCAGCAGGGATTGATCACTTCTCCTGTGTTGATACAGGCTGTAGCCCATTGGAACACTGGAAGCAATCAGACAGTGGAGTGCTGAGGTCCAGCACTTACGGCAACACAAAAAAGCCTCTAGCAGCGTTTTTGTTGATGCTGTGAAGATACGAGATTTGCAACATCTGAAATGACTGATACTGGAAGCCTTAGCTTGCATTTTTTCTGCGGTGTTGCCATCAATGTGTCAAGAGTGGGAGAAGAGGGATGCATTGACAATCCAGCACAATGGGCAGCACTTTGAACACATTTTATAAGTGGACGTAAACTTGTGAATAATTCATGAAAGAATATAAATACATTAAAACCAAGCACGCCATTGTTTTTCTTATGAAATTCTCAAAAGTTTGAGTCACATGACCCTCTTCCCATTGAAAAAAAAATAAAGTTAGATCCAAAATGGCTGACTTCAAAATGGCCACCATGGTCACCACCCATCTGGAAAAGTTTTCCCCCTCCCATATACTATTGACACAAACAGGAAGCATTCCCATTTTATTTAGGTGCATCCATATAAATGGCCCATCCTGTAGATTCTTTGATAGGACGTTGATCCAGGGAACTAGTCTGATTGGCGTATGTGAAGTCAGGAAGGAAGTTTTTTCTGGTCATCATAATGGGAGACCCAGACAATGGGGTTTAGGGCACTGCCCTCCGGAGGTCACACTAGGTACTACAAGTTTGTAGACACCGCCTCCTCCGCTTATAAACCCCTACCGCAGGGAACATCCTCAGTTTTAAACTTAGTGTGCTCGGAGGATCACGCTTTGCTTGCACTTCACTGCATTCTCACTACTTACGTGATGGCGTCTGAAGACAAGGTAATACGGTCCTATCGGGACCGGTGACAGCCTCCCCGCTCACCCTTAGTGGCACACGCTGGTGGAGGTACCGGAGGGCCTAGAGCCTGGACACTTCGTGTTCTCCCGGTACGCTGTTACGCTCCTCTCCATCCCTCTCTGGGGGGCTCTGGAGAGTGGGAGATGGGAGCCTTGCACAGCTCCGCTCCGTCCGAGGCCTCCCTAAATGGTGCTTACAGACCGGACTGGAGCCAGCCCAGTCCGAGGCCTCCCTAAATGGTGCTTACACTCCGGACTGGTGCTGAGCGGCCCAGTCTGAGGCCTCCCTAAATGGTGCTTACAGACCAGACTGGTGCTGCACCCCCGTCCGAGGCCTCCCTAAATGGTGCTTACAGACCGGACCGGCACTGAGGCACTCTGTGTCTCCTGCGTGCCTGGGGGTAGTGTCTGGCACTTTATGTGTTTCAGGACACTCAGACCGCGCGTTACCCTCGGGTCCGCGGTTCTGCGGGTGTACCCTGTGCTGGGGTCACCCTGGCTGACCGCCCTGTGTGTCACAGGGGCTGAGGCCGTAGGCTGCGGATGTTTGTCCCCTCATGCTGTGGATGGTGTACATGCAGTCTGTGTATAATGTTTTTACACTCTTTCCCGCGCTGCGGGCTCCGGCTCCCTCATGCTGTGGATGCTTGGAGGATGGGAAGCAGCCCGTGCGGTGACGTCATCGCTGGGCGTGTGTGTGTGTTTCCCGCGTCTCTCGGCGCCGCCCACAGTTTCACTGTCGGCGGCCATCTTTACCCTCACTTCCCGGTTGGGATTCTTATGCAGCGTGCGTCTGCACTCCAGAGGGGAGACCGGAAACCGTCGCGGAGGTCACACACACACCGCTTCCTCATACCGCTTTACTGCGGTCGGTAAGCCACCGGGATTCCCGGTTTTGTTGTCGGCAATTTGGCTTATTTTCCCCTACTGTGGCGATGTCCTCAGCCGGGAAGCGTGCTGCTAAGGCGGCAGTAACCACCATTACCTGTGCTACATGCAATGGTGCACTGGTGGAGGGGTCCTGCAATAACTGCGGACGCCCAGAGGCCCGGGCTGGCACTGTTGAGTCAGCAGCTCCGGTGCTATACCCTGAGGTTCAGGTGATCTCAGGGCCATGGGAGACTCAGAATAAGATCAATGAATCTCTGCTGTCTCAGCTGTCCTCCATGTCGCAATCCCTGGAGGCACTTAATAGGAGACTGGATAGCCCAGCTACTCCATCCAGTTACCCCCGGGTGTCCCCCTCTTCTGCTGCGAGACCCCTTAAGCGGGCTCGTCGTGAGGATTCACCCGAGCTCCATACTCTCTCTGAGGAGGAGCGTTCCTCTGATGGTGAGGAAGATGATGGGGGTTCAAATTTCGGGTCTGTGTCTGTATCTGAACCGCCAGACGGGGTGGAGGATCTGGTGTCCTCTATCAACGAGACTTTACGTCTCGTCACACCCCCTGAGGAGGTGACGGTGCACCCGAAGGAGGTCTATCAATGGCTGCGGCCGGAGGCTAGACCAAGTGGCTCCTTCATGGACCACACTAATTTTGGAAGGGTGGTTAGAGCTCCCAGGTTACATCCTGGGCGGCGTTTTGTCCGTAAAACCAAGGACAATCGCTTCCCCTTCCCCCAGGAGGTGCTACAGGAGTGGTCGCAGTCCCCGAAGGTGGACGCTTCCATGACCAGGATTGCTGCACGCTCCCTTTTCTCTGCCTCTGATAGCTCCTCACTGAAGGATGCTACTGATAGACAGGTCGAGCAGCTCGCCAAGTCTTCCTATGAGGCTGTGGGGTCTTCATTTGCCCCTAATTTTGCCACGGTCTGGACCTTACAAGCGATTACTACCTGCTTGGATGGTATCTCTGACATGGCAAGATCCAGTCCAGAGGTCCTAGCACTTACCGAAAGGGCAAGGGCCTATGCGGACTACGCCAGGACGGCGACTCTGGAAACTGCCACTCGCTCAGCTGTGGCTTCGGCCAATGCTATAGCGATCCGTAGGTTGTTGTGGCTGCGTCTTTGGGACTCAGATGCCACATCCAAGAAGATTTTGCAGAATCTTCCGTTTGCTGGTGACAGGCTTTTTGGCACCGAACTGGACAAGCTAATTAAGGATTCTGCTGAGTCTAAGATACCGCAGAATAAGCCTAAGCCACGGTATACCGTTAAAAGGAACCCTAAACAGTGGTCCTTTCGTTCCAGCTCGCAGTCATCAGCACCGTCCGCTCGCAGGGACCGAGGGGGAAAGCCCGCTTCCCAGTGGCGCTCTAAGAGTCGTCCAAAGAAGCCGGCGGGGGCGGCAGCTGCCACCCCCAAACCCGCCTCTACATGACTCGCTCTCTCATCCTGCCTCCCCACAGGTGGGGGGCCGCTTGTCTCGCTTTCAGGACAAGTGGCTGCTTCACGTTCAAGATCAGTGGGTTCGAGACGTGATCTCGCGAGGGTACAGGATAGAGCTGACGTCAAAACCGATATCCCGATTCCGTCGGTCCCGTCACCAGAAAAAGCTCAGGCTTTTTACCAGGTGTTGGAGGGTCTCCGCAGAGACGGAGTGGTGGTCCCGGTACCTTCCGGAGAGAGGTTCAGGGGTTTTTACTCCAACCTCTTTATCGTCCCGAAGAAGGACGGATCCTTCCGCCCAGTACTGGACCTGAAGCTGTTCAACCATCACGTGTTGGTTCGGAAGTTCCGTATGGAATCACTGCGCTCCGTGATCGCAGCTGTGTCACAGGGGGACTTCCTAGCGTCCATAGATATCAGAGACGCTTACCTTCACGTACCCATTGCACCGGCTCATCAGCGCTGGTTGCGATTCGCAGTGGGGGAAGAACACTTCCAATTTGTGGCACTGCCATTCGGGCTAGCCTCGGCACCGCGGGTGTTCACAAAAGTGATGGCTTCCATGATGGCTCTCCTGCACATGCAGGGACATGCCGTCATTCCCTATTTAGACGACCTGCTGGTCAGGGCGCCATCAGAACACCTCTGTCAAGAGAGCCTGGATGTGACCATGCGGTCTCTGGAACAGTTCGGTTGGCTCCTCAATATTCAGAAGTCAACGCTAGTTCCGACCCAGTCTTTGACATATCTGGGCATGGACTTCAACACAGCCTCAGCCCTGGTGTCTCTGCCACGAGTCAAACAGATGGCGATCCAATCAGGAGTACAAGCAGTCCTCCTGTCACCACACTCATCCCTACGGGTATTGATGAGACTAGTGGGACGCATGGTAGCGGCGATAGAGGCGGTGCCGTTCGCACAGTTTCGCCTCCGTCCTCTCCAGCTGGAGATTCTTCACAGATGGGACAAGAGGACGATCTCGCTGAATCGGCTGGTGACACTGTCACAACCGACCAAGGACTCCCTACAGTGGTGGCTCCAGCCACGTCACCTGTCACGAGGCCGGTCCTTCCTAAAACCGTCATGGTTAGTGGTGACCACAGACGCCAGTCTGAAGGGCTGGGGTGCGGTGTTCTTGCACCACAGGGCTCAAGGCCTCTGGACTCAGTCGGAGTCGGCATTGCAGATCAACGTGCTGGAGATCAAGGCGGTTTATCTGGCGCTCCTGGCGTTTCAGAAATTCCTGTCAGGACACCCCATTCGGGTGCAGTCCGACAATGCGACGGCCGTCGCCTACATAAATCATCAGGGAGGGACCAGAAGTGCTCAGGCCCTCGCCGAAGTCCACCGCATTCTAGCCTGGGTGGAGGAAAACGGCTGCCTGATCTCCGCAGTTCACATCCCAGGGGTCGAGAACTGGGAGGCCGACTACCTGAGCCGACAGGGCATGGACGCCGGAGAGTGGTCTCTTCATCCAGACGTCTTCCGGGACATCTGCGGCAGATGGGGCACTCCGGACGTGGATCTGATGGCCTCACGGCTGAATCATCAGGTGCCCCAATACATGGCAAGGTCGTGGGATCCTCAGTCTCTGGGGGCGGATGCCCTGATCCTGAGTTGGTCCAGCTTCCAGCTGCCATATGTGTTCCCGCCTCTGGCTCTGATTCCCAGGGTCCTGTGGAAAATCAGGATGGAATGCAGAGTAGCCATTCTAGTGGCTCCAGATTGGCCCAGGAGGTCCTGGTACCCGGACCTGTGGCAACTGTCAGGCGGACACCGGTGGGCTCTTCCAGAACGCGCAGATCTACTCGCGCAAGGCCCATTCTTCCACCTCAATTCCAGGGCCCTCAGATTGACTGCATGGCTCTTGAGGCCTGGCTGCTGACGTCCAGAGGATTCTCTCCTACAGTGGTTGCCACTATGAATAGGGCTAGGAGACCTGTCTCCAGGAAGATATACCACAGAACGTGGAAAATCTTTTTCTCCTGGTGTGCCTCTGGTGGACGCTCACAGTGGCCATTGTCCATTCCGACATTGTTGGCTTTCCTACAGTCGGGGTTGGAGTTGGGGTTATCCCTTGGCTCTCTGAAAGGTCAAGTGTCAGCACTTTCAGTGCTGTTTGACAGGCGCTTGGCGCTCCTGCCGAAGGTCCGCCAATTTCTGCAGGGGGTAGCTCGGGTGGTTCCGCCTTTCAGGCGACCTCTGGACCCTTGGGACCTCAACATGGTCCTGGCGGCTCTGCAGAAACCGCCGTTTGAGCCACTGAGAGACATCTCTCTCTCTCGTCTGTCCCAGAAAGTGGTCTTTCTGGTGGCAATTACGTCCCTGAGAAGGGTCTCAGAATTGGCTGCACTTTCGTGCAAGTCACCCTTTCTGGTGGTTCACCAAGACAAGGTGGTGTTGCGCCCACGGCCAGAATTCTTGCCGAAGGTGGTTTCAACGTTTCACCTAAACCAGGAGATTGTTCTCCCATCATTTTGCCCCGCTCCCGTTCATCAGGTTGAGCGCGACCTCCATACTCTGGATCTCGTGAGGTCTGTACGCATTTATGTGTCCAGGACCGCCTCCTTTAGGAGTTCGGATTCCTTATTTGTCCTCACGATGGGTCGCTGTAAGGGGTCCGCGGCTTCGAAGTCGACCTTGGCCAGATGGATCAAGGCTCCCATTCAGGAGGCTTACCGGTCTTCTGGTTTGCCTCTCCCGGTGGGTTTGAAGGCACACTCTACTAGAGCTGTAGGTGCCTCCTGGGCCTTGCGACATAGAGCGTCTGCTCTACAGGTGTGTCAGGCGGCCACTTGGTCCAGCCTGCACACTTTTTCTAAGCACTATATGGTGCATGCCCATGCCTCTGCGGATGCGAGTTTGGGCAGGCGGGTTCTCCAGGCGGCGGTTGCCCACCTTTAAAGGGAACCATGTGTTTTCCGTCTTGTTGAGGAACTCTTCCCGCCCTGGGGTATTGCTTTAGGACATCCCCATTGTCTGGGTCTCCCATTATGATGACCAGAAAAAAGAGAATTTTGTTTACGTACCGTAAATTCTTTTTTCTTTAATCATCAATGGGAGACCCAGCACCCACCCAGTTGTTCCTTTGCATGTTTTGCATTTGCTCTGTTCTCTGTTGAGACAGTGTTTGCCGGGTTGTTGAGCCGTTTTGTGTACGGCATTCTTCCCGATGTTTCGGGTGTGGTTTATTTCCTCCTCGCAGCTTGTAGACCAAACTGAGGATGTTCCCTGCGGTAGGGGTTTATAAGCGGAGGAGGCGGTGTCTACAAACTTGTAGTACCTAGTGTGACCTCCGGAGGGCAGTGCCCTAAACCCCATTGTCTGGGTCTCCCATTGATGATTAAAGAAAAAAGAATTTACGGTACGTAAACAAAATTCTCTTTTTTTTTTGTTTGTTTTTTTTTCTTGGCCATCCTCTGGATCAACATGATAGGCTATGGGTTGACCTAGAATAATGGACACATAGTTTCATAGTTCTTAAGGTTGAAGGTAGACTTTAAGTTTGTCATGCTATCCATTGTAAGGGTATGTGCCCACAGGACGATTTTAAGCAGTCCTGAACGCAGCAAAACCTGTGCTGGTTTGAAGGATCCAAGAGTCCTTGCCAGGAGATTTGCTGCGTTCAGGTCCTGCGTTTATCGCATTTTTTGCGCGTTTTTGCCATTGACTGCATCACAAACGCAGGAAAAATAGAACATGTCAATTCTTTCCCATCTGCAGCAAAACCGCAGGGATTTGACTGTTCTTGACACTTGCAAAACCAATGTGTGGGCACAGCGTTTCTGTGAAACACATTGGTTTTGCTGGGAATCCAAACCGCAGGAACAAATTGGCATACATTACCATAAAACCAATGGTAAACTGCAGGCAGAAACCGCAGCAAAAACGTCCTGTGGGCACATACCCTAAAAGTTAATAAATTGAGGCTAAAGCAACATTTTTAGATGCAGTCTTATTTACTATAATTTTTTTGGTTCTTCATACCACTTTGCATTGATTCCTGTGAAGTACCTGAATGGTTAAAAAACTTCTTGAATGTAGTTTGAGGTGTGCAGTTTTTAGCACGGTGTCACTTATGGGTATGTCTTACATGGGCCTCTCAAAGTCACTTGAAATGTTGTGTGATTCCCTAAATATTTTGTAAATTTTGTTGAAAAAATTAGAAATTGCTGATATTAAAGTTTTCAACCCTTCTTACATCTGAACAAGAGTTTCAAAAATGGTGGTAAATGTGTATTAACTATTTTCTGTGACCACTCTAAAGGGTTTAAAATAAAGTTTCAAAATTGCTACATTTTTGCTAAATTTAAATGTCGTTTTTTTCACAACTGCAAAAAATATTGTCCTAAATTTACCACAATCATGAAGTGCAATGTGTCACGAAAAAAAATTCTCAATCACTGGGTTCAGTTGAGCGTTCCAGAGTTATTACTTCAGAGACACTGGTCAGAGTTTCTAACATTTGGACTATTCATTACGGTTGAAATTGGTTCTGTGCGTGTTTGTTTTTGTTTTTTTAAACCAAAGCTAACCTTTCCCTAGTGTTGCAATATCTGATTGCTGCCAGTCCCTAACGTACTCTACTATGGCACATGTCTGTGATGTAAGTTTTCATGCTACATGCCATATAGGAAGGAGCACCATTTCACTTTTTGAATGGAAAATTGGCTCCAAAAGTCAAATGGTGCTCCTTCCCTTCTGAGCCCTGCCGTACACCCAAACAGTGGTTTATGACCACATATGAGGTATCGGTGTACTCAGGAGAAATTGCTCAACAAATTTTAGAATGCATTTTATCCTGTTGCCCATGTGAAAATGAAAGAATTGAGGCTAAAAACATTTTTGTTGGAAAAATTAAAATGCCCATTTTTTTCCTTCCATGTTGCTTTAGTTCCTGTGAGTACCGGCGCCACTCTGTACTGCCTCAAGCACCGCATGCGCAATGCGGTGCTTGAAGCCTACAGAGCGGTGCGGGTGTACTGATGTCACCCGATGCCGGAAATGAAGCGATTCGCATCATTACAACCTTTAGAGCGCCGTGGAGAGCATGGAGGCGCTGAATAAAATATGAATAGAAGATCATGCCTATTAGGGCGTGATCTTATGATGAAGAGGGCCCGCCCAAGGGGCTAAAGAATATAGCCACGGCTAATTAACATTGCTAATGAGTAAGTTATAAAACGTTTTTCTCCACTTTCACAGGATGCTTTTTTGAGGCAAAAGGAGTGTGAGATTAGTGATAGTATGCTGCAGGGACATGTTTTGCTAGCTTATGAGGTGTTTTGGAGGTGACAGGATCCCTTTAAATCCACTCCTGCTGCTCCTCACCAGGTCCCCCCACAGTATAAGCTTGTAGACACAAAATTTTATTAACCTTTTCACACAATAAGTTGGGGCACAAGCCCTACTTGTGAGGTGTCACTTTCTTGCAGCTGACCTGAAATCACACACGCAGGAGAAAAATCTGCACATTCATGCACCAAAAAGCGCAGTGTCAGCATGACTCCTTGTTCGGCGCATATTTTTATCAGGACTTACAGATTTTTGTCTACAAAATTCCGCACCTAGATTTTACCGTCGGCACATAGCCTTGGGGTATTGGGAGACACTGTATCCTGGATGTAGTGTCTTCTCTCCTACCAGGAGTTGATTATCTCTGCGGGTGAACACAACCACCCTGTTCCCACAGTCTGTGTTCAAGGCACAGCGGCTTTTTCCTGCATTCACCTACCGAGATCGCTTCAGACTCCGCTGCGGATGCGGGGGTGTGGAAAACCTCCCTGCATGTCCGTTAACACTGCAACAGATGAATGAACCACAGTGGGCATTGGATGTCAGTAAATCCACCCACTGAGCTTGTACTGCACAACGCAGTGTTATGGATGCAGCGCAAACATGCTGTGTTCATAATGCTGTAAACACTATGGGCATGCAGCCTTACACAGCTCCATCAGTGTAAAAATAAAAATGTATGAGTCTCTGAGAATAGCAATGTTTTTTTTTTTTTTTTTACTTACAAATTTTTTAATTTGTAATCACTACTTGAACATTTTAAAAAAAACCTCTGGTATTACTTAAAGGCCAGGGTTACACACACTGTTTCCATTGGGGTCACAGATTTTTTTTTTTTTTTTTTTTTTTTACAACTTTGTTTTTGTCTTTTCATTCCGACAAGTGGTGCTCATCATTTTGAGAGATGCACAAAAATGTAACCCACCACATTATTATACAAAAAAAAAACATGCCAACAGGACAAAGGCCAGTGGCCAATGAAATACTTTCCCTTTAATTAAGCCAATAGACTTCAGTTGGAATCTCCGAAAAAACACTAAAAACCCAACATGAGGCTCAAAGGAAAGCACTGTCAAACTGACTTGGAAAACGATGTTGCCAGCTCATGTTTTATTACAGTAGAATGAACAGGGGAAAAAAAGCAAAATGCTCCAATTCGGTTACAGCGACGGAAAAACAATGGTGCAAAAACCTTTACATAGGCCTCTGCAGGAAATGGTTTAAGACAAATCTGATCAACAAATAGAAGCTTATGTTTTTATAAAATGCTTGGCCTGTTTCAAATGAATGACAAATCCTAATGTGAACAGAGTCCAACACTGAACCTGGTGCTAATTCTTATGTTGCCAGTCTTTCCAGTACTGTGCATGTTACAACAGTCACTTTCCACTCTGATCTTGCCATCATATTTTTAGCCTCTTTTAGTCGTCTTTTTATGTTGTTGTATTTTTCTACTTTATTGCTTCTATTCCCCTGACTCTCCCTTTTTTACACTGGTTTTGTTTTTGTTTCCCTCTTTTGGCAGTCATTTCAAGGAAGCCAGGGTCGAGCTTATCTTTTCAATTCTGTGTGAGTATTCAAACACTTATTATTTACATAGTTATTAGATATTAAATGCAATATGTATGTTATAAGAGTGTAGATTGTGTATACTAAGAGGCGGCCATCTATGTCCACTGATGGCTGCGCCTTATGATGTACCCCAGTGTTGCCCAGCTCCAGTTTGGAAGGGCCACCAACACGGTGCAGGTTTTCAGGATTTCCTTACCATTGCACAGGTGATGTCATTATCACCTGTGCAATACCAAGGAAATCCTGAAAACCTGCACTGTTGGTGGCTCCAGTAGAATCGAATTGGGCAACACTGATGTACTGTAATAATTACGATACATATGCAGTGATAGAATTGATGCACTCTATTAGGTTAATTGTGGATCACCTTTGAATTGTACCCAAGCTCACTTTGTGAAAAAATGAATTTCAGCCTACCGTGTTTCTGCTGAATAATGGTCCAACTCTATGCAAGGAATAGTGCAGGTTGGCAACCCTAAAGTATAGGCACAAGAAAGATTAAGAGGGATCCAGTTTACAAAAAATAAAAGTATTCTTTATTCACCATGTTAGAAAATGAGGACGTGCATAGGACCTTTTTTATTTTAATCCCCCCCCCGTTCTGCACCACCTCCATGCATGCATCCTGCAGCTGCTGAGCCACTGATCAGTGATGCACATTATTAATCAGTATCCGTTGAAAGAGCTAGGTTAGGGACAGCGTAATACATAGTAAAAATATACTGTAGTAATTGGCTTATGCTACAGTATTTATTTTTTTTACTAAAATTGCAAAATTAGTGTCAGTTGTGGGCACTGGGCAAACTTTATTTTTTCTGATGTCCTTTTAGGAATTAGTTTCAGAATTTTATTTTAAATTGGCTGCAGATGCTCAGTAATTTTTTTTTTTTTTTTTTTTTTTTTTTTTTTTTTTACTATTGTCCTTTTATTTTCCCACATTTGTTTAATTTTATTTTGTTTTCTAGATTTTAGTTTTCTATTCTAAAAGCGTAACCGTCATTTTTATTTCATAAATTATTTACAGAGCACCATTGATTCCATGGTGCTGTACATGAGAAAGGGATGCAAGTTAAAAATACAATGAACAAGCTAACAGTGACAGAACGATACATAGGGGAGAGGGAGGACCCTGCCCTTGCGGGCTTACAATCTACAGGGTAACGGGGAGGGAAACAGTAGTTTGGGTCTGCTCCAGTGGTGGTGGAGCGCTGGGTGCGGTGGTGGTAGAGCACTGGGTCCAGTGTGGTAAATCAATAGTACACATGAAATTTAAGCAACTTTGTTTTATATATCTTATCAGACAAATTGCGAGAATTGATCAATTATCAAAATTCTCCATTCTGCTGTAAAATCTGTATTCGATGAAGATTTTCCCATTACTGAAACAGATGGCAGCTGTTACTGATGAGATTCTACATAGATAGAATAGGGAGGAGGGGGTGGAGCTCTGCTTCTAGCTCCTCCTGCCTCTAGCTCCTCCCACTTACCATCAGTATCATCGAATCTCATCCGTAAAAACTGCTGTCTCCTATCTCGGTAATGGGAAAGTCTTCACTGAATACAGATTTTATAGCAGAATTGTGACTATTGAGAATGACTGCTCAATTCTGGCAAAGAAAGAAGCACATTTTATTTAAGATATATTACAAACTTGCTTATTTTCATGTGTACTATTGTTTTACTAAATTTTTAAAACGACAGTTACACTTTAAAAATTTCACACCAAACTCTCACAAAAATAGATAAACTTTGGTTAGCCACATGGAAGATTTGGGACATTTTATTTTTCAAGTCTTCCCAAACATTGTATTCAGCCAAGGAGGCATACGCCTTCTTTGCCTCCACCACGGATAGCGAGGGAGAGCATCCCATCCTCCCCTTCTTCCTTTTCCTCCAGTGATAATGAACTTCGATACACATGCCCAAGGACAGCAAATAAGTGAGTTGGTGCCCTCTTCTCTATTGACCTCAATACCTGAAGATTGAGATTCCAGATTTTGTGACCCTATCAGGAATCCAATTTGACTGCCACCCTCATGGAAATACTGTTCCAAAGTCTTTTTCTCTGAGAACTTTGTAAATGAGGTGGCTGAGACAAATGTGTACACCAAACAACATGAAGATAGTGAAGAAGCCCAAAGTTCAGCAATATTGGAGTGTTGTTGATTTACAGTATGTAACACTTCATTTTTCCGCTTGACTGACACATAAATGCCATGAGACCCTTAAGAAAAGTTTGCACTTCAACAATAATGCACAAAATTGCCCCTAAGTTGGACTTAATTCGGCCGGTCATTCATCACTTCAACAAATTTTCTGAGGCATACATTCCCCAAAGGGTTATTTGCATAGATGAGTCCCTAATACATTTTAAGGGGACTCTTACATTTTGAAAATACCTGTCCTGTAAAAGGTCAAGGTAGGAACAAAAATTGTACAAACCGTGCGATTACCTCAGGGTGCACATACAGATTTAGTGTTTTTATGAAGGGAAGGACATCCAGATTCAACCCTCGAAATTCACCCCTAGCCTGGAAGTAAGTGGAAAAATTGTGTGGGAATTGGTGTTCCCACAGCTGGGTCAGGGTTATCACCTCTATGTACATAACATTTTACTCCCGCTTTTTCAAATTCCCCTCTGCCAGCATATGATGCTGTGCGCAAAAGCCAGACCGACCTCCCTAGGTCTCTAAATGGGCAGCTGCTCAGGGTGAAAGAGGAGCACAATGTAGTGACAATCTGCTGATGGCCAAGAATAAGGACAAGAACCCCCACTGCTGTACGAATTACTACTACACAGGTTCATAAACCAGACTGTCCTGGGGTACAACAAGAAAAAGGAGAGAAATTATTTCTCAGACAGTCATCCAGTCCTACAGTGCCAGGCAGAAAGCTAAGGTGTGGTACAAAAATCTGGCTGTTATCATACATATGGGAATGTTTAATGCATGCTAACACGGTCTATCCCAGACCGGCACATTACTTCAGTTCCAGGAGGCCCTAATATTTGTAAGTCAGGAAAGGGAAAGCCCCAGTACTTGTAGAACTGGAGGTGATTTTATAGTACCAAGGCAACATTTCCCATGTGAGGTCCTTCAAACGGCTAAGAGGACGGTCACAAAAAGGTGCAATGTATGTTACAAAAGGGGTATAAGAAATTGGATCACTTGACAATGCTACACCTGCCCCAGAAAACGTGGCCTGTGCTTTGACTCTGAAACATTCATACCACTCATTCATGGATTACTAAATGTCTTTCTGATTTACTCTTTATTGCGTGACTTGATATATAGTACAAAACATACTGTACATATGCCCCACACATTGTAAAATACACATACCGGGAAAACCCTAGATCCGTTCAAATCTAGGGTCACTTGTGGGGAGTTTTGGCACTTCAAGGGCTTTGCAAATGTAACTTAGTCTGCGCTCCAAAACGTATTGCTCTGTGGGAGAAACAAAATAATCTTGTAGTTGTGATACCTTTTTAATGGCTAACAAAAACAGCATGCGGTCGCGCGGCCTCGGGCTGCGGCGTAAGGCTTCAGTAACACGGGAAGGTGCGTCAAATGACGCGCTTCCGGTGTGTGAAGGCCGGAAGCCGCTGCTCGGGGCGGCGCGGCCGCCCATTTGCGGCGTGGAGCAGCGCGAATTGGAGGCAGGTGGCGAGAGGGGTGGTGGGGGGGTATATAAGGATGGGGGAGACATGGCCAAACATGCCCCCTGAGGAAGCATCAGGGAAACGCGTTGGGGCGTCCCCTAGTGGTCATCTCCACATTCTGGCACCGACATGGGTAAGCTTGGGCACAATTTCTATGTTGCTAAGTATGATGTATAATGGGTCTGAGTTATTAGTCAGTGGTTGCTGTATTAGTAGGGTGACATGGTATTGAACCCTCTATACACTACAAGCTGTAGCTCTTAGCCACAATTATACTAGGACTGCACAATGGTTTTTGTTAGAATCTGCTACCATGAATATGTCCTGGAGTGGGAGACAAGAAGACCCTAACCCCTTAGTGTCCTCTATAATCCAGATCCATGTATAGCTTATCTTTTACACTTTCTAAGCACTTTGTACCTGCAATTTTTAATCTCCTTGATGAATCAATAAAAGCATCTTTATGAAAAGCAGTTAAACTTGTGCTCTAAATCATTGGGTCAAAAACTCTCCATAACCTAAGTCAGTATGTTTAATGCAAATGTAACTTAGTCTGCGCTCCAAAACGTATTGCTCTGTGGGAGAAACAAAATAATCTTGTAGTTGTGATACCTTTTTAATTGTTAACAAAAACATAAAGTAATTGTTAAAAAGCAGCAAGCTTTTGAGACTTGGGTCTCTTCTTCAGGCATGGTATAACAAAGTATTAGAAGAAGCACAAATATATACTCAACCAGGGCAGACACAAGGTATAATAAATAGACATTTACGTTAAACAAATGTATTTACAAGCTGTAGAGCCCGGCGTTGCCCGGGCATAGTAATGAACTGTTCTTAGTTTATAACAAAATTCAAGGAATATTTTTCACATAAGTCACGAAGGAAGTAAAAAATATAGCTGGCTATGAAGGGCTATGGGGTGTGGTTATAATGGGGGTGTGGTATGAAGGGGCAGAGCCATGAAGAGGTTGGTTATGAAGGGGTGGAGCTATGTGTGAACATACATACACACAGTATAAGCTTTTTTTATTTTTGGTGAATGAATAAAGTGCAGGGTTAAAATTTCCCCTCAAAATATAGTCTGACGTTCTCGAAGCCAAATGGGGGGTGTGTGCAAAATTTTGAGATTTTAGATGTGACTGTGTGAATTCCTTTAGTGGACTCGTGTATGTACGTACATACATGCATATGTACACTCAGCTTTATATATTAGGCTATTACCATGTATTATACCTTGCATATGCTCTGGTTGAGTATATAGTTTTTTCACTACACATTGGATATCGGCGTACTTATGATTAATGCACAACAGATTTTGGGGTCCATCGTCAGTTACCCTTTTACCCTTGTGAAAATAAAAAATTGTAGCTAGAGCAACATTTTGTGTGTGTGTGTGGTGTGGGGGAAGGGGTGTTACATGTGTTGTTGTTTTTTTTTTTTTTTTTTTGTTTTTTTTTTCTTTACCATCACCGCATTATAAAACTATGAAGCACCTGGGGATTGAATCTTGCTAAATTCATTGAGTGTTGTTTTTTTTTTTCAAAATGGAGGCATTTGTGAGGGGGTTTCCATGGTTTAAACACATCAGGGGCTCTGTAAACACGACATGGCATGCGCTGTGTATTACAGGTAATTTTATCTTCTAAAAGTCAAATCGTGCTCCTTCCCTTTCAAGCCCTGACGTGTGCCCACACAGTAGTTTAACACCACATACAGGGAGAAATTGCTAAATGCTATTTGGGGTCCATTTTCTCCCAATAGCGTTGTGAAAAAGCAAAAATTTGGGCTGAAACAACATTTTTATGGGTAAAAGTAAAATGTTCATCCTTATTCCTTCCATGTTGCTTTAATTCATGTGAAGCACCTGATGGGTTAATAAACTTATTAAATATCAACATTTTTTTTTTTTTTTTTTCTTGTGGCTTGAGGGTGCAGTTTCTAAAATGGTGTCCCTTTTGGGTTATTCTAAGCAGTGGCGTAACTTCAGGCCCAGGGGCCCTGATGCAAAAGATCCAACGGGGCCCCCAATTATTGCAAATCTTTAATAGTATTTAGTCTTTTTCTATAGGCCAAAGGGAATTTTGGGCCCTCTAGGCTGCAGGGCCCGGGTGCGATCGCAACCCGATTGTAGTTACGCCCCTGCTTCTATGTCATACAGGTACATCAATGAATGTAAACACATTGTGTAGATGGATGGAGATAATCGCGCCACCAATCAAACAAATGTCATTCCGGAGTAAAAGAAAGGAGCCTTTATTCCTATGCATTTCGTGTGGCACTTCACACTTCCTCAGGGGAAAGCTCCTTTGGCACGATTATCTCCATCCATCTACACAACGTGTTTACATTCCTTTATCAACAGGTGGTTTGCTGCAGCCAAGGCGTGTGCAGTGGTTGTGTCTCTCACAACCACACAAGGTGAGCATATTTGCAATTGCACAAATATCCTATTGTTTATCGGTTAAGACCCTATGTGCACTGTTTGTTTCCTCTAGTTTCTCCTCATTTATGCAAGTACATCAGTCACTTCTATGATGTAGTCCCTAATATTAACTATTTTGTGTGACTTAACTCTCTGGTTTAAGGGCATAAAAATTCAAGCTTTGAAAACTGTGAAAGATTCAAAATTTATGCCAAATTTCCCATAATCTGACAAATTAAAGCAAATCCTAAATTAACTTCTAGCATTAAGTACAATGTGTCACAAAAAACAATCTCAGAATCACTGGGATCCAATGAAGCGCTCCAGAGTTATTACCTCATAAAGGGACACTGGTCAGAATTGCCAAAAATGGCCTGGTCACTAAAGTGAAAACAGGCTAGGGGTGAAGGGGTTAAAGGTATGATATGTACATATGCGATAATCTATATACCAGTGTAGATCACTAGTAAACTTTTCGAGGTATATTGCTATAATTTTTTGAGTTGTCTAGATATCTCTGCAAATCTTTTTTTTTTTTTTTTTGTATATTGTAGTGTTAATGTTGGTTGCGGACCCGCAGAAGAACGCGTGTTACTTACAGGGCTCCATGCTGTAGCAGACATCTACTGTGAAAATTGCAAAACCACATTGGGCTGGAAATATGTAAGTATCTGTGCTTGACATCCACCATAATTGCAGCATAGCATTGGAAATGATCAAAAAATCACATCTACCCCAAAATGATATCATTAGACACGTCAGCTCAAACCACAGACACTAAGCCATCACACGGCAAAGATCCCAAAAATGAGGATGCTACGGGTCATGGAAAATGGGGCAGTAAGTGTGATACTTTTCCTTTTAAAAACTTCAGATTTTTTTTCACCTCTTAGATATCCGTAAAGTATACATGTTTGATATCTACAAACTCGTACCTACCCGAGGCGTCATACTGAAATGTCAGTTGTAACACATAGTAAACACATGTAATTGCACTTTTTTTTTTTTTTTACAATTTCACCGCACTTGGATTTTTTTTCCCCCTTTTTCCTGTTCACTATATGGTAAAATAAAATGTCATTCAAAAGTACAACTCGTCCCACAAAAAACATACCCTCATATGTCTATACTGATGGAAAAATAAATGTATGGCCCTTTAAAGAAAGGGAGGGAAAAATGGAAAATCGCCTGGGGATGAAGGGGTTAAATCCGTTTCAGATCTGAAGCATGTGAATTCTTACAGCTTTTTTTCACCCACTCCAAAGAAAACTGTCAACAGATCTGTCTTTACATTATGCTGCTCTCAGATTATGTAGCAAAGACCCCGATTCCAGCAATGTGTCTCTTACATGATGTGAACCTGTTTGAATACAATCGGTGCTTTATTAGGAGGCAGTCATCACTATATGACCATTTGTCTTATGACTCCTAGTCCAGCAATACTCTCACTACTGATAACTTTCCCATTTATCAAGACCGTGTTGTTCATGCTGGTTTGGATGGTGTGATGGAGTCACACTCCAGATTCAGGAGCATGGGACAAATGGCATACAACCAAGTTTGCGCCTTGCCACAAATCCTACTCTAGTCACTGCATCCTACTCCAGTCCCTGCTGGAGCAAGATTTTTGGTGTAGTGAATGCTGCCTCTCATCATGAACTTCATGAGCATCGGTCACCACACACCCCTGTCTTAGCTCTGCCAGCTGAGTGATAATGGCAGGAGAACTCCAAAAGTTATACAATGTTACCACAGTCTTGAGTTGGAAGAAATTGATGCAACCTTTCAAATCTTTTTACCACAGAATGGTGGAGAAAAAAACTTTGCTAAATCTGGCACTTTGTACACGAAAACTGCTAATTAGTGGTGTGAGCAGAGTTATACACAGCTCAGCCTTCTCAGCACAGCAGAGAAAACTGATTGCATCACAACTGCTGCACCCAGTAAGTGAAGTGATACATTGCTGGAATCAGGCTCTCTGTCCCTACATCATACTGCTTATACGGTAGATTACCAGCTGACAGATTCCATTTAAACCCATGCTATACGTTAAGTTAATGACCGACGATATCGACAATCTGTTGTGTGGGAGTACCCCAACAGTTGATTGTCGGGGGGATAAGGATCTGACATGTCTGATTTTTGATACTCAGTCTTTTTATTATCTGTTAGATATGCTGTCACCTGAGATGTCAAGCAGTGGCTATCTGATGGAGAACACAGGAGCGCTCTGTTGGCTACTGCTGTGTAAGGGTACCGTCACACTTGGCGACACAACAGCGATCCCGCTCTCAACAGCGACCTAGCAACGACTCAATGATATGGAGGTCGTTGGGACCCTGTTTCTCAGACCTGTAGTATTAAAGTCGTTGTCCCATCAAACACACCGATGCATGCTGCCCAGTGGGACCGCAACGATCAAAAAATGGTCCAGGCGACTCTGACACGACCAGCGATCTCACAGCAGGGGCCTGGTCGCTGGCGAGGTTGCTGTTGCGTCTTGTGAGATGGCTTAGCAGCGATCTCACTTAGTGTGACGGGGCGTGAGAGTAGGCAGAGATAGCAGCTGGCCACTTTATGGGTCAAACAATGGCGAAGTCTAAAGCCCACTCCTCCCCTCCAGTTACTTTTGATAAAGGTGTAGTCCAACGATGGGTGATAATTTGTTGATTGGCGGAGGTACGACCCCTGGGATTTGCACCGAATGGCAGAATGGGGAACTTTTTATTCATATTTTTTTTTTTTTTTTTTTTTTTTTTTTAATACTGGAGAATTTTCCTGTGAAGGGAAGACAAATAGCGCAGCTCATCTATCTAGTAGTAGTTTTTACTCTGGAAATATATATTGTATAGGTGAAGCACTCTCCTTGTGAAAACGTAATAAAGCTTGTCATCCAGGTTCTGCTTTGAACGCTATTTAAAGCAGCTGGAAAGTCCTCTAGACTATTCCAGACATAACCAAAATTAAGAAGTAATCAAGTCAGTGACCAGGCCACTGGTGGACACAAATTGCAGGGCTAGACAATCTAAGCCTTAAATATAACACATTTATTAAAATCTATAATGGTACAATGCATTTCATCCAAAAAAATGGTCTTCAGGTACATAAAAATCTATCATTCTCTTCCTAATCTCATTTTCTATAATTGGATCACACTGCTTTCTAATGTGCCAGATGTACAGGACTTACAATTAGTCTTTAGGTCCCTTTCACATCTGCGTTTCTGTCCGAAATCCAGCAGATCTGGACAGAAAAACCGCATCTACCTCCCAACGGCCGCACTTGCGTTACACTTGCGGCAAGCCCCATGCATTGTCTGTGGGGCTTGCCGCAAGTGCAGCTGTTAGGCGGCAGATGCGGTTTTCTGTCCGGATCTTCCTGATTCGGACAAACGCTGATGTGAAAGGAGTCTTATAGCTGATATAATTTAAGGTATTTTCTGAAGGAACAGGGTATAGCTCGCTCCGTTTTAAGTTTCCAGATGATGATTTCATTTTTTATCTTGATTGTATGCAATTGCCATCTATGTTCTAAGTTTATTTAATGTTATTTATACATATACAGGACATATTTAAAAAATCATAAATATATACTATATATTTTCTCTCCCCTTGTTCTTGATTGAACAAAAAAATTAACTAGAATCTCATATAAATGAAAATCATAAAGACCTATTTTTTTTTTTTTTTTTTAAAGAAACAAAAATACCTTAAGTTCCCCCACGTTTATTTTTTATTTTTTTGGCTCTTCCCTCTGCAGTATGCACCCCTGGAGCAGGCACTGCCTCCCCAGTTTATGCGCGTCATAGTGATGGGGGGGTGCGCTGACTAGAACGCGCTTCCCGCTCATACAGCACTCCTCTTTCACGCTCTGCCTCCTCCGTCCCCTCCCGCGCTGCCGCCATTACGCTGCACGTGGAGACCTTTATTACATCTGCTACTCAGCATCTCTGGGAGACACAGGAATTGTGGGCTGCCACTGGGGAGTGCTTCTGGTGGTAAGACCTCTGCAGAGGGTTTTCTCTGCAGTGGTTTCTTTTATCCCTGCACTTTCTCTGCACAGGCACTGTCTGCACACAACAGGGGATCTCTATTTAAGAGATCTAATCTGTTTGTTCTCAAAAAGGTTTTCAATACACTGGGTCTATTCACAATCCCTGGCTCTAAAGGTCCTGTCACACGCGTCAATGTCGTCAGCGATCTGATCGCTGACGACATTGACGGCTGATCGCTGGTGAGCTGTCACACAGGCAGACTCACCAGCGATCAATTGACCAGTGACATCATGGAAACGATTTAAATATCGTTTCCACGATGTCCTGCTCCCGCTGCCAGCCTGCTGGAAGCGGGAGCAGGCTGGTCTCCAAGGTACACTGCGGGTAACTAGGCAGCGCGCGCTGCCTAGATACCCGACGTGTACCTTAGTTACCAGCCTCCTCCGCTCACCCGGTGAGCGGAGGAGGCTGGTAACTAAGGTACACGTCGGGTAACTAGGCAGCGCGCGCTGCCTAGATACCCGACGTGTACCTTAGTTACCAGCCTCCTCCGCTCACCCGGTGAGCGGAGGAGGCTGGTAACTAAGGTACACGTCGGGTATCTAGGCAGCGCGCGCTGCCTAGTTACCCGCAGTGTACCTTGGATACCAGCTCCCAGCGCTTGTGACAGGCGCTGGGAGCTGGAATATCGCTCGCTCCCGGTGTCACACGCAGCGATGCTGCGTGTCCACCGGGCGACAATCGCCAGGTTTTAGGACTGATTCTAAAACCTGGCGATCATCAACCAGCGATTTATCGCTGGTTGATGCAGTATGTCACACGCGTCAATATCGCTGCAACGTCACGTGCAGCCGATATCGTGCAGGCGATATTGACGCGTGTGACAGGCCCTTAAGAGCAAGAGCACCACCAGGGCATTTCATACTTATTATGCCACCTGAACAGCTTGCAAGGTTTCTCTGCCTGCTGGATGCACATCTCCACATTGTCAGAACTGCACCCAAAATATGGTTGCAGAACCCCCCCCCCCCATTACCCTGGCATGTACCAGTGCACCTGATACTGTGCCAGAATGGGCCATTATGTCCTAATCTATGTGGCAGTCTGTTGAAAAATTGTCCTAGACATTGCTCCAGGCTCTGCAGACTCTCTTCCCCCTGTTCCATTGCCCAGACACCTACAACTCAGGACGAATCCTCGGACCAAGGGCGATCTACTGATTCTATTCTAGCTACCTCTAGTTTGGGACGCAAAAGGGTCCAGAGAACACCATCTCCGGCGTCCTCACAGCTCTAGGGCCTCCCCATCCCACAATGAGGATTCTCAGGAGTCTTGAGGGTCCCTATGGTCCTGCTTCAGACTTGGACTTGGATATGTCCCTAGACCTAGACGCACCAGACACAGTGGCTCTGGTTGAGGACTTAATTACATCCATCAATCAGGTACTGGATATTTCAGACCCGTCAGCGGATGCCCCAGAGCATAAAGTCTCTTTAAAAGAGCCAAGAGACCGCACAAATATTTCTCCTTCGCCTCATTGGGGGACACAGGACCGTGGGTGTTATGCTGCTGTCCACTAGGAGGCGACACTAAGCAGAATCTGCAAAAGAGTTAAGTGGCTCCTCCTCTACAGCATATACAGCCTAGAGCAGGAAGTGCTTCTCCAGTTTTTTGCTTAGTGTCGAAGGAGGCACACGACCATTTTTACTCTCTATTTTTTCATCTTTTTTCTTCCAATGAAGAAAAGTGGGTCCGGTGTGACCCCCGGCATGCTCCTTCCTCGGCCACCCACTGTTGGGGCGCTGGGTTGAAGTTGAGAATCGTTACATATGCCGTACTCCATTCTCGGCCTCCCACTGTTGGGTTGCTGGGTTAAAGTTGAGACAGCCCAGCATAACATCCACCTTCCTCACTCCCTCGGGGTCCTGAGTTGAAGCCAGAGCTGGACTACCTGCCAGATGACGTCCCCCTAATCACCCTCTGGGTGCTTAGGCTGAGGCACCACAGGTATCAGCAGCACATGCTGCATTCTGGGCTGGGATCCTGAATGGCTGCCTGCAAGAGCGCAGGCTGACAAGGAGCATGAGACGACCCCCTAATCACCTTTTGGGTCATTAGGTTGTGGCACCGCAGCTACCAGCAGCACATGCTGCATTCTGGGCTGGGATCCTGAATGGCTGCCTGCAAGAGCGCAGGCTGACAAGGAGATGAGACGCCAAAGAGCATGCGATGACCCCCTAATCACTATGGGCCATTAGGCTGTGGCACTACAGGTACCAGCAGTGCAGCTGCATATCCTGCTGGGACCAGTACCGAATGTGCCAGGATCCCGGTGGGGTCTGGGTCCATCCAGCCCCTGCTCAGCCCTGCACTGCTCATGCATAGTTGGGACATAGGTGTCTACCAGTCCCCCCCTCCTGCACTGCTCCCACAGCACATGGCAGAGGAAGAGGTGCCCAGCTCCCCCTGCGCTGCCTCTGCAAGTGCAGGCAGCAAGGTACCTGTGCAATAGTGATCCGCTATGGCCCCCCTCGCGGCCATCCCTGCGGTTTCCAGAAGATTTGCGGACCTCCGCGCCGACCCCCCCACTATTTGCGGGTCCGCAAATCACGCTAGGTCCCGGCTTCGGGCCTAGCGTGGAAGGCGCCGCCTATGCCCGCCCACCGCCCGCCCTCCGGATAGCGTCAAATGACGCTGGGCTCCACAGAGAGGGGCGGGAAGTCCCTCTGGGCGCTTGTTCTGCGCGCCCATTCAGGTTCCCGCCCCCTCTTTCCCCTGCTGACGGCGCCAAATGCCTGGGCGCCATTATAAAGCCCTGGGGCACAAACACACTGTGGGGCAGAGTGACAGTGCGGCAGGCTGTGGGGGCATATACATGACAGGCTGTGGGGGCATATACAGGAGAGCCAGCAGGGATATATTTTCCCTGCTGCAGCTCACCTCCCCCTATACATCAGAGTGACAGCCTGTGGGGGCATATGCAGGAGAGCCAGCAGGGATATTCCCTTCTGCAGCTTCTCCTCTCCCTGTACACCAAGTTTACAGGCTATGCCATGTGTCACAATCTACGTAGGCAGGAAAGCCGGCAGGGTTTTTCCCTGCTACACTCTCTCCTCCCTCTGGATTTAATAGACGGACAGTGGGCAGACCGACATATTTCTGTCCTGAAATACTCTGTGCTGCTGCGAAGTCAATTTTATTGTAAATTTTTAACTTCATAAAATGCTGCACGACGCTGTCCTCAATGAGTGTGCAGCCCCTAACAGAGCTATCCGGACATACTCTGTGCTGCTGTTAACCTTATTTTTAACAGCTATACATAATGTCAGTGAAGAAAACAGGCGTCAGATTATTCTCAAGTACGCACAGGGGAGACGTGATCCACTGGATGCACTATGGACGTAATGTGTTTATTGTGTCGTCGCAGTGACACGACTTCGCCTATGGTCATACCACATCGGAGGTGTCCCTCTTATGACACTCAACCAGTGAGCAGAGTTCCTCTGCCTAGTGCGGGTGACACACTAATAAGGCACGGTCTGGTTTTTCCTTACACCTTGTCAGCCCTGATGCCAGTACCTGTCAGAGCATATAATGCTACATCTAAATAGACAGTCATTCCGTCTGCAGCTGTGTCGCAGTTTATGGGAAACTGGCATGCAGCAGGATGATGGCTCTGACGTCTGATGGTTTTTCGCAATTCAAACACAGACTCGGACTTTTATGCATCTCTGGTAGGACACCAGGACAACATATTTAGGAAAGCTCGATACTTCGAACATTAAACTGTGTCTCACAGGACGCAAGACCGTACCCATGGGACCCTCAGCACCCCATTTACCATAAGGGAGTTTTGTTAGTTGGGACTCCGTGGCATGTTTTGTGCGGTACCCTATGAAACACGGTTCCCACTAGGGACACAGTCCTGCTGAACAGAACACAGCACCAGACGGTGTCTCACTCGCCGTCAGCAATCCAGATTCCAACCTTTTGGGAATTAATTTAGCGGATCATCGTCTAGATGGACACAAACTCGATCAACGCACATGTAGCGATCGCAAACGACCATCCAAACTCACATCACGGGCCCCTTAATTGAGGGAGTCATATGTCGGTGCTACACGCAGAGCGTGCTTAAACATTCTATTCCAATTTCCTTGTAGTCCCTACCAAATACGTGCGGTACGTCCTGTGCTGGACTGAAACAGCTAGACAAAATGCCTGGGACAGATTTTTCCGCACAGATTCTCTCCGCTCCATAATAATTTTCCAGGGAACACGGAGAATACCTTGTACCCTTAGATATACAGGATGTATACCTGCATGATTTCCCTTGCAGCCACTTATCATTTTTACATTTTGCAAGGACCATCCTAATTGTGGCGCCTCCGTCCACGCTTGTTACAGTTCCTGAAGAGGTCACAAAGGTTACGGCAGTCGCCTGGTTTTCCTGTGTTCCAGGGACGTGGTCAATCTTCCATGCCTGGACAATTTACCCATCAACGCATGACCTTCAGAAATTAAGAACGCAGCGTTTCTATTACGGTGAACACTTTATTAAGACTTGTTTAGCTGGTCATCCTCCACAAGTCTACACCAGTTTTCACTGCAGTCTCTAGTATTTTCGGAAGGCGGTTCAATACTTCCATAGTCAGACTTCTCCGAGAATAGGCATGGGCACTCCAACTAGAAGTCCGCACTCTCCTTCAACTCAGGCCTTCCAGAGCTGACATGACGGTCAGAGGCAGGACGGTTGCAGCACAGGTAGCCATTACTCTGATGCACCTGCTCCTCAGGCCTCCCCAGTTATCCATGCTCACGTCATGAGATAAGATTATACGATCAGTTATCAGGAGGTGTCATCTTCCAGTACCAGCCATGTAGTATCTCCTGCGGTGACTCAGCCACTCACTAGTACGCAGGGGAAGTATTTTCTTCTACCAAGTTGAAAGGTACTATTCACCGACATGAATCAGACAGAATGAGGTGCGCTGTACCTCCATCTCAACACTCGGAACGATTGGTCCTGATCGGGTCAGCAATACCCATCATCCTTTCAGAGATTTGGGCGAGATTCCCAACACTGAAGATTTTATCTCTTCTTCTGGCCGCCCGCCAATTTTAGAAGGCAGGCTGATGATGCCACGGCTGTGGCATATGTCGATTCACTAGAGCGAATCCCGCAGTTCCCAGGCAATGAAGGAAGTTTACCACATTCTTCACTAGGCGGGCGGAATTCACGAACTCAGTACTATCGGCCGTTACTCTACCGCTTGTAGATGATTAGCAAAAACAGTTCCTCCGTCGCCGAGAAATTACCTCAGATTAGGGTTCCTACATCCAGATGGCTTCAAACAAAGCTGACATCACTGGAGAACTCCTGAAGTATCCGTAATGGTGTCACACCTCATTGCCAAGGTTCCTAGCTTCATAGCCGGGTCCCACGACCCACAGTCATGGATGGCGGACTGACTGGTCCTGGACTGGACCCAATTCCAACTCCACTACATTTGCTCCAGGTTTCCACTATCCCAAGTTAGTGAAGATATTCAAACTGGACTGTCAGCAACTCATTCTTGTGGCCACACACTGGCCCAAGCGCGATTCTTCCTAATCTCATTTTATATAATTGGATCACACTGCTTTCTAATGTGCCAGATGTACAGGACTTACAATTAGTCTTGGGTCCCTTTCACATCTGCGTTTCTGTCCGAATCCGGCAGATCTGGACAGAAAACCGCATCTACCGCCCAACGGCCGCACTTGCGTTACACTTGCGGCAAGCCCCATGCATTCTCTGTGGGGCTTGCCGCAAGTGCAGCTGTTAGGGCCCTTTCACATCTGCGTTTATTTGAAATCGCGGCAGATGCGGTGAAAAAAACGCATCTGCCGCGATTGCCGCATAACCGATGCACTTGCGGCGCGGTTGCGGTAATCCCCATAGATAGTATAGGGGGACTTGCGGCAGGTGCGGCAAGTGCGGTTTTGCACTTGCGGCAGGTGCGGCCGCGAAAAAAACCGCGGCTGACCGCAAGTCCCCCTATACTTTCTATGGGATTACCGCAACCGTGCCGCAAGTGCATCGGTTATGCGGCAATCGCGGCAGATGCGGTTTTTTCACCGCATCTGCCGCGATTTCAAATAAACGCAGATGTGAAAGGGCCCTTAGGCGGCAGATGCGGTTTTCTGTCTGGATCTTCCTGATTCGGACAAACGCTGATGTGAAAGGAGTCTTAGCTGATATCATTAAAGGGATCCTGTCACCCCCAAAACGCATGTAAACCTATTAAAACCTGTCCCTAGAGCATATTAACACTATCCCTACACTCTTTTTACCTCCTAAATGCAGTAAGTGACATTGTATAAAAACGTTTTATAAGTACCTGATTAGTGCTGATAATGAGTGACTATCTATTCATAGTCACTCATCAAGACTGCCCCTCTGCTTCATATCACGCCTATTCAGGCGTGATCGTCAGCCTAGATTCAAATTGCCGCCTCCCTGCCGTGCCCTGTCTCGTCCGAGGCTGCAGTGTGGCTGGTGACGCGATCCGCGTCATTCCCGGCGCCTGGTGACGTATTTAGACCGCGCCGCGCTGTTAGCTTCAAAATGCGCACATGCGCGTTTTGGGGGTGACAGGATCCCTTTAAGGTATTTTCTGAAGGAACAGGGTATAGCTCGCTCCGTTTTAAAATTCCAGATGATGATTTCATTTTTTATCTTGCTTGTATGCAATTGCCATCTATGTTCTAAGTTGATTTAATGTTATTTATACATATACAGGACATATTTAAAAAATGATAAATATATACTATATATTTTCTCTCCCCTTGTTCTTGATTGAACAAAATAATTAACTAGAATCTCATATAAATGAAAATCATAAAGACCTATTTTTTTTTTTTTTTTTTAAAGAAACAAAAAATACCTTAAGTTCCCCCACGTTTATTTTTTATTTTTTTGTCTCCTTTGCCTCATTGGGGGACACAGGACCGTGGGTGTTATGCTGCTGTCCACTAGGAGGCGACACTGAGCAGAATCTGCGAAAGAGTTACAGTGGCTCTTCCTCTGCAGTATACACCCCTGGAGCAGGAACTGCCTCCCCAGTTTATGCGCGTCATAGTGGGGGGGGGGGCAGAGCGGTCACTAGAACGCGCTTCCCGCTCATACAGCACTCCTCTTTCACTGCTCTGCCTCCTTCGTCCTCTCCCGCGCTGCCGCCATTACGCTGCACGTGGAGACCTTTATTACATCTGCTACTCAGCATCTCTGGGAGACACAGGAATTGTGGGCTGCCACTGGGGAGTGCTTCTGGTGGTAAGACCTCTGCAGAGGGTTTTCTCTGCAGTGGTTTCTTTTATCCCTGCACTTTCTCTGCACAGGCACTGTCTGCACACAACAGGGGATCTCTATTTAAGGGATCTAATCTGTTTGTTCTCAAAAAGGTTTTCAATACACGGGGTCTATTCACAATCCTTGGCTCTAAGAGCAAGAGCACCACCAGGGCATTTCATACTTATTATGCCACCTGCACAGCTTGCAAGGTTTCTCTGCCTGCTGGATGCACATCTCCACATTGTCAGAACTGCACCCAAAATATGGTTGCAGAACCCCCCCCCCCCCCCATTACCCTGGCATGTACCAGTGCACCTGATACTGTGCCAGAATGGGCCATTATGTCCTAATCTATGTGGCAGTCTGTTGAAAAATTGTCCTCGACGTTGCTCCAGGCTCTGCAGACTCTCTTCCCCATGTTCCATTGCCCAGACACCTACAACTCAGGACTAATCCTCGGACCAAGGGTGATCTACTGATTCTATTCTATTTACCTCTAGTTTGGGACGCAAAAGGGTCCAGAGAACACCATCTCCGGCATCCTCACAGCTCTAGGGCCTCCCCATCCCACAATGAGGATTCTCAGGAGTCTGAGGGTCCCTATGGTCCTGCTTCAGACTTGGACTTGGATATGTCCCTAGACCTAGACCCACCAGACAGTGGCTCTGGTTGAGGACTTAATTACATCCATTAATCAGGTACTGGATATTTCAGACCCGTCGGCGGATGCCCCAGAGCATAAGGTCTCTTTAAAAGAGCCAAGAGACCGCACAAATATTTTTCAAATCATCCTGAGTTTCAGGAGGTCCTACAAAAATATTGGTTACATCCCGAAAAAACTGAACTGCAAGCCCCTTGAGCCGCGTTACCCTTTCTTGCTTAACTAACCCAGGATTGGGTGGATCCGCCCCAAGTAGACAAATCCCCAACCCCCCCCCCCCCCCAGCGTTTGCCTCAGTTTGGGCAGCCAAAGCCATTATGACTTGTGCCTGGTAATTTACATACTTCATTATGATCTTCAGACGCTGATCCAGCTCTATTAGATCAAGCAGCTCAAATTTCAGTCACTGTAGATTACTTAATGCATGCAGCTCTAGACTCCGCAAATTGGGCAGCAGGAATGGAAGGCAGCTTCTAAGAAGTCTCTCACAAGCCTCCCCTACCTTAGTGGCCGTCTTATTGGTGAACAATTGGACAAACTAATCTCTGTAGCTACAGGGGGTAAGAGTACCTCTCTCCCCCAACGCAAACTAAAGAAACCCTTCAATCGCCGACAGCAAACACGATTCCGGTCCTTTTGGAATTCTTTCGGCTGGTCAGCCTCAAGGCCAGCGCAGACCGGCAACCGCTCTCTGCACCGAGAGCATTTGCAGACTACCCAGAAATTCAGGTCGAGCTGGCATTCTCAATCTCGCCAGTCTAAACTTAAGGGATCAAAATCACATAGGTTTTCTTTCTCCTGACTCTTCTCCTCAGGAATACACCTTACAAGTAGGCGGCCGACTTTTACGCTTTCAGCAAGTCTGGCTCGCCACTATAGACAACTGGATCAGAGAACTGGTGTCTTCCAGCTACAATATAGAATTCAGGTCCCGTCTTCCCGATCTGTTTTTCCTGTCGATTCCTCTAAAACACCATCTAAGGCTCGCGATTTTTTGCAGGCGGTCGATTTACTGTTAAAAGCTGGTGGAAATGGCGTGCACTCCAATATAGAGTTCTTGAGGTGGTAGTGAAAGGATTGCTGAAACCCATATTCATATAAGAAGGAATATCCCTGCACTCTCGGAGGCGTTATGATGCAAAAGTGAAAGTTTTTATCGTGAATGAACAACATGCAACCACTAGTGGTCGCATGTTGTTCATTCACAATAAAAACTTTCACTTTTACATAATAACGCCTCCTGAGAGTGCAGGGATATTCCTTCTTAATAGATTCACTGTTAAAAACAGGATCATTCTACTGTTCCTTCGGCCTAGTGCTTCCATGGGTTCTACTCCAACCTGTTCATGGTACCCAAGAAAGGAGGTATGGTCCCCCAACCCATCCTGGACTAAAACGCTAAACAAATTCGTCCACGTACGTCATTTTCGCATGTCTCTTCGCTCAATCATATCGTCCATGGAGGAGGGCGAATTCCTCGCCTCCATCGATATACAAGATACGTACCTCCACATCCCAATATCCTCAGCCCACCAGAGATTCCTTTGATTTGCAATCAATCAGGACCACTACCAGTTTGTGGTTCTTCCGTTTGCCACAGCTCCCAGTGTGTTCACCAAGGTCATGGCGGCGGTCATGACCATACTTCTAGAACTCAAGAGGAGTGGACAATCTGCTTATAAAAGCTCCTACACTCAGGGATTGCGAGCAGAGCGTTCAATCACAGTGGACACCCTACGTCACCCGGGCTGGTTTAGTCAACCATTCAAAAGTCGTCACCAGTACCAAGGCAGTCACTAACGTTTCTGGGAATGCAGTTCAACACCTCCAGAGGTCTGGTTCTCCTTCCCCAGGAAAGAGCACGGGCTCTCCGCCAAGGAGTCCGCACCCTCCTTCTGTCACCTCTATCATTTCGCTTTGCCATGAGAGTCCTAGGCAGGATGGTCGCCTCTTTGGAAGCAGTCCCTTTTGCCCAGCTTCACCTCAGGCCTCTTCAACTGGCAATACTGGGATGCTGGGACAAGAGTCCCTTTTCCCTGGACAGGAAGTTTTGGCTGTCAACTGAAATCAGACGCTCCCTCCATTGGTGGCCCAGACCAGCTTCTCTCACACGGGGGGGGGGAAGTCTTTTCTTCTGACTCACTGGAAAGTCGTCACCACCGACGCAAGCCTGACAGGTTGGGGTGCGGTATACCTGCACCACAGAGCACAAGGATCATGGAATTGAGGAATCGTGGTTCCTGGCACTGAAAGCCTTCCATCGTTTCCTGACAGGGAGCCATGTCAGAATTGAATCGGACAATGCCACGGCCGTGGCATATGTCAATCACCAGGGCGGAACCCGCAGTGTCCAGGCGATGCAAGAAGTCCAGCTCATTCTACAATGGGCAGAATCGACAACATCGGTGCTATTGGCAGTGCACATACTGGGAGTGGACAACTGGGTAGTGGATTTCCTCAGGCCGCAGGCATGGACTCGGAGGGTGGTCCCTGAATCCCGACATTTTCCAACAAATATGACGTCGCTGGGGAACCCTGGATGTGGATCTGATGGCATCCACGGTTCAATGCCAAGGTCCCCGCCTTCATGGCCAGGTCACACGACCTGCGATCTCTCGGAGCAGACGTCTTGGTTCAAGATTGGACGCGATTCCACCTTCCTTACATATTCCCGCCTCTGCCACTAATACCCAGAGTCAGAAGATCAAGCAGGAGGGCATTCCAGTCATTCTTATAGCCCCCAGACAAGCATGGTATGCCGACCTCGTCCAACTTACGGCAGACGTGCCTTGGCGTCTCCCAGACCGTCCAGACCTTCTCTTCTGGGTCCGTTTTACCATCAGAATTCAGGGGTGCTTAATTTGACGGCGTTGGCCCTTGACCTGAGTTTGACCTGGGTTTTCCCCTGCTGTGATGGGGACTATGATCAGAGCACGAAACCGCCTCCGCTCGAATCTACAATCGCACCTGGAAGGCGTTCTTTGCCTGGTCCTCCTCCCGAGCTTCCTCTCCATTCCCCTATTCCTTGCTATTAGTCCTCAATTTCCTTCAGTCGGGGCTGGAGTCAGGTCTGTCCATAAGTTGTCTTAAGGGCCAGGTCTCTGCTCTTTCAGTTCTTTTTCAGCATCGCCTTGCCATCAAACCACAGGTGAAGACCTTTCTCCAGGGAGTTTGTCAACTGGTTCCCCCTTACCATTAGATGCATGGGACCTTAACCTGGTTCTAACTGCGCTACAGTAACCGCGTTTTGAGCCTCTTAGAGGCATTTCTCTCCACCTTCTAACTCAAAGTGTTTTTTTTTTTCTAGTGGCAATCAGCTTCTCTCCGCAGAGTGTTGGAACTATCAGCATCATCCTTCCGGAAGGCAGCTGCAAAGGCACGCCGGCTTCTAAGGCTACCTGGCTATGTGGATCAGATCCACTATTCAGGATGCCTACCGGACAAAAATTTGTCACTTCTGGACCGATATCAAGGCCACTCTACACGTGCCGTGGGGGCTTCATGGGCCATTTGGCGCACCAAGCCTCAGCACTACAAGTGTGTAAGGCGGCCACCTGGTCGAGCTTATACACAATCACTAAGCACTATAGTGTTCACACCTAGACCTCAGCAGATGCGAACCTGGGTAGGTGCATCCTCCAGGCGGCAGTAGCCCACCTGTAGGTGTCTTGACTGTTGAAGTTCCATTGTTCTTTCCCACCCAGGGACTGCTTTGGGACGTTCCACGGTGTCCCCCAATAAGGCGAAAAGGAGATTTTTGTGTACTCACCGTAAAATCCTTTTCTCTTAGCCTCTAATTGGGGGACACAGCACCCACCCGTTGCTCGTTTCGAGCTTGTATTGTTTTCCTCATGTTGCTCTTGAGCTATTTCACTGTTGCCTTTTTACAGGCTTTGTTGTATTGTTAACCTTGTTCTTTTCTCCTACTGCTTTAAGCACAAAACTGGGAAGGCAGTGCCTGCTCCAGGGGTGTAACTGCAGAGGAGGAGCCACTAAACTTTTGCAGGTTCTGTTTAGTGTCGCCTCCTAGTGCACAGCAGCATAACACCCACGGTCCTGTGACCCCCCCCAATTAGAGGCTAAGAGAAAAGGACTTTACGGTGAGTTCACAAAAATCTCCTTTTTTCTTTAAAGAAAAATAAAATTTTGTTGGAAGAAGGCGCTAAATATGATTGACAGGTTTTTTTTTTTTGTTTTTTTTTTTATTCAAAACATCAGGGTATGTACAGTCTATACTTTGGGTTGAATAAGACAGCTGATCATGTCTGGCACTGTCTTCCATTAGGAATATATTTTATTCTTTTTTAAGAAGGGTGGTGGATTTCTTTAAGGGGTGTGTGTGGGGGGGGGATTGTGATCATTTTAATTTTTTTTTTTTTTTTTTATAAAGTGAGATTCTATTTCTTTTTTTTTTTTTTTCAATCTAGATCGAGGGGAGAGAGAATATTTAAAAAGTCTTCACTGTATGTCTAAATATGACCATATAAATTACAACATAGATGGCAATTGCAAACATCCAAGATAATCATAATAAAAATGAAAATAACATTTTGAATATTCTGTTTTTGTGTTATCTATATTCAAGTGAATAGAATGTGTTTCAATGTAACGAGATATACCCTGATTACGGTATATCTTGTGAGATTGTGAATCATGTGCATCTGGCACATTAGAAAGGACTGCAATGCCATAATTTAATATGAGATTACGGAAGAAAATGTTAGACTTTTTATGCATTTAAAGACAATTGCCAAAATGAGTTCAACTACTAGAGATTTTTAATAAACCAATTTGTGTTCCATTACGGCTTGGATCGTCAAGCCCTGAAATTTGTGTCCCAGTGGCGCGTGGTCACCAACTGATTGTACATACCTGTTCATCCCCCAAGGCCTGCCAAATTTTCTTGTCATCGAGAAGTGAGTTGCAGTTGTGCGTTTAACCGGCAATGCCATCATTTAACAGGGATAAAAGTACCCACTTAAGCCTTTCTGTGAAGTACCCATTAGTGGGACACCCACTGATCAGCAAGTTATCACCTATCCTGAGAATAGGTGCTTTGTTTTAATTATCCTCCCCACATTTTAATTTTTCATTTAATAATCCTTCTATCAGATACAGTTATAACTTGTAGAAATAATCTGTTTATAGCTGTAGATGAAATCTCTATTCGTTGTACAATCCATATCCTGATTTCAAGCCCTAGTCCTCAGTATGACTACACCTCAGAATAGTCCGTGTTTCCAGTTACCAATGTGACCCGCACAGCTCTCGATGGCCGTGTTTTGCCAGCTTTTTCCTACACTGTGGCAGCTGTGAATTCCTGCAATATTTGTCTGTTATTGCTGATAAAGGCAGGGCTTGTTTCCACTGATTCCTACTGCATACTGGATACCTCCAGCCTTCCAGGGAGGTTAAATATAGTTTGTCTGAGCACCACAGTTGCATATGACTCGAGAGAGAATATCATTTCACGTTGACTTCTGAGTTATAACCTTGGCAGCAGTGGGAGGATTTGTTTTGTTTTGCTTGGCAATGTAGTTTTTGATATAATTTTCAGTGAGAACTGTAATGAGACAAAGGTGATAATGGAGTGGGGGCAATAAAAACGCTTGGAGAGGTATTGTAAACATGTAAAAATCTTAGGCTTTTGTATATCTATTTTTCTATTGCATGAATGTACTTTCTCTTCAGTCCTAGTCAGTCCTGTTAAACAGAATTAAACTGACATTTTTCTATTTTTCTACATTCTGCTAGATGGAGGGGGAAGAGGGGGTGCACTAACCTTATTTCTCTCCATACCCATTCCACATAGAAGGGGAAGAGGGGGTGCACTAACCTTATTTCTCTCCATACCCATTCCACATAGAAGGGGAAGAGGGGGTGCACTAACCTTATTTCTCTCCATACCCATTCCACACTGTGTATATATAATACCTTGAAAGAGTGTTCATAACCTGTGAACTTGTCTACACTTTTTTCACATTGCACCCACAAACCTTAATTTTATTGATGGGCATAGGCACAGTGGTGGAGTTTAGCAATGGTCATGATTATAGAGAACGACATGGCAATAGGTTTACTAGTGATACTCTCCTACTAACGAAAATGATTTTATAAAAACTGCAGCAAACAGCCCAGTAAGTAACACCTCACAGGAATCGGGATCTCTGACCCCACATCATGTTGCGCTCAGGTTCATTAGCAAAAGCCTGGTGACAGATTCCCTATAATTCTGTACTAAAAGGGTTCTTGAACCAACATTTGGTGACCACACTCTATGGACAAGTGTTCATTATTATTATGATCTAGGTTTTCAATATGCTAAATATCACCAAATGGTCATACTATCCAACTATAGCATAATTCCAACTAGGCCAACAACAGACAGATCCTGAGACTTGGTCCCATTCAAGCAGGAGAACTTCAGTAAATCAAATTAAATGTACATAATTTTACATAAAATAATCTCAGGTGCAAATCGAGTAGAGAGAAGTCAGAGCACAGTGACAAAATTCAATTAGAATTCATGCCAGGTTTACAGATGTCAATATCATATTTTAAAATAAAGGGTACCTATAGATTAATAATACAAAACAAGTGTTCGTATTGATATAGAAGTATTAAGCCCTTACCCCAAGTCCAGAATGTGCAAGGGAATCTTTTGTAGATATATGTGGACTAAAAATATGACTGCATTGATCACTGCCTAGTGCAAGGAAGATACACCAATATAAACACACTGCACAAAGAATCCCATAGTAAGTATCTATGATCAGGGTTTTGATCTAATAGTCCTATTGGAGGTCACTGGCTCTGTCTGATCTTACTGCCCCAATTCATGTTTCTGCTCCTGAAGAAGTATACAAGAAACGCACATTGGGGCAGCGGGATCTGACAGAGCCAGTGACCTCCAACACAACTAGTAAGTGACTATCAATCAGGGTTTAGATCTAACATAGGATTCTCTGGGCAGAGTGTTTCTAATAGTGGATCTTTGTAGCTATAGGCAGTGGTCAATAGTCATATTTTTAGTCCACATATATAGGTACAAAAAGTTCATAAACAAATTTCAAAGAAAGTTCAGCACACCGGGTCCATATTACTTCAAATGGATATTCCTTTATTTAGTGCTCATATAAAATATTAAAAGCAACATCTTGCGGGGGCAACCTGGTCAGACGCGTTTCGATAGACTTTATCAATGACAATGACTTCAAGACATATAGACAATATATACATAAACAATTAAGAAACAAATGAGCACACATGTGAAACCTCAAATCCTGCAAGGTAATTTAGGGCATGGTGTTCCCATTATAAATTGTAATGAGAGACTGTCTGAATGGGTGGAACAAAAACTACAACCATTGCTCATTAAGTTACCGGGTTACATTCGGGATACATAATATTTATTATACACTCTAAAAAATGTGGAATGGAACCATGGATATAAATGGGTTACGATGGATGTTTCTTCACTTTATTCCTGTATACCACACTGTCTTGCTATGGAACATTTGTCCTCTATTTTGAGTAAATCCCATTATTCTAATGATATTATCAGGTTCATCTTGATGTCAGTAAATTTTCTATTAAACTATTTTTTTAAATTTGAAAGCACTTTTTTCTTGTTGACATGTGGTTGCCCGATGGGCGCTAAATTCTCTCCGTCGCTGGCAAACCTTTACATGTCTGCATGGGAGGAGATTTTTTTGTTCACTCCTGTCAATCCATATTCACAAAGCCTCCGATGGTATGGGAGATACTTGGATGACCTCATCTTAATCTGGATGGGGTCCTCCAATATGTCTCCTGATCCCGAAGTGCTCGCTTTTGTTACCTTTTGCAACAACCAACAATTTGAACCTTGGTTTCACTTTTGAGGATCATGGTTCCAAGGCTAATTACTTGGATATCACACTTACAGGTGACCCCCTCACTAATTCTATCATTTCTGACCTCTATAGGAAACCCGTATCGGGAAACTCACTCTTGTACGCTGATAGCTGCCATCCAGCACATACTATTAGGAGCTTACCAACAGGAGAATTTACTAGGGCTAGGAGAACTTGCTCCAATCCTATGGATTATAATAAACAATGTACAATGATAGAACAGAGATTGAGGTCTAGGGGGTATAGTAAGTGGATGATTCATCGGGGCAAAACTATAGCCGATAAGAAGAACAGGGATGATCTATTGTCTTATACTTCTCAAAGAAATCGGGTCCAAAAATCGTCCCAAACGTGTCAGTTGGTAACTTTCACAACCCCCTATAGTACTGATTTTAGGGATATAGCTTCTATTTTGCATAGATATATTCCAATGCTGTATCAAGATGCTAATTTAAATAAAGTATTGGAACAAGGTTTTAGATGTATACCAAGAAAGGGTAGAGATGTAGCAAGTTAGATCTCCCCAAGCACCTTCCGTGAGAATACCACCAAGCCCGCTCCCTCCTGGTTACGCTACTCTGGGAATTATAAATGTGGACAAAATAAATGTGGTTTATGCAAATACATGAAAAAAAGTGATTCCTTCATAAACAGACACACAAGTGAGACGCACAAGATTAGAACTTGCATCAATTGTTGCACTGACCATGTAGTCTATTTGGCATCTTGCACGGTGTGCAATCTGGACTACGTGGGATGTACTAGTCGTCCTCTAAAAAAGAGGATATCAGAGCATGTTACGGCTGCTGATCCTTCTACAGCCAGCAGCCGAAGGTCTCCCTCAGGTTTGTCCAGACATTTTTTGGAGAAGCATAATGGCCGGACAGATAGTGTAGTGGTTAGAGGAATTGAACATGTCCATAAGCCCACCCGTGGGGAGACTGGGATCGCAAACTTCGGAATACAGAAAGTTTGTGGATCCTACACCTAGGAACGAGATTTCCAACTGGTTTAAATTATAAGAGTGATCTTATGTGTTTTTATTGATTCCTCCGGGTTTTTCTCTCTAACGTGTATACATTTTATGTATGCAAAGAAATAACGAATAATGCTATATCTTCTTCGATCCTCACTATGAATTATACGCATTGTGTATTGCTTAATTGTAAATGTTCTGTATGGACTGCACACCATAACAATTTATTGTTATAATATAAAGGCAAAAAAAATAAAACATTTTTTTTTGGCCATATCATATACTTTGTTATTGAATTAGTAGAAGGAGGATGGTGTGCATGTCTCATATCTTGAATATTTTGAACAAATTTTAGTAGCTTTTCCTTCCTTTTGGGAATTTTCTCCCTTTGAGGAATCTTCTTTTTAGGAGTTTTCCTTTGGGAGTTCTCCTTCAAGGAGTTTTCCTTTGGCATTTCTCTCTAGCCTTTCTTTGGATTGCAGGTTACAATTTATAATGGGAACACCATGCCCTAAATTACCTTGCAGGATTTGAGGTTTCACATGTGTGCTCATTTGTTTAATTGTTTATGTATATATTGTCTATGTCTTGAAGTCATTGTCATTGATAAAGTCTATCGAAACGCGTCTGACCGGGTTGCCCCCGCAAGATGTTGCTTTTAATATTTTATATGAGCACTAAATAAAGGAATATCCATTTGAAGAAATATGGACCCGGTGTGCTGAACTTTCTTTGACATTTGTTTATGGACCTGGTGGATACCAGCCACTCTGCACACCTGAGATCGGATCATTGGAGGCGAGGGCGAGCTCCTGTTTGCATTCATGTACAAAATGTTCCCTTGCAAATTCTGGACTTGGTAAGGGCTTTATACTGGTATATCAATAAGAACACTTGTCTTGTATTATAAATCTCTAGGTACCCTTTATTTTACAATATATATATTTAATGGATATCTGCAAAACCTAGCATGAATTATATAAAATTGAATTTTATCACTCTGCTCTGTCTGCTCTATACCAGTTTTACAGAGATTAATTTATGTCAAATTTATGTATATTTTAATCACTGAACAAGTTACATTTTAGGCCTAATTACTTTTTATGCTTCCCTTTTTTGGTAATATGTATAATACAGTTTATGAACAAATATAGAGCATTTAGAGGGTACGCGGTTCTAATAAAATAATATCCAGAATCTTATACTTCTACTAATGCTCAGTATTTCCACATTTACATCTATTTCCAGCAGGAAATTTACATTTAGTCTTACATTATCTCTAAGATTGGTTTGTTTTAGCTTGAATTAAAATGTTTAAATCTAAAGAATGGTTAGTAACATGGACTAGACAGAGTAGGTACACTGCACTACAATAATGTATAATGCACACAGACACACACACACTTTCATACACTGAACTTATCCCTTTTTCACATTACACCAACAAACAATTGTATTTTATTGGGGTTTTATGTGATATACCAGCGCTCCGTATTTGTGAAGTGTAAAGGAAATGATGCAAGGTTTTCTAAATATTTAATAAAAATGTACATCCAAAAATGGTGACGTAAATTTGTATTCAGACCTCTGTAGTCAGATACTCCAAAATATAATCCTGATTGACCAATTGCCTTCAGAAGTCACCTAGCTAGTAATGTCAGTCCACCTTTGTGTAATTTATTCTCAGTACAACTACAGCTGTTCTGTGAAGGGATGTGGTCTGTTCTCAAAACTAGACATTGCATCTAGATTCCCATGAACAGGTGGCTGTAGTTAGGACCTTGTTCTTCTCTGCCCTTATTTACACTGATGTGACTGACACAAGGTAAGGTTTTAATACTGGACTGGGCACACTTTGTTGCGGTGCAATGGCTTCATCAGTGTTCTGAACAGTGCAGCTGTCAATCAGTGGTGAGGTGGGTTTATAAGAGCTCATGAATATGGAGGACTACATGGTGGCAGGCTTACCAGTCCTCTTGTGATAAGATCATTGTTTTATCACCAGGTAATTTTTGAAAACTACAGCAAGCAGCCCAGTAAGTGACATATCGCCAGAATTAGGGTTTGTGTCCCCACACCATGCAGCTCTCAGAATAGGTGGAAAAAACCTGGTCAAAGATTCTTTAGAGGGAAAATATACAGCTTAAGCACGGACTGTGATCTTTTCCAGAGTAATCCTTACATATTATTACATTATAAAGTTGGAGAGGGTTTTTTTTCTGCTCTTCAAACTATGAATTTAGCTTTTCTATGAAAGTGTGTGAGTGTAAATGGAATATAACATTTGCAGATCAGATGCAGACTCTGCAGTGTAGGCAATTAACTCTACTTTTTGTCTATTGTAGGAACATGCTTTTGAAAGCAGCCAGAAGTATAAAGAAGGAAAATACATCATTGAATTAGCTCACATGATCAAGGATAATGGCTGGGATTGAAGAGCTGATGATAAATCTGAAGACCATCCAGCTGACCATGTTATCCTTAGAATGAGCGAGTAACTGAGTGCTTGGTTTCATATGATTCAGAGGCTGTGCCGCATGGAGCATCCTCTCACCCTTAATCCATCATTCTTGGTGAATGGCCTCTAAATTTCTGACACTCTGTCTCTTTGCTTTGTATCCCCTTTGTGAGTTGCCCTCGGCCTCATGCTCTTTTGTAGAGTTGGCTAATGAAAGCATCAGGAGCCTCATAGCCCAGTCACTTCTTTTACTCTTAGAGTTGATTTAAAGCTGTGTGCAACATGATGTACAGAAAGTGGCACATCGGGGGTCACGTTGTAAAGCAGGAAGGAGGTGTAGCTCATGAACCGAGGGAGGGACATATGTTGGAGATGAAAATGTCTGAAACCTGGTTCCTACTAGAGGAAATACCTCACTGGTTTCTTTCGGAGAATGTGTAGGGTTAACATAAGCAAAATGTGTTCGTAGTTTATACCTTGAAAATAACCAAAAAAGCCCAGAATAGATGAGTCATGAAACCGAATCAATGGCTATCTTGTTATGGGAGTGGGTGAAAGTCAACCCTCTTATCAAATGATCTATATTGATGCGTCGTGATGACTGTTTATTTGGCCTATATACTTTAAAAATTAACTGACCAAGCAAATAGTATGTATCGATTGCGTTCTGATTTCCCATTGTACCTTGCACTATGAATTTTGTACATCACAGCCTATGTACAACACTTGAAATTGATAATGTCTTTATCTATGCTAACACTGCGTCATGGAAGTGTTAACCAGAAACAGGGAATAGCCGGGTAACTAATATTGTCACCAATTGTTCTTTACAAAGCTGGAAAAGAATTTCTTCTCTTCTGCTGAGATGTTGATAAAGAAGAGAAACTACCATTTCTAAGAACGATGACCTGTATAGCCCTTTTCCAGCTAGAGCCCAAATGTAATATTGGAGTATTTGGAATCATTCTCAGTCCTTTGTCTTGATTGTTTTTTCGATCTCATTGAAATTTTTATTCAGATTATCTTGTAACCATCGGACAAATACATTGCATAGTTATGCTTTAGTTTAGCAATTGGAGAATGATGGTCAAGATCAGACTAGTAAAGAAATACGTATCTAAATATTATGTGAGGGCAATCAATGCATTTTATGGACGCAGCATTGATCCCCCTCCCCTATTGAATTGATTGTTCACAGAGGTCATATTGATCCCTCAAAATGGTTTTCCTGCTGGCATTCTTCCAGACTTGCATATATACACATGCCTTTAGGAATGTTTTCTTCAGTCTACCTGAAACTTTATGGCTATTTAATACTTTTGGTACAAATCCCTTCTTTTATATTTCAGTTAGATGCACTTTTTCAGTGGAGGATAAAGTTGAGAAGGTAAACCAAAGGATATATATTTTTGTTATTTTGTTACTGCGTTAGATGTGTATCAAAATGGACTTTGTATTCAGAAAGTGCTGTAGCAAACATGTCACCTCTGTATACCTTCATGCACTAGTGTAGAATGTACATATTTCATATATGCCATAAGCTTTAATGTAATGTCACATTGCCACTTTCTTTACAGATACTTATTCGTCCTATCAATTTCTCTACATAGACTCCCCAGGTAATTGTAAGAATGCCCATCCTCCATACAGGACATTTCACATATTCTCCCATCCATTAACTCTTAATATTCATATACAGTGATGATCAACCTGTCATTGCCTATCATAAAATATATGGTGTGGTGTATGTGGTTTGAAAGTTTAGAAAAATTGGGACTATGTAGCGTGCATTTTCCCAAGGTCTGATGTAAAGTAAGCAATAAATAATGGTAGAGTAGCTAGGCAGTTTTACCATCACTCTTACACTTTTGGTGAAGCCCATATATACATTGTAGATACTTTTTTTTTTTTTTTTTAATTATAGGAGTTTGTGTACGCACACATGTGTATGTATGTGTATGTATGTATATATATATATATAATATATAATATATATATATGCGCACACACACTATATATACTGAATTGCCCTGCTGATTGGTGAGGGTTTGGGTCTTTGGGCACCCTTTAATCACTCATAACACACTTGCCTGATGTGCGCTGCTCCGGATGCAGATCACTGCTCTTGCTGGAATGCGCACATAACACGGTGTGTAGACTAAAGTCTGAGCTTGTCCACAGAGTGGCCTTTATATTGGACCGATACACCACTTCTGTGCACATCCAGGCAGGACCAGAGCTATTCCACTTTATGAGCAGCTTATATTTGAGGGAAGAGGGTGTCTGGATCCTGAGACCCCCCAAGAATTTGCAGGGCGCTTCTGTATAGCTTAAAGCAGAGGTTCCCAACTCCAGTCCTCAAGGCACACCAACAGTGCAGGTTTTCAGCATTTCCTTAGAAATTGGAATCATCCCCAGTGCAGGTGATTAAATTATCACCTGTGCAATACTAAGGAACTCCTGAAAACCTGCACTGTTGGTGTGCCTTGAGGACTGGAGTTGGGAACCTCTGGCTTAAAGTGTACATACTCTTTACACTTGTGAACTTTACTTTGAATTGTATATTTAGCAGGTGTTTCTGAAAACTCAAAGGGAGATTGAAATTGTTTGTTACAGAACCAGTTACTGGAAGCTAATTCTCAGCGGCATCCATCCTTCATTACTAAAGGGTGTCCTTTGGGGGTTATATCTGCCAGCAAAGCAAAGGCCATAATTATATGGTTACACCCAGTGTTTGATGTTGTGATATACAATTTTGCATTGCCAGGTTTTTTACTTCTAAGCCGAGCAGGACCAGTTTTCAGCCTATCCTTTCTAATTCTTCTAAACCTTAGCATACCGTCTGTTTCACTTCCAATGTTCTAGATCCTGCACCGTTTATTCTATCACCAAAAATCAGAGGAGTCTAAATGGTGTAAGTGCTCCATATTTTTACTAGCCTTAGATGTCTAAGGCCCTTTTCACATCAGTGGTTTTCACTACTTGCGTCAGATCTGGCAGATTTACCGGAACTGCCGCCTAACAGCCGCACTTGTAGCAAACCCCATGCTTTGTCTATTGGGCTTGCGGCAAGTGCGGTTCTGCCAGATTTGGCATAACCAGTACCTGCGGTGGCAAAAAAAAACCCACTGCTAGCCGCATTTTTTTTTCCACGGCCGCAATTGCCGAATCATGGCAAAACCGCAATTGCTGCACTTGCCGCAAGCCCATAGAGAATGCATGGGGCTTGCCGCAAGTGTGCTGCAAGAGTGGCCGTTAGGTGGCAGATGCGGTACTGCCAGATCTGCCGCAATTAGCGAAAAATGCTGATGTGAAAGGGGCCATATTCAGAATCTCCATTGATTGGTGACGTTGGGCATGCTGTTTGCCTTGTTCTTCTTGGAACAAGAACATATTCACAGATGAGGGATGTTTGGCTTATGTTCTAATTGCATTTTACAATATATTTAATAATGACCCTCCTAATTCACAAAGATTAACTGAGGAGTTTACTTTGGACCTGTGCATACTGTAGCATAGAGTTGATTGCCTGCAGTATAGTGGTGTGAATAGATCATGTCCAAAGACCAACCTGTAAAATGAAGAAACTGTATGTGGTTTTCTGGTACCACATGATACTTCAGCGCTCTTGTGACTCGGCAGAACCAGGTAGTCCTTTATTTTCTGCCATCTTTTGGCCACTTGCTGTTTAATTAAAATGTAGACGGTAGTATCACTCTTGGGGTATCCTACCAATGCCATTATTTGTCGGTGTCTGGTTCTCTTAAAGAACGTTTTTCTCTCCTACCGCTCTGTATTTAAAGCTGTGTTGGGTGCATGCAAATTCCAAACACGACATTGATGTTGGTGAAATTTACATTGTTGGTTGCTAAGTAGTAGACAGTGGGAAGACTATATGTCTGTTGTATTTACTGAGGAGGGGGTCTGTTGCCTTTGTCAGCAAATGCCAGCTGTGTAAATATGGGTCCTGGTGACATCAGAAGAGATGCTACCTTTCTCACACTATGCAGGAACTTGGACCCTATTCCATGGCCAAATTTCTGCTTGCAACAAGGCACTAGTTTGTATGGTCTTTTACACTGGCTATCATGATTGCTCATACAGTCATTGTGTCCCTATAACATTTGTATGTTGTCAGAAGCACATTTCTTATTTACATGTGGGAATGTGCTAGCAACTATTTTATTTTTTTAGCCATTTTTTGTTTTACATGCCATGTTTACATGGGAGAATAAGGCATGGGCGTTCTTGCAAACACTGGGTCAACCGATTTACAGTTTGAATAATAAAAACAAAACATTCTATAGGGAGCATAAAATCTCATTTTATGTATTATTTGAAGACCCAGAAATATATACCACAGGTTAGCATTCTTCTACATCCTCTGCTATGGAGTGAACATTCAACCAGAAACCCATGCAGGTAACATGCCAAATGAGCAATATGTTTCTCTCACTGAATCATTCTTGTGAACATCTTTAAAGAAGCCTTCCTGTAAACTTATTTTTTTCACTTAAACATGTGTAAATGTGTAGTAATAACCTCGCCTACCGCAGTAATTTCCAGTATCCAGCATCGTTCTGCTCTTCTTCTCATGTATGTTATCGCTCTTCAGATTCTCCAAGTCGCCCTGCATTTTGTATAAGCCTATGGAGTGTCAGAATGAGGCTGCATAGACTTTTATATTGTAAAACAGACTTCCGGCTCATGTATACAGCATAGGGTGAGACAGATTCTGTATAGCAGTGCCATCTGAGAAAAGGAGTAGAGCAGCGCTTGATACCGGAGAAGACTGTGGTAGGTGAGTATGTCAACACACTGCTCGTATACCAAGAGCATGTCACTTGCTTTAACATAAACTTGAAAAAAAAAATCTGAAGCTCTCCAGATTCTGCCTCCTTTTTTTACACTTTGTATTGCTCCATTTCAGAGATTCACATTTGTCACTTTTGCAGTGTAGCATGTGAAATCTCTGCTTCTAGTGCAACTGGGTGTGTTTGTTCATAGTCTTCTCTGGTGGAATGCTTTCACCCCTCATACCGCAGATGCAGTTGGCTGTTTGGCAGCTGATCTGATTGTCTTAGTCAAGTTTGGTAGAATCTGGCACTCCCCTGGAGTATACTCTGTAGAATCATTAATACAAGCAGAAACACTGCATAGTGCATGCCAGAAGAAGCAAATGGGAATATCTAAGTGATGGTACCGTCACACGGGAAGATTGCGACATCGCCGCGATCTCCCAGTTCAGGCGATGCTCAGGCAACTTTGCCTGTGCTTCGCCGCAAGTAACAGGGCAATTGAACAGCGATTTTTCTCTTGTTCTGAATTCAGAGATTTCCCAACAGTGTTGTGAAATCAGGCGATGTTGCTTGAGCAAAAAGCATGGCTTTTGCCGTGTGAGGCGGCAATTTCACTAAAGCAAGCAGTGTGTGTGTTCTGGGAAGCGATTCCGTAGGCGTGACAGGGCGTCTGGTTTTCCGCTCCCCATCCTCGTCGATTGGCTGGTCCAGGTGCGTTACCATTGGCTGGTCATCGTCCCGGTGCCATATTTCGTTATCAGTGTCTGCATCACTACCCTACTTGATTGTTTTTTCAAGTGTTGGTCACGAGTCTTTAATAAATGAGCGTTAACTGTAGTTTTCCTTTGTGTCGTGGGATCGATGGACTATTTAAGCGACACTAAGCTCATATGTTTGCTCTGGCTCCAAGCCATTTATTTGCAATGGCATACATTGTTTGAAAAATACAAATATTGTGACATTGAATAAATATCCTGACAAAAATGGTGTGATTCATTGTATTAGCAAGGCGATACATGGCAAAGAACATGATTTCAGCCATGGAGGTATCACAGACCCAAAAAAAACATAGTATCGAAGATGTAGCAGTGACTGCAAATGTGCTGGAGACTGGAGCCAGCATTTGGGCACCACTCTATACTGGATGTGAATCCCTGGTCCGTTGAATGTATTTGGACATGCTGCTGTGTTCAGACACGGACACTTTCTTGTCTCCAGGGTAACAACATTGCTAGTCTGCAAAACACATACATGTCTTCAGACACGTGCTACAGGCACCTCAGTTGATATACACATATGGACAACAAACCACAACACGTCCCCATAGTCCCACACATAATCATAACTAGTGCCAGACACAATTAGAACTGTGGCAGTTTGTCGACGCTTCATTGTGTGTGGAAAGGCAGGAATCCGTACGCGCACTGTACTGCTGAAATGCTCTGCAAGTCCAAGGCATAACTTAAGATGATATCAGACAAGGACAGGCTGACCAATGGGAATGCAATTTGGAAGACCAATCCGAGTTGTAGGGGCGCGGACAAACAGTGTGGCACGCCTTCCTCCTATGCATCGTGAAAAAGAATGCCCACATTGCCGGTGTGGTTGTGTTGTGTGACACGACGATCTGAAAAACAGACATCACTTCAGGTAGGGTTCAGGCGATTCCGGAATCGCCAGATCACCCATGGTTGCCGGCGAGATTGCTACATGTGACATCTCGCCAGCAATGCCGCGGCGATCTGCTCGTTCATGAGATCACCCATACCATTGCCGGTGATGTCTCCCCGTGTGACAGTACCATGATAGTGATGCAGTCTGAAACAAAAGATGCTGGGAAGCTCATGGATCTTTCCAAGATATTTGAAAAAGCTTAAAATTGAGCCTTTTTTTTTTTTTTGTTGCTGCTCTGAACTTTTTCCCAATTTTTGGTCTCGTAGTAGGTCTATTGATCTCCAAGGCCACTACATACATATTGCAGTCCACAATCTGATTGCCTGAAGTCACTTCAAAAGAGAACTTATTAAATAGAATATGTCTAAATACCATGCAGGCCCTCTTATATGGTAACATACTGGATTCATGACTAAAACTCAAAAATATTAGCTGAGCTTCACTTTTTTGTTAAGAGGCTGACACCTAAAATGTTCTGCTGGTCTGATTGTAATAGATCCTAGGCAATCTTAATATTACCACCTAATAAAGCTTCAGTTCAATCCTATTATAAATGTATTTCTATAGTACTACTACATACTTGTACTATTACAAGTACCTACATTTATTTCACATTTGTTATTATTTCAAGTTATTTTAAAGGAATTTGTCACCAGGTTTAAGCTACCAAATCTGGGGTCAACACACAGAACGGTGTCCTAGATTCACCTACTTTGTCGCTTTTATTGGTGTAGTATACATAAAATCAATTTCTGCTGCTCAGTAGTCTTTCAAATGATGTACATGCATTCCATAGTCCTCCATATTGATGGGCTGCTGGCTTCTCCCACCCACTTTTAATTGACAGCTCCCTCTCTTTGCATGGTAAATGGTGAAAACTGTTAGTCAGCAGAAGAGGGGCAGGGGTGACAGCCACTCAAGAATATCAGAGCTCTACAGCAGATATACAGTGATGAAAACTACATACAAATCAGCAGACACCTGATGACCAATTTTCTTTTCAGAATACATTTTGTTCCTTTTTCGTTGGAGGTCTGCACATGACTTGTGTGACTTCTTCCACCAGGATTCCCAAGAATATTAGGGTCTTGACTTCGTCTAATTGTTTTACAGATACGTATTTAATTACTGTCTAATTTTTTTTTTTTTAAAGGGTTTTGCAGTGAAGTTAGGCATAGTCGTAGTAGTCCTAGTCCTTTAGGTTCGGCGTTTAGAAAAGAAGCCGCAACACTGGTTATTGTGGGCACAAGCGGTGTTTATTCACACATTACGGGATCTTGCAGGGTGCAGATGGGAGGACGGGGAGACCTTCAAGACGACAGCCTGATGGATTATATGCCTGTTGAAGTGCCACTTGTGGCATGAAACGGCCGCCTTGAAGATCCCCCTTTCCCCCCCTTCCCCCGTCCTCCCACCTGCACCATGTAAGACCCCATGATGTGTGAATAAACACCGCTTGTGCCCACAGTAACCCGTGTTGCGGCTTCTTTTCTAAACTCTGAACCGGAAGTTATGCATTGCTGAACCAGAAGCGTGCACCAGGTGAGTTAAGCACCCAGTAGGTTGAACGCTGGAGCGCAGGGAACGCACAAGGGGGACCCTGAAGCCGAGAGTCCGCTGCAAACTCTCCAACGACACCGGAAAAAGAATGGTGCTGGCGATATAGTTCTACAAAACTGGTAGTCATAGTCCTTTAGTTTCACTGGCTTGTAAGGATATTTGATGGGTATTTGGGAAAAAGCACACACGCATTTTTTTTCATTTTGTGAAATGGTCTTTCTCAAACCCCTTGTCAATTTCACGTTCACCCTAGGTATCCTTTTGACTGTTAACCTGGTTGCATATATATTACATATGTTGGATGAGCAGAGATTCGTCTGTCTCTCCTGACTTGCCTGTACCTATGAATGTTTGAGTCAGCCGAACGTTTGTGTGTTTTTATTGGGAAGAATAGAGAATGTCTCTGGCAGGTACCTTTCTTCCGATGAACCATAAGAGTTGAATGTTAAAATTCAAACCGCCACCCTTCTCTCTGCCCTTCTCTCCTGACATTAATTTGTAGGAAAATCTGGAGGCTTTGATAAACCTCCCAACTAGGGCTGTGTGCACGCGATCAGGAATTGCAGCGTATTGCCGCTGCGTCCAAAATGTTGCGTTATACCAGCATGGTGGAAGGGATTTCTAGAAAAACCGTGCTCCCTGTGCTTCTCCCGACCGCGGCATGTTTTCAGCTGTGGTGCGGGTTGTTGGACTTCCACATCTCCGCAGCATGTTAATGCAGAGAGAACCTGCCCTACACCCACCACAGAATGAGGGAAAAGGGCGGCTGTGGTCTCCCTGCATTCAACCACGGGTTCCCACAGGTCTGGGAGGTACTGTGTCCAACATGCAGTGCCTCCAGATAGTGTGCGCACACCCTAAAGCATAGTACAACATGCGCTTGAAGATCATTACTAAATAACATTAATCTGGCTGGAGCAGGACCATGTCCATCTTAATGAATCTGTTAGACATTTCTGTCTACATATAGCTCTCTGATTTCTAACATGCCTATGAAAAGGTTTTTGTTAAATAAGGGTTTAATGCTTCTGTAACCATGTTCTTTAGGGCAAGTTCCCATGTAAATTTAGTGAGTTTTTGATGTTGCAGTATTTCTGAACCTATTCACTAAATTAGATTACTTGCATTTATTTTTCTTTTATTTATTTATTTTTTTTCTTCCTCTCCGAGTGCTCTAGTCCTTTTTACATGCGCCATCACATTTTTGATATTCGTTTTTCTTTTTTGGGCATCTCAAGTTTTAAATTGACTCTTCCTTGTATTTGGTTTTCGAACTGTGAGCAGTGTGTAACACTAGAAATGTACATGCATGCATTTAAAAAAAAAAAAATTCACCTTTAGATTTTCTGTCTTATGCAACTGTATAGGAAAAATTTGCACATAATTTCTCTTGCTACACGCAGTTTTAACATGAGGATTTGGATTTCAAAAACATACTACAGGTTAGTTTACGCAGCATTTAAAAAGAATAAAAAGCAATAGGTATGAAGTTTGTAGAATCCCATTCACTTTGCTGGTACTGTAAGGGGCTGTGTTATTTTGCACAGTGACAATGTATAACGTCAAAAACTCATTAGGTTAGTGGGAACTTAACCTCTCTCAGGGGCCTTTCACACTTGCGTTTTTTTCCTGATCTGGAAGATCAGGACAAAACTTGATTCTTGCAGGATTCATTTTTTTGCCCATTCACTTTAATGATTTCAGGAAAAAACCTGAAGCAACAAGATTCTACCTGAAATCATTAAAGAGAATGGGCAAAAAAATGAATCCTGGAAGAATCAGGTTTTGTCCTGATCTTCCAGATCAGGAAAAAAACGCAAGTGTGAAAGGCCCCTTATATGTGTATTTACAACCTTTTAAAAAGGTGATCCGGGATTTATAAAAAAAAAAAAAAAAAAAAGTGCCAAGCACTTAAGCTGCAACCTACCTGCCTGTTGTACCCAGCACCATTCACCTCCATTCACTCCTCAGCACAGAACGGTCAGAGACCGCTCCTGCTGGGGACAATATGGAGGGGTAAATAGAGCAGAGGTAGCCTTTCCGCTCTGCTCTGTGGAAGGGGCGGGATAACCAGCTCCCCACTACCTGGTTGGGGGAGCCAGCGTCAATCAGCGTGAAGTCTGCCCTGATGCTCGTCGACAGTGGGGAGAAGCCGTGAACTGCACCGGGCACAACAAGCGGGTAGGTGGCAGCTTACCTGCCTGTTAGTGCTTAGGCACATGTAGTGAGTTGTTTTTTTTTTTTTTGTTTTTTTTCTTTTGATAAATTTCAGATGACGCCTTTTAAATAAGAAACCAACACAGAAGGAAAATCGCCTGTATATAAGGCCATAGCAGAACCCAAAATCCAACATATGGCATGTTAAGACGAAGTGGAGAGATGCTTATACATTTTTTTTTTTTTTTTTGGTTTGTTTTTTTTATGGTCCCTGTACAAACTTTTCCAAAGATGGTACAGCATCGTTAGGGTAGACTGATACTTGTACACTATATCATGGTTCAAATATTGATTGTTCATTTGTAGTAAAAGGTTTTTTTGGGGATTTTAGTTATTCATTGGACCAGTAGGACAAAGTGTTCGAATGTCAATTTCAGTTGTGTAATTGAGCCCAAGGTTCCATGGCCTGAAATGAGAACCAATACTTCTGAAACAATATATGAGGATCTTGACTTTCCCACTTATCTCAGACTGGCCTTCTTGAGCTGCCGATAAATTTTGCTTGATTATGATTTTAATTTTATTTCTCAACATAAGTTTTACTGGGCTGTTTTGCCTACTTTTATCTTTTTTTTTTTTTCATTGCTATTAGTGGGTGTCCTAACCAAAGTTACATTTGTGTCAATTCACCAAGCTTTAGAGATGAGATCTTTTTTATTTTCTGTGTTACCATGTAATGCTGCTAAGACTACATGTTACACACAACTGGTGTAACTCACAACCCAAATTGTAGTAAATTATATATAGATCATATGTTTGCAGAAGAAATAATCTTGCACACTTATTCTATCTCTGCAAAGCTTAAGTGTACTCCCATGAAGTTTAATGGTTTGTACAGTGCCTTGAAAAAGTATTCATACCCCATGAAGTTTTCCACATTTTTTTTTTTCACATTACACCCATAAATGAGTATCTTTTGTGATAAATCAACATAAAGTTCCAAGTATTTGAAGTATAAAGGTAATGATTTGTGGTTTTCTAAAATATTTTTAAAATATTAATCTGAAAACTATGATGTGCATTTGTATTTTGCTCCCTTTTGTCAAAACTTTGTAGGACCACCTTTCACTGCAATTTCTGCTGCAAGTCTTTTTGGGTATATGTCTACCAGCTTTGTATAGCTAGAGGCTGACCTTTTTGACCATTCTTCTTTACCATCTAGCGCTATCTCGGTGAGATTGGATGGAGAGCATCTGTAAACAGCAATTTTCGAGTCTTCTCACAAATTCTTAGTGGGATTTAGGCCTGGACTTTTTTTCACTGGGCCATTCAAGCATATATGAACATGCTTTGATCTAAAACATTCCATTGTAACTGACAATATGTTTAGGGTCCATCCATCTTCCCAACAACGCTGACCAGTTTTCCTGTCTCTGCTGAAAAGCATGCCCACAGCATAATGCGGCCACCACCATGTTTGACGGTGGAGATGATTTTTTTTGTTATATGCAATGTAATATTCGGTCACATATTATTTTTCAATTTAGCCTGAAAGTTCTATTTTGGTTTCATCGGATCAGATCACCTTTTTCCACATGCTGTGTCCTCTACAGGGCTTTTTGCAAACTGCAAATCTGACTTCTGATGGTTTGCTTTCAAAAATGGGTTTTTTCTTCACTCCTCCTCAGATTTTTTGGAGTATATGACTAATAGTTGTCCTGTAGATAGATGTTCCCACCTGAACTCTGGATCGCTGCAGCTCCTCCATAGTGACCATAGGCCTCTAGCTGTATCTCATACTAGTGCTCCCCTTGGGTGGACGGCCATGTTTTTGTGGGTTAGCAGTTGTGCCATACTCCCTCCATTTTTGGATGATGAATAGAAAAGTGCTCAGCAAGCTTGTTTGTTTTTGTTTTTATAACTTAAACCTGCTTTACTCTTCTTGACAGCTTTATCCTGGACATATATTTAGAAATCCATGTAAAATTTCACAACACTTCACAAATACCTACTACATTGTGTTATATCACAAATTCCTGTCTCTGGGTGTTTTGTGAAAAAAAGGGTAAGTTGATGAGGCTTAAATACTTTTTCAAGGTAGTGTGTAAGTAGCAATATACTCACCTAACACCTCCTGGATTCAGCACCGTTGTTCTCTTTTTCTTAGAGACTCTGCAGACTGAGTCAACACTGCACCCAGTAATAGCCACTTCAGGGGTCACACAATGTCAGTCTATGGAGAGTCCGTATGAGGTTTAATAGGCTTTCATTGTAAAAGAGCCTACTGGCTTACCCATAGTGCTTAGAGTGATCCAGAGTCTGAAGTGCAGTAATTTCACTGAGTGGAATGGTGCTGGATCTCTGAGAAAGCACGAGTAGGTGAGTATATTAACGCACATTATACATAGATTTGTTTTTGTTTTTTGTTTTTTTTAAATCTTCATGGAAGGTCGTCTTTGAGAAAAATTTCCTTTTGTAAAAAAACAAAGCTCTAAATGAGCTTGCATCACATAGTTCAGCTTGTTTATAAAAAACTATACATTTGGGAATTGCAGAAACCATACCCTAATGTTATTACAGACAATACTTTTTGGTTAGGGGAAGATGCAGACATGGATGCGCAGAGCCACAGTGAATTTACAACTCCTTACAGATCTGTCATTTACAATGCCTATAGCATATTAACAGTCACGTTACAACAAGTTGGCATTCGATATCCTCAGCCTGAAATATATGCAACTAGGAAAACATCTGCTTGCAGCAGGGTCATCTTCTTTTTTATTTTTTTAATTCATAAAGGTTCTCAGCAAATTGATCACCACCTTACTGCTGGCTGAAGGCTTGACCTTTTCTGCACCTGTGAATTATAGAAGTATGTTGACCGCTATGACTGTCATACTTCATTTGTACACAGGTTTTTGCAAGGGAGGCCAATATGATTTCAAAATGGGAACCATGTTTTCTCACTTCCAACTAAACTTTTGTATGACTCAATCCATTCTGCACGTAAATCCAGCATTATATAGCAGGAAGAGTGTGGTAGATGTTATTGGCTTTTCCAATGTCTAGTTCAGAAGGAAACCAAAAAATGGCTGTCACTGGGTTAATATTTACAATGCATCAATTTCTGCTATATATCCTCATTCTCAGATCTGTACTCTTCTGTAATTTCAAGAAGATTGTAAAGTTTTCTATAAGTGGGCGTTTGCGGAAGCAAAGAACGTTGAAATGAATGCGTTCCTTTAAGCATTGTGTGGTTTCTGGAGTCTATGAAGGGGATTTGTGAGGCTCTGCATTGCATGTAGCAACTCAATGTAGAATCTATCTTCCCTGTAAAACTTCTTTACAAATGTAATTCAGTTGTGAAGTAAAGAGAAATCCATATTTTATCTTACAAGAAATAAGAGTTAAATACCTGTGTGTATTGCTTTTGTGTTTACAAAATGTTTCATTCTTATTTTTGGCTTTTTATGAGTTTCAGGTCATGAATATGTTTTTTTTTTTTTTTTTTTTTATAAATGTAATTGTTTTTGTCTTCATGTTTTGTGTAAATGTACATAGTTTTTTTCAGTATTAGAGGAAAGTGCATTATTTCTGTCATTTACAATGTGTTGGTGCTCATTTGAAAAAAAAATAAAGTTTTCAAATATTAAAGCTTTCATGGTCATTCAATCGCCTTTAAATAAAGCACGCAATAATAGAAATGCCTAAGGATATTGCACTATTACATTTATGTATGTGCATAGTACATTTAGAAGCTAGAACAATGTAGAGGATGGCAATTTTAAGTATGGGGGGAAGCTGAAAACAGGGGCCCATGAGTGCATGGTCCATCTTCTAAGCTTGGGTCTCATGTAGCACTTTTAAAAATTAATCATAAATGGCTTACTGATTTGTTAATGACTACACAATTTCACCAAAACTATGCATCCTTTAATGATTAGCTAATAATTGTACTGGTTTTCGAATTTATATAGTTGGAAAAAAGCACAATCACAGTTACCTATAGTAATCTATTCATTTCTTCATAGGACGATAATTGATTTCCCCACTCCCACTCTATTAAAATTTCATATTCCCTTGCACTTATGATCATTCGTAGTAATGTTAATCAACCCCCCTACTCGGTTTACAACATACCCTTGGCAGCCACTGACTTAAACCATTGGTCTTAAAAAATGTAGTGATCGTCCATCTATGGTGCAGAGGAGAACTTAACTATTGCTTGGGGTCCAACCGCTGGGAAGTTCCAGAACCCCCCATCCTGTAAAGAATTGATGTGCTTGGCTATTTTGATCTTCTTGTGCATTCAAATTGCGCAGTGTAGTATTGTATAAATTCTATAACAGGTTATAGTATAAACTGGACTATAATGAACATTAGCTTTATGTAAAAATGTGAATTAGAATGTGCTCAATAATATTTGGGAATCTTCTCAAGTTTTCTTTAAGACTCCTATATAAGTGTCAGAGTGTGTATGTGTAATGTATTATATGTATATTACTCACAGACCAAAGGTTTGGACACACCTTCCCATTCAGAGTTTTCTTTACATGACTATGAAAATTGTAGATTCACACTGAAAAGGCATCAAAACGATGAATTAACACGTGGAATTATTTACTTAACAAAAAAGTGTGAAACAACTGAAAATGGCTTATATGCTAGGTTCTTCAAAGTAGCCACCTCGTGCTTTGATTACTGCTTTGCACACTCTTGGCATTCTCTTGATGAGCTTCAAGACGTAGTCACCGGAAATGGTCTTCCAAGAGTCTTGAAGGAGTTCCCAGAGATGCTTAGCACTTGTTGGCCCTTTTGCCTTCACTCTGCGGTCCAGCTCACTTCAAACCATCTCGATTGGGTTTTAGTCTGGTGACTGGAGGCCAGGATATCTGGCGTAGCACCACATCACTCTACTTCTTGGTCAAATAGCCTTTACACAGCCTGGAGGTGTGTTTGGGGTCATTTTCCTGTTGAAAAATAAATGATGGTCCAACTAAACGCAATCCGGATGGAATAGCATGCCGCTGCAAGATGCTGTGGTAGCCATGCTGGTTAAGTATGCCTTCATTTTGAATACATCCCCAACAGTGTCACCAGCAAAGCACCCCCACATCATCACACCACCTCCTCCATGCTTCACTGTGGGAACCATGCTTGTAGAGTCATCCGTTCATCTTTTCTGTGTCACACAAAGACATGGTGGTTGGAACCAAAGATCTCGAACTTGGCCACATTAGACCAAAGCACAGATTTCCACTGGTCTAATGTCCATTCCTTGTGTTATTTAGCCCAAACAAGTCTCTTCTGCTTGTTGCCTGTCCTTAGCAGTGGTTTCCTAGCGGCTATTTTACCATGAAGGCCTGCTGCACAAAGTCTCCTCTTAACAGTTGAGGAGAGATGTGTCTGCTGCTAGAACTCTGTGTGGCATTGACCTTGTCTCTAATCTGAGCTACTGTTAACCTGTGATTTCTGAGGCTAGTGACTCAGATGAACTTATCCTTCGCAGCAGAGGTGACTCTTGGTCTTCCTTTCCTGGGGCGGTCCTCACGTGAGCTAGTTTCTTTGTAGCTCTTGATGGTTTTTGCAACTGCACCTGGGGACACTTTCAAAGTTTTCCCAATATTTCGAACTGACTGATGATGGCAGTAATCAAAGCAAATGGAGGCTACTTTGAAGAACCTAGAATATAAGACATATTTTCAGTTGGTTCACACGTTTTTGTTAAGTATATAATTCCGCATGTGTTAATTCGTAGTTTTGATGCCTTCAGTTTGAATCTACAATTTTCATAGTCATGAAAATAAAGAAAACTCTTTGAATGAGAAAGTGTGTCCAAACGTTTGGTCTGTACTGTGTATATCATTGATGTAATAAGTATTGAATTGTGGATTGTCATCACTGACTGGTGAGCCTCTGATAGATCTATATTTTATACACCGCAGCGTATTTGAAGAGGTAGAGCTGCAAGAAGGAGAGGGCACCAGTCTGGATGAATAAGACGAGGCATCTTCAGTTCAATAAACGGTTATCAGGCATGTACTGAGTAAAGCCATTTCCTTAGGAAATACAGTACAGGGAATGTTTTAGATAGGTGTGGAAAAAATTTGCTGCAAGGTAAGAATGCTTTCAAAAAGTGATTATTTTAATCCAATTTAACAAAATGCTAAATACCGTATATACTCGTGTATAAGCCGACCCGTGTATAAGCCGACCCCCCTACTTTTGCCCCCAAAACCTGGGAAAACCTATTGACTCGTGTATAAGCCGAGGGTGGACCCCAGCACAGGTATACAGCCCCCAGCAGTGTGGTATACAGGCCTCCCCAGTGGTAGTATACAGCAGCCTCCCCAGTGGTATGCAGGCCCCAGCAGTATATACAGCAGCCCCAGTGGTATACAGCAGCCCTTAGGTAGTACACAGCAGCCCCAGGGGTATACACATCAGCCCCAGGGGTATACACATCAGCCCCAGGGGTGTACACATCAGGCCCAGGGGTATACACAGCAGCCCCAGGGGTAGTACACAGCAGCCCCAGGGGTAGTACACAGCAGCCCCAGGGGTAGTACACAGCAGCCCCAGGGGTAATACACAGCAGCCCCAGGGGTAGTACACAGCAGCCCCAGGGGTAGTACACAGCAGCCCCAGGGGTAGTACACAGCAGCCCCAGGGGTAGTACACAGCAGCCCCAGGGGTAGTACACAGCAGCCCCAGGGGTAGTACACAGCAGCCCCAGGGGTAGTACACAGCAGCCCCAGGGGTAGTACACAGCAGCCCCAGGGGTAGTACACAGCAGCCCCAGGGGTAGTACACAGCAGCCCCAGGGGTAGCACACAGCAGCCCCAGGGGTAGCACACAGCAGCCCCAGGGGTAGTACACAGCAGCCCCAGGGGTAGTATACAGCAGCCCCAGGGGTAGTACGCAGCAGCCCCAGGTCCCCCTCACTGTTTGGCGCCCCCACCGCTGCGCTCATACATTACCGGTCTAGCAGCTGTCATCCTCCGGTGGCAGATCGCGGCTCCCGGCTCCGGCTTCCATCTTCTTCTGTGTCTTCCTGCATTGTGACCGGGGCGCATCGCGATGACGTCATCGCGACGCCGGCCGGTCATGTGACATGCAGGAAGACACAGAAGAAGATGGAAGCCGGAGCTGGGAGCCGCGATCTGCCACCGGAGGATGACAGCTGCTAGACCGGTAATGTATGAGCGCAGCGGTGGGGGCGCCAAACAGTGAGGGGGACCTGGGGCTGCTGTGTACTACCCCATGAGATTTTTTTTTTTTTTTTTATACCGTATATACTCGCGTATAAGCCGAGGGGAGACTTTTCAGCCCAATTTTTGGGCTGAAAAACTCGGCTTATACGCGAGTATATACGGTAAATGAATAAAGTTAAAACAATACTTGGTGCAACCTACTTTTGCTTCAAGACATCAATTTATCTAGGTACACTTGCACAAAGTCATGAATGCAAGATTGATAGGTGTATCAATAACCAATAATACCAATCAATAATCATTTTAACATGTAGAATGAAGTTGTCATTACCTAAAAGAGTAGGCTGTTAAATGTGTGGGCAACATCCTAACTCTTTTATAAAGTTGAAGTCATGGAAGACCATTTCATGTTACAGGTTATATACCATGGGAAAGCTGGGTACAGTGGCAAGACACAAGGTAGTTATACTGTATCAGCAGGATCTCTCCAATTCAAAGGTTTCAAACCAGACTGGTGTTTCATATTATATTGTTCAAGCTCTTTATAAGAAGAACAAATAGGCAATGTTGCGGACCATATAAGCAGTGGTCAGACAAAGAAACTTAGTGCAGCAGATAAAACACATCATGCTTGCTTCCTTTCAAAATTTAAAAGCATTCCAGCAGTGCCATCAACTCAAAACCTGCAGCAACCAGTGGGACCTTGCTACACCCACCTACTGTTCGTAGGCCATCAGCAGGACCTGTGGGTATGGTACTGACAGGGCATGCCCATGTGACTCAGCCTAAGAGTCCTGTCAGTACTGGTAGTACCCACAGGTCCTGTCGATGCCCGTAAGGAAGACCTTTCCGGGGCTCGCATTGGGATCTTCGGGGTGTGTATGCGAGTCTGTGTTCACCGAAAACTGAGCAACACAAAAGGATGATGCAAAAACTGAATCAAAGATGGTTCAACCAAAAACTGAGCACAAACTCTGTGTGAATGAGGCATAAGGCGTCACATTTTTAAATATTTGGCTGTAACAGAGTGTATATATTCTAAACAAAGTAAGTCAACTCACAGAAATCTTTTCAGCCACATGGCCTGTGTCTGCACAGATTAGCCCTGGCTGGTATCCATAAAGAAAAATCCAGCAACAGGAGGGGATCCAAGGCAGGCGAATTTATAAAAGCAGCTTTTAATGGATTCAAATAAAATCCACACTCAGAACAGAATTGCCTAAAAGGAAAAGGAATCCCCTCCCCTTAAAAACAAAAGTACTTTCAGCATGGGTTTGGTCATGGTTATTAGAAAAAGTCCACACTGGTCTTTTGTTTGTTTTTTTTGCTTTGTTTTTTTGTAGATAAAGAAAACCTATCCCTTTCCAATGGTCCAGAACCACCCTCCTATAGTTGAGTAGATGGTTAATTGAGTCGGTGTCAGTTGTTCTCCTTGGGGTACTTTCACATCTGTGTTTACAAATCCGGAAGAATTCCGCATTTTTTGCAAAAACCAGATGCAGCAAGATTGCGTTCTGTACAATGCATTGTTAATGAAGTTCCAAACGTGCGTCAACCTGGGTTTTTATCTGGATTTGGCCATCCGGCACTTCCGGTTTGTCTTCAAACTGCAGTTGTTTTTTTTTGTCCGGTGCCAGATTTGCCAGATCCGGATGAAAATTCAAGTCGCTGCACATCTCTGGAACTTCATTAACTCTTATCTTGCCACAATGTTGTTGCATCTTTTTTTTTTTTGTTTTTTTGTTTTGTTGTTTTTCCATAAACTGCAGAATTCCCTCGGATTTGGAAAACGCTGGTATGGCATGAAATTTAGAACGAAAGGAATGCCATCTCCCATAGCAACATAGCTAACATGTTATTAAGATAATTATCCAAATAGGTCTGTGAAAATACAACACAATGTATAAATTCCAGAAATTGAAAGTATGGAAAGAATATAACCATCTGAAAGATACAAAAACAGATATTAGTGTTAAATATGACACATTAACATCTCTTACACACAAAGAAATCTTATGTCGCAATATCAGATATATGCTTGTATATTAACGTGTACAATGACAAGTTAAATCCTGTATAGACAAATTTCAGAGCCCACCAAATGTGCGAATAATGTTGTGTATATATTTTTTTATTCTGATTAATGTATGTACATAGGAAGCTAAAATGTTGCCAGTCTCCATATTATAGCTGAAAGAAACTATCCAGTTCCATGTAGAGAAAATGTGTCCCATTTCAAAATATATCAGAGGGATTACCTCTTTAGATTGAAACGCAACAGGTATATGAAATGGAGAAATAAAAAAAAAATAAGATTCTTCTATAATTCTAGACAGGTGGCTACAGGAGAAAAATATAGGTATATTACCAAAGATATTTCTCCAGACATCTCAATCTAACAAAATTAAATTAAATTGCTGTAGTTTCATATAATAAACTTAATAGTATAGATAGATTCCCTTAAAATTCTATCAGGTTCCCTGTGCAACCAGAACCATGAGCAGTTCTTGGTGCTTATTTCAAATCCCTGCCTGATAATCCTAGCATGCTTCAACATCCTTAAGCAGATCTTTAGAAAAAGAATTTCTAAAGATTGTTTGAGATGCTAATTAGGGCTTTGACTAGTCAAGAGGGCGTAAGTTCGCCCGAATAGTCGGCTCACTTAGCATGTTATCACACCCCTGCGGGCATAATAACATGCTTTGCAAAGCCTCATCATTCCAATCATATTAAGCCATTTGAGCATCTGTCACCAAGTGGTGTATGCACCCCTGGCTTCCGACAGGCTCACTGCACATGACTGGATATCTCCACTTTTTCGGTCATGCACATTACTCCTCTCTGATGCCAGGATACATATACTTGGCTTTAAAGTAGTGCACATGACCAAAAGTACAGATGACTTTCGATCATGCGTGTGAACCTCTCTGAACCCAGGGGTGCATACACCCGCCAATAGACGCTCAATGATGAGGGATAAACAGCTGAGTGCACGCCTTGCTTAATATAGCGATTGGGATGACAATGCTATACAAAGCATATTATCACGCACACAGGGGCATCATAACATGTTGTGGGCTGACTAGTTGGAGGGAAAGAACACCCCCTCTCCAAGTCAAAGCCCTAATTAGGAACTCATAAATGCATTAGAAATACTTTTTCTAATGATCAGCGTATGTCTGCTGCGACATGCAAGGACTATTAGGCAGGGAATTGAGGTGTGCACCCAGAACTGCTTGTAGTTCGGGGTGCAAAGGGGCACTGACAGGTTTATCTAGAGAATGCTGAAGGTTCCTTCCACATTTTAGGAGCTGCGTTTCAGCCAATAGTTGGTGATTAATGGAGTCCTCAATGTTGGGAAAAACTTAGCCTTTATGCAATATCATCCTATTGGCTCCAAATTTATTCTGCATCAGGACAAGAAGTTACCGTATATGTCCACCACAGAGCCTTGATCTCAACATAATAAACATATGAGGAGAACAAAGTATTTTTCAAGCTACTTCCTCAGAATGTCTCTGGTTAATTCCCCAAGATGTGTGTCTGCCAAGATTTTTCAAAAACTGAGAGTGATTGTCAAATAATTGATGCTATTTTAGAGGAAAAGGATGGTTATGGCTAATATTAATTTGGATTAGATTTATCTATGTTCATTCACTTTCCATGTTGTTATACCTTCTGCAACCTTTCCTTTCTGGGCCTCACTGAGACATGGATGACACCCTCTGACACTGCCTCCCCTGCTGCACTAAACTATGGCGGCCTACACTTTACCTGGTGGAGTGGGTTTTCTTCTTCCTATCAGTTTCAACCCAATCCCACCTCTACCTTCCCTTATCCTCCCTTCTTTCGTAGTTCTCTCTGTCTGTGTATACACTCCCTAATATCTCCAAATGGCCATCTTATACCGACCTCCAGGCCTGGCCACTGTCTTTATTGTCCAATTCTCCACCTGGCTTCTTCACTTACTTCATTGTGTGCATAATTATTAGGCAAGTTGTATTGTAGAGGATTATTTTTATTATTGATCAACAACTATGTTCTCAATCAACCCAAAAGACTCATAAATATCTAAGCTTAATATTTTTGGAAGTTGGAGTGGTTTTTGTTTTTTTTTAGATTATCCTAGGAGGATATCTGTTTGTGCAGGTATTACTGTGCAGAATTATTAGGCAACTTAATAAAAACCAAATGTATTCCCATCTCACTTGTAAACCAATATAACTGCACAAAATTTAGAAATAAACATTTCTGACATGCAAAAACAAAACCCCAAAAAATTAGTGGTTTCTTTACTCAACAGTCTTCCATCCATAGATTCTGTCAGTTGCTTGAGCTGTTTAAGATCAACATTGCGTGCAGCAGCCACCACAGCCTCCCAGACACTGTTCCGAGAGGTGTACTATTTTCCCTCCCTGTAGATCTCACATTTTAGGAAGGACCACAGGTTCTCTATGGGGTGCAGATCGGTGAACAAGGGGCCATTATATACAAAAATACTCAAAAGGCAGCATCAGAAATTCTTACCATCAGCAGTCAGATACAAAACCAACACAGCACTTGACAGGATGCAGTCAGACCCCATAATATGGAGCAAGCCCAGGTGCAGGCTGATAAAATCACCTTTACAAAGACATGTGGGAGGTGACTTGCCATGCACATATTGGGACTGCATAGGACACCATTCACAGTTATATAGGATGCAGAGTGTCTGATAGCTACCCATTGGTCCTGCCACCTGACCAAACGGGTCGCCCAGTACGATGTCTCCAAATATATACAAAAAAAATACTCAAAAGGCAGCATCAGAAAATTTGTACCATCAGTAGCCAGATACAAAACCAACACAGCACCTGACCACTGGATGTATGGCGGAGTAGTTTTTTGTATATACAGTTAGGGCCAGAAATATTTGGACAGTGACACAAGTTTTGTTATTTTAGCTGTTTACAAAAACATGTTCAGAAATACAATTATATATATAATATGGGCTGAAAGTGCACACTCCCAGCTGCAATATGAGAGTTTCCACATCCAAATCGGAGAAAGGGTTTAGGAATTATAGCTCTGTAATGCATAGCCTCCTCTTTTTCAAGGGACCAAAAGTAATTGGACAATGGACTCTAAGGGTTGCAATTAACTCTGAAGGCGTCTCCCTCGTTAACCTGTAATCAATGAAGTAGTTAAAAGGTCAGGGGTGGATTCCAGGTGTGTGGTTTTGCATTTGGAAGCTGTTGCTGTGACCAGACAACATGCGGTCAAAGGAACTCTCAATTGAGTTGAAGCAGAACATCCTGAGGCTGAAAAAAAAAGAAAAAATCCATCAGAGAGATAGCAGACATGCTTGGAGTAGCAAAATCAACAGTTGGGTACATTCTGAGAAAAAAGGAATTGACTGGTGAGCTTGGGAACTCTAAAAGGCCTGGGCGTCCACGGATGACAACAGTGGTGGATGATCGCCGCATACTTTATTTGGTGAAGAAGAACCCGTTCACAACATCAACTGAAGTCCAGAACACTCTCAGTGAAGTAGGTGTATCTGTCTCTAAATCAACAGTAAAGAGAAGACTCCATGACAGTAAATACAAAGGGTTCACATCTAGATGCAAACCATTCATCAATTCCAAAAATAGGCCAGAGTTAAATTTGCTGAAAAACACCTCAAGAAGCCAGCTCAGTTCTGGAAAAGTATTCTATGGACAGAGGAGACAAAGATCAACCTGTACCAGAATGATGGGAAGAAAAAAGTTTGGAGAAGAAAGGGAACGGCACATGATCCAAGGCACACCACATCCTCTGTAAAACATGGTGGAGGCAACGTGATGGCATGGGCATGCATGGCTTTCAATGGCACTGGGTCACCATGTCATGTTATTATCATGTTATTATCATGTTATTGATGACATAACAGCAGACAAGAGTAGCCGGATGAATTCTGAAGTGTACCGGGATATACTTTCAGTCCAGATTCAGCCAAATGCTGCAAAGTTGATTGGACGGTGCTTCATAGTACAGATGGACAATGACCCCAAGCATACAGCCAAAGTTACCCAGGAGTTCATGAGTGCAAAAAAGTGGAACATTCTGCAATGGCCAAGTCAATCACCAGATCTTAACCCAATTGAGCATGCATTTCACTTGCTCAAATCCAGACTTAAGACGGAAAGACCCACAAACAAGCAAGACCTGAAGGCTGCGGCTGTAAAGGCCTGGCAAAGCATTAAGAAGGAGGAAACCCAGTGTTTGGTGATGTTCATGGGTTCCAGACTTAAGGCAGTGATTGCCTCCAAAGGATTCGCAACAAAATATTGAAAATAAAAATATTTTGTTTGGGTTATGTTTATTTGTCCAATTACTTTTGACCTCCTAAAATGTGGAGTGTTTGTAAAGAAATGTGTACAATTCCTACATTTTCTATCAGATATTTTTGTTCAACCCTTCAAATTAAACGTTACAATCTGCACTTGAATTCTGTTGTAGAGGTTTCATTTCAAATCCAATGTGGTGGCATGCAGAGCCCAACTCGCGAAAATTGTGTCACTGTCCAAATATTTCTGACCCTAACTGTATTTGTTAGGACTTGTGAGCATGGGGATCTGTGACGTGGTTCATGAGCTTAAGTGTCTTGGCCAATACATGAACCAATACCCCATATACAAAGTTTTTTGTTCGTCATAAAAAAACGTTTTGCACTTTATCAATTGCACGGTGCAGTTGGGCCCCATGGGACGCCATTCATCCAGTGGTTTGGAGACATCGTACTTGGTGACCCATTTGGTCAGGTGGCAGAACCAATGGGTAGCTATTAGACACTCTGCATCATATGTATCAGTGTGAATGGCGGCCCATGCAGGCCCAATATGTGCATGGCAAGTCACCTCCCACGTGTTTTTGTAGGTAGAGGTGATTCTATCAGCCTGCACCTGGGCTTGCTCCACATAATGGGGTCTGACCGCATCCTGTTAAGTGCTGTTTGGTTTTGTATCTGGCTGCTGATGGTAAGAACAAGGGGGCCATGTCATTATTTTTTCTTCTTTTAGACCATTACTGGACTAGTTGGATGCATGTGATGGAGCATTGTCCTGCATGAAAATCATGTTTGCTACAAAGTTCTTCCTGTACCACTGCTTGAAGAAGTTGTCTTCCAGAAACTGGCAGTAGGTCTGGGAGTTGAGCTTCACTCACCTCAACGCGAAAGGGTCTCACAAGTTAATCTTTGACATTAGCCCGTACCAGTTTAACCTCCACCTTGCTGGCGTCTGAGTCAGAGGGAGCTCTTGCCCTATACTGATCCAGCCTCTGGCCACCATCTGCCATCAAGAATCACTCTCATTTCATCAGTCCATAAAACCTTTGAAAAATCAGTCTTAAGATATTTCTTGGCCCAGTCTTGACATTTTATCTTATGTTTCTTGTTCAAAGGTGGTCGTTTTTCAGCCTTTCTTACCTTGGCCATGACCCTGAGTATGGCACATACTTGTGCTTTTTGATACTTCAGTAACGTTGCAGCTCTGAAATATGGCAAAACCGGGGCAAATGGCATCTTCAACTTGATTTTCCTCAATTCGGACAGTTATTTTGCGCCGTTTTTGCCCAACACGCTTCTTGCGACCCTGTTGGCTGTTTGCCATGACGTGCTTGATTGTTCGGTGATCACACTTCAAAAGTTTGGCAATTTCAAGACTGCTGCATCCCTCTGCAAGACATCTCACAATTTTGGACTTTTAAGAGCCCATCAAATCTCTCTTCTCACCTATTTTGCCAAAGGAAAGGAAATTGCTCTAATAATTAAGCACACCCTATATAGGTGTTGATGTCATTACACCACACCCCTCCTTATTACAGAGATGCACATCACCTGCTTACTTAATTGGTAGTTGGCTCTCATGTGGGGATTTTGAAGTCACCCATGATTGTGGGAATGTCAGCAGATACACTGTGTGCAGAATTATTGGCAAATGAGTATTTTGATCACATGATACTTTTTATACATGTTGTCCTACTCCAAGCTGTATAGGCTTGAGAGCCAACTACCAATTAATTAAATCAGGTTATGTGCATTTCTGTAATAAGAAGGGGTGTGGTCTAATGACATCAACACCCTATATAAGATATGCTTAATTATTAGGCAACTTCCTTTTCTTTGGCAAAATGGGTCAGAAGAGAGATTTGACGGGCTCTGAAAAGTCCAAAATTGTGAGATGTCTTGCAGAGGGATGCAGCAGTCTTGAAATTGCCAAACTTTTGAAGTGTGATCACCGAACAATCAAGCGTTTCATGGCAAATAGCCAGTAGGGTCGCAAGAAGTGTGTTGGGCAAAAAAGGCCCAAAATAACTGCCCATGAATTGAGGAAAATCAAGCATGATGCTGCCAAGATGCCATTTGCCACCAGTTTTGCAATATTTCAGAGCTGCAGCGTTACTGGAGTATCAAAAAGCACAAGGTGTGCCATACTCAGGGACATGGCCAAGGTAAGAAAGACTGAAAAACGACCACCTTCGAACAAGAAACATAAGGTAAACCATCAAGACTGGGCCAAGAAATATCTTAAGACTGAATTTTTAAAGGTTTTATGGACTGATCAAATGAGAGTGACTCTTGATAGGCCAGATGGAGGGGCCAGACACTGGATCAGTAAAGGGCAGAGAGCTCCACTCCGACTCAGACGCCAGCAAGGTGGAGGTGGGGTACTGGTATGGGCTGGTATAATCAAAGATGAACTTGTGGGGCCTTTTCGGGTTGAGGATGGAGAGAAGCTAACTCCCAGACCTACTGCAAGTTTCTGGAAGACAACTTCTTCAAGCAGTGGTACAGGAAGAAGTCGGCATCATTCAAGAAAAACATGATTTTCATGCAGGACAATGCTCCATCACATGCATCCAACTACTCCACAGCGTGGCTGGCCAGTAAAGGTCTAAAAGAAGAAAAATAATGACATGGGCCCCTTGTTCATCTGATTGAACCCCATAGAGTACCTGTGGTCTCTCCTAAAATGTGAGATCTACAGGGAGGGAGTTACTGTTTATATCGGAACAGTGTCTGGGAGGCTGTGGTGGCTGCTGCACGCAATGTTGATCGTAAACAGATCAAGCAACTGACAGAATCTATGGATGGAAGGCTGTTGAGTGTCATCATAAACAAAGGTGTCTATATTGGTCACTAATTTTTTGTGTTTTGTTTTTGCATGTCAGAAATGTTTATTTTCTAAATGTGTGCATTATATTATTTACCTGTGAAAATAAACAAGTGAGATGGGAATATAGTTGGTTTTTATTAAGTTGCTTAATTATTCTGCACAGTAGTAGTTACTGCACAGATATCCTCCACAGTAGTAGTTACTGCACAGATATCCTCCTTAGATAGCCAAATCTAAAAAAAAAAAAAACACTCCAACTTCCAAAAATTTAAGCTTTGATACTTATGAGTCTTTTGGGTTGATTGAGAACATAATTGTTGATCAATAATAAAAGTAATCCTCTACAATACAACTTGCCTAATAATTCTGCACAAGTGTAGTAATCTTTGTGCATGTAAAGTTGTGACTTTGCAGAAAGTAATAAAAATGCCTTAAAACATTCTCTTTCTCAATATTCTGGCATTTGGCAAATATAAATAATATGGTAATTCTAATTGACATAAAATGGGAATGGTTTATTCTGATTTCATGTCAGATAGTGAGAAAAACATGCATATGTGTCATTTTATATAGTGTATGTAAACTTCTGTATATCAATCCCGGAGGATCTTTTTCTTATATTTTTGCAGAAGCACAAGTTTCTTTTTTTGCAAACACCAACTAACTAGCCTTGTTCAAGTCATTGCCTCTTTTGAGATTCCTTTTAACCAACAAGCATGTTGCTTCTTTTTGAGAAAATGTGTTCCTGAACTGCATTTTGTGTCCATTTCAAGTCCTTCCACGATTCCTGAGTGGGAAACCCATTCTACCAGCAAGTGACATTATGTCCTATGCTGTATGTTGAAAGGCGCTCACAAATTTCTAAGCACAAAACCACATTACATATCCATCTAGGAAGAGTGCATCATCATTGGACATTATTCGTGCTATGGTGGCTTGAAAGATATTTGTTCTCAATTGTGACTGCTTTCACTGCAACCCTTTCTACTAGACCACTGATCTATTTTCTAACCTTTCTTTAAACGTGTATGGCAGATTAAAGCACAATCAAGGACAAGAACTGAATAATTGATGAGTGTATTGACTAAGCCTCTTCTAGCTGGTTTGCTAGTGGCAATGTCGGCTGTGCATGTACAGTGATTACAGAGGCTGTGTCTAATAATAACTGCTAATGGACAGTGATATTCTATAAAGGGTTCAAACCTTTTATCCCAATCCAGAAAAGCATGTGATGATGACAATTAGGAAGGGCACTGATATATAATATGCTAAAGGAGGGGGTTTAATACTAGGAAACAAGAAATCAATTGTTGTTTTTTTTGCCATTACCGAATGATTTAACTGACTTTTAGGTTGGCTCCAAAAATTTTAGGTCATACGCTGTAATTGAGAATGATGAATTCTAATATTCTTCATAGCATATGGAAAAGCGCCAGCTTGTTTTTATACTCGTTCTGCTTAATGGCAACTTTAGCATAACAAAGCAATCCTCTGAATTGGGAAAGTCTGCCTTGGACTTTGTGCATCATAATCGCGTAAATTATACTTATTTATGAGGGTACAGAACCACTAAGTTACATTTTAAAAAATATAAAACAGTACCTGAAATAACAATGATACACAATCGCCCTCCACTCTTTAGGATGTGTGCTCACGATCAGAAATTGCAGCGTTTTGGATGCAGCGTTTAACCTGCATGGTACAGTACAAGCATAGTGGATGTGATTTTAAGAAATCCTATGCTCACTATGCTTCCTGACCGCAGTGTTATTTCAGCTGTAGTGCAGTCGGGAGAGCAGGGGCGTAACTACAATAGGTGCAGGGGTTGCGATCGCACCCCGGCCCTGCAGCCTAGGGGGGCCCCAGAAGTCCCTTTGGCCTATAGAAAAAGACTAATACTAATAAAGATTTGCAATAATTGGGGGCCCTGTTGGAGCTTTCGCATCGGGGCCCCTGGGCCTGAAGTTACCCCACAGCAGGAGAGATCACTATCGGTTGAATGCAGGGAGAAGCTGCCCTGCACCCAGCACAGATCATGGGGACCGGGTGGCTGTGCTCTCTCCTGCATGCATCCGTGGGTTCTCACAGGTTCGGAAGCACTGTATCCAACATTGTGCCTCGGATCGTGACACACAGCCTTAAGACTGCATTCCAAACAAATGGAGGCAACCTAAGATGTTTTAATAACTTCAATGTACCTACATCTAAAATAAAAGGTACAGTATAGGCACATAGTCTGCCTTATTCAGGATCGTATTCATATGCAGGAGATCGCAACTTATGGTCACGGTATACAGATAATACAGACAATGGATGCCTTCTATCTGAATAGTTTGTTCTGTTTGATGAGTTATTAATATAATAAGAATCATACCTCCCTGTTGACATTTGAAATATTTCTGCTGCTCACTTTACATTGATTTCCAATAACTTTATGACTTTTAAATAGTCACTAAGATCTCAGACATCACCTTCCCCAAACATTACACGAGAACAAAGTAAATTAGATCAGAAATTCAGTTGCATTTGGAAAGTTCCCAGTGTCTTGTCATGAGATTTCACTCAGCCTCTTTCAAAGCTAGATCAATGACTCTTTCCAATACTGCATTAAGAAATGATATGCTCCTTTTTCTAAAATGCACTGACATCACATTCTGTTCCCTAGTGACATCATAACTCAGGATTTATGGTATTATAACTCAGAATTGCTGAGCCTTTTTCCTATAGGCCTTTTGGATGGGTGATTCTTCTCTAGTGACCGGTAATGTTCCCATATGGTAAAGAACAATAATCTTATAATTTCCTTTTTTAGTATTACTTAACCACCAGACAAAGTGAAATGACTGTTTAATAAAGCTGACAAGACCACATAACTGTTGCCAGAACCCCTATTTGACCCTATTTGACCCAGACTATTTCTCCTAACCCCTTTATGCACATGCATATTTGTCACAGTTGAGCATGCATTTGTTCTGAATGGGAAAAAAGGAGCAAACCATTGCCAGATAGCATAACTACTTTAGGATCAAAAGTATTGGAAAGTTAAACTCAATATACCCAATTCATTCCTCCACATTCCCCCAAGATTTGGGAGACACCAACACACAGTACTGTATATAGTACGTGGGTCTGGATGACATAATTGTCATGTATGGTTCCAGCTGAAGAGACAATTAAGGTACCTTTACACACAGAGATATCTTACTTGCAATTCACTGGTTGCAGTGAAATCATGGACACATTGTTTGACTTGTACATGGCAACAAAATGGAACAATGTGTCCATGATTTCACTGCAACCAGTGAATTGCAAGCAATATATCTCTGTGTGTAAAGGTACCTTTAAATTCAACTCCTTGTATGAGGTTCTGTTTGAAGGACAGGTGGTCATCTTTACTGCTGTGGTTATATTGTGACATAGTGTTGATTTCTGCATCGAAGCACAAGAAAGTTCATTCTTACATCAGTCTGAGGCATCAATGTCTATTGACGCTGATTTTATACTGGTAAGCAAAAGGGTAACAATGTTTTGAACTTTTGATTTTCAGGCTCCATATCTCACCATCCACTACAGCTTTGAGCATGAGACTACTTCATTTTATAGACAATCATCTTGGCTATCTCATATATAAATTTGATTTGCAACTACAGTATTTAGTATATGATTAGTTATGCAGATTCTTGTCATGCCACTACATTGTTACTGTTTTGCGCCTAAAAATCTAAATTTCAATGCTTATGAATTTGATAGTATTTTGTAAATCTACCTTTCAACAATACCTGAATTCTTCTGAGCATGCTCTCGATCAGATTCAAGAATGTTTCTATCGATATCTGATCTCAGGTCTATTTTACACGTTCCCATGGGGGCTAATCCCGCATCTCTACTTGAATTACTTCTTCGCCAATTTCACCGTAAGTTTCGGGTTATTGTCCTGCTGGAACACTTTGTTGTCCTGTAGAAGACTCACATATAGCTCAGCATTGAGACCACCATCGATCCTGGTCAAGTATCTGTGGCACCCGGGATAAAGAGTTACCCAAAAACTTGACCCCGGGGAGGCGCTTAAGACGGATACCGGATCCGAGGCTGTGCCTGAGACAGACAGGAAAGTAAACACCGGGATAGTGAAGGTCCACCATCTTCACAACACCATAGCAAAGCAACACGGAGGGGTCAGTGACACAAAGGACTCAAGTTGCCCAGCAGATTGGTACCCATGAGCAGAGACAGGGCCAACAGTATAGCTACAAGCAGCAGCAGGGCCACACACAGCGCTTAAGTAGGAAGCCAAGGACCCGGTCAGGGTGGGAGCAAACTGGTACAGACTCCGTGGACAATAATCTGCTTTTACCATCTGCAAAGTAAAGACTTGGAAAACTACAGAAACCGTGAGTGTGTGTGATCCTTATGCTGAAGCCCCATTTTCCCTCATAAACTGCCATTTCCTCTACTCTCATCATCTCTACTGCTACCCCTACTCTCCTGCAGCATCAATAACCATCATCACAGACTTTAACTACTACTACCACTGCCCCGGGGAACCCAGTTCTGTCCACAGGAACTATTCTATCCAAGCTGCTATCCCATCATCCCCGGAGGTTCTGCAGCAGCGGCGGCCCCATTACTGGCCGCATATAGTGGGTGGCGTCACGAGTGACAAATCCCCTGTAAATAACCCCCCCCTTTTATTGTGCGGGCCCGGGACACGGTCCGGACCAGGACCGCCGTGACATCCCCCAGCAGTACCCCGGTCTGGCACCGAGTACCCCGTCCCAGTGGGCTCCACATATCCAACATCTTTGGCTATGAAACAACCCAATATCATCAGGCTTCATTCACTGAACATGACAGGTCCTTCAATTTCTCAAATGTTAACCCCTTTTTCCCTTGTTTCTTCCAAACCCATTTGCATTCACCAGAGCCTAGTCTATTGACTTTCATCTCATCACTCCAAATCACCCATTTCTATTCTTCTATTCCACTTTTTGTATTGTTTTGCAATATCGAGCCGACGCTTCTTATGAAGTATTAAAATTGAGGCTTCTTCACCTTTTTCAGGTCACCATTCTAGACTTGTGAAATGTCTGTCACACAGTACTTGCATGGATGTCTGTGACCTCACTATAATGAAGCAACAAGCTAGCTCCACTGTCATGTCTGTTGCGCCATAACTGATAGACCTTGTGATAAGCGACTTGTTAATGTTTTGCTTGGACATCTACCTCTTGGCTTTTGAATAGATGAACAGACTTAAAGGGAACCTGTCAGGTGGTTTATGCCTCCCCAGCTATCATTGTCTGTACCTGCTAGCTTCATAATCCTATTCTAATCATCCCTCTCTGAGCTCCTGGTGTAATGTGAAAGTGAAAAAAAGCATTTACACACTTACATTTCCTTATGTAATGAGGCAGTCAGTCTCCAGCTTGGAGGACAGAGACTGTTTGGCAGGTTAATAGTTAACATTTCAGCCTTATGTTAGAACATGTTGGAAGACCTGATGACATGTCATAAACATGTGACTACAATAGGCGGAGCTAAGTCCCTATAACATAATGAGTTAGCTCGCTTAGCTCTGCCCACTATAATCACATGATCGTTACATCACACAGGTCCTTTAGTCATGCACTATTATCCTGCCAGACAGACAGTCTCCCTCCTCCAAGGTGTAGACTGAAATGTAAGTTATAAATGCTTTTTTTACTTTCACATTACACTTGAGCTCACACAGGGATGATTAGAATAGTTTATAAGCTGCAGGTACAGACAGTGATAGCTAGGGGGTATAAACCACCTGACAGGGTCAATTTAATTTCATATTCTTTCAACTGTCATGGCACTCACATGACGCAGTTTGACTATTTTCTTGGCCAAGGGACCGCTATCAATGAGCTGGATGATGCTTTTTTTTTTCTTTTTTCGGAAATCTTCATGGCTGCCCCTCGAATCAAACCAGTTACCTTTCGCATGGGAATTAACCTAATAACACACTGAGCTATTAGGGATTATGAGAACAAGTTGTAAATTGTAGTATACAGGAAGAAAAAGACTCATCACAAGGTCTTTCAGTTCTGCCATGACAAACACTGCAGTGTAGGTGGCTCATATGTTTCATAATAGTGGGAGCACAGATATCAATGCAAGAACCATGCAACAAACGTTACACAGCTGTGGAATGGTGGCCCTAAAAAGGTGAAGAAAGCTTGACTTCTATATTGTCATAAGAAGCATCGGCTTGAGTTTATAAAAAAGTACGAAAAATAAGACAGTAGAAGATTGGAGTCAGGTGATTTGGAGCAATGAGGCAAAAAGTCAATAGATTAGACTCCGATAGGTGCAAATGGGACCCATGCAGGAATGGGCCCCAATATTGCTTTATCAGTACTTGGAAGAATTATGCTTGAGTTACTTAATACAGACAAAGACACGCTGTCATCCATTTAACAAACTACTCAGTACATTATTATAGGGAAGCATAGGTAAATTTGTGAATGAGCACAATGTATTATCCACATGTAGCTGAACAATAAGCCTGTAAAGTTGATGTTATTGGTGGGACCCTGGCACTCTAGTGTGACATAGAGTTAGTATTTGGTTGAATGACTGCTTGGGAATTTCTACTGATATAATCTTTGCACAAAGGTGCATAGAAGTTGTCACGCTTCCGAGGGACCTGGGCCGTGATACCGAACTCCCCTGGATGAGCTGGTCCTAGTTTATCCAACCCCTATACAGGGATTGTCAGGGCAAGCCAAGGGGGTCTAAATTCCACAGCTGCTAGTACCAGGGGCGCGGCTCATAGGGTTAGCCTATACTACGGTAAGGCTAAGAAGGACCTGAGGCACCAGAGCCCGAGGCTAGAAGAGCCTGGACGGGTTCCACCGGAGGAGGTGGGTCTGACTAACAGCCAGAGAAGCAGCAGCTTACTAACACAATAATCAGGCACCTCCCAGCAGTGGAGGCAGCCTGATATACCGTAGGACGGACAGCCATTGACCAAGGGGAGTGTGTCAGGCTGAACCGTGCAGGCCACAATATGTCCTCCATCCTGGTATGTATATCCCCCATGCTGGTACACATAGCCTTCATATTGGCACATTGTCCCCCATCCTGGCACAATCCCCCATTACTGACACTGATTTCCCCATACTGCCACTGTCCACTTAAAAAAATAAATGAGCATACTCACCCCTCTCCTCGCTCCCTGCCGTCCGCGCCATCCCCGATCTCTGTGCTGTGCCTGGCATTCAGTCCTGTGAGCAGCGATGACGTCACTCTGCGCAACACACACGACCGAATGCTGGCAAACATAGCAGGGATGGCGCGGACAGCAGGGAGCAAGGAGAGTGGTGAGTATGCTCGTCCTCCCAGGCATAGTCAGTGCTTTCCATGCTTTCATTGCGTGGAAAGCACTGACTATCCGCACAGGACCGCGCTGCAGACCCGCTCCCTCTGGTGACTGACAGTGGGATGCAGTGCATATTACAGGAAATAATGAGCTGCCCCACGTGACCACAGGGCCGCAGTTGCAGCCTCCTGACAGCCCCCGGACAACGCTCCACAGGACCCCCCTCCCCCACCACACAACATGTTGTTTCGCATTATAAGACGCATCCTCCACTTTCCCCCAAAACTTGGGGGAACAAAAGTGCGTCTTATAATGCGAAAAATACGGTATATAGCACCAATGTTAATGTCATAATGGCCCCTGAGGCAATTGTACATAAATATATTTGTTCCCCTTGACCATGTTCAAATTGTCTTCTGCTAAACATTTATTTATGACATAAACAAAAGCAGCAATTCTACTTTCAGCCTTAGATGGGGTTGACTATGAATAGGGTCCCTTTATTATGTGAAAACCTGGTTTCAGGTGGAGTACAGATAAAAATTTACCCGAAATTTTAATTTCCTGGAGTCCATAGACCGCACAGCATGGGTTAAGCCCTTAATCCATAGTCGGAACAGACGATGTTAGTTACAATACCAAATAATTAACCAATTGACACCTCCTGTGTTCCCCCCAACCCTCCCCTATAAAGGAGGGCAGAGACACCACACAACATGTATAATTTCCAAGCAATAATGGATTTTAATGAGAGGGAAGTCTGTGCTATTTATGGACTCCAGGAAATGAAAATTTCGGGTAAGTAAATTTTTATCTTTCCTGGTCATCCTATGGCAACACAGCATGGGACTTAGGGTGCCTTCACACTGCGGCGTGATCCGGTCCAGGGCTGTCCGGGATGACCCTGACAGCCGCGGACTGGATCACCACACAGGACTGGAGGGCTAATATGCCCTCCGGTACAGTGTGCAGCCGCACGCAGGTGCAGCCGCTGATAAGTCAGGACCGCGGCGCCGCGGTCCTGACCTATCAGCAGCGGGAACTGCGTGCGGCTGCACACCGGACCGGAGGGCATATTAGCCCTCCAGTCCTGTGTGCTGATCCAGACCGCGGCTGTCAGGGTCATCCCGGACAGCTTTGGATCGGATCAGCAGCAGTGTGAAGGCACCCTTAGCAAGCAATACCCCACTTAGGGTCAGGAATTGGTTCTGACACCTGTTGAAGTACTGCTTTGTCGAAGGCTGAGCCCGCAGAAGTTGAGATGCCTAGCCGGTAATGCTTCATGAATGTAGAAGAAGATGACCATGTTGCAGCTCTACAGATGTGATCCAGTGGAACGTGCACCCTTTTAGCCTAAGAGGCGGATGTAGCGCGAGTAGAATGAGCTCTAACTCACAACAATGGTTTCAATTGATTTGTCATGTTGGTTTCGCAGAATCCTGATCGGATCCATCTAGCTAGAGTGCTCTTGCTAGCTTTTCAGCCGCAATTCGGTCCTGTAAACTGATGAAACGGGTTATCTTCCTTCCTGAACGTGAGAGTGTTCTGGAGATAGATTAGGACCATCCTCCGTACCTCCAATAAGGCAAGACCTTGTTCTTTAGCATCGTCACCAAGCACTAAAAAAATAACATTTTGAATGATGCTCAATGCAGAGCCCCCTTTTGGCCAAAACTCTGGCATGTATCTCAAGGCTATATGATCCGACGCAATGCAGATATATGGTTCCCTGGAAGACAAAGCCTGGAATTCCCCAATTCTCCTAGCTGATGTAAGTACTACCAGGAACAGAGTCTTCCAGGAGATGTGCTTGATCGAAGCCTGCTCTGCTGGCTCGAGCGGAGGACCTTGAAGAGCTTTAAGGAGGAGCGAGAAGTCCCAGCAGGGAGCCAGTGAAATAAAAGGGAGGTTTCAATTTCTTCACTGCTTTAAAGAATAAAGCTATCAGTGGATGTCTAGACATTGTACCTTCCAAGTTAGCGTTGATCGCCAAAAACTGAGTCTTCAGAGTATTTAACTTCAGACCTTTAACAAACCCCACTTGTAGGAACTGTAGAATGGAGGCCACAGTACACCCTGTTATGACTCTGAGGAGCACCATGAGTTGTAGCTCTTCCATAATCTGGAGTACCCTTCAACGTCAGGGGCGTACCTACTGTGGTGCAGCTGGTTCAGCTGCACCAGGGCCCCGACTGGCTAGGGGGCCCCCCTCAAGGCACGGAGAACAAGCCGACATGCTGCCGGCCACGTGTCTTCTAGCTTCTGGCCACGCCCCCTCACAGCATCTCAGGAGGGAGGACAGAGCCCCAATCACAGTGCAGAGAGTGAGTCATGTGACCTCTCCCGTACTGTGTAGAGGGGAGGACCTCACTCAACCAATCCTGGCTCAGCGCGGGCCTCTGAAATTCTCTCCAGATGGATGATGGCTGCAATTGTTCAGCATCATCATCAGCAGACGAGGGGACACAGCGGGCTCTGCACAAGGACCCAGTTACAAGGAAAGGACCAAAGACAAGGCACAGGCTGAGGACAGACAAGGGGGGCAATGGGGGGCTGCTCTGTGCACTGCTTTTACAGGACCAGTGATGATGTCACATTGAAGGAAAGAGTCAGGGATCACATGATCAGCTCCTCAGTGTATGCAGGACTCTGCTGTGCTGGTTGTCATGGTGCTGGATGAGGTGAAGTTTATGTCTGGAGGGATTTACAGTGTGGATGTAGCAGAGCCGAGTGTGTAAGAGGTGTATGGAGCGGAGCCGAGTGTGTACGAGGTGTACTGAGCAGGGCCGAGTGTGTATGAGGTGTACGGAGCGGAACTTTGTGTGTACAGTACAAGGTGTACGGAGCGGAGCCGAGTGTGTACTGTCACGTCCTACTGACGGACCCCACACGTGGACGCACTGGACCGCGTAGTGCAGATGCTGATACCGGGATGATAGAGAGACGGACCAGTACAGTAGAGTCAACAGGTTTATTGAACAACACAAGAACCCACGCCCCAGGGGAGGGCCACACGGCCACAGCACCGGAACACCACCGAAGGAGGCCCCGGAGCGCTTGATCCCTATACAGGGATACCGCCGGTACCAACCTCGGAAGGACCAATGAAGCGGACACGGGTGTTAAACCGACCCAAGGCAATGTGGAAACAACACAGCAACCGGGTATAAGTTAGGACACGGAGAACCGGAAACACAGAGAATCCAGAGCAGGACCTGAATCAGCAATTTCAGCTTGGAAGAGATCCAGGTGGAAGGCCCAGAACACGGGAGTCAGCAAGGAGCCGGCAGGGCGGAGATCTGCAGGAAGTAACACACCAGAAATCAGATAACAAGCAAAATAAGGAACAACCTGACCAGACCAGGAATAGCAACTCCACTAGGTAGAAATTGCCCTGGCAAAGACTGACAGGAAACAGGAAGCTTATATTACAGCAGGGCACTCCTGATTGGCTGAGGGGGAGGAGCATGATCCCTGCAGCTTCTCCAGCATTCACTGATTTGGAGATGGAGTTTCATGCGCTCAAGCAGTAGCCCCGGAAGTAGGAGCTGAGCGGCGCTATTCCAGCAGAGGGCGCTGGAGCCCTGCGGCAGACCCCTGAGTGGTTACAGTACCCCCCCTCTACGCCCCCCCCGGACGTAAAGCGGCCAGGAACCTGCGCAGAAGGCACGGGGCATTGACCTCCGCCTCCATGGTCCCGAGGGCACCGGCAAGGGCAGAAGGAGCCCGAGCGCAGTCGCTTGGGCGTCTTGTGTCGAGCACAGGAGGAACAGGCGGAGACATAGGCGGAGACGTCCCGACGCATCCGCGGCCACCAGTAGTACCGACCAATCAAGTGTAAGGTCTTGTCACCCCCGCATGGCCTGCGAGTCTGGAGGAATGGCCCCAGCGAAGGACGTGCCTCCGATCTGCCTCGGTTACCAGCGTCTTACCTGGTAGGGACAGACGGAGGTGGCTGCAGGCGTTGGACGGATCGATGATGGAGCGCGACTCCTCCTCCCGACATTCGGACGTTACTAGGGTTTCGGCAGGGTTCAATGGGTAGACACGGCCCTTCGGGAGTGGAGCCCCCGGTACCAGATCAACGGGACAGCATAGGGTCCGTGGGGAGGTAACGGCTCGGCCTCCTTCTGGTCCAGGACGTCGGCATACGACCGAGAGGCCGAGGGCAGCCCGGGCAGCGCTGCCAGTGAAGGTGGCAGCCGGACGGGAGAAACGGGAAGCAGGCATCGGCTATGGTACGCCTGCCCCCACCGCAGGACCTCACCTGTTCGCCATTCCAGTATTGGTTCATGAATGCGGAGCCATGGAAGACGAGCAGAAACGGAGGAGACAGGACCATCAAGGACATAGAAGGTAAGGCGCTCAGTGTGACGAGGACCGACTTGTATTTCCACCTCTCCGGTGACACCCATCACAGCATCTTGTAAGGGCCTCCCATCGACCGAGGTGATGACGCGGGGATGCTGCAGGGGGTATATGGGAATACCGTAGCGTTGCGCCGTCTCCAGCTGCACAAAGTTACCTGCGGACCCGGAATCCAGGCAAGCCACCTCCGAATGGCGTTCGTCTCCAACCGTAACCTGGATGGCAATAGTGAGAGGTGGAGAGGACTTGCTCTCTGTTAAGTGGGCCTCTCTTACCTGCCCTAGATGGAGGTTCTCTGGCCGCTTGGGACACTGGCGGCAAAAGTGGCCAGATCCTCCACAATAAAGGCACAGGCCCCGGGTGATCCTCTCCTCCCTCCTCTGGAGCCGGAGCTGGACACGATCCACCTCCATGGCCTCGAGACCTGCCGGAGGTGCCGCGGGTTCCGGAAGGAAGGGTCCACTCTTATGCGCCCTCTCCTGCGTTCTCTCCTGGAACCGCTCCTGAAGACGACGGTCAATTCGGACAGCGAGGGTGATATACTCCTCCAGGGAGCTGGGTAGGTCCTGAACCGTCAGTTCGTCCTTGATACGGCTTGACAACCCCCGGCAGAAGACACCAACCAAGGGCTCATCCGCCCAGCGGAGTTCGGCAGCCAGAGTACGGAATTGGATGGCATATTGCCCAACAGACTGATTACCTTGTCGCAGGTTGAAGAGCGCCTCGGTGGCGGAGGCCACCCGTCCTGGCTCATCAAAGGCCTTACGAAAGGTGTCCAGGAACGCACGCAGGTTGGACACGATGGGATCCTCTCTCGCCAACAACGGGTTGAACCATGCCAGTGCCTCTCCCTCGAGGTGCGAAGCCAGAAACGCCACTTTCGCCTCATCCGTCGGGTATTGGTGAGGTAATAACCGGAAGTGGAGCTGGCACTGGTTAATAAACCCCCGGCATGCTTTAGAATCCCCAGTGTACCTGGTGGGCTGGCACAGCCATGGTGAAGACACAGCTCCCGATGGAGCTCCAGTCGGCAGCACGGGGACGGAACCTGAGCTTCCTGTTGTGCTCTGTAGGCTGCTAAGCCGATCATCCAAGGAGGACATATTGGATGACATCCGAATCTGACTCTCTCTCAGATGGTCCAATTCCTGGTGGAGACTCAGCACCTGGGAAGAAAGAGTGGGATCAGTGGTAGAGGGCGCCCCCAAGCGGGCCTCTAGAGACTGGATCAACGCCACAACCTGGTCGTGACTCTGGCGGAGTGCGGCCAGCTCTCTTTGGGCATCAAACCTGGTATCAGCGGGGCCCATGGCCAGGGCAAAATCTGTCACGTCCTACTGACGGACCCCACACGTGGACCCACTGGACCGCGTAGTTTAGATGCTGATACCGGGATGATAGAGAGACGGACCAGTACAGTAGAGTCAACAGGTTTATTGAACAACACAAGAACCCACGCCCCAGGGGAGGGCCACACGGCCACAACACCGGAACACCACCAAAGGAGGCCCCGGAGCGCTTGATCCCTATACAGGGATACCGCCGGTACCAACCTCGGAAGGACCAATGAAGCGGACACGGGTGTTAAACCGACAAAAGGCAACGTGGAAACAACACAGCAACCGGGTATAAGATAGGACACGGAGAACCGGAAACACGGAGAATCCAGAGCAGGACCTGAATCAGCAATTTCAGCTTGGAAGAGATCCAGGTGGAAGGCCCAGAACACGGGAGTCAGCAAGTAGCCGGCAAGGCGGAGATCTGCAGGAAGTAACACACAGAAATCAGATAACAAGCAAAATAAGGAACAACCTGACCAGACCAGGAATAGCAACTCCACTAGGTAGAAGTTGCCCTGGCAAAGACTGACAGGAAACAGGAAGTTTATATTACAGCAGGGCACTCCTGATTGGCTGAGGGGAGGAGCATGATCCCTGCAGCTTCTCCAGCATTCACTGATTTGGAGATGGAGTTTCATGCGCTCAAGCAGTAGCCCCGGAAGTGAGGAGATGAGCGGCGCTATTCCAGCAGAGGGCGCTGGAGCCCTGCGGCAGACCCCCGAGTGGTTACATGTACAAGGTGTACAGAGCAGAGCCGGGTGTATGAGGTGTATGGAGCAGAGCAGAGTGTGTACGAGGTGTACGGAGCGGAGCTGTGTGTGTACGAGGTGTACGGAGCAGAGCCGCGTGTGTACGAGGTGTACGGAGCGGAGCCGTGTGTGTACGAGGTGTACGGAGCGGAGCTGTGTGTGTACGAGGTGTATGGAGCGGAGCGAGTGTGTACGAGGTTTACGGAGCGGACCCGAGTGTGCACGAGGTGTACGGAGCGGTGCCGTGTGTATGAGGTGTACGGAGCAGAGCCGGGTGTGTATGAGGTGTACGGAGCAGAGCCGAGTGTGTACAAGGTGTACAGAGCAGAGCCAGGTGTGTATGAGGTGTATGGAGCGGAGCCGAGTGTGTACGAGGTGTACGGAGCGGAGCCGAGTGTGTACAAGGTGTACGGAGCGGAGCCGTGTGTGTACGAGGTGTACGGAGCAGAGTTGTGTGTGTACGGAGTGGAGCCGATTGCGTACGAGGTGTATGGAGCGGAGCCGAGTGCGTACGAAGTGTACGGAGCAAAGCCGAGTATGTACAAGGTGTACAGAGGGGAGCGAGTGTGTACGAGGTGTACAAAGGAGAGCTGAGTGTGTACGAGGTGTGCGGAGCAGAGCCGCGTGTGTGTGGGGCGTGTGTACGGGACATGAGAAGCGGGGCGTGTGCAGCAGAGCTGCGTGTGTGCAAGGCGTGTAGAGCGCAGCCGCGTGTGTACAAGGTGTACGGAGCGGAGCCACATGTGTGCAGAGCCGCGTGAGTATGAGGTGGGGCCACATGTGCGGGACATATGGAGTAGAGCCGCGTGTGTACGGGGCATGTGGAGCGGAGCCGCGTGTGAAGCCACGTGTGCATGAGGTGGGCGGAGTGGAGCCGCGTATGCTGGGACGTCCTGTAGTGGAGCCGCATGTGTACGGAGTGGAGGCGTGTGCGCAGGACGTGTAGAACGGAGACGTGTGTCTACAGGGCATGTGGAGTGGAGCCACGTGCGTACAAGGTGTGTGTGCCAGTGGTAGCCCCCCCCCCGCGGATGCCAAATCCGTTCCTATAGTCCCGGCTGCCTCTGCCAGCAGCATTCTTTACCTGAGTCCTGGCTGAGCTGTCTGCTTTTTGCAGCTCAGCATGGCGGGGCTTAATAATGTCATCACTGAGTGTCACTGTGCTGATACGTGCAGAGCAGATGCTGAGGAGACTGGAGCAGCGAGAAGAGAGGTGAGTATTCACTTTTTTTTTTTTTTTAATCAGTGAGTACACTGATGGGAGACTATGTAATCTGCAATATAATATAGGAGGAGTATGGGGTGCAATATATTATATGGAGGAATATGAGGGCCCACTATACTATATGGAAGACTATGGGGTTGCATTATACTATATGGAGGACTATGGGGGTGTATTATACTATATGGAGGACTATGCGGGTGTATTATAATATATGGAGGGTCATGGAATGTATTTTAATACATGGAGGACTATGGATGATGTATTAAAATATATATAGCCAATTATATTATATGGAAGCCATTTTAATATATCTGGAGGGCTCTGTGGGGGCATGATAATATTTGGAGGGGCGTGAGGAAGCCTTTATACTTTATGCAGGGCTCTTTGAGGGTTGCGTTGCGTTGTAAATAAATATTACAATCTATATGTTTACATTACTTTGTTGCCACTATGAGGGGCGGGGGGGGGCCCCCAAAAAATTTCTTGCACCGGGGCCCACTACAGTCTGGGTCTGCCCCTGTTCAACGTAGCTGGTCTTTGAGTGGCAGCAAGCATAGTGATGATGTTATCTGGGAGCCCAAATGATATTAAACTTTCCCTGACAATCTCCATGCTGTCAGACGCAACCTGGCAGGATCCGGGTGGAGAATGTCCCCTCGTGACAGGAGATCTGGTCTGAACGGAAGATTTCAAAATCTTCCTCTTGAAAGTTGCCACACAATTTGAAACCAATTTCTTGTAAGCCAGGATGGAATGACTGCAATTGCCTCCGCCTGTTCGTCTTGAATCTTGCACAGTACCATGAGGATCATCAGACCCAGGGAAAAGACATACCCCAGAGAGTCACTGAAATAGGACATAAAATCACAGAAAAAAAAACATGCGTGTTTTGATGTGCACTTCGTCAGAGTGACCATTTGCAGCATTCGAAAATGATGTTTGGTCCATGGGGCTGCTTCTATCCTTGAAGTAAGCTTCCCTAAGACACTCATTACCGTTCTGATTTATACGTAAGGAACTCTGATAAGATGAGATACGCCGCCTTAAAGACTTCGGATTCTCCCGCTGGTCAATGTCACCGTCATATCTTGGGAGTTTATCAAGCATCCAAAAAATGTCTTATCTTTGGAAGGTGATAGCCGTGATTTCTCTCTGTTGATCAGGAACCGTAGGAGATCAGCAGAGTCAGGGTCGCCTGTAGACAATCCAGTAACTGAGCCTTGGAGGAGGCTCTTAGTAACCAACTGTCTAGGTAGGACATGATGTAAATGCCCTGACATCTGAGCGCAGCTACCTGGACTACTGCTGTCTTGGCAAATACACTCGACCCTCCGAGATCTCGAATGGCAGACAAGTGAATTGAAAATGGTGAAAATGACCACATTGCTGTACTGCGACTTGTAGGAACCTGCAATCTAGTGTAAAAATTTGGATATGCAGATATGCATCTTGCAGATATCTGGTTGTCAACCAGCTGGCTCTGCACATAATCGACCGGATCGATCAAAGACTCTAAATTTTGAATTTCTTCTTCTTCTAGAGGAAACTGTTCAATTAAGTGAGATCTATTACTAGACATCATCTTCCTCCAGACTTGGGGACTAGAGATAGAGGTGGCACACTACCAGCCCTCCTTGATTATGTGGCTCCTCTTCTAGTGCCCCTTCCTGTAGGAATTCTTGTACTATATTCCAAACTGTCATATTCCCGATATTTTATAATTGGGACATGAACAAACTTGAAGTCTGGAATGGTGGACTGCAGAAATGCATCATCACTGGCCCATTATTTGATCCATAGCACCTTTCTGGAGGCGTTCTTAGTGACAAGAGAGTTACCCCCTTTCAGTGAGGCATCGCATAAAAAATTCATTATGTCTTGTCATGCAGCTGTTGGTTTAGGTGATAGGACCAAAGAGTCAGCCATATCCTCAAGGCCCTGGCAACTGGCACGGATGTTGTGGCCACCTTAACTGCTGGGGCGGCCGCCACATCACTCTTTTTTTAAATCAGATTTTTTTATTAGACATATTCATTTTGCAAACACCGTAGAAACACCACATATATTTCCAAATTTGACATACTTAATCCCCATCCCTGTCCCCCACCCCACCCCCCTCCCCCCTTTCCAATATCATATCAATGGTATCATTAACCAAAATACGACTCAAATAACCATCCTAACTCTCCATAAACACCCCACTCCCTTTCCCCTCCCCCCCAGTTTACAGACAGCGATAAACTCCCATGAACCATATATCGTTAAGTCTAATCTTAGTTGAGCATATATCTTAACAGAAACCTCTTGATACCACAAACATCAAGGTACAGTTCAGCCAGAGCATCCACCCATCCCCTGATCCCAATCACCTGCCGTACCCCCCCGAGCCAGCAGACCAATCCTGTGAATTCCCAGGCATTTTCTTTAAATACTTCTCTGTCCGATAACGTTCACTGATCCTCGTATCCTTCTCCCAACATAGCTCAGCAATACGTGCAATTGTAATATGGCCCCCTTCATGTGCTCGAAGGCTGTTGATCCCCATGTACCGAAATTATCGATCCAAGAGCCCAAATCCTCCTGTAAAGTTCAAAGGCTTCAACATGTTTCTCCCAGTTTGACCATAACATATCCTTTCGTCCAGTCACAGGTCACCCTTTACCAATTCCAGTTGGCATTAGCATATGGTAATAAATTGTGAGCCCTTTACCCTCTAATTTTAAGTTTGCTCCAGACTCTGTGCACTAAATGTAATGGGAAATATCTCCCAATTTTTGAAGATCCCAGCGCCACATCACTCTTATTTGGAGAGAATCTGCTTTTTTGACTACAGTGTCTGTTAAGGCAAGCTAACTCCTCTGTAGGAAAAAAGAGACTTTGGAGGGGGGGGAGGAATAGCCGGGTATACCTGGGGTGGTTGTTCCTGGGCCTGAATTTGTGAAGGGTCAACCCTATAACCCAGGGGCGTATCTAGGGGGGTGCAGCCGGACCTTTTGCCCCGGGCGCAACTCAACGGGGGGGCGCCGGCGGCACCCCCCTCCCCTTCCCCGCTCGGTGTGTACATCACAGTGCGTGATATGCACAGATTGTATCATTGCCCCGGGTGCCCTCAAACCTAGGTACGCCGCTGCTATAACCAGTTCTGAGTATGGTTCCCAGATCCAGGATCTTCTCAGATCCACACCACCTTTCTGTAGACATTCATTCAGCAGCAGGTGCACTAAGAGTGACTTCTGCTTAAAGCACAGAATAAGCTCTGATTTTTTGCCTTAATTAGGCTGGCTGCACAGACAAAACAACCATGTTTGAAGAGCAGGTCCTTCCCTGTAACTCATGGAACATGGCTGACATTTGCCCCTTAAAATGTTAAGAGAGCTGGAGCCTCTGATTGCAGAGCCGCATCCATCTGTACAAGAATACATCTTGCAGGTATTCATAATAACAGCTGACTGCGAGGGGAGCAAAGCTTCTGTGGATTTCCTTTTCCTCTCTGAGGTACAGACATCTGAAAGGTAAACAGATTATAGCCATAATGTATAGGGGTAATCTGTTACAGGAGCGCACCAACACCTTAGATCCCAGATAGCTCCGCTGCTTAGCAAAAGTGCAGAGACTTACAGGCAGTGGCGGTTTATTTATTTATGTATTCTACAAATTGGTATTTCATTGGCGAACTAATATGCTTGTGCGATGCAAGCAGAGCGCGCCTAGAGTACCAGCATGCGGCAGGGATGCTGCCAGCTCTCTTCCATGACACATGTCAGAGAAGAAATGGAAGAAAACATCTCAAATAGTAAAAAAGACATCAGTCTAATGACCTCATGGAAAGTTATTCACAGGAGCATACAAACCCCAGCTTGCCTGCCTGGCAAATGCCAGGACTTACAGAGCGCTTCCATTTTAAACTTCCCACTAGGAGCCCCTCAGCTGCAGCACATGCATAGTGAAGTTTACCTTACTTCCGGACTCAGTCACACTTCTGAGACACCGCCATGCCCGTGCTTCAACTGCAAGTAGACGGACTGATTAATCATATGATATTTCAAGTCCTGGCAGGCACCGGGCTTACCTTAGGTAGCTTGGTAGCATGATTTTCTGGGGATGACCGCAAGACCAGCTTGGGATTTACAGTATGTCCAGGACATCCACCTTTAGTGACATTAGACATATATATTTACCCAGCAGGAAACTGAGGGACACAGGTAAAATGTGTATATAGGACCTGCAATCTCATTCGAACGCGAGAGCCACCCGCTAGGGACATGGGGAACATGGGAAGTCTCTGCACACCGCAACACTGGACCCAGAAAGTGTAGGGAAGGGCTCACCTTGTGGATGGATGGCACAGACACCTCTTACCTCTATAGAGATGATCTCCCATTCGGAATCCAGCACCTGTACAATGGCCTTACTGCCTCCGGGTCTTCCACCTCCAGGGACCAGGACCAAACCAGTATGTAGGGGAAAGTGTACATACATGAGGCTAGGAACCAAGTGATTCATAGGGATCAATATATAGGACCTGCCATCCATGTCAGCATGTACATACACAACGGGCCGAGGGACATACAGATTATGTTTGCAGAATCTGCCATCTAGACATCCCATCCTGAGGCTGGAACCAAGTGACGTATAGGGATACATACACAGGACCTGCTGTCTAGTTGTATCTCGGGATTTATGGCTTGGACCCAAGTGATATATAAGGATGTAAATACAGAACCCAGTCTTCTACCACACTTTTGGCGCCAAAACAATCTTCTCTCTTTACCCACCAAAAAGTTATGGAAGCGGGGCCCGAGCTCAGGTCCTACTGTTACATTGAAAATCCACAGGGTCCACAGGGTTCCACAAATCACCAGGGAGCAACAGCAGTTCTCTTCAACGACCAAATCACCACAAGCAGCCTCCTCACACACACAGTAGGGAATCATCCGGGGTCTCATCAGCAACACCTGAAGTGTCCTTCTCGATCTGATCTTCCCTCTGGTAGCATGTTACTTGCTTCTTCTTGAGGGGGCTCTGTCAGAGTCCAGTTCTTTACACAGTTTCAAACAGCCCTGACAGGGCTTACCAGCAAGAATCGAGCCAGCCATCAGGGGCCCACATGTTAGTCTGTCTGTCCACTCCCTCTTGGGCATGCCTGAACAGAGCCTTTTTTCCAGTTTGCACAAGGGTTCCCTTGGTGCCCAGGAGAAGACACCTCAGGCTGTACATTCTCACATGCCACCCAACTAAAGGTTGGTGTCCTTGACACACCTCACCACACAAAGTAATCTTGCGCATAGCGCTGAGGAGTCACGCTGTCAGTAGAGTGTTTCATTCTCTTGAGCCCATTGGGGTCCGCAGAAGAGACTGACCCTTCACCAGGGACCGCTTCAGCAGGAGCCAATGCAGATGCCCCTAACGAGGATCTGCTCCCAAAGGTGCAGCAGCTGGAACTGGAACTTGCTTCTGTTCTCCATTACTAGAAGAAAGCACAGGATATACAACATTCTCCCTAGGTGGCAATATCACAACAGAAGAAGAGTTAATGGGTTAAGAAACAGGCACAGCCTACCAATCTACTTTACTTGAAGGGTCCACTTCGAGATCCAAGATGGCCGCCGACTGAGCAGGACGTACTCCTGTGAGCTCCATATGATCCTGCTGAATCCACAGCATCCTATCCCTGGAGGCTGGTGAAACAACTCGGATCACACCTGGGGGCACACTCCGGACACCGAGGACTGCCAAGACCCCAGCATTTTGGAGCCTAAAGCTCAAACGGAGCTTTTTGAAGGAGCCTTCTCATCCCCCCCCCTGGCACATGGTGCCTGCCCGTCCCTGCGGCCCAAAGCTGACCCGATCTGCGGGAGTGCGCCCCCCTAACAGAGGACCCTAGTGCTGGAGACTCCATTGCTGACCCCTTGCCTGGAAAGGGACCCTGGGGAGAGGCGCTAGAGAGGAGCTGTGCGGGAAAGCAGCGTTTTCCCGCCGACCGCCATCAGCGCGGGACCCCATCCGGGAGATACTGGCGGCTACTGACTCAGCTCCTTAACCGCAGTGAGGCCGGGAGGGAACAGCGGTCGACTCCAGGAGCTGACAGGGGAGAGCGGGAAGCCCGCAGGCTCACACACGCGCCCGACCAGCCGCTAAAGGAGAGCGGATCACCCACTCTCATCACAGCCTGAGCCATAGAGCGGCCTGGACGGAGACCAAAGGAGGACTTGCTACCTAAGGTGAGGTGGGGGGACAAGCGGGAGCTGACAAGTAAAGTACCGAAGGGGACACTTAATAACAGAGGTTCCTACACTACAGCTGCTGGAACCTTGATCTACCCCATCCCCCTACCCCTGTGGATCTGGGAACCCACCTTGATACTGGGACAGCAGACCTAAAAAGTAGAGGTTGTGGAACATTGTGTAAAATGTTTTTTAACTAAAGCGCTACCACCTAGATAAGTTTGGAAGACGGTATACAGAAAGGGGTACTGCCTACAGAAATATCCAAAACTACTTCATCTCAAACCCACACACACAGGAACATTGACTACTGGGTTAACCCTTTCACTGCCCCTGTACCATCTACTGGCCCATACCACCAACTGCCAGCAGGGGGCGCTGGAAGTCCACCCACAGTATCAACTACAGTGGTTTTACACAGAAATCTTCAGAATTTAAAGTGTTATAAAACAACATCTTGTACACACTTCTGCAACTTTTGACTGCACCATATTGCCAACCCTTCCCCCACCCATCTTGCTCAGTGGAAACCTTATAAAGAATTATCTTTTTCTCAAGAAAACCCATCTTCTGGATCTCTACTTGAACTCAAAATATCTGATTCTCTCTATACAATACCAGACCCCATAATGTGAGAGCCTTGTGACACCCTGGGGGGGCTGGCAGAGAACAAGAACCGGACAGACTCCAATTTCTTCAACACGTCACAATGGTTAAATCAAATACAAAAACCACTAAATCTTCCACCAAGGCAACTACTAACACCACACAAGTGGATCTAGACAAATATCTGAAAAAGCAGGCTGGTCTGTCGTCCTTGTCCAAAACTTCGAGACGACTCCTGATCGAAGAAACCATGGAACCAGACCATGATAGTGACTGCGAGGGTACAGATGACGACGAGGAGCTCCCAATCACCAGATCTTACCTCAAAAAGATATTGCATAAGGCTCTAGAACCCCTTGCCAAAGAGATGGCGGATATCAAACAGGACCTGGCACAGACGGGTCGCAGAGTCGAAACTTTGGAATCGGCCAACACAGAGGTGGTCAAACAAACTAACGCCACTCTCTCTGGTCTCCAACACCATGAAGACCACCTCAATAAGATCTATACGATGCTAGAAGACCATGAGAATAGGGACAGGCGAGATAATCTGCGTTTGAAGGGAGTTCCTGAAACAATAACACAAGATGCCTTGACTCCATCCGTCATAGACACATTCCGTTCATTATTACAACCAGATGACCCACCAGCCATGGAATTAGTGAGGGTACATAGAGCATTACGCCCGAAACCGACATCAGATGAATCTCCAAGAGACGTAATCTGCCGTTTCCTGGACTATAGGACAAAGGAACTGGTCATGAGGAGGGCCAGGGAGAAAACCACCGTTACATGCAATGGCTCACCAATCCAGATATACCAGGATCTCTCTTGGATAACCCTTGCTAAACGGCGCCTCTTGAAACCGCTGACTACAATTTTTCATCAAAAAAATTACCCTTACAGATGGCTGTTCCCCTTCGGCATAGCTGTCACGGCTGGAGACAAAAGGATCCAAGGACGAACATCAGCTGACATCAAATGGATGTGCCAGGAGCTGAGTATCGAACTGGAACACTATCCCAATCTAGAGGAAGTGGGAGCTGCATACCAGATGACACCTCTACAACATCCACCACCGTGGCAAACACACCTGACGCCGAAGTTAGCTGAGTCCCGAGGAGAGGAAAGCCCGAATGGATGATGGATAGTTGAGCACTTTTGCTTTTCTCCTTTTCTCTCTGAGACTCATGATTGAGACATTAATAAACTTACGATTCCCAGCTACCACAATCGACCTGGAGGATTGATATTCCTTCCACCTCCTCTCATCCACCTTGAGATTTGATCATAACTCTAATTCTCGCTTGAAAATCGTTCTACAAATGTTGAGACTTATGATCATAACCATTAAGAGATCGTTGTGACGGACATATACTATTCCGTTCGCTCGTATGGGCGTCCTGGGGGAGGTCTTACCTCCCCACATTCACCTACTAACAGCTTTATAAACCTCTTCTGGTTCTTGTATTAGGTTTTAATTACACATAGGCTAACCTACAAGAAACTACTCTGTTACAAGTTTCGGACTATCCAGTTACCAAGTTTAAGGCATAATAGCCTAATAGTTAAGCGTTGTGTTAAAAGATAAAACCTTCTCTGTCGGCCTGCCCCTCTTGCTCGCGACTCTTACGCAGCGGCGGGATGGTTGCGATAGAGAAGAGTCTGTCTGTTCAGACTTCTCGCTCACAAAGGTTTAATTTTAAGATGTATGAATATGCATTAACCTCAACTTGTTTTGTATCTTTACTGTTCCCTTCTATCCTTTTTGTTTCTTCCCGACCACCCCTGTCCCAAAACCCTGTGAGAGAGTCCCTGCTGCAACATCTGAATGAACTCGAACATCCACCATGACCACCAACCGTAAGTCATACCAAGTGGTATCACACAATCTACACGGCTTCAATTCTCCTATTCCTAGGTCTCAAACATTACATTTCCTCAAGAAAGCAGGTCATGATATATTACTACTACAAGAAACCCATTTTATAGAATCTAAAGCACCTAACTTTGAAAAGAATTATTATAATACTTGGTACCATTCATACTCACCCCAAAAGAATGCCAGAGGAGTAGCTATAGCGCTAGCAAAAAATGTCCCTTTCCTTCCTATAGACAAACTAATCGACAATGAGGGCCGATACATCTTTGTAAAGGGTCTACTGGAGGGTTCCCTGATTACTCTAGGGAGTTTATACGCCCCAAATAAAAAACATTTTTCTTGGATACAAAAGGTTCAAAACAAACTCTCATTATTTGCGGAAGGTTCGATCTTGATTGGCGGAGATTTAAATATAACGCTAGAACCTCTATTAGATACCTCAACAGGGAAAAGCAACATTTCACGGCGTGATTTAGCCCAAATAAGATCCTCTTTCCACACAGCGAGTTTGATTGATGTATGGCGATATCACCACCCCCACGACAGGGCCTACACATATTTCTCCCACCCCCATAACAACTATCATCGATTAGACTATTTATTTGTGTCCAAAACCCTCCTTCCGGCAGTTATAGGAACTGAAATCCTCCCGGCACTATATTCAGATCACGCAATGGTGACTCTAAAATTGGAATGCGGAGGGCCAGTCTCGCCTACTAGGACATGGAGGTTGAATGAATCTCTATTAAACATTAAAGACATTAAACTTAAAATTCAATCAGCCATTAAGGAATATTTCCAGCACAATACCACCCCAGACGTAGACTCTACAATTATCTGGGAGGCACATAAGGCAACACTAAGAGGAGTTATCATATCAATAGCTTCGTTTCAAAATAAGCAGAGGAAAGCTGAAATAGAAAAGCTGTATAAAGATATTATTCAACTAGAGAAACAACACCAAATAACGCTGACCCAACCTAACATGATAAAACTTGCAGAATGTAGACAGCGTCTTAAAGATCTCCTCAATAAAAAGGCAGCTAAATATTTTACCAATTGGAAAAACCGCTTAATGGTACATGGTGATAAGGCCTCTAAGTTAATGATGTCATTGATTAAAAAAAGACAGTCTCGAACCTTCATACACAAGATTAAAACAGAATCGGGCCTGATAACACAAAACTACGAACAAATTACTGCAGAATTTTTAACGTTCTATAAAAATTTATACCAGATAAGACTAAACGACCCCGAAGTGAACCTAACCCAGAGAAAACACGAAATAGAATCATTCCTCTCATCTTTATCTTTACCAAAAATAGAAGATCATCAACAGAAATGGCTGACAAGACCTTTTGAATTAGAGGAACTCCAGTCCATCCTGTCTGAGGGCCCAACGGGCAAATCTCCGGGACCAGATGGCTTTTCATTACTCTATTATAAAACATTTTCTCCAGAACTGAACGTACACTTGTTGAACATGTGTAACGCAGTTCTCCATGGCAGCACTCTTCCCCCCCAGTCCTTAGAAGCACATGTTACGCTTTTACATAAAGAGGGTAAGGATCCGACACAGTGTGGGAGTTACAGGCCCATCTCCTTGCTTAATGTGGATCTGAAAATATACGCTAGCTTAATAGCAAGACGCCTGATGGGCCTGATCCCACAACTGATTACGTTGGAGCAGACTGGATTTGTGCGAGGACGGGAGGGAAGAGACAATGCAAGTAGAATATTACACTTAATGCAACATGCTAAAATACACCATAAACGGATGGTCCTATTAAGCACTGACGCAGAGAAGGCCTTCGACAGGGTGGACTGGACATTCCTCCGTAGTACCCTAATGGCCTTCCACATACCCCCTCTTCTGATAGAAGCCATATTCAAAATGTATACCTCCCCATCGGCTAAATTGAAAATCAACAACATGCTGTCGGACCCCTTTTTAATACAAAACGGCACGAGACAGGGATGCCCCTTGTCCCCCTTACTATTCGTTCTAGTTATGGAGCCACTGTTAAGAAGCATCCAAATGAATGAGAAAATTAAGGGATTCCAATTACATAACGTACACCATAAGTCAGCCGCATTTGCGGATGACCTTCTGGTGGTTCTGTCTGAACCGGATGGGGGCATCCCTGCCTTTGTGCAAACCCTAGAGAAATACGGCCGACTTTCCAACTATAAAATTAACTTATCTAAGTCAGAAGCCCTAGGCCTTAATATTCCTAAGCCCACCATAGACAAATATAAAAACACTTATCCCTTCAAATGGCCAGAAAAATACATCACATACCTAGGTATAAAAATAGGGCACACGGATAAAGACCTTCTTTCTCTTAACGTAATACCCACATTGGAAAAAGCAAAGGAGACAGTCAAAACGTGGAGAGCACCGTTTCTATCATGGGTAGGCAGAAAAAATCTACTTAAAAGCATAATTTTACCAAAATTTATATACTTATTCCAAATGCTCCCAATTCACATTCCAGACTATATTCTAAACAAAATCCACACCTTCATTTTACATTTTATTTGGAATAATAAGAAACCACGCACCAAATATCAGACACTTGCACTACCAAGAGACAAAGGGGGTATGGGGGCCCCAGACATACGTAAATACTATACGGCAGCCATGCTAACAAGAATTATAGATTGGATCAGGAGGCCACCACATAAATTATGGCTCTCAATTGAGGAAACTATGTCGCAAATACCCCTAAGGTCCCTAGCATTACTTCCAGATCTCTATAATAACCCAAAATTGATGAGTAATACCTTCACAAAAGCTACATTTGCTATTTGGAAAAAAGAATGCGACCGGCTGCTTCCCCCACTGACCCCAATTTTAGATCTGCGAGACCTCGTCGGCCATCTTCCGGTGGGACCTCTAGTGAGCGATCCGGTGGGCTCGGGGCGGAGGCCAGTCAATCCCATTCCAATTGACCATTTACTGATAGATGGAGCTTTACTTACACATAGAGAAATACAACAATCTAACTCTCTACCAGATATGTCCTTTCTCCAATACGGCAAATTAAAAGCATACATCCACAAACATTTGAAAAATCTAAATTTTATGAGACCCTTGACATTGTTTGAGCAATTGTGCATACAACAACTCGATCCCACCAAGGTATTATCATTGCTATACAAACAATTAACTCTAAATGTTGCCCACATTAAAAGAGACTACTTAGGCCTATGGGAACGGGATCTTCAAATGGAGTTTTCGGAGCAACAAATAAGACAAATTTACAGAGGATCCCATGGCCCATCTCCTTGTGTAAAACTGCAAGAAAATTCATATAAAATAGTAACAAGGTGGTATCGTACCCCGTCACAAATGCACAAATGGAACCCTCTGACAACAACAGACTCTTGCTGGAGATGTAACTCTGACGTAGGAACATATTTTCATATATGGTGGCAATTCCCCCTGATTCAGGATTACTGGAGGTTGGTGTCGACACTGCTCACAGACATTCTACAACGGGAGGTAGCTCTTACACCTCTCACAGTTCTTCTCAATCTTTTCCAATGGCCGAAGGAGATATATATCTCTAAACTAGTATCTAATATCATAGCTGCATGCAGACTTCTTGTCTCTGCCCTATGGAAATCCAACTTGACTCCAACAAAGACCCAAATTATACGTGAAATTGACATGGTGTACCGTGCAGCAGAATTAGCAGCTCTCTCATTCAGCTCATATGAGACCTTTGAGAAAATATGGTCGTCTTGGACGTGTTACCGGTCGACCACTGACTTTATGAAAACATATATCTCTGTGTGACTTAAGTATCACGACTTCTCTTACATACCCGTCTCCCCTTCCCCCCCTCCAACCACCCCCATTTTATCCTTCCTGCCTCCCCTTGTTGACTTATCCACCCCCTTCACATCCCTAACTATTTACTTAGAGTATTCCATTATACCTTTCCTTTTCAATAATCCCTGATGAAGGGAATGCTCCATAATCTTTGTAATACGAACATACTTATGTATAGCGATTTTATGTGCGTTAACTGCTACAAATCTTCCCCTATGTACGGAAAAAACTGTTTGACTGTTTGAATGTAACTCTTTATTGTTCAATAAAAAGATCATTAAAAGAAAAGAAAGAAGGGTCCACTTCTTCGGGCACAGGCTCAGGCACTTCCAGGGCTAGCAGTAAATCTTCAAACTGACACCAATGTAGCATATTGTGGTGATTATAGGTTGGCCTCCCAGCCCCCACAGGTTCCACCTGATTCACAGGGATTTCAGGACTTGCTACCTATTTACTACATACTGAGTCACTTCCCACCAGTCACCTAACTAGCCAGACTGATGTTTAACCCTTACCAGCACTTTATCCCCAGGGGAGAAGGGTTCAGTTTGTACTAGTCATGTGTCTTCATGAGATTTTGGTTCAATCAGTCACCCACTGCCTAGTGTATCACTCTTAACCGATGTCTGTGTTCACATGCCCAGTCAGAAGCGGTTCGGCAAGTGTTTTCTTGCTCCTGAAGTGGGCTCCCTGTTCATGAGTCTCATGAACAACCACAGACCCAAATGACATGGGTATTATGAGCTGATATCAGTGCTGTAGCTCGGCCTGCAGGTACACTTTGGGCATGGAACAGGATCTGTTATACCACAGCTTGTCCCACTGCCGCTTTACCTCTTTACCCTCCACTGACAACTTGGCTTATTCCTCTGGCTGAAGCCAGACCCCGCTTTGTTGGACCCAACACTTCACTTGACTCAGGTCCTGACTGTCATCTTAGACCTTCCTCCAGATGCCACCCCACTTGAATATACCATACTCTAGAAGAGGAGAAACTGGTGGAGGTCAGGGGTTTCATTTTTTTTGAGTATTTCATCGACATTTCCGCCAGGAGACCCCAGAGGCATTTGTGCATTCCCATTCTCTTACCCGGAGCAGAATTTAATACGGTAATTTAATTTGGCGATGCGGACCATCCATCTCTTTTCTAGCGCCCCCAACTCGACCCCCATCAGGTACTCAGCAAAGCGTTTAGTCATAGCCCAAACCAAAGCCAAGAGCTCTAAGTGGAATAAGCTATAGTTCATGCTCCATCACGCTGAAGGGCCAACTACTATATTCAATTATGTGCTCCCGTCCATATTTTACCTGTGCCAACACTGCCCCTAGCCCATGAAGGCTACCATCACTATGCAACAGGAATGGAGTATCAAAACGTGCATATGCCAAGACGGGGCACTAGTCAGAGCGGGTTTCACATCCTCAAATGCTCCCTCCCAGATATGTCTGGGCAGACTCGTTTATCCAGTTCGCACAAGGGTCCTCCTGGTGGCCAATAGAAGTCACTTCAGGCTGTGTTATCTGTACACTCTCACACAAGGATCAGTCACAGCATTTTTTAAATAATTCCAGAAACTGAAGTATTTCTTTAGAAAATTATTAAAATTACACGTTTTGTCATACACATGTTTATTTCCTTTATGTATTTGAAGAATACAAGAAAAAAAGGCAAATTATTTCATACAACACCCCAAAAATTTGCTGGACAAAATTGTCAGCACCTTTCCAAAATTGTCAGCACCTTTCCAAAATTGTAGTTAAATAAGTTTGTTTCAAGCATGTGCTGTTGTGGTGAGTAACAGGTGTGGGCAATATGAAAATCACAACTGAAACCGATATAAAAGCAAAAGTTGACTAAATCTTAGTATTTTGTGTCTGTGTGCCACATTAAACTTGGAGAACAGAAAGAGGAGAAGAAAACTGTCTGAGGACCTTAGAACCAAAATTGTTACAAAACATTAGCACACTCAAGTTTACAAGTGCATCTCCAGAGATCCTGACATTCCTTTGTCCACGGTGTGCAACATAATCAGAAGTTTACAACCCATGGCACTGTAGCTAATTCTCCTGGATGTGGACGGCAGAGAAAAAAAATGATGAAAGATTGCAACACGGGATAGTCTGGCTGGAAGTGAAACTCAAGCTTTACAGCAGGCTCAGGGTCCATTAGTTACAGCTCAATCTATCAGTCGACATTTGAATGAAGTGAAACACTATGGCAGGACACTGAGGTCTATGCTGACGCATAGACATAAGATTGCAGTTTGCCAAAATGTATGTTAGTAAGCCAAAATCCTTCTGGAACAAGCATCTTGCTGACAGGTGGGTTTAAGATAGAGCTTTTTGGTAAAGTATATTGCAATAGTGTGTCCCTCCCCCGTCCGGTGTTTATGGACTGTAATGTAATCAGGCCTAAATCAACATCTCTTGTACTGCATCTAGTGGGCAATTCTGTCTTTGTTCCTTTCTGCAGGGTGTGACATCAATACACAAACCTGTAGACAGAACAGAGTCTAGATTTCTGGAATCTTCTGACTGCACCCACATGTTCAAGAGTTGGTGTGAACCCTTCCTCATCCACAGGCAGATCCAAGGAGAGACAACAAGACGCTCATGTTTTGGTCAGTTTAGTTGTGTGGTGACTTTCGAAGGGCTGGAAGCTACGGCTGTGGCCAGGTCCTGGTGCCTGTCTGTGGATGGATTGAAGCTGCCACGTGGGTTGTGTTCTGTCCCTCATCTGCAGGATCCAGCAAACTCATTTAAGGACTATTTCTGCCTTTTCCCTTGTATCAGATTACCGGGTGGCGCCCCCGGATCTGTTCCATTTGTTGTGGACTCATTGTGGACTCCAAGGAACTGTATTCATATTTGATGTTCTACTGTATGCTCCTAACCCTAATAAATCTCTTTGGATTGTTCATTGACATGGTGTCCCTTCAAGCTATGTCGCACATCCCGTCACACATATCATTCTATGGTTTACCGAAAACGGAATGAGACCTACAATCAAAGATGTTTTGGGCTTGTTTTGCTGCCTGGGTGCATTGATTGTGTGTAAGGCATCATGAAATCTGCATATTTCCTAAGGATGTTCGATTGCAATATAGTGCCCATTGTCAGAAAGCTGGGTTTGTGTCAAAGGTGATGGGTTTTTCAGTAGGACAATGACCCCAAACATACTTCAAGAAACACCCAGTAGTGGATGGAAGCAAAGCGCTGGAGAATTCTGAAGTAGCCAGCAATGGATCCAAATCTAAATCACATTGAACATCTATACACTGTGTGCAGAATTATTAGGCAAATGAGTATTTTGATCACATGATACTTTTTATACATGTTGTCCTACTCCAAGCTGTATAGGCTTGAGAGCCAACTACCAATTAAGTAAATCAGGTGATGTGCATCTCTGTAATGAGGGGTGTGGTCTAATGACATCAACACCCTATATAAGGTGTGCTTAATTATTAGGCAAATGCCTTTTCTTAGGCAAAATGGGTCAGAAGAGAGATTTGACGGGCTCTGAAAAGTCCAAAATTGTGAGATATCTTGCAGAGGGATGCAGCAGTCTTGAAATTGCCAAACATTTAAAGCGTGATCACCAAACAATCAAGCGTTTCATGGCAAATAGCCAACATTGTTGCAAGAAGCATGTTGGGCAAAAAAGGCGCAAAATAACTGCCCATGAATTGAGGAAAATCAAGCGTGAAGCTGCCAAGATGCCATTTGCCACCAGTTTTGCAATATTTCAGAGCTGCAGTGTTACTGAAGTATCAAAAAGCACAGGTTGTGCTATACTCAGGGACATGGCCAAGGTAAGGAAGGCTGAAAAACAACCACCTTTGAAAAAGAAACATAAGATAAAATGTCAAGACTGGGCCAAGAAATATCTTAAGACTGATTTTTCAAAGGTTTTATGGACTGATGAAATGAGAGTGACTCTTGATGGGCCAGATGAATGGGCCAGAGGCTGGATCAGTAAAGGGCAGAGAGCTCCACTCTGACTCAGATGCCAGCAAGATAGAGGTGGGGTACTGGTATTGGCTTGTATCATCAAAAATGAACTTGTGGGGCCTTCTTGGGTTGAGGATGGAGTGAAGCTCAACTCCCAGACCTACTGACAATTTCTCTAAAACAACTTCTTCAAGCAGTGGTACAGAAAGAAGTCAGTATTGTTCAAGGAAAACATGATTTTCATGCAGGACAGTCCTCCTCTTGTAGTAATGTCCCCGTCCTGGTCTCCATCTTGTAGTAATGTCCCCATCCTGGTCCTCCTCTTGTAGTAATGTCCCCGCCCTGGTCTCTATCTCATAGTAATGTCCCCATCCTGGTCCTCCTCTTGTAGTAATGTCCCCATTCCTGGTCCTCCTCTTGTAGTAATTTCCCCGCCCTGGTCTCCATCTTGTAGTAATGTCCCATCTCCTGGTCCCCATCCTATATTAATGTCTCCCATCCTGGTCCTCATTTTGTAGTAATGTCCCAATCTTTTAGTAATGTTCCCTCCCTTGTCATATTGTAGTAATGTCCTGGTCTCTGTTCTTTTTGTTCTTTTGCTCACACACACATTCACATAGGGCTTGTCCACACACCTGCGTTCTCAGTATTTAGCGCTTCTGCGCTAAATACTTAGGCTTTGACAGAGAAGTGCAGGTGCGTGTATGCGGCCGCTTTCAGCAGACGCTGTCCCTGGTTACCCGATGTGTATCGTGGTAACCAGTTCATAACACACCTGCATATTCACACACACCACAGACATACCTCATACATCCTCGAATATTACATCACACTCATCACACATACACACATACACATTAGGACAACAACAAACACATACACACTCACATTGACACACTTACATAGGGCCATATTTGGAGTTCCTGACGCCCAAGGCACTTTCAGCGGTCACGTTCCCCTCCCCCCAGGCTGCTATCTTCGGCTCTAACAGCGCCTTACCTGACTCCACTCTTCTCATTCCGGCAGCTTCTTCCTCTGTGGCTCCCAGTCTTCTGCTTGCCGTCAGCAGCCGGCACCAGCTAGCACCCTGCAGCCGGCACCAGCCAGCACGTGGCACCAGCCTGCACCCGACAGCCGGCACCAGCCAGCACGCGGCACCAGCCGCAGGCGATTGTGCCGCTCAGGCGGCGCGGGAATACCCTCACACATATACATACCTCACACACATATACACACTCACAAACAAATATACACGCACACACATATACACACTCAGAAATATTCATACACACATACACTCACACATATACAGTCACTCACATATACACACAAATATACTCATACATATACACACACACACTCACATATACACACAAATACACTCACTCACATATACACACAAATACACTCACTATTATACACATACACACACTCACATATACACACAAATACACTCACTATTATACACACACTCACTATACACACAAATACACTCACTAATATACACACACTCACATATACACACAAATACACTCACTATTATACACATACACACAAATACACTCACACATACACACACTCTCTCTCTAACTCTCACTCATACACACCTGATGCCCCGGGCTCACTATACATGGAGCCGCTGCAGTGCCATTTTACTGTGACTGTGATGGTACCGCCGGCTCAGCTCAAACACGCGCCTTCGCGCCTGTACATCATGAAAGCAGGCGGCCGGCGGACCAATCAGAAGCTCCTGTGACGTCACAGGAGGCTTCTGATTGGTCCACCGGCTGCCTGCTTGCGTGAATGTACAGGCGCAAAGGCGCTTGTTTGAGCTGAGCCGGCGGTACCCGTCACAGTAAAGAAGTACCGCGGTGCTCCATGTATAATGGCCGGGGCATGCATTTCTCTTTCATGGTGCCCCGGGCCGCACTGGGGAGCGTGGTGGGCCGCTTGCGGCCCGGGGGCCGCGAGTTTGAGACCCCTGATTTAGGAGGTTAACAAAGTGCAGAGAGGGGTTGACAGAGGAGGGACGACGGTCACTGTTTCGCTCAACAGAGCTTCTACGGGTCCACAGCTGTCACAAGAAACCCACTGGTGAGTGCCGTTTATCTGCTTGTTCGTTACTGCTTATGTTATGTTATTGTTGAATGCATGCATAAGAAAAATATTGTATGTGTCCGAGGTACCGGGTCGCTCGGTACAAGACCTTCATCGGACAGAGGCCGTTTCTGTCCATTGTACTAGATGGCATCCCGACACTTGCTCTGCTGGACACCGGGTCACAGGTGACCACCATCCCCTATATCCTTTGTAAGAAGTATTGGGCTGATGCAGAACTGAAACAGCCTGCCTTAGACTTCACTCTCAATGCATCTAACGGTGAACCGATTACTGTGATGGGGGTTAGAGAAGTGCCCATAAAGGTGGGGAGGGTGGAATTGCAGACCCAGGGGGTCCTAGTAGTAGCAGAAGCAAGTAATGCCAATGACCCATATATAATACTAGGTACAAATGTTGTTAGCAATTGCATGGAGGAAGTTTTGTCTTTGCTTCAACAGATCACAGACACTGCCAGACCTGGTCAGAGGAAGGTCCTCCCAGCGTGAGATCAGAGCCATCCTGCACCATCACCAACGGGTGACAGACCCGTTGTCTATTGTGATTCCCCCAATGAGTGAGATGATGATTTGGTGTCCAGCAGCTATTGGTCTGAGAGGGCAGGACTATCAGGCATTAGTGGAGCCCATCAGCACAGAGCACAGACCTACACTTTTGACAGCCAGGGAGGTGGTTGATATACACAATGGGTACCTGTTTGCATCTTAAATTGTGGCAGTAAAGAGGTTAAATTACCCAGGTATACGACTGTTGCTAAATTGTACACAGTCAGCAACAACGAGATCCAAACAGTGGGACCCATACCCCATACCAAAGGGGCGAAACCTGATCAAACAACAGGGCCACTGGAGGACTGATGCCAGCAATCCATGTCGGAACTCACACCAATCCTGTGTACGAAAAGCAAGGTGTTTATCGGGTAGTCAGAGAATTTGAACAAGTCTTTAGTAAGCATCCACTTGACTTTGGTAGGATAAAAGGGGTGCAACATCATATCCCCACAGGTACACATCCACCAATTAAAGAGCGGTACAGGCCTATTCCACCTGCACATTATCAGAAAGCCAAGGAAATGTTACAGGACATGAAGGACACAGGGGTTATACGAGATAGCTGTAGCCCCTGGGCAGCCCCATTAGTCCTAGTCAGGAAAAAGGATGGCAGTATGAGAATGTGTGTAGACTATAGGCAAATAAACCGCATAACACACAAGGATGCTTACCCGTTACCTCGTATAGAGGTATCCTTAACAGCTTTGAAGTCCACCAATTATTTCTCCACCTTAGATCTCACTAGTGGGTATTGGCAGGTGTCCGTAGCCGAGGAAGACCGCGAGAAGACTGCATTTGCAACACCAATGGGCCTATGTGAATTTAACAGCATGCCCCTCGGACTATGTAATGCACCCGGGACCTGCCAGAGGTTCATGGAGAGTTGCCTGGGACATAAGAACTTTGAGCCGTTACTACTCTACCTGGATGACGTGATCGTGTACTCTAAGGGTACCTTTACACGCAGCAACTATCACCGGCGATCAGAGGCAACCGAACGTGCGAGTGCACGTTTTTGACGGTTGATACCGAACGCCGATGCTGCATGTACATGCCGCAATTGCGTCCTCAACCTAAGGGAACATGGCTCCCCGGAAGTTGCCACAGAACCTGCGGGAAACATCCGGTTGCCTCCCGACGCTGCTTCACACGCTGCCATCCACAAAGAAATGTGGGTGTACATGTTCAGCGCTGCAAGAACATAGGCGTGACAGAGTTGTGCATTCCGCGCCTGGAACACGCTGATTAGACAACGCAATAGCGTCATGATTGGCCAGCCTGCGCAGGAAGGCTGACTAATACATGACGCCATTGCAATTGTGTAGTGTGAATGGACAGCTCTTTAAATATGGCGCCCTGTGAAGGGACAGCCAATGGAAACACAGTAGTCCCCACCAATCATCGCTGATGGGGCGCGGTATCCAGCACGCTGCGGCATGCCTCTGGGAAATCACTAGGCGACGCAGATTCCATCCCTATCGCCCGTTCACACGCCAAAACCAGGGCAATTCACCTTCTGGGTTGCCTCTGGTTTTTGAACAGTGCTCTGAAACTGCAACCGGGAGCAACTTCGAAAATCACCATTGGGTCCCCCAATTACACGCCGCAATTTTGTAGCAATTTCAAGGCAACCGTGACAGAAATCCCGATTACTACACCGTAGTTGCGGCGTGTAAAGGTACCTTAAGACCTATGGGGAACACGTAGCTCATCTAGCAGAGGTGTTTGAAGCTCTGGCAAATACGAGATGAAGCTGAAACTATCCAAATGCCACCTGTTAAAGCCAAGAGTACAGTACCTGGGACACATAGTCAGTGCCGAAGGCATGGCCCCTGATCCAGACAAGGTGACAGCTATCAAGGAGTGGCCAGAACCCAAGACCCTGAAGGAAGTACGTCAATTCCTGGGATTGGTGGGCTACTATAGGAGGTTCATAAAGGAGTACACCAAGAAGGCTGCTCCCCTGCAAGACCTCCTAGTAGGCCAACCCACGAAGGGCAAGTCTAAGGATTCTCCGTGGAGATAGGGTAAGGAACAAGAGGAATCGTTCCAAGTAATGAAAGAAGCCCTGACAGGAGAAGAAATCCTTGCTTACCCGGACTACAACCTGCCATTCCTGCCGTACATGGACGCCAGAAATGTGGGACTTGGAGCCGTCCTTTCTCAAAGGCAAGAAGGCAAAGAAAGGGTGATCGCCTATGCCAGTAGGTAGCTGCGACCCACAGAGAGGAACCCAGAGAACTACAGTTCCTTTAAGCTGGAATTCCTGGCTTTGGTCTGGGCTGTCACAGAGAGGTTCAAACACTACCTGGCCTCTAGCAAGTTTACAGCCTACACGGATAACAATCCACTGACCACCTGGAGACTGCGAGCTTGGGAGCCATGGAGCAGAGATGGATGGCCCGATTGTCCAACTACCAGTTCACCATCAAGTACCGGGCTGGGCACCAGAATGGAAATGCGGATGCCTTATCCAGAATGTCGGACGAGGGTGTAGATGAAGACGAGCTGGAAGAAGTGGAGTTACCTGCCTTCCATCAATTAAGAGAAACTCGGTGCCAGAAAACCCGTCAAGACCCTCCTGCAAGAATGGTGAACCTGTTGCCCCACTTCGGTTGGAAGGACGTGCAAGACAATGACCCGGCTGTCAGTTTGGTAAAACAGCTGATAACCCAGGAGTCTGCAAAGCTGCCAGAAAACCCCCAACCAGAAGTCAAACATCTGTGGAGTGAGCAGAGTAAGCTGTTCATTTACCAGGAGTAGCTTTGTCGGAGGTATATCAACCCAAGAACACACGAGATGGTCTGGCAAATCATCGTGCCAAAATCAGAAATCCAGAGGGTCCTGAACGCCTATCACAACCAGACTGGTCACTTCGGGTGGAAGAAGCTGGAAATGCTACTGGGGAATAGGTTCTTTTGGGTCGGCATGCAGACATCCATTGAAAGATGGTGTAAGAACTGTTAACCCTGCAGCCTGAGAAGACAGGACTTACAGGGCCAGAAAGCACCGCTCCAGCCCATCGTGACAAAACAGCCCTGGAAATTGTAGCCTTGGACCACGTAAAACTGACTCCAAGTTGATCTGGCTACACATACACGTTGACCATGGTAGACCATTACTCAAGATTCTCAATGGTTGCCCCTGTGAAAGACTTGACAGCTGCCACTGCTGCCAGAACTTTCCAGAACATTATTCTGTAGACCATTGGGTTATCGTTAACAGGTCCTCACAGACCAAGGATCAGCCTTCAAAGTGGAGATCTTCCAAGAGTTCTGCCACATGTATGAGTGCAAAAAGATCAGAACGACCCCATATCATCCCCAAGCCAAAGGATTATGTGAGAAAATGAATGGTATCATCATTGACATGCTAAAGATCTTACCCTTAGAAGAAAGAAACCAATGGCCGGAGAAACTACCAGACTTGGTTGATATGTACAACCACATTCCAGTAAGCTCTACAAACTGTACACCAGCTTACCTGATGAGAGCCCGTCCAAGAAAGTTACCCATAGACTGGGAACTCAGAGTAGTCGATCCCAAAGCAGATGACACAATACCCAACTTGAAATCAAACCGCCTCGAACAATACAAAATGGTTCAAGCCTGTGTTGAAGACAACCTGGAGAAAGCCCGTGAAAAACAAGAAAGGGACTGTAACAAACATGCTCCAGCAGAACATATAACACCTGGAAGTATTGTATTAAGAGGAAAAGAACCCAACAAAAATTGGACAATCAGTGGGAACAAGAACCCTACGTTCTACTAGATTCTGACAAAGTATGTCTTATCAGCAAGAACGGTGGAAAAACCACTCTAATGGCCCCTTTACACGCAGCTACAGGTGACAGGTTTTTCACAGGTAACTTACTGGCTGCAGTGAAATCATGGAGACATAGTTCTATCTTGTTGCTGTGTACAAATGGAACTATGTCTCCATGATTTCACTGCAACCAGTAAGTTACCTGTGGAAAACCTGTTACCTGTAGCTGCGTGTAAAGGGGCCAAAACTGTGTCCAGAAATCACATCAAAAAGTGACCAACTGACTGGGAAAACCAAAATCCCTCAACTCAACCAGTACAAGAGTCAGAACCAGTACAAGAGCAAAGTCCATGTGAAGAACCAAAGGAGAAAGTAATCTCAACCATCTTAGGAGATTTCCCGGAAGATTGGCCTCAACAAGATGGAGCCATCCTAGTGCCAGTACTGAATTTCTACCAGCCCGAAGAGATAGTACAAAGGAATCAGGAAGAAATACCCGTTGCTAGAGAATCTGAGGATGCTGCAATCGGTACACCGGCTAGCCCTGTTTTGAGACTAAGGCCACGCAGACGCTTATCTGACATACCTGCACCATGCCCTTCACTAGAAACATCACCAGAGACAGTGACACCTGTAGTGCGTAGATCACAGCGAAGCACACAAGGTCAACCCCCGTCTAGGTATGGAGAGTGGGCACAGTAAATGTAAGGTAGAACACACTGAAAAGTAACATGTAAATAGCAGTTTTTGTAAGATAAGAATGTAAATAGTAAAGTATAAAAGGGTAAAGCGTAGGCCAAAAACAAAGAACACCAGGTACACAACACCAAAAGAGGGGTGAGTGGAGTTGGCGTAAGGAGCTGTCTAGGGAAAGCAGCAACTTGGCCAAAAGGTGACCCCAGGGCCAGGAGGCCTACAGCACTTATGACCAGTAGAGGCCCCTATAGCACCTAGGACTACGCCGAAACACCTGTAGTAGATGTTGTTGTGTATTTTGAACTGTTGAGCCTAGAGAGACTTTACCTCTAAGGACCTTTGAACTTTTAAAAGACTTCTTCCCTTTGAATTTTTCCCCGGATTACAATTTAAAAGGACCAGGTTACAGGACTTGTGTAACAACAAACTTCTTTTTCTTTTTCAAAGCCTGCGGTGAATGGACTAGCACCGTATGGACTTGTTTTTCTATTTTTCCAATATTTTTCAGTGTCTTTTGTATATTTTTATGTTTTGAGACTTTGTAAATATGTTGCTTGTTATTGTTATAAATTGTTATCCCATTGGTTGAACAAAATTGCTCAGTCCAGGAGTACTGAAATTGCCTAGGGGGTATGTGGCGCCCTGCTCACGTAGGTAGCCACAGACTTCCCTAAAGCACAGTTGGGTTTCCACAGCAGGTACCTACTACATGCAACATCTTCCACCCCGGCACAGTAGAGGGAGCTCTACTCACCGCCTTTAGGTGAGTTCCCCTATAAATACTGCTGCTGGGGGAGGAGTTAGTTAGAGTGTGCAGACGCTAGGAGAGCTGCGAAGACGTCCTGGTGGTCGGTGCCGCGGTTAGGCCCGAGCCAGTGACCCGCAGTGGCCCTTCTGACGTCCCGCAAGCCTAGGAGTGGGGACAGAAGGCAAGGAGCAGAGACAAAAAGGGAGTGAGGAACTAGTGGAAGTTCGCCCAGAGACGTACCGGACTTCGGGGATCCGCACCTGTAGGATACTTCAGGACTACAGAAAACCCTGTCACACCGTGGAGACTTCAGTCACCCGGTCCTCCTGTGTACTCAGAGAGCCAGACACCGCAATGTACTACCGCAGTGATCAGAGAGTGTAACTCGTGGACCGTGCAGGAGGAGAGAGGGAGAGAGGACCAGAGGAGAGAGGAGGCCAGTCTGGCTGCAACTGGGCTTCAAGAACTGTAGGGAGAAGCAGAGGAGGCCTTATACCCACTTGCTGTGGGGACCCACTGTGCACCTGGTCACCTGTCAGTGCCCTGGACGTCTTTACCTGATATACCACCAGTGAAAGGTAAAAGAGACTTCTACAGTATGTGCGCATCATTCCTCTCCACTCCTGGTGTCCCCTATAGACTGCTCCATCACTCCCCATCCCAACCTACAGCCTCACTCCATGCTGCCCCTTCACACAACGCTGCCCCGGACCCGCTCCACCTGTAGGGAGCTTTGCCAACTTAGCCGCACTACCATCTACCTTCGGCGGACTGTGGCGGCGCTGGTGACGCATCACCAGGTACTACAGGTTGCGTCACATGACAAACTCTTATCCCCTGTACATACACCCTTTTTGAAGTGTCACCCAGGCCACGAGCTCAGGCGCTGCCACCCGTGACATCCTAAGCGTTCCTCCCGAGCCTGATACCAGAGTACCTCAGGGCCTGGAGCTCGACAGTTGCCTGAGTAGTGGGACAACCCCTTTAATTACGGACAATATACCCATATAATAAAGCTACCTGCTTCTCAGAGTAAAGTTTTCTCTATAATAACAGTTAAATTGTCCTACAAGAGAGGCCATTCAGATGGGAAAAGACACCCACTTGTCTGGAACAAATAAAAACTGTCTGCTTTTGTTAATGGATTCATAAGTGTCTATGAAAGAATGATAGTAATTCTCAGGAGCAGACACAAACAGATGAAAGCCCCTGTGTAAGGACGTTTCATAGGCCCTTTGTCAGGGGCGTAACTAGAACTGGCAGGGCCCCATAGCAAACTTTTGAACGGGGCCCCCTCCAAGACACGCCCCCAATGACACGCCCCCTTCAAGACACACCCCCTTACCGAATCAGTGTTAACAGGCTGACGCCACCCAGTATACCGTATATACTCGTGTATAAGCCGACCCCCCTACTTTTGCCCCCAAAACCTGGGAAAACCTATTGACTCGTGTATAAGCCGAGGGTGGACCCCAGCATAGGTATACAGCCCCCAGCAAAGTGGTATACAGCAGCCTCTCCAGTGGTAGTATACAGCAGCCTCCCCAGTGGTATATACAGGCCCCAGTGGTATACAGCAGCCTCCCCAGTGGTATATACAGGCCCCAGCAGTATATACAGTAGCCCCAGTGGTATACAGCAGCCTCCCCAGTGGTATATACAGGCCCCAGCAGTATATACAGTAGCCCAGTGGTATACAGCAGCCTCCCCAGTGGTATATACAGCAGCCCCAGTGGTATACAGCAGCCTCTCCAGTGGTAGTATACAGCAGCCTCCCCAATGGTATATACAGCAGCCCCAGTGGTATACAGCAGCCTCCCCAGTGGTATATACAGCAGCCCCAGTGGTATACAGCAACCTCCCCAGTGGTATATACAGCAGCCCAGTGGTATACAGCAACCTCCCAGTGGTATATACAGGCCCCAGCAGTATATACAGCAGCCCCAGTGGTATACAGCAGCCTCCCCAGTGGGTATATACAGGGCCCCAGTGAGTATATAGAGGCCCCCAGTGGGTATATACAGGCCCCAGTGGGTATATACAGGCCCCAGTGGGAATATACAGGCCCCCAGTGGGTATATACAGGCCCCCAGTGGGTATATACAGTCAGGGCCCCAGTGGGTATATAGGCCCCCAGTGGGTATATACAGGCCCCCAGTGGGTATATACAGGCCCCAGTGGGTATATACAGCCCCCAGTGGGAATATACAAGCCCCCAGTGGGAATATACAGGCCCCAGTGGGAATATACAGGCCCCCAGTGGGAATATACAGGCCCCCAGTGTGTATATACAGGCCCCAGTAGGTATATACAGGCCCCCAGTGGGAATATACAGGCCCCCAGTGTGTATATACAGGCCCCAGTGGGAATATACAGGCCCCCAGTGTGTATATACAGGCCCCAGTAGGTATATACAGGCCCCCCCCCCCACTCCTCTTCTGCTGCACACGTCACCTGTAAAGGAATACATCATACTTACTTACCTCTGCCGGCTGCCGCTGTCGCCGCTCTGCACCGCGCTCCGTCTTCATCCAGCTTCTTCCTGGTTGTGACCGCCGGGTGCAGGCAATGACGTCACAACCAGGAAGAAGCTGGATGAAGACGGAGCGCGGTGAAGAGCGGCGGCAGCAGCCGGCAGAGATAAGTAAGTATGATGTATTCCTTTACAGGTGACGTGTGCAGCAGAGGAGTGGGGGGCCTGTATATACCTACTGGGGGGGCCTGTAGCTGACCGGATAGCAGCGTAGCGGCGCTGGGTCCGGGCCCCCACAAGGGCCGGGCCCCAAAGCGACTGCTACGTCTGCTATGCCGGTAGTTACGCCCCTGCCCTTTGTAGTCCAATAGCTAATCATGATGAATTATTCCACTCCCTTTGGAAGGGGCAGTGGGCCCTCTTACCTCTAGGGTTCCTGTTTTCCCCTGGTACCACTAAATCTAGCACACTTCATGCATGAAATATGTGCTATTGTGGAATAGGGCCCATCATCAAGACAAGGTGGAGTCCATTAAATAAAATTAGAAATCCACTAAACTTTTTCTTTTTTAAGTTAATTCACATTTGGACCCAAACAAAAGTTTGATTTATAGAAATTAAAGAAGGTTGGTGAGGTGGGAGGGATTGTTGGCTACTAAATAGTTTTTATCTATTGTGTGTAAAATGCTTAATTTGATTTGAATTATTAATGAGAAAGTAATGAAGATAAACATGAAACACTTTCTCCTGCCTAGACATCACAGATACCGGAAAGTTCTTAGCTATTTTTATCAACTCATCTACTTTGAATGCTTGGGGATTTAAGACTTACAGTAATTATCTGAGTTGACTCGCTGATAAATGTAATTAAAACATGCTCTCATTGGGTTATAAACAACATCTTCACTCTTTGCGATTAAGCTGCTACAATGCAAGGCAGCACATCTCATTGGAAAAACATGGCTGTTTGAGGGTGTGTTAGTAATTTCCTGGTTTACTCTCATTCTCCTCCCAAACTTGTCCCACATTTAGATTAAATAGTTGTAAACTTGATTTAGGAGTGATGTAAGCACTCTTCATAGAAATTAATAGAAATATTCTTTTGCGAAAGCCTGTGGACAAATTAAATGAGAATCCTCTATTTAACATCAGCATTGTGCTACAGTCAATTAATCACTCTTCAATTAAATTTTAAAAGTTAAAAGGGGTTATTCAATTTTATAAAATTTCCAGAAATAAGGGGGTGTAGCTTGGCAGCTGAAGAAAATGGCAGCTTGAGAATGGAGCTCTGATATACCTAGGGCTTACACAGCGACTTTCCCAGTACCAGAAGCACACAAGCAGCTCCATCTCATCTTTGCTGTTGGCATGATGATGCGTGGTAAATGCAGTCAAAAACATCAAAGCAAAGCAGTAGAAATATTTCTTTGAGAAAGACCAGAGCAAAGATGATGTTGAACCTCCTAGTCAGTCTATCTCCTCTCCTGATGGCACATTGCCTCCCTCTGACCGGAAAATCCTGCTTACCTCCTAGTCCCCACATGCAATGGTTCACTGACTCACATATCAGCTCAATCCGGCTCCGGGTTCAAAAATAGAATTAGTCCTTACCGGTAACTCCTTTTTTTGGAGTCTTCCACGACAGCATTGGAGGATGTCGTCCACGCACTGTTGAGGGACAGGAACATAGAGAGGTTAAAAGCCCCTACCCACCGCCAGTTCACCATTGTTTACCATGATCACCTTAAAAATGGTTACCTGACAGTTCCTTGAATCCAAAGAACCACGTAGGGAAGGTAATTGATGCTGTCATGGAAGGCTCCAAAAAAAGGAATTACCGGTACGGACTAATTCTATTTTCTCAATACACTTTCCATGACAGCATTGAAGGAATATCAACGATATTCATTAGGGGGGGACTATAGCTTGTAGAACTTACCTGCCAAAGGCTACATCCCTGCTAGAGGTCACGTCTGTAGTGTTGGAGACCGTGTGGAGGGAAGACCACATTGCTGCCCTGCAGATCTGCTCCGATGAAGCACCCGCTCGTTCGGCCCAGGAGGTCAATGTAGACCTAGTTGAATGTGCCTTCAACTCCACAGGTGGAGTCAGCTTCTGGGAGACATATGCTTCGCAAATAGCTTTCTTGATCCAAGTTGCTATAGTGGATTTAGAAGCCTTCATACCTTTGTTACGACCCGAATGCTGGACAAATAGGTTCTGCTCCAGCCTCCAGGATTCAGTCTGCAGAAGGTAATGTAAGACAGTTCTCCTAACATCCAAGGAGTGGAAGGTTGCCTCAGCAGAGTTAGTGGATGTTGACAGAAAGATGGCATTATGATCTCTTTACAGCGATGAAACTCTGACACCATCTTCGGAAGGAAGGGTCTAGGTGAAGCGTAATCCTATTGTGGCGCCCCACTGCTCTGGACGCTACGTAGGGGTACTGCACCCACAAGAGAATGTGTGGTATCCCTGTGGTCAGGGAGCTGGGAAATCACATAGGGATCTTCAAAATACCCATCCACACACACACCTTAGCGTAGGAAACCATTGGTTTAGCCCGTTGCTAGGGAACCCAGTCCTGGTGGGAGCAGCTAAGTTTGAATGGTGGAAGAGCGGGAAGTCAGTTAGGCTGGGGAAGAGCTCAGCGGAGGATGTCTCTGAGGAGATTTACCTGACAGAGGGGGGACTCTAGGGTGCGGTGGTGCACCCGAATCCGGTCCGGTAAGTTTACCAGCTGGAGGGGTCCAGTATGAGGACGGAGAACTGGCTCCAAGAGCAGTGCGGGTGTTTATCCCCGAGCCACCAAACCGGGGCCACAAGCTTTCTGTAGGTAGTCGTGGCCAACACCCGGCATATACCCCAAAAGGCTCTGTATAGGATCCGAAGGCTCTAGAGAGAGAGGCCTTTCAAAAGGATCTGTGGGGACCGGCTGAAGACTCTGTGCATGGGAGCGCTGAGGAAGGAAGAGGAGAAGCGCAGTAAAGGACTAGTGAAGAACAGCAAGCTTACAACTGAGGATCCTGTGTGAAAAAGCCCAGCCCCTTGGCGACTACCCAGGCCAGCTGTACCTGGTAACCGTGACAAGTCAATGCTGCCTGAGGTTTGTCAGTAAACCCTGTACAGAGATAAGAGACTGTGTGATGTGTCTTATTTGCCCACACTAGAGGAGCCATCGATTGCTGATGTGAAAGATACTTTGAGGTAAAATCTACAAAGAGCCGCCTTCCAGTGAAATACCAATTCTTTTCAACTGCCCCGGGGATCCCACTCCACCTACGGGGAGCATTACAAACTAGCTGCCTCATCATCATCCCCGGAGGTCTGCAGCAGCACCGGTATCATTACCGGATACCGTAGGTGGCATGAACCGATGACTCGGAGTAACATTCAGATTCTGTAGAAGTCATTGGTAACTGTACTGACCGCAATCCTTGACTACACACCGCAACTAGAAGTAGCCGTGGGATGTAACTAACCAGATCTAGACACCTCTGCACAGCCGGAGAACTAACTGCTCTTAAAGATGTATGTAGGCAAAGCTATCTTGCCTCAGAGCAGAACCCCAAAAGAATAGCAAGCCCCCCACAGATATTAACTGGGAAACAAGAGAAGGAAAAACAAACACAAGCAGAGTATAAGGTTTAGCAAAAGAGGCCACACTATCTATATAGGAAAGACAGGATAAAATACTATTGCGGTCAGTATAGAACACTATCAAAAATCACCAACAGCAGATATTACAAAAATTACCCTGAGTCACTAAGACTCGGTGACCTCTTATTCTGCAGACTTCTATGAATCAAATGCCAGCAGAACTGGAAATAACAGATAATAGTGAATGGTAAAATTCTTAGGAAGAAAACTTCCTATCTGAGAGCAGATAAACAAATATACAGATTAGACAGCAAACCCACATCTCAGAACAAAACAAAACATAAGCAGATCCTTAAGCACACAAAAGTGTGCCACAAAATATTAAAAAAAAAACATTCACTTATCTTGCAAAGATCTCCACAGAGCAGAAGAAACCAGAGAGATATGAACTCCTCCAGGAACAAAAGACAACTGGCAAGGATTGTTCCACTTCCAACCATTATATGCTCCAAGAACCAGATTGCCAATCACCCTCACCTGTGAAGCCCACACAGTCAGCTGTATCACCAGCAGCAACCACTGGAGGGAGCTCCAATGACTTCACAACACTGATGTACACTGACACTGCTGTACACCGATGCTGCTGCACACTGCACACCGACACCACTGAACACAGACACTGCTGTACACCAACACGGTTGTACACCAACACAGTTGTACACCGACACTGCTGTACACCGACACTGCTGCACACCAACACCGCTGTACACAGACACTGCTGAACTCCGACACCGCTGCACACCGACACCGCTGCACACCGACACTGCTGTACACATACACCGCTGTACACCGACACTGCTGCACACCGACACCGCTGTACACTGACACCGCTGTACACCGACACCGCTATACACCGACACCCCTGCACACCGACACTGCTGTGGCCGCGACCAATCAGCGATATTGGCTCGGGATTTAAACCCAGCTTCGTATTCCATTTTCTTTATCTTCATAAATAAACTACGGTACATACATATTCTAGAATACCCGATGCATTAGAATCGGGCCACCATCTAATGTTTTTATACATTTCTGCACCACTAGGTTCACCCCGTGAGCCATGCATGGCACATGTACCAGCTTCCCAAGTTTTAAAGCTGTCACAAGGTTACGCCCATTATCGCAGAGAACCAGACCAGGTTGGAATTACAGTGGGGAGAGCCACTGATCGGTCTGTTGTTTTATTCCTTGCCACAGCTCTGCTGTAGTGTGTGGTGTTTCACCTAAGCAGATGAGCTTCAGGAGAACGTGTTACCGCTTTGCCGATGCACTGCTGCACAGCTTCCAACTTGGGAGTGATGTAGAGGGTAATTCATCATAGGATGATGAGGCGGTAGAGGAGGAGGAAGAGGGGAACACAGGAGGTATATGATAAGGCGGAAACCCTCATTGAGGTTGGGCCCGCTATTCGTGGCGTGGGTAGGATATGTGATGGTCCAGTATGAGACTTTTTCCCACCCTCCACCAGGTTGAGCCAGTGTGACTTGGCAGAGATGTATCGTCCCTGTCCACAAGTACTTGTCCACGTGTCTGTTGTAAGGTGGACCTTCCCGATTACGGTGTTGGTGAGAGCACACTTTAGATTGTTTAAGACGTGCTGGTGTAATATTGTGACAGCACACCAGGAAAAATAGTGCCGGCTGGGAACCGAGTATCGTGGGGCAGCCACAGCCAACAGATCACGGAAAGACTGTGTCCCTACAAGCCTAAATGGCAACATCTCCACGGCTAGCAACTTGGCAATGTGCGCATTCAGTGTTTGTGCTTGTGGGTGCGTGACTTGGTATTTACGCCTTCTTTCATATATCTGGGGCACAGACAACTGGACGCTTGGCTGGGACAAACAAGTGGATGAGCTTGTTGTGTTCTGCATCTGTGCAACCACAGCTTGTGAGCAAGAGGTATGATCACCTGCTACCTGCCCATCTGATTGGGAAGGACAGATCACAGACGACATGGCAGTGGTTTGACCCACAGACACGCAGATGCAGATTTGGTACCCTGTTGTTCCGCCCACTGCCTAGGATGCTTGGCTGCCATCTGTTTAAGCATACTGGTGGTGTTTTGGTTGCCTTTGCCCTGGCCTCGGCTTAGCTTTGTATGGCAGACGCTACAGATGACATTTGGTTCAGAAGAAGTATCTGAAAAAATTTCCAGACAGCGGCTGAATGCACTCTTGCCTTGACTTGGGGCACAGAGGGATTGCTCTTGGCAACAGTTGACACACTTCGCACTCTGCCCAAACCAGTAACCCTTGGTGCCTTTGTTGGTGGTTTGTATCTACCTTCTTCCTCTGCGCTGCTGTGCTGGCTATGCGTGCCAGCGGTCCAGGTCGGATTGGAGGTCTCATCATCGACCACCTCGTCGTCCATGCCATCCTCCTTCCGTGTTGATATTGTCGGCTGGCCAGATAGCAACTGTGTGTCATCACCATCAGCCTCCACCTCTTCACCTGGTATATCATGTGGATGAAAGCTAGGTCCTTCCCTGGAGGGATATCTGGCTAGTTCCATGTTTAAGACTCCTAAACGAGGTCCACAGACTCGATTTGCATATTCTTAATTCCCAGGGGGCAATGCACCTAGGATTTCACTGTGTTTGAGCGCTTTTGTCAGTTGTCTGCAGTGTTTTTCTTGACTGGCCTCTCTGAGATCAGTAATCCCTTTGTGATGTTGGTCTACCAGGCATTGCTCCCACCTAGCCAAAATCCTACTCCACACTGATGAGGGGCAAAACCCCGAAACAGCTGCCTGTGGATGGATACCTGGCTATGTCTAGGGAACTAGCTATCTACCTTATGGGAAGGAATTTCCCTGCAGCCATAAGGAGAGAGATAAGTTGATAAGGAAACTTAAAGCTGCAATGCTCCTCTGGGAAATATGGAAATTGTCACTTCAATGAAGTTTGGTGAACTCTAGCGCCACCTTTAGGTAGCGATCCTCAAAGTCATAGTCGACTCTTTAACAAGCCTTTTAATATGACCAAGGATTTGTGCCAGATGAGAACCCCAAATTACAGACGCTGCGTTTCAGGGTAACTGCCCGTCATCAGTGTAGTGTGTGGTATATTTTGATCTGGCTGTATGAGAGGCTAAAACGAGGTCTGGGGAACTAGCAGCGTCTGTAGTTTGGTTCTGATCTGGCACAAATCCTTGGTCATATCAAAAGGCTTGTTAAAGAGTGCACTATGACTTTGAGGATTGCTACCTAAAGGTGGCGCTAGAGTCCATCCACTTCATTGAAGTGACAATTTACCTGGCTATGGTAATTCCCTTGTCATATCTTTAAACTCGTAAAGAGTTGGATATTGACTGAAAGGGCCACTTAATATGGTGGTTATGGTGGTTTCTGCAAGGAGCCACCCCATGGCTAGGTCCTTCCCTGGAGGGATATCTGGCTAGTTCCATGTTTGACACTCCTAAACGAGGCTCCACGAACTCTATTTGCATATTCGTAATTCCCAGGGGGCAATGCACCTAGGATTTCACTGTTTTTGAGCGCTTTTGTTGGCTGCCTGCAGTGTTTTTCTTGACTGGTCTCCCTGAGATCAGTGATCGCTTCGTGATGTTGGTCTACCAGGCATTGCTCTGTCTATGGATGGATACCTGGCTATGGTAATTCCCTTGTCATATCTTCAAACTCGTAAAAGAGTTGGATATTGACTGAAAGGGCCACTTAATATGGTGGTTATGGTGGTTTCCGCAAGGAGCCACCCCATGGCTAGGTCCTTCACTGGAGGGATATCTGGCTAGTCCCGGCTGTTAGACTCCTAAACGAGGCTCCACGGACTCTATTTGCATATACGTGACTGAATGTGGCTTTTTTCTGGCCATGGGTTTTCAAATATTTGGCTACGAACAAGACAATACCTCCTCACGTTCCTGTTCAATGTCGCGCAGTGAGAGGCCAGAGGCAACAAAAGGATTTGGACCAAATAGATCCTCGGAGTGGCCAAGGTAGGGGTCAAATGTTTTCTGTGACTCCTGACGGACAGGGTGATGAACTAGGAACAGGTTGAGAATAGTGTGTGGCCGTGGATAATTAGGTGCTGCTAGAAAGATTCGTGGAGTCCTTATCAGCCATCCAAGACAGTATCTGCTCTTGCTCTTCTGGCTTCCAGACCTGTTTACGTTCCAGACCTGAAAATTTCGCCAGGAACAAAGATGCATCAACGTTCTTCTGTGTCCCAAACTCTGTGCCTTGTCGGGTACCACTGACAACCCCACACCCACGTCCACGTCCGTGTCCCTGTCCCTTCACAACAGCCTTTTTAGGAATTTGGGGTTTTTCTGACATAGCTGCAGATGTTCAGATATTGGGGAACAAGGAGCAGTTAGTGCTTTGTGCAAGGTAGCACTACAGCCTAGTACTGCTTTGTGTTTTACACACAGTACAGCAATGGCAACTAAAAAAGGGAAAAGGAAATTCAGGGCCACTTGTCCTCGTGAAGAGTTCATTTATTTACAACATATTAAAAACCTCCCGCCGGACGCGTTTCAGACATAAAGTCCTTAATCATCGGCATGAATTTCCTTTTCTTATTATACTAATGGTGGATACCAGCTGCCTTTCAGGAACCCGGGGATCCAAGGTTGTATAGGATAGAGGTGAGCGGCATTCCTTTCCCTATCCCCACACTTTACCAAAAAAATTGCCTTGAAGTTTAAGGCGATATACTACGCACGCCAGTCACCAAACAAGACAGCTGCTGCGTGTCACTTGTGCAGTACCGTGCGTGCTATTCGGTGTGAACACAGCACCACAACGGCACAAAAAATTGCCCTGAGGTTTAAGGCGAAATATAACGCGTGTCAGTCACCTCACAAGACAGCAGTGCTGGCTGCGGGTCACTTGTGCAGTACCGTGCATGCTCTTTGGTGTTAACACAGCACCGCAACGGCGCAAAAAAATTACCCTGAGGTTTAAGGCAAAATATTATGTGCGCCAGTCACCACACAAGACAGCGGTGCTGGCTGCGTATCACTTGTGCAGTACTGTGTGTGCTATTCAGTGTGAACACAGCACCACAACGGCACAAAAACATTGCCCTGAGGTTTAAGGCGAAATATTGCGCGTGCCAGTCACCACACAAGACTGCGTGTCACTTGTACAGTACCGTACGTGCTATGCGGTATGAACACAGCACCGCAATAGCACAAAGAAATTAACCTGAGGTTTAAGGCAATATTATTATGCACGCTAATCACCACACAAGACAACTGGCTGCATGTCAGTTGTGCAGTATGGTGCGTACTATTCAGTATAAACACAGCACTGCAACGGCACAAAAAAATTGCTTGTCTCCCTGCACTACAGTCACCTAGTACTACAATACTGGTAGCTCTCACAAGAGCTTTTGCATTTTACAGAGGATTTCTGTACGATTTGCACAAGCACAACTCTCCCTAGCAGCTGCTCACACTCTTCCTACACTAGCTGTGTTCTGCATGCAATGTGCAGAAAATAGCGGCGGCAGGGCTTATATAGAGCCTATGAGTCATAGGGTATGACTCCTGTATGACGTTGGGCAGCCAGCCAATCATAGTAATGCCACAACCAAGAAGGCTGTGGCATTACTGTGATTGGCTAATGCTGGGCGGGAGATCCGAATATTGCGAGGTGAGTAGTGAAATACTTGCTATGTTTCGAGTACCTCAAGTACTGCATTACTTGTCGAGTATCAAATACTTTTGACTATACTCGCTCATCCCTAGTTACCAATGGTTTTCTTGGTGACAGTGGTCCCAGCTGCCTTGAGACCATTAACAAATTTGATCAGTCTAGTTTTAGGCTGATCTCTCACTTTCCTCACGATCCTGGATAACTCACAAGGTGAGATTTTGTTTGGAGCCCCAGATTGATGTCAATTGACACTCATTTTCTATTTCTTCCATTTTCTTGCTATTGCACCAACAGTTGTCTCCTTCTCACCCAACATCTTACTTATGGTTTTGTAGCCCATTCCAACCTTGCGCAAGTCTAGGATCTTTTACCTGACATCCTTGGAAAGCTCTTTGGTCTTGCCCAAGTTGTAGATGTTAGAGTCTGACTGAGCGTGTGGACAGGAGCCTTTTATACAAGTGACAATTTAGGATAGCTATCTTTTAAGGTACCTTTACACGCCGCTATGGAAGGTTAGAAACCACCGGGTGTCTCACGTGCACGAGCACGTTTCAACGGTTCCTAAAGGTACCCGATACCACATTTACACGCCGATACAAGGTGCTCCACAGTAGGCTTTTTCTATCCCTGGAGCCACCGACGGGTGCCGCAGGTTACCTTCTGTAGAGCACCTTCCCTCATTTACACGCCGCTACCACAAGGTAATATGGGAGGACCTGGGGCAGCAGGGACAACACATAAGCGTGCCAGAGTTGTGGATTACGAGACGCTCGTACGGTGATTGGACAATGCAATAGCATCATGATTGGCCAGCCAGCACAGGAAGGCTAGCTAATACATGATGCTATTGCAATTGTGTACTATGACTGGTCAGCTCCTTAAATATGCCGCCCTATGCAGGGACAACCAATCGTAACGCAGGATCTTCCACCAATGATCGCTGAAGGGGGGCGGTATCCCGGAGGCTGTGTCACGCCCCAGGGAATTCACTAGGTGACGAAAATACCTTCCTGTTCCTCGATTACACGCCGCTACCATAGGGTTTAAACCTACCTGTTTTTGAGCACAGCTGAAAGACAGGTGTCGACAGTGACCGGTGGCAACAACCTGAATTACACGCCGCTACCTCGCGGTGTTTTGACGGTGCAAGATACAATTGTCTCCAACACCCGGTGGTTTCTAACCTTCGGTAGCGGCGTGTAAAGGTACCTTTATGCAGGTAATGAGTTGATTAGGAGCGTCTAACTGGTCTGTAGGATCCAGAACTCTTAATGGCTGGTAGGGGATCAAATACTTATTTCTCTCTTCAAAATGCAAATACATTTATATAATTTAGACAATGGGGTTTTCTAGATTTTATTTTTGATATTCTATCTCTCACTGTTAAAATTAACCTACCCTAAAAATGATAGACTGTTCACGTCTTTGTTAGTGGTGAAACTTACAAAATCAGCAAGGGATCAAATAATTATTTCATTCACTGTAAAACCACCAGGAAAATGGTATCACAACAACCAGACAGAAGTAATCACACTTTTAAAAAAATGCACAACCTTTGGTCGCCACTGTACATGAACTGATAAATTAGGTCATTCAATGCAAGAAATCTAACCATACAGCATACCTGTACTTTCAGTTAACTTTTCAGAATAAGCTGTAATATGTATATACGTTATTAATAAAATAATTTCTGGCCCATATATGACTTCTATCCTACATTTTCCCAAGATTACCCCACTGCAGGCTCTTTCTCTAAAGGTACCGTCACACGCCGCAACATCACCGAAAAATCACGGCATGTGCGATGTTGAAGTGACATCGCAAGTGCGTTGCAACGTGTAATAGGGCGATTCTACAGCGATAAACCCGCAGGTTGCGAGTTGACAGGTTTCATAACAGTGTTGCTAAACCTGGCGATTTAGGCCTCGCGATTTGGCAGGATCCTGCTGTGTGACACCGCGATAATGATGTTGTGCGCAACTTCAGAGTTCCTGAACGCAATCCCATAGGCGTGCCTGGTGGTTGTGTTTTTTGCGCCCTGTCTGTGGTGATTGGTGGATACTACTGCGTTCCGATTGGCTGCCCTTGGCCAAGGCAACATATTTGATGATCAGTGCGTTCATCAGCAGACTCATCTTCTTCTTCTTCTCAAGAGTCATGAAAGGCATTCAAACAAGGAGCGTAATTGAAGTCAGCATCCTATTCATATGCCATGTATCTTTGCTCATGCTGAGCAAATTAATAACCTCGCATCCTGATTTAGAGATGGTTAAACATAAATATATGTGTTCAAATCCAATGCTTGATGATGGTGACTGAACTGTCCAACACAACATGTTGACCATATAGAAACCACAACCTACATGACACCTCTGAATAATGACTCCATCATGTATGTCAGCCATATCGTACGCAGGAGCGTCACCCTGTGGGTTTTTTGTTGGTGACGCCGAAGTATCTTACAGAAGCCTCAACACATGACACGAGAGATGGATAGCGAAATGGTAGAAAGGGCTGACCAATGGGAACGCAGTTGGGTCGACCAACCGGAGTGGTAGGGGCGCGGATGAACACACTCTGGAACGCCTATTTCTTTGCCTGTGTCAAACAGTACGTCCACATCGCTGATGTGGTTGTGCTTTGTGACGCGGCAATCAGGAACTGCAACATCGCTTCTGGTGTTTTTTAGGCGATTTCAGAATTGCCGATCGTCAGAGGTTGCACACGAGATCTCTACGTGTGACATCTCCAGAGAGGTTTTGGAAGAGTGCCAAAAACGTGTGCGCTCACGTGAAATCGCTTGCAACATCGCAGCGATGTTGCAGCGTCTGACGGTACCTTAACTTTCAATTGTGTCTGAACTGCTGGGTGGACAATAGTGTTATGATGTCTTCCATTTAAACGGCACACACAGAGTATTCAGGTGTCTGAACTATTGCCACCTCTAACCTGGTTGGTAGTTGGCACCACACTAATACTACAGTTACTCCTGGATGATGGCACCATGCAGCTTTTTAGCTTTATGATTGCTCAGATGAGTTCTTCCTTTCCATTCCATCTGTTCTGTTGTTTTAGGAGGGATTTTGCTACAGTGAGCTGGTAATATAATTAGCTTTCTGCTGTGAGCTATGTATGGGGCTCTTTTACATATAAACCCCAGCAGTCTATGGCTGCCAGTTATTTAGTTCATCTAGACCTGATCATAATGCTATATCAAAATCCAACTACCAAAGATATATATATCGCTATAGTGTGATTAAATGGTAATGGACAAATTATAGTCAGCACAAACTAAAATACCAAACTATAGAAAAAATGTGCAAAACGACTAAATAAAATTAACCATTTTAAATAGAATATATTACAAAAATAATATTAAAAAGATAAGAATAGTTGGTGGGTAAGTGTGAAACATAAAGGTAACCAGAAGGTGGCAGCAGCAACACAATATTCTAAGGTAGGTATACAATGGTATATACATAGTGATGGGCAGATGATATAAATATAGATAGGGTGTGAGTCACACAATTGCTATGCGAGAAAACCTTGCATTGCACTCGACCCCATGTTAAACAACCAAGCAGCTGAGACCTGCATGTTTTTCCTCAGCTCAAATAGGAGAGAGGAAAAAATTGTGTGGAGCCCACTGGGACAGTGTACTCGGTACCGGACCGGGTCGCTGCTGGGGATGTCACGGAGGTCCTGGTCCGGACCGTGTCCCGGGTTATCACAAGTAAAAGGGGATATATATACAAAGGATACGGTTTGTCGTGAACCCACCCACGGCTTGTGGTCAATGATAGGACCACCGCTGCAGCTCTTCTTCTGTCAGGAGGATGGATGGATGGGCTGCAGCCAGATGGATGAGCCCGCCGTTCATCAGTACAGTTCACTTCTTAACATGAGTTACAGGCATTCTACTCCGGTTTCTACTCTGCAGTGTGCTTAGCCTCCAATAGTCCTCTCCCGCAAGGCACTATCAGGCTCCCTCTGACCCGTGTGATTCTAGCTTCAGTAGGGAAGACTACTCTGCCAGTAGTTGGTCAGTGCTGCCGTATTCCTAGGACCCAGTGCTGCTGGTCCGTCTCTTTCCTCACACTCCCAGGGTGCTGGCTATGGAGGAGCTTTCTCTCCATGGTTTCTCTGACTCTTTGGATTCTGCGTCTCCATCAGCCCCACTCCTCCAGAACGTGTGCTTCTGTCTTTTCTGCTCGCCATTCTCTGGCCTACTCACTCCTTCCTCCTCCTCTTCCTCTATTTCTACCTTCTGTCACCTGACCTACATGCTTCCCACCCACTGTCCTCTAAACCCACCACCCCTTGCCCGCCTAGAGTTCCGGGCTTCGGGTTGGGTGCTGCCCCCTAGTGGTGTGTGGGATGTCTGTGAGGGTGTTTGTTGTGCAAACTGTCTTTTCCTCCTACCTGGCTGCAGTTCTCTAAGTGGCCACCCTGGTCGCAGGGGCGCCACAATTGCAGAATGCTGTGATTGTCTGTGAGCCTCGGATCACTCGCACCCATACAAGACTATGGGTGCGAGTGATACATTGGACTGCACTGAGCAGGCATGCGATTGCAGCGTGATATACACAGAGGTTGGCAATGAAGGAGATGGGGTCGGTTCACAGGCACATGACACTCGGCTCACTCTCGCAGCAGAGCCTGAGTCGAGGGTCATTAGCATAAATGCCTCCATAGCTCTCGCATCGGATGCCTTAGGGCATTTGCACACGATCACGAGACACTGCATCTATGCATCTGATTCACCCAGGGGTCTATGGGAACTCGGAACCCGGGCGTGGAGTTGAGGGGGATGTCACTGGTGGCCCGCATGAACCTGTATCCCTGGTGGTGAACTGAAAATTGGGGAATAATTGGAAGAGAATAAAAGGAATAAAAGTTTGTCATGATGCCACCTGTGGTTTCTGGTGATTTCACCAGTGCTGCCTGGGGCCTCCGGGGATGATGGTCGGGCAGCTGGGTGGTATAGCTCCCCACAGGCGGAGCAGGGTCCCCGGGGCTGTGGTGAGGTGACAGGGATGGATGCAGGGAATTGGCTATGCTGCCGGGCAGCTGTGGCAGTCTCTGTAGTCGACAAGGTCAGGGACTGAGGAATCGACACACACACCGTAAGTTGTTTCTGTACCTTTACTCGTGGAATTGCAGGTAATGTCCAGGATACTCTCTGGTGGTTGGGAAACACTTCTGGGTCTCCACAGTGAGTGAGTTTAAGGCCTCCTTGTCACTTTTTCCTTGTTGAAGCTCCTGCCCTGTGTAAAACTTGGCCTGGCCTCCTCTGCTCTTCTGTCACCTGTGTGTTGTAGTGGGAAACCTTTGTGTGGACTACCGCTATATCCTCTGCTGCGGTGCCTGGCTCCCTTCTGGTTGCTACACAGATGCCCAGGAGACTGGAGTCTCCTCGGTGGACCGGTATTTCTGCTGGGCTAAATGCTCTCCTGCAGACTCAGACTCCGGTGTCCGGGATGCTTTCTGGGGTGATCCGGTATGGCTCCTCTGCCCCCAGTCTGCGGTCACTTTGTTTCTGTCACCTTGCCTTCCACCTCACTCTTAGGTCCCTGCACTGGCTAGGCTGATAAGTGCTTGGTTGTCAACTGGCTCGGGCCTAGCGGAGCTTCGACACACCAGGACGTCTTCACAGTTCTCCTAGCGACTGCACACTCTGACTAACTCCGCCCCCAGCACCGGTATTTATAGGGGATCTTGCTTAAGGCATCAAGTGGGGCTCCCCCTACAGGTCTGGGGTGGAAGGGGTTGTATGTGTTTGGGATACCCACTGTGGAAATCCATCCATGTTTTAGGTAAGTCTGTGGTTACCTTTACTGGCAGGGCGTCACACATCTACACAGCCGCTGTGTGACCATGGTCAGCATTTGAGGCATGTGGCCTGTCCCTGCAATCACCCTCTGAGATCACTTCCAACACCACAGCACTAAATTAACATGCTGTGGACAAGTGGTGGCACAGAAAGCTTCCCAGCTTGTGAGTTAACTCTGCGAAGGAAAGTAGCACAGTGGGCATTGGATTTCTATAAATCCCATCCTCTGTACTTGTACTGTTGAACACAGCGTTATGGACATAGCAAAAACACGTTGCTAATACTGATCGTGTTCATGCAGCCTTAGGCTACATTCACACATAGTGTTTTTGCTGCGTTTTGTGAGGATCTGTTTTTGATGCAGAAACTACATTTAAAACGGATCCTCACCAAGCGCCGCCTTCTGTGTGTGACTGCTGCTGCGCTATTTACTCACCTCGCTATGCTCCCCCAAAGTGGCGTAACTTGACCCTGGCGGGCCCCGGTGCAGCTTTTAGACCAGGGCCCCACTTAGTACCAGGTGAGGAGTGGAGGGAAGGGGGGCCGGGTGCTGCCAGCTATAGATGAGGATCGGAGGGGGTTATGATTTTGCTGCTGCCAGCTACCGATGCACTGCGCGCTGCTGTTACCTGGAGACAGGGCAGCAGATGAGAGGAGAGGAGAGGCCGGATCAGCTACGGGAAGCAGGAAGCTTCCCCATGTCACCTCCTCTCCTCTGACACACGATCGCGGTCGCACGGGCCCCCCTACAGATGTGGGCCCGGTCTCAGCCATGACTGCTGCGACCGCGATCGTTACGCCACTGCTCCCCCGGTGATGTGCAGTGGTGTCCTCTCATCCCTGAGGTCACAGTGATCGGTGCCTCTAGGACCTTGCAGCCTGCGCATGTGACCGAGTGATGTCACTCAGCCACACGGTGCATTGCCAGGTCCTCTCACAGGTCCTGCAGCCTCCCGATATGAAGGGGCATTGCTGGAGATCACCGTGGGAGCGCGGGGAGGTGAGTAAAAGCACAGCTGAATAATGCCCAATAATTGACATTGTTCATTCTTTTTACAGATCCATTCTTGGAGACGCTTTTTGGAGATGGAGATTTCATTTTCCAGCAGGACTTGGCACCTGACCACACTACCAAAAGTAGCAATACCTGGTTTACTAACAACAATATCACTGCACTTGACTGGCCAGCAAACTCACCTGACCTACACCCCATAGAGAATCGATAGGGTATTGTCAAAAGGAAGATGAGAAACACCAGATCCAACAATGCAGATGAAATGAAGATTGCTATCAAAGCAACCTGAGCTTCCATAACACCTCAGCAGTGTCACAGGCTGATCGCCTCCATGCCACGCCGCATTAATGCAGTAATTAATACAAAAGGGGCCCCAACCAAGTACTGAGTGTATTTATGGGTCACCCCAGGGCAGTGGGGTACTCAGAACCGGACTATTTAGCAGCTCTGGGGAGTCACAGGGGTCGAAACCCGGCTCCGGTGACCCTGAGTTCAGTTATAAAAGGGAGTCCTTGGCGTGGTAGGGGAAAGGGTGATAAGACGAGTAGTTATTTGTGACGCCACCTGTGGTATGTGGCTATTAATGGCCACCGCTGATGCAGGACCTCCGGGGATGATGATCGGGCAGCTGGAATGGAGCGGCTCCCCACGGGTGGAGCGGATTCCCAGGGCAGTGGATGTGGTAGGGCTGTAGGGTGCAGGATGGTTGGCGCAATGCAACAGACACACTCACGGTTTGTTGGTTTCTCAGTCCTTTTACTGGTGAAACTGTGATTCCAACCGGTGTTAAGCTGAGATCTTGTACCTGAGAGCAACTCGGAGTTCTCCTCACCCGGCAAGTTCTGAGGCCGCTTTGCTGCGCCTTGTTGGCAGGTCCTTGCTGCTGCTTAAGCTGAGCTGCTGGCCCTTGCTCTCTGCTTCTTGGTGCCGGTATGACAGGCAACTCGAGTCCTTCTCTAGCCCCTCGTCTTAGGCAGCTGTCCCTGGGCTCTCTATGCAGCTTTGCCTCCAGGACCAGTGTGGCTGGGAGACTTGGAATCCCCCACCTTCCGGTATTGGCTGCCGGGTCATTAGGCCCTGCATATCCTCGGACTCCGATGTCCGTCCTTGGCGCTGTTCCTCCAGGGTGAGCATGACACCCCTCCGGTCCCCGGGCTCCTCTCCACTTCCTCAGTCCCTTGCCTTGGGCCCCCAAGCTATGCTTAGCTACCCTGGGACGAGCTTAGTGTAGCTACAAGTCCACAGGATGTCTTCCTCAGTCCTCCTAGGAACTGAACTAACTAACTCTGCCCCAGACTAGAATTTATAGGGAGTTCACCCTGAACCCAGGTCTTGGTCTCCCCCTTCAGGCCTGGAGGCAGAAAGGTGTTGTGTGCTCTGGGGTTTACCTGGTGTGAAGTCCCTCCATTGCTCTCAAGCGTGACACTACCACCCGGGGGCCATAATGACACTGTGGCACTTAGACCCTGGGGTGCCATATTTACTGTACATACTTTTCATTAGGCTAACATCTGAGTTAAAAATCATTTATTTCAGTTGGTCTTATATAATATTGTAATTTTCTGAGATAATGTCCATTTAGATTTCATTGGCTATAAGCCATAACCATCAATATTTACAGAAATAAACACTTGAAATAGATCACTCTATTTGTAATGACTCTATATATTATGAGCTTCATGTTATAGTTGTGGCCAAAAGTATTGACACCCCTGCAATTCTGTCAGATAATACTCAGTTTCTTCCTGAAAATGATTGCAATCACAAATTCTTTGGTATTATTATCTTCATTTAATTTGTCTTCAATGAAAAAACACAAAAAGAATTGTCCTAAAGCCAAATTGGATATAATTCCACACCAAACATAAAAAAGGGGGTGGACAAAAGTATTGGCACAGTTAGAAAAATCATGTGATGCTTCTCTAATTTGTGTAATTAACAGCACCTGTAACTTACTTGTGGCACCTAACAGGTGTTGGCAATAACTAAATCACACTTGAAGCCAGTTGACATGGATTAAAGTTGAATCAACCTCTGTCCTGTGTCCTTGTGTGTACCACATTGAGCATGGAGAAAAGAAAAAAGACCAAAGAACTGTCTGAGGACTTGAGAAACCAAATAGTGAGGAAGCATGAGCAATCTCAAGGCTACAAGTCCATCTCCAAAGACCTGAATGTTCTTGTCTACCGTGTGCAGTGTCATCAAGAGGTTTAAAGCCCATGGCACTTTGGCTAATCTCCCTAGATGTGGACGGAAAAGAAAAATTGTCGAGAGATTTCAACGCAAGATTGTGCGGATGGTGGATAAAGAACCTCGACTAACATCCAAACTAGTTTAAGCTGCCCTGCAGTCCGAGGGTACAACCGTGTCAACCCGTACTATCCGTCAGCTTCTGAATGAAAAGGGACTGTATGGTAGGATACCCAGGAAAACCCCACTTCTTACCCCGAGACATAAAAAAGCCAGGCTGGAGTTTGCCATAACTTACCTGAGAAAGCCTAAAACGTTTTGGAAGAATGTTCTCTGGTCAGATGAGACAAAAGTAGAGCTTTTTGGGCAAAGGCATCAACATAGAATTTACAGGAGAAAAAAAAGAGGCATTCAAAGAAAAGAACACGGTCCCTACAGTCAAACATGGCGGAGGTTCCCTGATGTTTTGGGGTTGCTTTGCTGCCTCTGGCACTGGACTGCTTGACCGTGTGCATGGCATTATGAAGTCTGAAGACTACCAACAAATTTTGCAGCATAATGTAGGGCCCAGTGTGAGAAAGCTGGGTCTCCATCAGAGGTCATGGGTCATCCAGCAGGACAATGACCCAAAACACACTTCAAAAAGCACTAGAAAATGGTTTGAGAGAAAGCACTGGAGACGTCTAAGGTGGCCAGCAATGAGTCCAGACCTGAGTCCCATAGAACACCTGTGGAGAGATCTAAAAATGGCAGTTTGGAGAAGGCACCCATCAAATATCAGGGACGTGGAGCAGTTTGCCAAAGAAGAATGGTCTAAAATTCCAGCAGAGCATTGTAAGAAACTCATTGATGGTTACCGGAAGCGGTTGATCGCAGTTATTTTGGCTAAAGGTTGGTTTAGGCTGAGGGTGCCAATACTTTGTCTGGCCCATTTTTGAAGTTTTGTGTGAAATGATCAATGTTTTGCTTTTTGCTTCATTCTCTTTTGTGTTTTTTCATTTAAGACAAATGAAATGAAGATAATAATACCAAACAACTTGTGATTGCAATCATTTTCAGGAAGAAACTGAGTATTATCTGACAGAATTGCAGGGTTGTCAATACTTTTGGTCACAACTGTATGTATTGAATTACTGAAAAAAATTATATTTTTTATGATATTCTAATTTATTGAGATGCACTTGTATATACCAAATATCTGCTGCCACCTACTGGTTACATTGCTGCTCCACACTAACCCACCATTTTTATCTTTTTTATAAAAATAGTCATTTTATTCAGTTATTTTATGCATTTTTTCTATATGCTGATCATAATTCTGTTTCTCTACTCCCGTTGTGCTACTTTATTTACCCAGTTTTCTGAGCTCGACTTTTATTGTAACAACCTGCTTGTTTTCCAATTTTGGCCCTGATGTGACCTTTTGGTATTGACCCCACATGATGACCCATGTCAGTAGCTGACTCCATGGCCCAAGCCTAGGGGTCCCTGTGTAAGTCCAGATCTCTGGACAAGGATTAAAGAATGTATTCCACGGCAAACCCTAGAGCTAGTACAAGTAAATGAAGTGGCTTGCTTCTAAGCATGTTTACAGAAGTCCTTGTACCAACTACGATGAACAATGCTCTCATGAAATTCAGTAGCAGCAGAATGGCGGAGCAGTGTATATGTGAATACAGCTCTTGAATGAGACAAAACACTTACTCACTCTCTTTCACTCTGCTTCCTCGCTGCTTTTTGTTCCCAAGCCATAGACTTCAATAGGCAGCTATAACCTGACACCTCAGTGAGCTTACAGTCCATTCTGAAGTTTAGCTGTTCTTCAGAGTAAATTTTAAGATCAAGAGGCAAGGAGAAGATAATAAGTGGCTCATAAGTGGAATAAAAAGCAGATTTCCCTGATATACTACAAAGATTCTTGTATTCAGTTTTGCTTTTGATTCATACAAGCTTCTGAAAACAGCACCAGGCCTGGCGTCAGCACCCGGCATACCCAGGCAGATGCCGGGCTCCTGCTCTGTGCTGATTTAGTTATCGGAACACAGCATGAGAGGAAGCTTACCGATAGCTACATGAAGGATGGAGGACCTTCCAGTTCCAGTCATGTGACTGATCACATGACTGAAATTAAGGCCCTTGAAGTTACTGCTGCTGCTCAAGTTCTGCAACCTCCTGCAGCTCCCAGTGGCTCCTCTCCTGTTCTGCACCGATGCGGTAATGTATAGATTGTGTGTGTATCTGTATGTGCATGCACCGTCCATGTAGAAGGGCTGTGTGTATGTGTGTGTTTTTATGTGCATGCATTGTCCATGTAGCAGAGCTGTTTGTATATGTGTGTGTGTGTTTCTATGTGCATGCATTGTTCATATAGCAGAACTGTGTGTGTTTGTATGTGCATGTAGCAGAGCTGTGTGTCTGTATGTGAATGTATTGGCCATGTAACAGAGCTGTGTGTATCTGTATGTTCATGTAGCAGAGCTAAGAATGTAGTGTGCATGTATTGGGCATGTAGCAGATCTGTGTGTGTGTATCTGTATGTTCATGTAGCAGAGTTGTGTGTAGTGTGCATGTGAGCATGTAGCAGAGCTGTGTGTATCTGTATGTTCATGTAGCAGAGCTGTGTGCATACCTGTATGTTCATGTAGAAGAGCTGTGTGTGTAGTGTGAATGTATTGCGCATGTAGCAGAGCTGTGTGTATAGTGTTCATGTAGCAGAGCTGTGCGTGTCTGTATGTGCATGTATTGGGCATTTAGCAGAGCTGTGTGTGCATAGTGTGTATGTCGCAGAGCTGTGAGTCTGGTGTGCATGTGGCAGAGCTGTGTGTGCCAAGTGTGCATGTAGCAGAACTGTGTGTGTAGTTTGCAAGTTGCAGAGTTGTGTATCAAGTGTGCATGTAGCAGAGCTGTGTGTGTCTACATGTGCATGTGACTCACCGTTGCAGGATGCTCACGTCTCAGGCGATGCAGCACTTGTCACGGTTCCGCGCCTGAGGCTGTGGGGCCCGGTGGTCAGATCAAAGGGGATTAAAGGATGGGGATGTTTCTTGATTGTCGTGACGCCACCTGTGGGAGTCCGGTGATTGCACCGGCGCTGCTTGGGCCTCCGGGGGATGTGCGGCAGCTTGATGGGATGCTCCCCACAGGATGAGCAGGAGTCCCCAGGGCCAGGAGCTGCACTAGATGGAATACGGCAGCTCAGGTAGTTGCTGGACAGGGTTAATAACAGTTCTGAAGAAAGGCACGGACACCAGATTCCTCTGTAACGGGTCTTTACTGTAGCGGCAGGTGTGGTACACGGTATACAGTCTTTAGGTAACAGACCGGGTTGTCCCAGCGGTGACTGGTCTTAGTCCAGAGCTCCACGGTGTCCCTCCTTCATCTAACTTTCCTGTCTAGTTGCCGAGTCGCCTTAATGCGCCAGTTCGAGGTACGGGGAAGACTTCTTAAGGAATCCCTACCGGCTCAAATCCCGGTTTCTTCGGCCTGTTTCCCTGAGGTGGGTATCTTGCTGGCAAGACGGCTTAGTTGCGGCTGTAGTGAGGTGCTCCTAAAAAGCGACTCCTTCACTCCGGTTTGCAGAACAGCGGTGGACGTCTGTTCGCCTCAGAACCGGTGATCCGGTGGATTGGGCACAGGTATAATTTGACCCGTTAGATAGTTGCCCGTGTTCGGTCTGGGTCACCGCTTGATGGGTTCGGTACCAGGCTGCACGGCACTGTGCAGGTCCTGTCCCTTCTCTCTCACTCCTCCCGACTTCTTCTCCTCCGTTACTAACTTCTCCCCCCCACACTACACCTTTCACTCCTCCCACCAGACCTGATTGGCCCCCTACCTCTAGTGTGTTGTGTGTTGTATGGAGCTCTGGGTTTAACCATGTCATCACTGAGACGGAAGATAGTACATCTTCAGTCAGGGATGCAATACCTTCCTGACGCACTCGTTGCAGGGCGCCACACATGTAGCAGAGACATCTAGGCATATGGGTATATAGCAGAGCTGCGTGTGTCTAATATAGTTTTCAGAAAGACACTAACTATAGATTTATTGCCTCCGTATTCTACCCTAGTACATTAAAATTAGCGTTAATGACCCCTCCATTTTACGCCGCCAGGGAAGATTCATTTAATAGGAAGAAATGTTTTCTTATTTACATCTGTCTAAACCTGGGGTGCGGCTTATAGTGCACATGTGCAGCAGCACAGACATAGTGTTAAAGGGGCTCATGGAGACTCTTTCGCCAGGGGCCCACAAATGTCTGGAGGCGGCCCTGCACAGCAGTGACCATTAAATTAGCTCTTAAGTAGAGATGTGTGGATCAGGCAGAATTTGAAATCGCCTGTTATTCCTACAAAATTTGATTTGTGGTTAAATTAGATGAGGGTGCATTATGCTATATGAAGGACTATAGGCTGTGCATTATACTATATGGAGGACTATGGGCTGTGCAATATATATGTACTGTAGGTGCATTATACTATATAGAGGACTATGGGCTGTGCATTATATATAAAGGTACAATATAACATATGGAGGAGTATGGGATGTGCATTATACTATATGGAGAACTATGGGCTGTGCATCATATATGTAGGTGCATTATACTATATCGAGGACTATGGGCTGTGCATTATATATGGAGTTGCATAATACTATATGGAGGACTATGGGCTGTGCATTATATATGTAGGTGCATTATACCATATGAAGATCTAGAACTGTGCATTATATATAGAGGTACACGGCCTCCCCTGCTGCACTGAGCTATGGCGCCCTTCACTTTGGGCTTCCTCTTCTCTGCAAACTGCTTCTTCAACCCAATCCAACCCCCAACATCCCTTATCCACCCTTCTTTTGAAGTTCACTCCATCCGTAATTACTCTCCCTCCAATCTTCAAATGGTCATCATAAACCGACCTCCAGGCTCTGCCACACCTTCATTAATCAATTATCTGTCCTGCCCAGGCCCGGGGGACTCCGATCTCAGTCGCGGTTTGGGAGTCACGGGTAGTGGTGCTTGAGGCTGTGGGCCTGGTGGTCAATGAAAAATGTGGAAAAAGAAAATAATAAAAATGTCTATTTGTGACGCCACCTGTAGATTCCGGTGATGGCACCGGCGCTGCTGGGGCCTCCAGGGTGATGGGCGGCAGCAAGATGGAGTAGCTCCCTACAGGAGGAGTGGGGTCCCCGGGGCTAAGGGTTGTAATGGTGGAATAGGGCAGCACAGTCGTTTCTGCACAAGGTTGAAGTAGGGGAGCGCAGTCGGTGTGGTGCAGGTGGAAGGAGGGACACGCACACATAAAAGTCTTTTGGTACCTTTACTGATGTCTGGTTACAGGTACACATGTCTGGAGTGAAGGAAAACACCTTGGGATCTCCACAGCGAGTAGGCTTTTAGGCCTCCTTGTTTAGCTTTCCTGTTCTGAGTCGGGCAGGTATGGAACCTAACCAGACTGTTACTTCTCTCTCTCCCCACCCGGGTTGCTGCACTGAGGGCTCTCTCTTGGGCTACCGCCGTCTCTCTCCACGGTCCCTGGCTCTCAACTGCTGGTGCTGCGGGTGTCCGGGAAGCTAAGCCTCCTCGGGAAGCTGCTTTCTTCTGGGTCTATCTCCTCTGTCCCTGCAGACTCAGACTCCAGTGAACGGAACTCTAGTGGGGTGAGCCAGTATGGCTCCTCTGCCCCCGGTAACGTGTTTCTCGCCTCTGCCTTCGATCCCTACTCGGCGGGTCTTCCACTGACTCTGGTGTGTACTGGTCTGGGCCTAGCACAGCTCCAGCTCAGCTCACTAGTTTCTGAGCTCCTGCAGCTCTTCTAGTGTCTGCACACTGTCTCACAGTTCTTGTAGTGACTGCACACTCTGGTTAATTTCCCTCCAGCACCTGTATTTTTAGGGGATCTAGCTTAAGGGCAGCCAGTTGAGCTCCCCCTACAGGCCTGGAGTGGAAGGTGTTGGGTGTTAGTGGTTTACTCGTTGTGGGAAATCCTTCAGTGTCCCAGGGAAGTCTGTGTATTTCCTGGTACAGGGTGCCACATCTCCATCTGGCTTCTTCACTTTCTCTCTGCTGATATTCCCAACATCATCATGGGTGACTTTAATATCGCTACTGACACCCACCAGCCAGCGGCCTCCAAACTCCTTTCACTTACCTCATCCTTTGGACTTACTCAGTGGTCCTCCACAGCTACCCACACAGACCGACATACACTAGACCTCATCTACACCCGCCTCTGTTCCCTATCTAATCTCACAACCTCCCCCTTCCCCCTATCTGACCACCATCTACTCACCTTTTCATCCTTGTCCTCCTCACCGGTCCCCCATATCCAGCCACTAGCTCATCCTCGCAGAAATCTCGCACACCTAGACATTCACAGACTCTCAGACTCTCTTCTACCTCTGTCCTCTTCACTTCATGACACAGACAGAGCCACCGCTTTCTACAATGCCACCCTCACACCAGCCATAGACTCAGTCACCCCTCTCGTTCATCGCAAGGTGCGACGAATGAATAGGCAACCCTGGCACAACATTCTCACCAAAAAACTTCAAAAAGTGTCCAGGGGTGCGGAGCGGCGTTGGAATAAAATGCGCTTGCCAGATGACTTCACAACTTTCAAACATGCTACACTTGCCTTCAAATCAGCCCTCACCTCTGCTAAACAGACCTATTTCACAAACCTTATATCTTCCTTATCCTACAACCCCAAACAACTGTTCAGCACTTTTAACTTTTTCCTCCGACCTCCCTCATCTCTGCTGAGGACTTCGCCACATACTTCAAAAATGAGATTGACCAAACAAGGCAAACCTTTATTGTTCCACCACCCCAACCACTCCATATACCAGACCTCTGCCCTTCCCTCATAACCTCCCTCTCCAACATCACTGAAGGAGAGCTTACTCGTCTCCTATCCAAATCACACCTCACCACCTATGCACTTGACCCCATCCCTTCCCACCTCCTCCCCAACCTCACTAACACGCTCATCCCAGTCCTAACCCACCTCTTCAATCTATCACTATCTTCCGGGACCTTCCCCTCGGTTTTCAAACATGCCACCATTACGCCCATCCTCAAAAAGCCAAACCTTGACCCGACTGCTAGGATGAGCTACCTCCCCATATTGCTGCTCCCGTTTGCTTCCAAACTCCTTGAGCAACACATCCATGCTCAACTATCCTCCCACCTCTCATCTAACTCTCTCCTTGACAATCTAAAATCTAATTTCCGGCCCCACCAATCCACCGAAACTGCCCTAACCAAAATTAACAACGACTTACTCAAAGCCAGCTAACAGACAATTCTCCATCCTCCTCCTTCTAGACCTGTCCTCAGTCTTTGACCCAGTTGACCACTCCCTCCTACCTCAGATTCTTTCTTCCCTTGGCATCAAAGACCTTGCCCTCTCCTGCTTTGTTTCATACCTTTCCAACTGCACATTTAGCGTTTCCCACTCCCACAATACCTCCTCATCCCGCCCTCTCTCTGTTGGAGTCCCACAGGCTCTGTCCTGGGGCCCCTACTTTTCTCCATCTATACCCTTGGCCTAGGAAAACTCATACAGTCCCATGGCTTCCAGTACCATCTGTACACTGACGACACACAGATCTATCTCTCTGGCCCAGATGTCAACTCTCTGCTGTCCAGAATCCCGGACTGTCTGTCAGCCATATCCTCCGTCTTCTCCTCTTGCTACTTAAAACTCAACATAGACAAAACCGAACTCATAATTTTTCCATCCCATCTTTCATTTTCACCATCTGATCTACCTATTATGGTAAATGCTCTCATCATGCTCTCTCCCACACCTCAAATTCACTGCAGTGGAATAACTCTTGACTCTGCCCTGTCCTTCAAACCATACATCCAAACTCTTGCACCTCCTGGCGCCTCCAGCTCAAGAATATTTCTAGAATCCGTCCTCTCCTCAACCCTCAATCTACTAAAATTATTGTACATGCCCTCATCATCACCTGCCTTGACTACTGCAACATTCTCCTCTGTGACCGCCCTGCTAACACTCTTGCACCTCTCCAGTCTGTCCTCAACTCTGCTGCTTGACTAATCCACCTCTCTCTTCGCTACTCCCCCATATCTCCCCTCTGCAAATCCCTCCACTGGCTCCCAATTCCCCAACGAATCTAGTTCAAGCTACTAACACTGACCTTCAAAGCCATCCATAATCTGTCTCCTCCCTATATCTCTGAACTAATCTCCCATTATCTTCCCTCACGTAATCTTTGATCCTCCCAAAACCTCCTCCTTACCTCCACACTTATGCGTTCCTCACACAACCGCCTCCAAGATTTCTCCTGAATATCCCACATCCTCTGGAATTCTGCGCCCCAACAAATTAGATTATCCACCACACTTGGATCCTTCAGACGGAACCTGAAAACCCATCTCTTCAGGAAAGCTTACAGCCTGCAATGACCGAACCGCCGCCGCACCGCCACCGAAGCTGCTGCCCCACCGCCACTGGAGCTGCCGCCTCTCCACCACCAGATCTGCTGCACTCCTGACCTACTGTCTCCTCCCCATTATCCTGTAGAATGTAAGCCCACAAGGGCAGGGACCTCTCCCCTCTGTACCAGTCTGTCATTGTTAATTTGTTTTCTGTAAACTATATCTATAATTTTGTATTACATGTACAGCACCATAGAATTAATGGTGCTATATAAATAAATAATAATAATACTATATGGGGGTGCTCTATACTATATGAAGGACTATGGGTTGTGTATTATACTATATGGAGGACTACGGGCTGTGTATTATACTATATGGAGGACTAGGGGAGTGCATTATACTATATACATATATTATGTGGAGGTGCTTTATAATAGATAGAGGACTTTTGTGGTGAATTATAATATATGGAGAACTATGAAGATGCATTATACTATATGGAGGACTATGGAGGTGCATTATACTATATGGAGGACTATGGGAGTGCATTATACTATATTGAGAACTATGGAGGTGCATTATACTATATGGGGGACTACAGGGGTGCATTATACTATACGGAGGACTATGGGGTGCATTATACTATATGAAGGACTATGGGCGTGCATTATACTATATGGAAGATTATGAGGAACTGCATTATACTATATGGAGGACTATGGGGGTGCATTATACTATATGGAGGACTATGGAGGTGCATTATACTATATGGAGGACTATGGAGGTGCATTATACTACAGTGGTGGCCAAAAGTATTGACACCCCTGCAATTCTGTCAGATAATACTCAGTTTCTTCCTGAAAATGATTGCAATCACAAATTCTTTGGTATTATTATCTTCATTTAATTTGTCTTCAATGAAAAAACACAAAAAGAATTGTCCTAAAGCCAAATTGGATATAATTCCACACCAAACATAAAAAAGGGGGTGGACAAAAGTATTGGCACAGTTAGAAAAATCATGTGATGCTTCTCTAATTTGTGTAATTAACAGCACCTGTAACTTACTTGTGGCACCTAACAGGTGTTGGCAATAACTAAATCACACTTGAAGCCAGTTGACATGGATTAAAGTTGACTCAACCTCTGTCCTGTGTCCTTGTGTGTACCACATTGAGCATGGAGAAAAGAAAGAAGACCAAAGAACTGTCTGAGGACTTGAGAAACCAAATTGTGAGGAAGCATGAGCAATCTCAAGGCTACAAGTCCATCTGCAAAGACCTGAATGTTCCTTTGTCTACCGTGCGCAGTGTCATCACCTCCCTAGATGTGGACGGAAAAGAAAAATTGACGAGAGATTTCAATGCAAGATTGTGCGGATGGTGGATAAAGATCCTTGACTAACATCCAAACAAGTTCAAGCTGCCCTGCAGTCCGAGGGTACAACAGTGTCAACCCGTACTATCCGTCAGCGTCTGAATGAAAAGGGACTGTATGGTAGGAGACCCAGGAAGACCCCACTTCTTACCCCGAGACATAAAAAAGCCAGGCTGGAGTTTGCCAAAACTTACCTGAGAAAGCCTACAACGTTTTGGAAGAATATTCTCTGGTCAGATGAGACAAAAGTAGAGCTTTTTGGGCAAAGGTATCAACATAGAATTTACAGGAGAAAAAGAGGCATTCAAAGAAAAGAACACGGTCCCTACAGTCAAACATGGCGGAGGTTCCCTGATGTTTTGGGGTTGCTTTGCTGCCTCTGGCATGGACTGCTTGACTGTGTGCATGGCATTATGAAGTCTGAAGACTACCAACAAATTTTGCAGCATAATGTAGAAGAAAGCTGGGTCTCCCTCAGAGGTCATGGGTCTTCCAGCAGGACAATGACCCAAAACACACTTCAAAAAGCACTAGAAAATGGTTTGAGAGAAAGCACTGGAGACTTCTAAGGTGGTCAGCAATGAGTCCAGACCTGAATCCCATAGAACACCTGTGGAGAGATCTAAAAATGGCAGTTTGGAGAAGGCACCCTTCAAATATCAGGGACCTGGAGCAGTTTGCCAAAGAAGAATGGTGTAAAATTCCAGCAGAGCATTGTAAGAAACTCATTGATGGTTAGCGGAAGCGGTTGATCGCAGTTATTTTGGCTAAAGGTTGTGCAACCAAGTATTAGGCTGAGGGTGCCAATACTTTTGTCTGGCCCATCTTTGGAGTTTTCTGTGAAATGATCAATGTTTTGCTTCATTCTCTTTTGTGTTTTTTAATTGAAGACAAATTAAATGAAGATAATAATACCAAAGAATTTGTGATTGCAATCATTTTCAGGAAGAAACTGAGTATTATCTGACAGAATTGCAGGGGTGTCAATACTTTTGGCCACCACTGTATATGGGGGACTTTGGGGGTGCTTTATACTATATGGAGGACTATGGAGGTGTATTATACTAAATGGGGGACTATGGGGGTGTATTACACTATATGGAGGACTATGGGAGTGCATTATACTATATGGAGGAATATGAGAAGTGTATTCTACTATTTGGAGAACTATGTGGCGACTATTATATCACATTGCGGACTATGGGGAATTCATCATACTAGATGGAAGGTTATATATATGCTCCTGCACATTGCATGTAAACAAACATATTTTACAGTTTATTTCTTTTGGTTTTCTTTGTGTCTTTTTCCTGCAGTCAATGCAACGAAGGGTGTAACCTATCTTTCTTTGAGCTGGACATTACGTTAATATAGCTTTCCATTACTGAGTGCCCTTCTTGGGGCCCTGGCCCTGCTCAACCGATATAACATTTACATCAAAAGATATATAAGGTTTTAAATATTACATGCTAGGACTGTCCTGATATGGCTTTTACTTTTTTTTTTTTATCAAAATAATATTAACTAAATACCCTACTTTATTTACATGCACTATTGGTATTTATTTATTTAGGATATTTTCTCATTTTTGATTTTTCTTGGGTGTTTTCTCCCCACTTTTTGTAAAAGTTGGTAGGTATGGCCTGTAATTTCTCCCTGTGGTTTCATATGGTGGTGTGGTATGTGCTTAAATACAAAAGTGAGTGTGAAACAGCCTAAAAAAGATAGTCAAGGTTACATTTATCTAAACACATAAAAAAATACAATGACTGTATTATGGGGGAAAACACTGGAAGCTGTGGAAACCTTGAAAACGCTTGTTCATGCATTACCGTTGATATGCCACTAGGCGGCGATCTCCGCTTGTTTTCATCCCCCAGCACAGCACGTTTCCTCTACTCTAGGAAATGAGTGCAGTGTACGGATCCCTGAAGGAGACAAAAAACATCAGTCGCTCTGCAGCCGGGAAGGTAGGTTATTGTGATGTGATTAGATTCGTATCTTCCAATATTAAACACTTGTCAGTGGTGGGAGAGCGTAGAAGGCTTCACGCGCTTATTATTGGCTTTTCTGTTAATCAGAGGGATCAAGCACCGGTCCTAGATCATGTTCTTCTGAGGAAAGGTCCTGGCAGGAAACATGGCTCCTTCCTGTCATTTATAGTGTGGTAGGACCTGTGGTGAAATGAGCACTTGGGAGTATGCAGTGAATATTCATGTCAGATTACAGCAATAAACATTCCTGCCATTCCCACTGTGTATTGTGCTGTGCGCACAATATGAGAAGAATATGTCACTGGTGCAGCCCACAAAGTGTGTGTGTGTGTGTGTTGGATGCTTGTTTATGTGTTACACTGCTGAACTGTGTGTGTGTTTACACTGCTGAACTGTGTGTGTGTTTACACTGTTGAACTGTGTGTGTGTTACACTGCTGAACTGTGTGTGTGTTTACACTGTTGAACTGTGTGTGTGTTACACTGCTGAACTGTGTGTGTGTGTTGGATGCTTGTTTATGTGTTACACTGCTGAACTGTGCGTGTGTGTTACACTGCTGAACTGTGTGTGTGTGTGTTACACTGCTGAACTGCGTGTGTGTGTTACACTGTTGAACTGTGTGTGTGTGTTACACTGCTGAACTGTGTGTGTGTGTGTTGGATGCTTGTTTATGTGTTACACTGCTGAACTGTGCGTGTGTGTTACACTGTTGAACTGTGTATGTGTGTTTACACTGTTGAACTGTGTATGTGTGTTTACACTGTTGAAATGTGTGTGTTACACTGTTGAACTGTGCGTGTGTGTTACACTGTTGAACTGTGCGTGTGTGTTACACTGTTGAACTGTGTATGTGTGTTTATACTGTTGAACTGTGTATGTGTGTTTACACTGTTGAACTGTGTATGTGTGTTTACACTGTTGAACTGTGTATGTGTGTTTACACTGTTGAACTGTGTATGTGTGTTTACACTGTTGAAATGTGTGTGTTACACTGTTGAACTGTGCGTGTGTGTTACACTGTTGAACTGTGCGTGTGTGTTACACTGTTGAACTGTGCGTGTGTGTTACACTATTGAACTGTGCGTGTGTGTTACACTGTTGAACTGTGCGTGTGTGTTACACTGTTGAACTGTGCGTGTGTGTTACACTGTTGAACTGTGTATGTGTGTTTATACTGTTGAACTGTGTATGTGTGTTTACACTGTTGAAATGTGTGTGTTTACATTGTTGAACTGTGCGTGTGTGTTACACTGTTGAACTGTGTGTGTTACACTGTTGAAGTGTGTGTTACACTGTTAAACTGTACGTGTGTGTTACACTGTTGAACTCAGTGTGTTACACTCTTGAACTGTGTATGTGTGTTTACACTGTTGAACTGTGTATGTGTGTTTACACTGTTGAAATGTGTGTGTTACATTGTTGAACTGTGCGTGTGTGTTACACTATTGAACTGTGCGTGTGTGTTACACTGTTGAACTGTGCGTGTGTGTTACACTGTTGAACTGTGCGTGTGTGTTACACTGTTGAACTGTGTATGTGTGTTTACACTGTTGAACTGTGTATGTGTGTTTACACTGTTGAAATGTGTGTGTTACATTGTTGAACTGTGCGTGTATGTTACACTGTTGAACTGTGTGTGTTACACTATTGAAGTGTGTGTTACACTGTTAAACTGTACGTGTGTGTTACACTGTTGAACTCAGTGTGTTACACTCTTGAACTGTGTATGTGTGTTTACACTGTTGAACTGTGTATGTGTGTTTACACTGTTGAACTGTGTGTTACATTGTTGAACTGTGAAAAATTTAAGCAAACCAGATCCTACCGAATTCTCCCGGTTCCAGCACGATCCGGCACCCCCTAACATGAGAGTCTATGGGGCGCTGGATCTGACAGAGAGTCTGTCAGGTTCCAGGACGCCTACTCCTGCACTTCAGCGTGAGCTCTGCTGAACTTCAGCCCCAGGAGCTGTCCCCTGTGAAGAGGTTCAGCACCATTTCAGTAGGGGACAGCTCCTGAAGCTGCGCTCTGCAGAATCTGGCTACAAACAGGACCGGAGGGCATATTAACCCTCTGCTTTTATTTGTCCTGACCTGTCTGGCTGTGTCCGGTGCCTCCTGCAAAGCACCGGACACAGCCTGACAGGGAAAAAAACGTGGTGTGAAACCGGCCTAAGACAGAACCAGGAGTAAAGCGATCAGAGGTAATTTTTTATGCATTGCTCACTCACTCCTGGATTTGTCTTATAAATACTGAAGTCACCAAATGCTCAACTTGCATTCTCTGGCAAACCTCTGCATCTCTGCTGCTGTGTCACAGGACAGGGAGGGGTTAAACATCTAAGTATTTAATATCTATTGGAAATAAAATAGTTTCCACTTATTGATATCAGATAAAACAAATGACCGACGAAAATCCACTCTACCAAGACCAATGTTACCAGATAGAAGTCAGAAATACCACCACACCGTTACCAGATCACATACTACCACGACATAGTGCCCAAATAATGCCACATACCAGACAAATGGTTCAGTAGGCTACACAATCATGGGGAAGACTGCTGACTTGACAGATGTCCAGAAAGCAGTCCAAGGTATTGTTTTCAGATTAAAGTAAATATTGCATTTCATTTGGAAATCAAGGTCCCAGAGTCTGGAGGAAGAGTGGAGAGGCCACAATCCAAGCTGCTTGAAGTCTAGTATGAAGTTTCCACAATCAGTGATGGTTTGAGGAGCCATGTTATCTGCTGGTGTAGGTCTATTGTGTGTTATCAAGACCAAAGTCAGCGCTGCCGACTACCAGGACATTTTAGAGCATTTCATGCTTCCTTCTGCTGACAAGCTTTTTGGAGATGGAAATTTCATTTCCCAGCAGGACTTGATACAAGTTCACACTGTCAAAAGAACCAATACCTGGTTTACTAGCCACAGTATCACTGTGCTTGATTGGCCAGCAAACTCACCTGACCTAAACCCCACAGAATCAATGGAGTATTGCCACAAGGAGGATTAGAGACACCAGACCCAACAATGCAGACGAGCTGTGAAGGCTGCTGTCAAAGCAACCTGGTCTTCCATAACACTTCAGCAGTGCCAAAGGCTGATCGCCTCCATGCCACGCTGTATTGATGCAGTAATTCATGCAAAAGGAGCCCCAACCAAGTATTGAGTTCATTTACTGTACATACTTTTCATTAGGCCAACATCTATGATTTAGAAATCATTTTTTCAGTTGGCCTTATATAATCTAATTTTCTGATATGACTTGGGTTTTCATTGGCTGTAAGTCATAATCATCAACATTTACAGAAATAAACGCTTGAAATAAATCACTCTGTTTGTAATGACCCTATATAATATATGTGTTTCACTTTATGTATTGAATTAGTGAAATAAATTAACTTTTTAATAATATTTAAATTTATTGAAATGCACCTGTACATTCAGGTTTCCAGCTACATCTCTGAAATAAGTGATTCAGATGAAACCCCCAATGGATCCACTCACTAATAAGGCAGCAGAGTTAGTTTAGAGTCTTACTGGGCAAAAGGCATGTGAGGTACTCACACGAGTCTCGCATGTTTCACCCGGCATGGCCATCGGCTCTCAGGCAGGAGCCTGCAACTCCATAGAAATATGTGCAGAAGCACGCTCCTCTCCGGAGACCCAACAGCTGTGCTGGGTGAGGCATGTGAGACTGGCGGGAGTATCTTGCATATCTCTCACCCAATTTCACTACAGCCTTACTTCGGACTGCTTTTGCCCTCTGTTCACCTTTGTTTGTCATTTTGAAGTTGCACAAAACCGCATTTTTGTGTATGCCTAAAAAGATAGACATCGCTGGACCACAGGTCAGATAAGAGTTAAGAGTGACTCCATTTGCCTCATTACAGTGAATTTTACATTGGGAATTTCTCTGAATTACATTTTTCAGAGATTTACATGTATTCCCTGGTGTAAGCGCCCAGTGTAGAGCACAGGATAAACTTGAGTCAAGCCGTTCTGCGATCTTTGGGAGACTGAATGAACAAATCAACAGCAGTTGAAGGATTGGCTTTATTACTATTTTCATACCATTCACATTGTGGTATAAGTGATTAGGCAGCTTTATTTGTTAGATCAGCACTATTACAGCGATACCAGACTTACATATTTTTTTTTTTTTAGGCTTGGCTACTATCACACTAAAAACATTTTTTACAAAATAAAGGTTTTTTGCATCACCAAATTTTGAAGACTATGTTTTTTTTATTTTTCCGCCAACAGAGCCATGTCAGGGCTTGTTTTTTTGCGGGATGAGTTGGAGTTTATTGGTACTATTTTGGGCCACATAATGTTTTTTATTGCTTACCACTCTACTGTTTGTGAGGCAAAATAAAGAAGAAATAGAAATTCATGAATTATTATTTTTCTTTTTTTACATCACTCACCGTCTTGTAAAAATAAGTCAGCTTTATTCTTCCAGTAAGTACAGTTACAGCGATACCACATTTATATTGTTTTTTATGTCATGTCGCTTTTACACCATAAATACTATTTATAAAAAAAAGAATTGTTTCGGCGTCGCTGCATTCCATAGCTTTTTTATTTCTCCGCTTACAGAGCTGTGTGGTAGCTTGTTTTTTGCGGGACAAGATGATGTTTTCAGCGATACCATTAATAATAATTTACATGTGACTTCTTGATCGTGTTTTATTCCACTTTATTTGACAGTATGATAAAAAATCATTGTGTTTTTGCCACATTTTTTCTTTTTTTCTATAATTTTCACTGAAGGGGTTAAAGAGGACCTGTTACCAAAACCGGCATGGTGATCTAATTACAGCACTGGATGCAGCATGTCTGCAGCATGCAGACAAGGGGTCCCCCAGCACTTGAGCAGCCCTGTACCCCGAGATAATACACTTAGAAAACTTACATGCTACAGCCACTAAGGAGGTGGCTAGGGACTGCAGCCAAGGGCAGATTCACACCCCCTGTATGTTTAATCTGCCCACCGCTGCCAATCATTCTCTCCCTGTCTGCAGCATTTAAACTGAGTTTTTTTTCTCTCTCCCAGAAAGTCCTAAGCCCCGTCCCCCTGAGGGGCGGGGCTACACGGGAGAGAAAAAAACCCTCTGTTTAAATGCTGCAGACAGGGAGAGAATGATTGGCAGCGGTGGGCAGATTACACATGCAGGGGGTGTGAATTTGCCCTTGGCTGCAGCCCTTAGCCACCTCCTTAGTGGCTGTAGCATGTAAGTTTTCTAAGTGTATTATCTCGGGGTACAGGGCTGCTCAAGTGCTGGGGGACCCCTTGTCTGCATGCTGGAGACATGCTGTATCCAGTGCTGTAATTAGATCACCATGCCTGGTTTGGTGACAGGTCCTCTTTAACTTATGTGACAGTTTTATAGAGCAGGCCGTTTCGGGTATGCATACTTTTTTTTTTTAACAAAAATATATATATATTTTTAAACTATTTTACTTTACCTTTTATTAGTATGATCGTTGATATACCGTAATCCATCGCAGTGCACCAGCATTGCAATAGATTATAAGTGAGTGCCATGCATCTGGCATAGTGTCAGGCCCGGACTGGCCATAGGGCATACCGGGAGTCTTCCCGGTGGGCTGAACGGGAATTGGGCCGTTGTGGCCGGTCTTTACCTTTAAGAGGTCGCCGGCCACTTTAAATCTTTCTGCGCCTGCCGGCCGGGCACAGCCAGGGAGCTGCACAGTAGCCGCCGAGGTGTTTCCGGCAGAGGAGTTTCTTTCCGGCCCTGTTCCTGCAGCCGCTTCTTGGAGGAGGAGTATGTCACCTCAACTCCTCAGCGGCTCCTGCTGCTGTATGCCTCCCTGACCCAGCCTGCTGTACAAGCTGCTAACCGGGGGCCCGGGGCCATGCAGTTCCTGCACTGTCAGCTCTCCTTCATGTCCAGCTTCATCTCCTAAGTGGGCTCCTTCATCCTGGGAGGTAAGGGGGAGTATTTTGCCTCCGGGCCGGAGGTTACTGCATAGTGAGCAGATGTCTGCATTAAGTCTGGTGGCTGCAGTCTCCATCCACAGGGGGTTTATGGCAGTTGTTTGAACTTTCACTGCGAGCCCCCCACCTACCCCCCCCTCCTATCTGTGAAGTGTCAAACAACTGCCATCAATCTCACAGGCAGAGCGACAGATCACTGATCAGAGTACTGTCCTGGATGGATAACTGTGACCCAGGCAGCAGAACAACACTTTAAGACCATGTATCTCCCTCCCTCTCCATGTATATGTGTGTGTATGTACTGTATACTGTATGTGTGTACATACAACAGGTGTGTGTACTGTATGTTTGTGTACATATGGATGTGTGTGTGTATATATGGATATGTGTGAGTACATATGGATGTGTATATATATATATATATATATATATATATACATATATGTGTACATATATATATATAGGCCCAGTTCGCATCTAAGGCTGGGCTGCATTGTACATTTGGCTTCATTTGCGTTAATATGCGTTTTTACAGCTAAAAACGCATCCAAACGCATCCCAAAATGTACCCATAGCCTAGGGTCACACTTGGAGGGTGACCCACGTTTCTTGTGCTCTATTGAAAAGTGCGCTCCCAGGAGCTCTGTGTGCAACCGCTGTTAAGGTAAACAATGAGTTGCTATGGGGTTGTGTTGCCGGCCAGGGCTTCCCGTTATCGCTGTCCACTGCAGGTAAAATTTCTTAGTATCTAGCGGATACAGGAAATGTGGGTCACCCTCCAAGTCAGACCCTAGCCTTAGGGTTTATTGCAAAACACATTGCAAACACAGCCCAAAGTGTTGCAGCCCACGTTTTTGGCTGCGCTTGCAAAAATGCATGCGTTTTACGTTTTTGCTATATGACATGCGTTTTACATTGCATTTGCAATGCGTTTTGTAATAAACCCTATGGGTGCGTTTCAGGATGCGTTTGGATGCATTTTTAGTGGTAAAAACGCATACAAACACAAATGAAGCCAAACGCAGCCAAAACGCAGATGTGAAAAGGCCCATACTGTATATGTGTACATATGGATGTGTGTGTGATGGACACTGCACAGTACCACTTCTCCTGTCCTGTATACTGGGTGTAATCCTCAGGATCTGTATTATTCTGTATATATACACTGCACAGTACCACCTCTCCTGTCCTGTATACTGGGTGTAACCCTCAGTATCTGTATTATTCTGCACATATACACTGCACAGTACCACTTCTTCCTGTCCTGTATACTGGGTGTAATCCTCGGTATCTGTATTATTCTGTACATATACACTGCACAGTACCACTTCTCCTGTCCTGTATACTGGGTGTAATCCTCAGTATATGTATTATTCTGTATATATACACTGCACAGCACCACTTCTCCTGTCCTCTATACTGGGTGTAATGCTCAGTATCTGTATTATTCTGTGTATACACACTGCACAGTACCACCTCTCCTGTCCTGTATACTGGGTGTAATCCTCAGTATCTATTATTCTGTATATATACTCTGCACAGTACCACGTCTCCTCTCCTGTATACCGGGAGTAATCCTCAGTGTCTGCATTATTCTGTATATATACACTGCAGAGTACCATTTCTCCTGTCCTGTATACTGGGTGTAATCCTCAGTATCTGTATTATTCTGTATATGTACACACTGCACAGTACCACTTCTCCTGTCCTGTATACTGGGTGTAATCCTCAGTATCTGTATTATTCTCTATATATACACAACACAGTACCACTTCTCCTGTCCTGTATACTTGGTGTAATCCTCAGTGTCTGTATTATTCTGTATATATACACTCCACAGTACCACTTCTCCAGTCCTATATACTGAGTGTATTCCTCAGTGTTTGTATTATTCTGTATACCGTATATACTTGCGTATAAGTCGAGTTTTTCAGCCCAAAAATTGGGCTGAAAAGTACCCCCCTCGGCTTATACGCGAGTCAGTGACGGCAGCCATACAGCCCCACAGCAGCCCCAGCATCCCCAGTATTGCAGGGCCCCCCCAGCCTTGCTCCGGTCACCTGTAAAGTAAATTATACTTATCACTGTCCCGCTGTCCGCGCCCGCCGCTGCCGACATCCGCGATCCTCCATCTTCATGCGTCTTCTTCCTGTTTCCTGTGTTCGTCGCAGGCAATGACGTCATTGCCGGCGCCGAACACAGGAAACAGGAAGAAGACGCATGAAGATGGAGGATCGCGAATGTCGGCAGCGGCGGGCGCGGACAGCGGGACAGTGATAAGTATATTTTGCTTTACAGGTGACCGGAGCAAGGCTGGGGGGGCCCTGCATTACTGGGGATGCTGTATACTACCACTGGGGCTGCTATATACTACCACTGGGGCTGTATATACCACTGGGGCTGTATATACTACTGGGGCTGCCTGTATACTACCACTGGGGCTGTATATACTACTGGGGCTGCCTGTATACTACCACTGGGGCTGTATATACTACTGGAGCTGCCTGTATACTACCACTGGGGCTGTATATACTACTGGGGCTGCCTGTATACTACCACTGGGGCTGTATATACTACTGGGGCTGCGTGTATACTACCACTGGGGCTGTATATACTACTGGGGCTGTATATACTACTGGGGCTGCGTGTATACTACCACTGGGGCTGTATATACTACTGGGGCTGTATATACTACTGGGGCTACGTGTATACTACCACTGGGGCTGTATATACTACTAGGGCTGTATATACTACTGGGGCTGCGTGTATACTACCACTGGGGCTGTATATACCACTGGGGCTGCTGCTGTATATACCACTGGGGCTGCTGCTGTATACTACCACTGGGGCTGCTGTATATACCTCTGGGGCTGCTGTATACCACACTGCTGGGGGCTGTATACCTGTGCTGGGGTCCACCCTCGGCTTATACACGAGTCAATAGATTTTCCCAGGTTTTGGGGGCAAAAGTAGGGGGGGCGGCTTATACACGGGTCGGCTTATACACGAGTATATACGGTATATACTGCACCGTACCACTTCTGCTGTCCTGTATACTGGGTGTAATCCTCAGTATCTGTATTATTCTGTATATATACACTGCACAGTACCACTTTTCCTGACCTGTATACTGGGAGTAATCCTCAGTATCTGTATCATTCTGTATATATACACTGCATAGTACCACTTCTCCTGTCCTGTATACTAGGTGTAATCCTTAGTATTTGTATTATTCTGTGTATATACACTGCACAGTACCACTTCACCTGTCCTGTATACTGGGTGTAATTTTCAATATCTGTATTATTCTGTATATATACACTGCACAGGACCACTTCTCCTGTCCTGTATACTGGGTGTAATCCTCAGTATATACACTGCACAGTACCACTTCTCCTGTCCTGTATACTGGGTGTAATCCTCAGGATCTGTATTATTCTGTATATAAACACTCCACAGTACCACTTCTCCTGTCCTGTTGTCAGAGAGGTGGTATTGGACTTTGTGAATTTCAGCATTTAACTGTTGTTTAAATTAATTATCCCCAATATGGAGTCATCACGTCCCTTCTATGCAGGTGATGACTTTCCTTCGCTCTGGATTTAACTGCTGGGACCCCACAATCCCAGGAAACGTGGCTTTGCAGATCACCATGTAAATGGAGCTGTGGTTGATTATTCCCTCTACTGCACCATTCACATGTAGATTCTCAGATAACTTCTTTGAGAAAGTGATGAGGCCACGATAATGTAAAAGCAAAATTCACTGATCGGGGCTGATGGGTGATATAGTATGTGGGCTGGTGGGACTTGTCTTCCAGGGCTGCTTTTTGGTCCCAGTCCGGCCCTGCATAGTTTACAAGACTTTTCGTAGCTGGATGACCCTGGGTTACCATGAGAGCAATCAAGTCCCTGTGATCATATCACGGGGGTCCTGATGGCTATTGGTCACACTATTTACAGGGTTAAACTGCCTATTCCTGACAGTAAGAGCTGTGTCTCGGCTTTAACATAAGCGGCTATTGCGCAGTTATAGCTGCTCTGCCTACAGAATCGCCAGGACGTACCGTACTTATATGTCCTTGGTCGGGAACTCCTTCCCTGCCAGGACTTATAGGTGTGTCCTTGGTCATGAATGGGTTAAAGTTTTGGCTTTGTGGGGTGCCTTTGAAAACAGGCTTTGTGGGTGCATTCTTAAAGGGAATCTGTCATGTCAAAGTTCCATATGTAACTGCTATCATTTTCTAATTCCTCACTCTAATCTCTCTCTAGTTATGTATTTCTTTTATGTATATTTCACTCGTATCTTCTGTAATTTTCAAATAAAGAGATTAATTCCATCTGTCACTCACAGTGAATGATCCACTTAGTTCTCTGCTGTCCACTCCCCATAAGATGAATATTCATGTCACATACTCACATCACATTACTGCACAGGAGATCAATTTGTGGGGGTTGTATTCTCCTCTCTGTTCTCTTTGCAGCAAAACCAAGAGGTCAAAAAAAAAATACAGAATCTCTCACAGCACAGCAGGGATACCTGCTTAGAGAAACATATGGAGTCTAGATCAGGTAAGGCAAACCTGCAATAGCTCTCTCCCTCTGTGTCCTCAACAGAACAGAAGCTCCTAATGGTAACTAAAACCTGACACTGCACTAAGCGCATCTAGGAGGGAGGAGAGAGCTGCTGAGCATAATTACATGACAGATTAACACAGCTGGACTAATATCTGTGAATATAATGGAGAGGACTAATGCAGTAGCTCCTTGCAGGGTCTGAAAATGCTGATAAAATGGAAACTATAAAGGGTAGAATAATGATTTTACATGTTGTAAAAGATCTGCCCAGGCCCTATTGAAGGGTAATATTAGTATCATACTGAAAAAATGACCTGACTGTGTCCTTTAAAGTTTTGGCTTTGAGGGGTAGATCTTTAAATTTTTATTTGCTTACCGTATATACTCGTGTATAAGCCGACCCGTGTATAAGCCGACCCCCCTACTTTTGCCCCAAAAATCTGGAAAAACCTATTGACTCGTGTATAAGCCGAGGGTGGACCCCAGCACAGGTATACAGCCCCCAGCAGTGTGGTATACAGGCCCCCCCAGTGGTACTATACAGCAGCCCCAGTGGTAGTATACAGATTCCCCAGCAGCCCCAGTGGTAGTATACAGATTCCCCAGCAGCCCCAGTGGTAGTATACAGGAGCCCCAGCAGCCCCAGTGGTAGTATACAGATTCCCCAGCAGCCCCAGTGGTAGTATACAGGAGCCCCAGCAGCCCCAGTGGTAGTATACAGCAGCCCCAGTGGTAGTATACAGGAGCCCCAGCAGCCCCAGTGGTAGTATACAGGAGCCCCAGCAGCCCCAGTGGTAGTATACAGGAGCCCCAGCAGCCCCAGTGGTAGTATACAGGAGCCCCAGCAGCCCCAGTGGTAGTATACAGCAGCCCCAGTGGTAGTATACAGGAGCCCCAGAAGCCCCAGTGGTAGTATACAGCAGCCCCAGTGGTATACAGCAGGCCCCCAGGGGTACATATAGCAGCCCCCAGGGGGTACCCAGCAGCCCCCTGAAGGTACCCAGCAGCCCCCTGGGGGTACCAAGCAGCCTCCTGGGGGTACCAACAGCCCCCAGGGGGGACCAACAGCCCCCAGGGGGTACCAACAGCCCCCTGGGGGTACCAACAGCCCCCTGGGGGTACCCAGCAGCCCCCAGGGGGTACCCAGCAGCCCCCTGGGGGTACCAACAGCCCCCAAAAGCTGGCACTGTCCCCCCTTGTAAGGCCTCCCCCCCGCTGCTTATACATTACCATCCCGGTGTTCTGATCGGCGCCGCTCCTCGGTGCTTCTTCTTCATCCTCCCGTCCTCGCTCGCTGCATTCAGGATCTCCGGCGGTCGCGCGATGACGTCATATCGCTGCGACAGCCGGAGAACCCGGATGGATGCAGCGAGCGCGGACGGAGCGCGGATGAAGACGCAGCACCGAGGAGCGGTGCCGATCAGAACACCGGGATGGTAATGTATAAGCAGCGGGGGGGGCCCTTACAAGGGGGGACAGTGCCAGCTTTTGGGGGGGCCATATGCACTGCTTCCCCCTGCGCTGATTGACAGGGGGAAGCAGTGCATATATAATGAGCGGCCCCACGTGACGGGGCCGCTCATACAGCAGCCCCCCCCCCCCGCCTCCTCCAGCCTCCACAGCCCCCGGGACACAGCCCCCCGTATATGACTCGTGTATAAGCCGAGGGGGGGACTTTTCAGCCCAAATTTTGGGCTGAAAAACTCGGCTTATACACGAGTATATACGGTAATTTTCTTCCTATGTTACCATGATTGCTGTGGTGACAGAACCCCTTTAAGTATTGTTTCTATCCACCTTTGTTTCCAGGACAATTGTCCTGCTCTTACCCCCATTTTGCTTCCTTTTGCATCTCCCTTGCCCTTACATTCAACATTTTACAGCACAAAGGTTTACCACATTGACTTCTATGAAATTTGGGGTCAAATTTGTATGCTGAACCGACCGTTTAACCGAACCCGGAGTATCTGAACATCCATGGGTCCACTCATCCCTAGTAAAAATGCATTAAAAAGTGAATCATTAATACTAGGCTATGGAGTAGAAATAAAGTAACCTAATTCTAAATGAATACTCCCCCACCAGCAGATTACTGCTGATATGATGAGTGTGGCTTGTGCTAATTGTATGGTGCTCAGTATCCCTGCGGTCCTGTTGAATTCTGGCCAGGGCAGTTGAAAGGATTGTTCAATCTAGAGTTTTACACGCAGCGAGGTTGCTAAAAGTTGGTACTTTATGGGATCACATACATATTGTGTGGATGTTCTTAATAGCTGAACTGATGAAATAATATTCTTTATGTTACAGGAATCTTTAAACCAAGGGCAATGGCGTGTAAATCAAGAGTTTATAACACAGACGGTCATGGACAGTATTACCCGTTCTCCCTATTCATAAATGTAAAGATCAGCTTCTTCAGGCTGCAAGAGAGCATTCCTTTTTTGTTGTCACAGGAGACACTGGCAGTGGGAAGACTACTCAGCTGCCCCAGTATCTCTACAAAGCCGGTAACTATTCTGTAATATATCCACCACACATCATATCAGTAAATATTCATGAAAATTCAGGGGACATCAAGAAGATTGGCACTTTACCTTGGTCACAGAACTGCATTCAGAGCCGAACGAAGCATGTGCCCACACAAAACCGCTGTTGCTCATTTTACTGATGTCTGTCTGCTGTGTTGTGAAATAAAGGGCATCTTACTGGAATCGCCAGCGGTGAATGCCACCCCTCTTGTTTTCCTCTGAAATTTCATAATCATTTACAAGTATCAAGCTGAGCACCGAAAGACATGGCTATTATCGGGGTTTATTTTGTTGGATATTATTTTTTATTAAACTGGGTGTGGTTGTAGTGCCAACCTTTTTCCTTTTGATCCTTGTTGTCAGTAAATATTATTAGTCCTTATAGAAGTTGTAACTTGATTGTAGCTTAGCACTTATTCACAAGATAAGTGATAAGTTGTTGATTAGGGACGATCCCATTGATCATGAGTCGTCCATTTGAATGGATCAGTAATTGAGCATGTACATTGCCTTAATGTCTGTATGACACACAAAGATACCAAAAGTGCTATTTTCATCAATCCCATAGACAAAGAATGGGGCAGTAGTGCATATCATTGACAGTCATTCCATTTAGATTGAGGACTACTACTGTGACAACTCTGATCCAATGCATAGAGGGTAGATCTTTCGTACCATTTTGACCAAAGATTAATTATTTAAATTACCTTGCTTTAAGGCTTTGGAAAACATGGTATTATTGGTGTCACCCAGCCTCGACGAGTAGCAACAATTTCTGTGGCACAAAGGGTTTCAGAAGAAATGGATTGTTGTCTGGGGAGTACCGTTGGTTACCAAGTGCGCTTTGATGACCTCACTTCAGAGGTAGGACTTTCTTTTAGTTGCTTTATCTGTCATATGCTTTATTGTAATTAAATGCATCTTTAGTAAAATATTCGGTAATCTTGAAGGTACCGTATATTCCAGCATTTTTAAACATTTTGTAGAAGCTGGGAATGTGGGAAAAATACAAACAAAATGAAAAGCTAACACCCGAAGGTCTATACACAGATGCCCTAAACTCGGGTGAACTTGACAAGTTTTTTAAGCGGTACCCACTTCAGAAAATTCCTGCATTTTTTTACACTGCAGTTTTTTTGCCAGATGTATTTTAATCTGTCTTTTTGGGCTTCCCATAGACTTCTTTATTTAGTTGATAGCGTCTTCAAATCGGAAGACACCAGAAGAATGGTCAGATAATTTCTTTTACCGTTTTAATAATACTGAAGCAGTAAAAAGCTGATCAAAAGACTGAATACATAAACCTGACATTTCTTCAAAATTGTTAACCACTTACTCTGACTGCACAGTTTCTGTTACTTCGGCATCAAAGATCTCATCCTCTCTTTTATCTTCTGATACTTCACTAACTGTTAACATCGACCATTTTCATATTACCTCCTCATCACACCCTTCTGTTGGTGTCCCTCAAGGCTCTGTTCGAGAATCCCTACTTGTCTCCATTTATACATTTAGCCTAGAACAACTCATAAAGTCCCATGTTTTCCAATACGCTGTTGACATTCACATCTACCTCTTTGTCGCAGAGTATCTAACAGCCACTTTCTCAATCACTGTTCCTCATAGTGATTTGTAAAACTCAGTATGGACAAAACCCAACTCTTTTACTTAAGCTCACTTAAATTTAACCCCATTGGCGTAACGATCGCAGTCGCAAGAATCGCGGCTGCGACTGGGCCCGCACCGCCGCCCCCTGCGCCCACCGATTGCAGTTCTTGCTTCATTTTATTATGTACAGCCTCATATCTCTCCTTATAGTGCAATAATATATATGAAGCCTTATATATGAACCCCCCTACCCCCATAATCCTCTGGCCATAGTGCACTCACTTATTTAAAAAAAAAATCTATACTTACCTCTCCTGGTTCCCTCGCTGCTCTGGCGGTCTCCTCTCACAAAAACTGAGGATTTAAGACTCAGGAGAAGGAAGAGGAGATGCCGGCCTACGTTCCACTGTACACTGCATAAAGCAGGAAGTGGGAACGCAGGCTAGCACCTCCTCCTCCTTCTCCGGAGTCTTAAATCCTCTATTTTTGCGAGAGGAGACCGCAGGAGCAGCGAGGGAACCAGGAGAGGTAAGTACAGATTTTTTTTTTTTTTTTTAATAAGTGAGTTCACTATTGCCTAAGGATTATCAGGGGGAGGCGGGGTTCATATATAAGGCTTCATATATAATATTGCACTATATGGATCGATATGAGGCTGCACATAATAAGACTGCACTATATGGAAAGATATAAGGCTGCATATACAGTATAATACTGCACTACATGGAGAGATATGAGGCTGCATATATAATACTGCACTATATGTGAGATATAAGGCTGCATATATAATACTGCACTATATGGAGAGATATTAGGCTGCATATATAAGGCTGCACTACATGGAGAGATATGAGGCTGCATATATAATACTGCACTACTGTATGTTGAGAGATATGAGGCTGCATATATAAGGCTGCACTATATGGTAGGTTTTGAGGCTGCATCGTATGTAGAGTTTTGAGGGTGTATTATACTATATGGAAAGTATTGAGGCTGCACTGTATGGAAAGTTTTAAGACTGCACTATATGGAGAGCTATGAGGCTGTATTATGCTACATGGAGGGCTATAAGGCCAAATTATACTATATGGAGAGGCTATGACACTGCAATATACTATATGGAGAGGCTATGAGATTGTATTATACTATATGGAGAGGATATTAGGCTGTATTATGCTATAAGGAAGGCTATGAGGCTGCATTATAATATATGGAGTGATGTCAGGCTGCCTTATATTATATGGAGGATAATGAGGGTGCATTATAATAATTGAATGACTATGGAGGCTATCTTATGAATGGAGGACTATGGGATGCATTATAATACCTAGAGGACTATGGGGATACATTGTAATATATCGAGGAATATGGGGATGGATTATAATAATTGGACGACTATGGTGACAGGAGGAGGTAGACCATATAAATTAGGATGGGGGACATATATACCACGATAAGGGCCATATTCCAGGAGGAGGACCATATATAGCAGCATGAGGGACATTAAGACATAATGAAGAGGGGGGTGGGTCAATTTGTGAGTCTTTGAAGGATTTAGAACGTTACACAAGGCCCATACATTTCATCAACATGCGGTGGTGGAGGTGGGGCCAGGTTCAAATTTCGCAGCGGGGCCCGCCAGACTCTGGTTACGCCACTGCTTACCCCACTATCATACATATCCATCATTGTAAATGACTTCACACTTTTCCCTGTATCATTTATCCACTGCTTTGGTGTAACCCTTGGCACTTCTCTGTCCTACAAACCACACATCCAAACTAATCCAACCTTCTACAGACTTCAGCCTCAATAAATTTCTAGAATCTGACTTTTAATCAACAAAAATGTTAGTGCATGCTTTATTCATCTCCCTCTCTGAGTAGTGCAACATCCTCTATGGTCTCCTATCTAACTCTTGCACCCCTCCAATCTATGCTTAAAGAGAACCTGTCACCCCCCAGATGCTTTCCAAAGTGAAAGCAGCACTGAATGCAGCGTGTATGCTGCATTTAGGGAAGGTGTGTACCGTTTCTACCCCCCTTGTAACCCGAAGAAAAGAACTTTGAAAAGAACTTTGGAAAGTTTAGAGTTAAAGGGACACTGTCAGGTCATTTTTCAGTATGATACTAATATTACCCTTGAATAGTGCCTGGGCAGACCTTTTAAAAACATGTAAAATCATTATTCTACCCTTTGCAATTTACATGTTATCAGCATTGTCAGACCCTGCAGAGAGCTGGTGCATTAGTCTTGTCCATTATAAGCAGAGACGATTAGTCCTGGCTGTGTTAAACTATCATGTAATTATGCACTCCCTCTCAGCAGCTCTCCCTCCCTCCTCCCTCTGCTCTCCGGGCACAGTGGTTTCACTTTTAGGAAATCTGTTATGTAGAGGACACAGGGAGAGAGGGTATGTAGGTCTGCCTTATTTTTTTCTAGCCTCAATCTGTTTCTCTAAGCAGGCATCCTGCTTTGACAGTTTCTGTGTTATATTTCACCTCTTTCTTGGCTGCAGACACAGAGCAGAGAGGAGAATACAGCCCCCCACACTGATGTCCTGTGATGTGGTGTGAATATGTGACATGCATATTCATGGTATGGGGAGTGGATTGCAAAGAACTAAGTCGTTCACTCACTGTGAGTGACAGATGGAATGATTCTCATTATTTAAAGTTTACAGAAGATAGGAGGGAAATGTAAATAAAGGAAATACATCAATAAAGAGAGCTTAGAGAAAGGAATTAGATGTTTTTCCTTTAAGACGAAGAGGGGCTTATCTGATTATGCTGTGCTGCTTTCAGCCCGGTCCTCCCCGCCTCCTGCCTGTGTGTGTGTCTGTGTGTGGAGCTGAAGAGGAGGGCAGACCCACACAAGAGGAGATGGAACACACAGACACACACACAGGCAGGAGTCCTGTGCCAGCAGTGAGCACAGCATAATCAGATAAACCCCTTGGACTTCTTAACTCTCAACTTTCCAAAGTGTTTTTTGGGTTATAGGGGGAGAAGAGACATGGTACACACCTTCCCTGAATGCATTATACACTGTAGTGCTTTCACTTTGGAAAGCACCAGGGGGATGACAGGTTCTCTTTAACTCTGCTTCCCTAATAATCCACCTCTCACATCATTACGGTACTCCTCTGTCATTCCTTTCACTGACTTCTAGTTGCCCAGTGAATACATTTTAAGTTGCTAACAATGACTTACAAGTCCATCTATAAAATTTCTGCCCACTGATACATTTCCAACCTAATGTCCCAATATCTTTCCATATGTAATCTCTGGTCTTCATAAGATCTCCTTACTTTCCTCCACCCCTGACATGCTTCATCCAATCATCTCCAAAATTTTTTCTAAGTATTTCGCATACTCTTGAACTCACTACTTCAGCATATTGGATTGCGTCTCACGATCTAATCCTTCAAACACAAACTGAAAACTCATCTCTTCAGGAGATCCAATCGCCTGCAATAAACATGTTACCATCTCGCCACCACTGGAGCTGTTCCAACCTCCTCACCTACTGTCTCCTTCCACAACATTGTGTAGATTTTGAGTCTGTGAGGCTTACGTCTGTTGCAGTTAATTTGTTTAGTCCACTTCTATATTATATGTGTATGTAAACCCTTTACACATGTACAGCACCATGGTATTCTGGTGCTTTAAAATAAAAATTGATATTCTATCATTCTTTTAAGAGAGGTCAAAGGAAAGCATTTTAATAAAAACACTCAAAAAAGCATGTACCTGTATAAAAATGTTCTGGTGCTCCATGGTGGGGTCTCTGCTTCTCCATTTAGGGGGGAAACCTCCTTGATTTTAGTTATATTTGTGGCCATTATCATTGGATGTCCACTTTCAGTTAAAGCATAAATATGTTTGCAATCGAGTCACTATGTGTATAGGTATGACTACATATTATCCTAAAAATGTTTTTTTGATATATTCCTTCCAACAGAAAACTGCAATCATGTACATGACGGATGGATGCCTGCTTAGACACACACTGACTGATCCCAACCTCACAAAATTCAGCACGGTTGTCTTGGATGAAGCTCATGAGCGGAGTTTAAGTACTGTAAGTGCAATATTAGATACATCTTGGTGTAGAGTTTGTAAAATACTTAATTTTAGGCTAAGATGTTGTTTGCGCTAATTGGCCACAAACAGATCACTGTTTCCACTCCCAACAGACATGGCGGGATTATTGTATGATTTTATTAATTTTTCTTAATCTCTTGCTGTGCAGGTCTGTGGAGCTCCCTATACATTGTGGGTGTCAGCTGTGTAATACAGCCACTTTCTGATCTAACTCTCATCTGTGCTGTTAAGGCCCACCAAAATCAGGTTTAAGCTATCCAATTTATGTTGTAAGAAAGAATTAAAGGATAAGCTGTTTTCTTTTTTGGATACAGTTTATTTGTAAATGAAAAATCCTGTGTGGATATGTGATAAGTGATAATCTCTGTGAAAAACCACCCCCCCAGCACATTTAGACAAACATTTGTTCCCACGTTTATAAGACCAATGGGGATCCTTTTTAAGATTGGGAAGCAATATACTTATGGTGTGCGGGTTTGTAGGGGGATGGTGTCCGGACACAATTTGTCTCCAGAGCAATCCAGCCGTTCAGACCCAACGGTTGTGTACTGCCTATGTGGAAATGCTAGTACTCATATATTGCACCTAGGTCAGAAGGTCCCAACCCGACCCTTAGTCAAAGGTCCTATGAAAATGAAAACACGGTAATTCATCAGTGTCAACCATCAATATGGTATGTTATGACCCTGATCAACGCGTTTCGCCTCTTCAAATAATAAGAGGCTCATCATGGGCAACGGAGAAAGTCTTTATCGGATGATAGGGTCACTCTAGTTGTTTGTGACCCTTTAGTAGTCTGTCTAGATTCCAGACCCACAAGATTCAGAACGGAGGGAGGCAGAGGGGGGACGTAAATGATTTTTTGGACTGTTGAATCTCCTATTCCTGTTTAGTGTATATCCATTTCATAATGTGTATAGTTGGTTCATCAATGGCACATGAAAACGGCGTTTTATTTCTGTCAAACGTTTCCACAGTCAGTTTGGATTCAAAGATAATCTTCTTTACAGGCCCCCTCGGGTTATCGGGAGATATCATTCATAAATGCCCGTCCTTTCTCCCTCATATGCTATGGTTAAACTCCTCCTAGTCAGATTTAGTGTGAACTCAGGTTGTTTTTGATGGGGATGCCCTCAGTTCTGTCCATACTTTTGTACTAGTTGAGTATAAGGTTGATCCATAGAAACACATCTGTTCAGGTAAATGCCTCCTTGTTGATGCTCCACTCTAAACAGTGTCCAGCATCTTGTGATAATTGCAAGGTCTGTCTTCCTTATTGAAGTGATCTCTGAACTCTCCAGCTGTCAGGCGCTATTCAGGAGAACCCTTTCTATGGATAAAGCTTATACTGAACCATTTTTTGTCTGCCAGTTTGCATTTACGGTATTTTGTACCACTGACCCCACAGCTTTAATCTGCATCCTGGAGAATAGAATGAGCGCCCTCTGGTGGAAAAAAGAGCATCAAGCAGCGGCATGCAATAGTCACTTCAGGAGGGGGACAATGTTTTGCAGGCATTAACATGATGGAGTCCTCAGTGGCTGCCTCTGTTATAGGGAGCTTTGTTTAGTACCGTAAGCAGTTTAACGGTTTTTACTGTGTTCTCATAAGGTGGAAGCTCCCACTTAGCAGACAATAATATCAGATATTGGATATAACCAATCTGGTTTGGTTGTACACCCCTTCTTTAGAGTGCAGTATTACATTTTCTACACTTGCAACACATACATTTGGCCAATGGGTTTGTTTTTTATTCCAGGACATTTTGTTTGGTCTCCTGAGAAAACAGTTTCTAATGAAAGTCACTTCAAAAAGGAAATACCCCCTCAAAGTTATAGTAATGTCTGCCACCCTGGACATTGATAGACTGTCTGAATTTTTTGGCAATTGTCCAGTGTGCTCAATTCCCGGAAAGGTCTTTGCAATTAAAGAGAGATTCCATAACCTTATTGGCCCAAGAGACAAAGAAAGCAGTGCATATGTTACAGAGGTATGTGTTTAAGTTCTCCTAATTAACTTGTAAGCCTAATTAAGAGATTGCGGGATTTCCTGAGTGTTATGAAAATATACTCTTAGGGCAGTTATAAATGTATTGCGGCTACACTTTATCATCCACATTGGTAATCTATGTAGTGACTGCATCCCTGCGGCTATTCTTAATTAAACTTGGATAACTACTGGGTACACTTTAAAGGCCACTTTACACACACCAACTTATCTGTCCAACTTCTGACCAACTTACTGGTTGCAGTGAAATCATGGACACATTGTTCCATTGTACACAGCCACAAAATGGAGCAATATATCCATGATTTCACTGCAACCAGTAAGTTGTTCAGAAGTTGGACAGATAAGTTGGTCTGTGTAAAGTGGCCTTAATAGTTTTGGTTTGGGACTTATGGCTGTAATATAACCATCTAAATTTAAAGGGGTTGTGTAACGGTACAAACTGTTGTTAACGCTGCAGAAATCTTGTAAATAAATATTGTTGTCATTCAAATGTATTACAAAAAATGCCCCATTGGCTCTTTAATATGGCGCCCCCTGGCATTAGCATAACTGGCTGTTGTGCCTGTCCTGCAAACATTCCCATTCCTCTATAGGCCGCGCATGCACGGTTCCCTCTTTTTGAAATGGACGGCTAATCTCTGTATAAAGATCCCTCCGCTCATGTCAGCATGCCGGCCAGATCTCACGCTGAAAGCTTGAGGTTTCATACATACACTCCCAGCACGACACCAGGGTGGGAGCTCCTGATCCTCCACAGCTGATATGACAGAGCCACCTCGGCTCCACTGTTTCTCCTTCTTTTGGGAGGCGGTAGAGGTGATGGATTTGCACTATCATCATCTGAGTAGAATTTTTTGAGCTGGAATTGAAGGCTAGAGGGGATACCGATAGATTTCATACTTCTGCGTAGATCTCCAAGCACTAGTTCACGGGCCAATGTTTTTCGGATAGGCATTTCTACGGAGTGGTTAAAGCTGGTTTTCAAGGTAAATCACTTGTGAATTTATAGCACCCAAATTCAACATGTGAAAACTATGACCATTGGCCAGCCCCTGGTGTTTCTGCTGATCCTGAAAGTTGAGCACATCTGATCAGCTGTGTGAACACCCCCTTTGGTTGTAATATAATCTGGTGCAAGAGAGAATATTTGTTAGGGAACAATGTGCCTGAGAAGCACACTTTCATTTGTAAAAAAAAAAAAAAAACCTTACTTATTTTTATGAAATAGCCACAAACTTTGCACTATTCATTCATAAAACAAGCTAAATTAACAAATGTGATGACTAAAAACACATAACATGCCAACCTTATATACTGTGACATGTTTGGGAACAATGTGTCCGAGAAGCCAGCACAGTTATATCTACTCTCTTGAGTCTCTGCAGTACAACTGTGATATCAGGTGTCACAAAGCATAAAGAGTCAGGAAGGCATTGGGGGAAAGCAGATTTCCTGACAATCTGGTAAGGAGGGAGAAATTAAACTACAAAAACTGTGCCTGTCAGATCAGTTGTTCCTGATGGAGGGTTAATAAATGCTGTTTTTTATTTCATTCTTTGAAATAACTTTGTTATGTTGTATAATCTTCTTCAATAATAAAAAAACCCTCACCTTCCAGATGTTCTCCGACTACTTTGCGACCAAAAATAGGCCAAACCCTTCTTGCAGTCTCCTGCTAATTTAAAAATACCCTGTGAAATGATTGGAGTGCTGGTCCAAGGAAAACAAAAAAAAGGGCACAGTAATGCAATATCTACTAGAAAATAAACAGCATCAAAAAACCTTACCATCCATGCCAAAAACAGAAACCAAATGCACTTAAGGGCCTGTCACACGCGTCAATATCGCCTGCACGATATCGGCTGCACGTGACGTTGCAGCGATATTGACGCGTGTGACATACTGAATCAACCAGCGATAAATCGCTGGTTGATGATCGCCAGGTTTTAGAACCTGCTCTAAAACCTGGCGATTGTCGCCCGGTGGACACGCAGCATCGCTGCGTGTGACACCGGGAGTAGCGATATTCCAGCTCCCAGCGCCTCTCACAAGCGCTGGGAGCTGGTAACTAAGGTAAACTGCGGGTATCTAGGCAGCGCGCGCTGCCTAGATACCCGACGTGTACCTTAGTTACCAGCCTCCTCCGCTCACCGGCTGGTATCTAAGGTACACAGCGGGTAACTAGGGTCCCTAGTTACCCGCTGTGTACCTTAGATACCAGCCGGTGAGCGGAGGAGGCTGGTAACTAAGGTACACGTCGGGTATCTAGGCAGCGCGCGCTGCCTAGATACCCGCAGTTTACCTTGGAGACCAGCCTGCTCCCGCTTCCAGCAGGCTGGCAGCGGGAGCAGGACATCATGGAAACGATATTTAAATCGTTTCCATGATGTCTCTGGTCAATTGATCGCTGGTGAGTCTGTCTGTGTGACAGCTCACCAGCGATCAGCCGTCAATGTCGTCAGCGATCATCTCACTGACGACATTGACGCGTGTGACAGGCCCTTTACAGGATGCAGTCAGAGCCCAAATGTGAAGCAAGCCCAGGTGCAGGCTAATAATCACCTCAACCAGCAAGGTGTGGGAGGCGACTTGCCATGCATACAATGGGCCTGCATCTATCAGTGATGCACCTGCACATCACAATTTTCAGATTTATATTTTTAAAATATTTAGAAGACCAGGTATCATTTCCTTTACACATCACAGATTCTTGACACTTTGTGTTGGTATATCTTAATCTCAGTAAACTACATTTAAGTGAAAAAATGTGTAAAATTCACAGGGTATGATTACGAGGCAAGTGTAAGTGTATAAGATGAAAATGCTGGAAATGTGCTCGATAGCAGAAGCTGCTGCTGTTACTGAAGAATACTTTGTGTGTGTATTTCTTTACCATGTGTGACCACAGTGTCTAGATTGTCAGCTCTGCAATCCATATAAGAAAAAGCACAGGTCCACATAGGGAACGCTGCACTAAGATGAGCCATACCTTTAGATGAACAATCTGCTGGATATGCACATTGTATTTGGCGCACCATAGGTGGCCGTGTACTCCTGAGCACCCTTTCTCCAGCAGTTCCATCGTGTAACTCCGCCCCTGCTGCATTGATTGACAGCACTGAGCTTGTACAGTTGTGGCCAAAAGTATTGACCCCCCTGCAATTCTGTCAGATAATACTTAGTTTCTTCCTGAAAATGATTGCAATCACAAATTCTTTGGTATTATTATCTTCATTTAATTTGTCTTCAATGAAAAAGCACAAAAGAGAATGAAGCAAAAAGCAAAACATTGATCATTTCACACAAAACTCCAAAAATGGGCCAGACAAAAGTATTGACACCCTCAGCCTAATACTTGGTTGCACAACATTTAGCCACAATAACTGCGATCAACGGCTTCCGGTAACCATCAATGAGTTTCTTACTATGCTCTGCTGGAATTTTATGCAAGAGAAAAGAAAGAGAAAGGGGCGCAATAGTGCGGTTACCAGGGGGCTTTTTTTAGCGTGGCGTACTAATAGGTGGCCACTCACCTTATCGGGTTGTGCTGTCCTCGCACAACTCGGTAATACATTTGATAAGGCGCCCTTCACAGGCTCTAGCTCATCCGCACACCGCGTGCTCCGGGGGCTCCAAGCATCCGGTCACGTCACCGCAGGTCCTTAAGTTAAAGCTCCTGTTGCCAGGCGACGCCCGGTCCTCACGTTAAGCTGCACCCTGCGCCTAGCTGCTCCCCGCCGCTTTACCCTCAGAGAGGGATTTATATTAGAAGGTAAAAAACTATAAGCGGTCTAATTGGAGGCGCTCAGGCACAAAGACAGCAGGCACTGGGATGGTTTTTCAACAGACCTTTATTCAGGCTCCCCTCCTACTCCACAACATGTTTCGATAGATTCTCTATCTTCCTCAGGTGGTCAGGAGTAGGAGGGGAGCCTGAATAAAGGTCTGTTGAAAAACCATCCCAGTGCCTGCTGCCTTTGTGCCTGAGCGCCTCCAATTAGACCGCTTATAGTTTTTTACCTTCTGCTGGAATTTTAGACCATTCTTCTTTGGCAAACTGCTCCAAGTCCCTGATATTTGAAGGGTGCCTTCTCCAGACTGCCGTTTTTAGATCTCTCCACAGGTGTTCTATGGGATTCAGGTCTGGACTCATTGCTGGCCACCTTAGAAGTCTCCAGTGCTCTCTCTCAAACCATTTTCTAGTGCTTTTTGACGTGTGTTTTGGGTTATTGTCCTGCTGGAAGACCCATAACCTCTGAGGGAGACCCAGCTTTCTCACACTGGGCCCTGCATTGTGCTGCAAAATTTGTTGGAAGTCTTCAGACTTCATAATGCCATGCACACGGTCAAGCAGTCCAGTGCCAGAGGCAGCAAAGCAACCCCAAAATATCAGGGAACCTCCGCCATGTTTGACTGTAGGGACCGTGTTCTTGTCTTTAAATGCCTCTTTTTTTCTCCTGCAAACTCTATGTTGATGCCTTTGCTCAAAAAGAGAGGACATTTTTCCAAAACGTTTTAGGCTTTCTCAGGTAAGTTTTAGCAAACTCCAGCCTGGCTTTTTTATGTCTCGGGGTAACAAGTGGGGCCTTCCTGGGTATCCTACCATACAGTCCCTTTTCATTCAGACGCTGACGGATAGTACGGGTTGACACTGTTGTACCCTCGGACTGCAGGGCAGCTTGAACTTGTTTGGATGTTAGTCGAGGTTCTTTATCCACCATCCGCACAATCTTGCGTTGAAATCTCTTGCCAATTTTTCTTTTCCGTCCACATCTAGGGACGTTAGCCACAGTGCCATGGGCTTTAAACTTCTTGATGACACTGCGCACGGTAGACACAGGAACATTCAGGTCTTTGGAGATGGACCTGTAGCCTTGAGATTGCTCATGCTTCCTCACAATTTGGTTTCTCAAGTCCTCAGACAGTTCTTTGGTCTTCTTTCTTTTCTCCATGCTCAATGTGGTACACACAAGGACACAGGACAGAGGTTGAGTAAACTTTAATCCATGTCAACTGGCTGCAAGTGTGATTTAGTTATTGCCAACACCTGTTAGGTGCCACAGGTAAGTTACAGGTGCTGTTAATTACACAAATTAGAGAAGCATCACATGATTTTTCTAACAGTGCCAATACTTTTGTCCACCCCCTTTTTTATGTTTGGTGTGGAATTATATCCAATTTGGCTTTAGGACAATTCTTTTTGTGTTTTTTCCATTGAAGACAAATTAAATGAAGATAATAATACCAAAGAATTTGTGATTGCAATCATTTTCAGGAAGAAACTGAGTATTATCTGACAGAATTTCAGGGGTGTCAATACTTTTGGCCAACACTGTAGTTTTTATTGAGTTTTCACAACATATATATATATATATTGTGAGACAGTGCGGGGGATCATATGCGAGGGGCGCTATGTCTCCCCCAGAATGCGCACTGTCACGTATTGAGCCCGGTATAGGGTGTGAGAGAAAGGGACGGTCCGCTCCCTCTGCTCCGGGTCTTGCAAGGTCCCGGAAGTAGACACGGAGTTAAAAGCCTGGTCAGGAGGCAGGGCGGGGTTCCCTGTACACAGATTTGTGCCTTGGCTGCAGCAGCAGCAGATATACAGAAAGGAGAGGTCTAGAGTTCCAGGAGGCCGTGTGCTAGACTAACACGGCCTAGCCCAGGAGGGCTGGAGGAACTCGGGGTGACCCATAACGGAGGCCTTTGGCCTGAAAGGACCCGGGTACGTTATATGAACTGTGTCTTGTGTACCCGGCTGCGACCCGGATTCCGGCAGACTGTGCCACCACTGTGTGTGTATCAGCAATAAACACCGGGTCCTGTTTGAACCAATACCGGGCTCCACGTGTTTCCTGACTTGCAGTCCAGGCGCTGCCCCACATATGGTGGAGAATGCGGGCAACTGCCGGCCCGGTGAAAGTGACTGTTTCATGAGGCCAATGAGCGGCGACTAAAGTGAGAGGAGCAGCAGTCAGAATAGCCGCCAGTCTTGCGGGGTGCCCGGCACTGTATGTCCATACTTAAGCCGGCCACGCTACAGTTCAGGCCTGCCGCTGATATGGAGGAAATCCTAAGGCAGCTGGTACTTACCCAGCAGCGGCAGCAAGAGCAGCAGGAGCAACAGCAGAAGACGAATGAACTGCTCCTGCAGCACATCGTGGCCCTACGAGACCCGCCAGCAGTGCCTTCCCCGAAACGGCGTGAGGCCCGGGACCGGGTCCGGTCGGCCCTGCGGAAGCTGAGTCCGGAAGACGACGTAGAAGCCTTCCTCACCGTCTACGAGCGCACTGCAGAGCGAGAAGGCCTCCCGCCGGCTCAGTGGGCTGAAGTCGTCGCGCCATTCTTGATCGGCGACGCCCAGAAGGCCTACACCGACCTCAGTTGGGAGGATGCACAGGACTACGCCAAACTCAAAGGTGAGATCCTTGCGAGACTGGGAGTCAACACTTATGTTCGAGCTCAACGGGTGTTTTCCTGGTCCTATGTGGAGTCCAAGCCGGCTCGCTCCCAGGCGTATGACTTATTGCAGTTGGTGAAACGGTGGCTCCAGCCTGAGAGCTTAACTCCGGGACAGATGGTGGAAAGGGTGGTGGTCGACCGGCTGGTTCGGACTCTGCCGGTTGCGATGCAGCGTTGGGTGGGGCAAGGGGACCCGGGTACCTTGGACCAGGTGGTTAGCTTGATAGAGCGATATACAGCCACCGAGGAGTTCATACGGGACTCTGCCCCACTGCGGCAGTTACTCCGGCCTCCGGAGCCGGGTAGAGGTATGCGTTCATCTACAGGGGACTCTCCTAAAAACGTACCCGCTGAGAGGATACCCCAGAACGGGGCTGGCAAGAAACCAGGCTCCCCAAGAAGGAGCTTCCGACCCGGCGCTGGCACCGCTACGTTGTGCTGGCGGTGCAAAGGGCCGGGACATGTGGCTACCTATTGCCCACTAACAGCGGACCCCATGGACTGCGGGTTCACACGCCGGCTCTCGATGTATGCCAGCCCCGTGTTCACCGCAGATGTAGTGGTTCCCCTAACGGCACCACATCTGTGTCCGGTGCTCGTTAATGGACACAGAGCAGAAGCTCTCTTGGACTCTGGCAGTTGGGTGACGCTGGTTCGTGCGTCCTTAATCCCCGGGTTGCAACTCACTGGGGGATTGGTCGGGGTCCGGTGTATTCACGGGGACCTACGCGAGTATCCGACCACGGAAGTGACTCTATCCACTCCCTGTGGAGAGGTGACTCACGTGGTCGGAGTGGTAAAGTCTCTACCCTACGGGACGGTGCTGGGAAGAGACTTACCATTGTTTTGGTCCTTATGGGAAAGGAGGAGTAACCCTGCTCTGAAGCCAGGGAACCCGGGTGCTGAGCCCGACGACCCTGAGACCGGGACACCTGCCGTAGGGGTCGCCAACATAGGGCTAGAGTGTCACCCCGATAGGTTCCCGCTAGACGTATTGGCAGGGGAGGTCGAGGAGACCCCACCGCTTCCAGAGTTGGAAGTATCCCGGGGAGCGTTTGGGACAGCCCAGCTACAGGATCCCACACTGACCCGGGCCCGAGAAAGGGTAACTGAAATAAACGGGGTAGCTCAGCATCCGGGGGCAGAGAACGTATTTCCATGCATGGTGCTTAACCAAGAGTTACTCTATAGGGTGGACAAAATCCGGGATGAGGTTGTGGACCAACTGGTAGTACCGCAGCCACACCGCCGGGCGGTCCTAGAGATGGCCCACTCCCACCTGCTAGGGGGCCACCTTGGGGCTAAAAAAACGCAAGAACGCATCTTGCGAAGGTTCTTTTGGCCGGGCGTGTATGCGGATGTCCAGAGGTACTGTGACTCCTGCCCGGAATGTCAGCTGACCACACCCATTGCCACCTTCCGTAGTCCATTGGTACCTCTACCAGTTATAGAGGAACCTTTTGAACGGATCGCAATGGATTTGGGGGGCCTATAGTGAAATCAGCACGAGGCCACCAACACATACTCGTGGTTGTCGACTACGCCACCCGGTACCCGGAGGCGATCCCGTTACGCCACCCCACGGCGAAAATAATTGCCCGGGAGCTGTTTGCCATGTTCTGTCGCCTAGGACTACCTAAGGAAATCCTCACAGATCAGGGGACTCCTTTTATGTCCAAAGTGACCCGGGAACTGTGTAAATTGCTCAACATCAAACAGCTGCGCACCTCGGTGTACCATCCCCAGACCGACGGGTTAGTCGAGCGGTTTAACAAAACCCTGAAGTCCATGCTGAAAAAGGTGGTGGCCAAGGATGGAAAGGATTGGGATATGCTATTACCATATCTAATGTTCGCCATCCGGGAGGTACCACAGTCGTCTACGGGGTTTTCCCCCTTTGAACTGTTGTACGGCCGACATCCTAGAGGGCTCTTGGATGTCGCCAAGGAGACGTGGGAACAGGAACCCACTCCCTATAGGAGCGTCATAGACCACGTGGCGAAAATGCAGGACCGGATCACGGCGGTCCGGCCTATTGTGACAGAGCACCTGATGGATGCTCAAGGAGCTCAAAGCCGCACGTATAATACACGGGCCACCGTTAGGACCTTTGAGGTGGGGGACCGGGTATTGGTCTTAGTGCCCACTACGGAAAGCAAGTTATTGGCCAAATGGCAAGGGCCATATGAAATCCGGGAAAAAGTAGGGGAGGTGAATTACAAGGTATACCAGCCCGGGAAAAGGAAGCCCGTGCAGCTATACCACGTTAACCTGCTTAAGGCGTGGAAAGACCGGGAGTGCATGATCATGGAGGCATCCGATGCACCCGGGGTCCCTTCCCCTTCGGCCCCCAGGGATACCGAAGGCGTACGAATAAGTGACACCCTCACTAAGGCCCAACGACGGGAAGCTCACAAATTGGTACAGCAGAATCCCGATGTGTTTTCTGACCTGCCAGGGCGTACTTCGGTCATTCAACATGACATTGTCACTGAGCCCCGGGTAAAAGTGCGGGTGAAACCGTACCGGGTACCCGAGGCCCGACGGCAAGCCATCGCGGCCGAAGTGAAACACATGCTTAAGTTAGGGGTGATAGAAGAATCCCGGAGCGAGTGGGCTAGTCCCATCGTGCTCATTCCAAAACCGGACGGATCGCTGCGGTTTTGCAACGATTTCCGGAAGCTGAATGAAGTATCTAAGTTTGATTTATATCCCATGCCCCGGGTGGACGAGCTGATCGAAAGACTGGGGCAAGCCCAGTACTTCACGACGCTCGATCTGACAAAAGGCTACTGGCAAGTGCCGCTGACAAAGTCGGCTAAGGAAAAAACCGCCTTTGTTACTCCGGAGGGCCTCTATCACTATGTCGTGTTGCCTTTTGGGTTGCATGGAGCCCCGGCCACATTCCAGCGGCTCATGGACATAGTGTTAGAACCCCATCGGAAGTACGCGTCCGCTTACCTGGATGATATCATCATCTTTAGTCCTGATTGGCATACCCACTTATCCCAGGTACAGGCCGTGGTAGATTCGCTCAGGGCCGCCGGCCTGACGGCGAATCCAAAAAAATGTGCCATGGGGCTCGAGGAGGCCCGGTACCTGGGGTATGTGATTGGGCGAGGGGTTATCAAACCCCAAATAAACAAAATCGAGGCCATTCAAAATTGGCCCCGACCAGTGTCTACCAAACAGGTGAGGGCGTTTCTCGGCATTGTTGGGTATTACCGACGTTTCATACCCAACTTTGCTGGACGAACGGCGGCCCTATCCGACCTGTTGAAAGGGAAGAAAACTGCGTTGGTGCGTTGGAATCCCCAAGCAGAGGCAGCCTTTCAGTCCATGAAGTTGGCCTTGTGCGGACAGCCCGTCCTCATCAGTCCTGATTTCAAACGCGCCTTCGTTGTACAAACAGACGCCTCGGAGGTGGGGCTGGGGGCTGTGCTGTCGCAGGAAGTGGACGGAGAAGAACATCCGGTCACTTACCTAAGCCGGAAATTGTCACCGGCAGAAAAGAATTATAGCGTAGTGGAGAAGGAGTGCTTGGCTGTTAAATGGGCTTTGGAGTCCCTACGTTATTATTTGCTTGGGCGACAGTTCCGGTTAATTACGGATCACGCTCCCCTGGTCTGGATGCGAAATGCCAAGGAACGGAACGCTCGGGTCACCCGGTGGTTCCTGTCCCTCCAAAACTTCAATTTTACGGTGGAGCATCGGGCTGGCAAGTTGCAGGGTAATGCGGATGCCCTGTCCCGGGCACCCTGTTTGATGGCTGGGGTTCAACCCCACAAGTTTGAACCGAGGGGGGGGGTGTGTGAGACAGTGCGGGGGATCATATGCGAGGGGCGCTATGTCTCCCCCAGAATGCGCACTGTCACGTATTGAGCCCGGTATAGGGTGTGAGAGAAAGGGACGGTCCGCTCCCTCCGCTCCGGGTCTTGCAAGGTCCCGGAAGTAGACACGGAGTTAAAAGCCTGGTCAGGAGGCAGGGCGGGGTTCCCTGTACACAGATTTGTGCCTTGGCTGCAGCAGCAGCAGATATACAGAAAGGAGAGGTCTAGAGTTCCAGGAGGCCGTGTGCTAGACTAACACGGCCTAGCCCAGGAGGGCTGGAGGAACTCGGGGTGACCCATAACGGAGGCCTTTGGCCTGAAAGGACCCGGGTACGTTATATGAACTGTGTCTTGTGTACCCGGCTGCGACCCGGATTCCGGCAGACTGTGCCACCGCTGTGTGTGTATCAGCAATAAACACCGGGTCCTGTTTGAACCAATACCGGGCTCCACGTGTTTCCTGACTTGCAGTCCAGGCGCTGCCCCACAATATATATATATATCAAAATAAATCAAATTATTTCAAGACTTCAAAGCCAATTTACGTTTCAAAACCATCATGAATTATATATAAGTCAAGATAAAGACATTCCTAAAGCCCCACTCCCCCAACTCCACCCCCCTCCCCATAAGACCAAAAGTTCAAATCCAGTCCATACATCTTCCACGACCTCTTCATTATACGTATTATACCTTCAGTATGCCTTTCCTCTCCCATGTATGTCCCCTCAGAGAGTTCCCTTCCGGGCTAAAGACCAGTCTGCCCCATTTTACTTCTCCCGATCTCCGTCCTGTTCCCAATCTGTCCTTCACTGGCGTATCTCTCAATCCTTGAGTTTCAATGGCCCTAGGGTGCCCCCCACGTCTTCCAAGCAGTACCATGACATATTGCGGAACAGTTTCACCACTCGTTCAATGTCCTCACTAGGCAGTTGTGTAATAATAAATTTGCGCCATGTCTTAGAAAATGTTCCTGTCCCCTTCTCCGCTATTGTTTGTTCTGTCCTCATCGCATGGGACAGTCTCTGCACCACCTCCCTCATTGGTAATTGCCCTTTATCTATCCAGTGTCGTAGTATCACCTGTTTCGTTATTAAGGCCGTGATGTGAAAGATAGGAACTCCATCCCTCCCCATCCCGATCCTTCCAGAACATGGAATAGCCAAGCAGCTGGTGTCATTAATACTTCCACTCCCGTCACCTTCCTCACTAACTCCTGTACCGTCTCCCACAGTTTTCGCGACTCCACACAGTCCCACATCCCGTGATACATGTCCATCCCTTTGAGATTGCACTTTGGGCAGTTAGGAATCCTGTCTGGATGTGCTGCCGTAGGATTCAGCTTAAAGCCCAGTATGCCCCTATGCATGATTCTAAAGTAGACATCTCTCCAACGTTCATTGATTATGTATTTCTGTATTTCACGCCATCCTTTCCTGATTGTGTCTCCAAAGCCCTCGTCTCGTAATTGTCTCTCCCACCCCTCGAACAATTTTTCTGGCCCAGGAGGAAGCAGCACTCCCCACACCCTCGCATAGATCGTGGAGACCGAGACCACGTACTCTCCCAGGGTCATTAGATCATCCCATGCATTACTGACATACTCCGCCTCCACTCCCCTCAAAGATTGCATGACATGATGCTTAACCTGTAGGTACTGTAGCCACTGGGATCCTGGCAAACCATATTTCTCCAGAAGTTCCTCCCCCCTAAGCCACCTGGTCTCTGGATGCAACAGGTCTCCAGCTATCTGTATGCCTCCCTCTCGCCAGGCCACATATAGTTTGTTGCTCCTTCCCTGGGGGAATTCCGGGTATGACCACAAATGCAGATATTTCGATGTTTTCCACAGTAAGTGCATCTTTTTCCGCACTGCCTTCCACGAGGCTATGGTGTCACGAAACACCACCGTGTTTTTAATAAGCTGTGGCATCTTGTCCCCGAGGTGTGGAGCAAGGAAACCAAACTCCAAGGCCTACAAATGTCTGTTTCCAGTTGTTAATCTGAGAACTTACTCGTCCCCCTCATCCAGTCAAGCGTATGTTGTGTCAGGCAAGCAATGTTATAACCCTGTACATTCGGGAATCCCCGACCCCCCTCCTCCTTTGCAGTCATTAGTGTCTTCAGCCTGATCCTTGCTCTTCTATTCCTCCAGATGAATGCCGAGAACATTCTGTTGATCCTGTCTACCACTTTATGGCGTAGCAGCAATGGTAAGGTCTGCAGCGGGTAAAGTAGTTTAGGAAAACTCACCATTTTAACCAGGTGACATCTCCCCAATAGGGACAGTGGTTCCCCCATTTCTCCAACTCCTTCCGAATTTTATTGATTAAGGGGTCATAGTTCATGTGGTAAATCTCATCTACAGTTCTCGCTATGTGGATCCCAAGATATTTCAAGGAGCTCTTGGCTATGGGGATGCCACATATGGTCGTATCTGACTCACTACCTATTGCCCTCCCAAGATTCTTCCCAAAAATAGAATGTTACACTTGCTCCTGTTTAATTTGAAGCCCAAAAAACGCCAAACTCCCCCAGATGGTCAATTACTGCCGGTAGATCCCTGAGGGGGTTGGCTAGATACAGTACTACATCATTGGCAAAAAGGTTGACCTTTTGTTCTCCATCTCTCAACTTGATTCCTTCAAATGTTCCCCCCTTGAGAAGTGACCTAGACAGGGGTTCAATTGCCAGATCAAAAAGTAATGGTGACAGAGGGCACCCCTGTCTGGTACCTCTGCCCAGGCTGAATGTGTGCGAAAGGAACCCGGGGATACTAATCCTTGCTTTAGGATTCCAGTACAGACTCTTCAAAAATACCCGGAAGGGCCCCTGCATGCCTATAGTGTCTTAACACCAGATCCAACCATGGCCACCTGAAATTATCAAAGGCCTTTTCGGCGTCTAATGTGACCATGGCTGGATCTCCCATCCCCCCAACCCCCTTCCCTCTCATCATGTCTATCACCAACAGAGCTTTTCGTACGTTTCCCACCACCGACCTCCCCTTCACGAAACCTGTCTGTTGACTCTCAATCAAGGAGGGTAGCACCCCAGCCAGCCTATTGGCCATGATCTTGGATATCAGCTTCAGGTCCGGATTTATCAATGAAATGGGGCAGTAACCTCCCAGATCGTCCGTTAGTTTGTCTGATTTTGGGAGTAATTTAATATACGCAATATTCATTTGTATCGGGATATCTCCACCTCCCATAAAAGATTTATACAGTGCCTTTAGATGTGGCGCCACCTGTTCCTTCAGTAACTTGTAAAATTCCCCGCTATATCTGTCTGGTCCCGGGGCCTTATCTGAATTCAAATTTTGTATAGCCTCAAGGATCTCCGGTACCTCTATGTCGGCATTTAACCACCGAAGACCCTCCTCAGAAAGTCTCGGCATCTCCACTGAATTGAGCCACTCCTCCCCTCCCCCCGTCTTCTTCGGTAGGTCGTCCGTACAATTTAGCGTAATACACCCCCCCCCCCAATATTTTGATGATTTACGCGGGGTCTGTCGTGGGTTGTCCTTCCGGTCCCCTCATTGTCGCTATTGGCGTCATCATCCCTTTCTGTCTGGCCAGGTTCGCCAAAACCCTTCCCGCCTTATCCCCAAATCTGTACATTCTCGCCTCCCATTCCGCCCTTGTCATGTCATCTTTTAATTTAGCCCAATCCTCGAATTGACTCTTCTGTTTTATCCATATGTCTTTGTGATGTTGCGTTGGGTTGGTTTTAAAGTCCACATATGCTTTCCTGACTTCCCCACATAGCTCCTGGAATATCTGCAATACCTGTTTTTTTTTGTCATTGTATGCGCCATTATTTTCCCCCTAAGCACTACTTTAGCTGTCTCCCAAAATAGGAGTGGATCCTCCACATGTCCCCCATTCGTCTCCATAAAATCTAACCACCAGTCCCTTAGCAAGTATTGAAAGTGCTCGTCTTTATTGAAGTAAGAAGGATATCACCACACATAGTCCGGTCCCCTAGGGTATTTGCCGTCCACCAACAAGGATATCGGGCTATGATCTGACACCACAACCATCGTCAATATGTCCGCTCTTTCACCCTATGCGTCAACTGACCACTCAGGAGGAACATGTCAATTCTAGACCATGTGGAGTATGGGTGCGAGAAGTTACTGTATTCCCTCCCTTCTGGATTGCGCAATCTCCAGATGTCCAGCATCCTCACCCCCTCCGCCAGAGTCTGCAACATTGTTTTTGTCTGTGGGAATATTCGTCTGGACGGTCCCCCCAATTGTCTATCCTCTCCCACTGTCATGACTGTGTTGATAAAGATCACGCTGGTGATCGAAACGTCGCCTGTTATGACCCTGGAATAAAGACCAGAAGTTTATTTGCACCATCCTTGTCTGTGGCGCTGTCCTTTCTTATGTGAGTAAGTGTGCATTATCCTGATTGGACTCTCTGGGTTGGACTTGCGTCCAGGTGGCTGACTGGAGGAATAGTCGGTTCAGCCTTTACCCACTGGGTGCTGTGACCAATTGACTTATATGTGTTGAAGTCCCCTCCCACAATTAGATTGTGCTGCTTGGACTGTAGAAGCTTGCTTTGCAGGGAGTCCAAGAAATTCTGTTGTTCCACGTTAGGAGCGTAAACATTATGTATGTGGTAAATCTCTCCCGCCGCCTCAATGGTCAATGTCATATGGCGACCCTCTTTGTCATGTTCCACTGAGATCACCCTATGGGAAAACGATCTGTGTATCAGGATCATGACTCCCGCCTTTTTACCAATCACCCCTGATCCATACACCGCCCCCACCCACAATCTATGCATTCTAAACAGTTCATCCTGCCGCAGGTAGGTCTCCTGCAGCAAGACGATGTCTCCTCCTAGTTTTTTTAAGTGTTTCAGAATCATTGATCTTTTACCTGGAGATCTGAGGCCCTTGATATTCCACGATATCAATTTAACCATTTTCAATCGCTTGTGGACCCAACATGCCGGTTCGGAATCGTGGCTCTCTGAGCGTATGGAAGTCAGCTCTCGTCTCTGGTCTTCTCGAATCCCTCCCTCCCCCTCCCTCATGCTTCCCGAAAATGCACCATATCATCTTAACAGCTATCATCCTTCCCTGTAATAAAAAAACCCTCAGCAATACCCTCCTCCCCCCCTGCCTTAACCATAGGCAATATGAACTTCGAGGCAGTGTCTCCTCTCTTAGAGCTCCCCCTCCACCCCCATCCCTCCACCCAACCAACCAGACATTATAAACTCCCTTCATTCTGATGAGAATCATAGATACAGTTAGGGCCAGAAATATTTGGACAGTGACACAATTTTCGCGAGTTGGGCTCTGCATGCCACCACATTGGATTTGAAATGAAACCTCTACAACAGAATTCAAGTGCAGATTGTAACGTTTAATTTGAAGGGTTGAACAAAAATATCTGATAGAAAATGTGGGAATTGTACACATTTCTTTACAAACACTCCACATTTTAGGAGGTCAAAAGTAATTGGACAAATAAACATAACCCAAACAAAATATTTTTATTTTCAATATTTTGTTGCGAATCCTTTGGAGGCAATCACTGCCTTAAGTCTGGAACCCATGGACATCACCAAAAGCTGGGTTTCCTCCTTCTTAATGCTTTGCCAGGCCTTTACAGCCACAGCCTTCAGGTCTTGCTTGTTTGTGGGTCTTTCCGTCTTAAGTCTGGATTTGAGCAAGTGAAATGCATGCTCAATTGGGTTTAGATCTGGTGATTGACTTGGCCATTGCAGAATGTTCCACTTTTTTGCACTCATGAACTCCTGGGTAGCTTTGGCTGTATGCTTGGGGTCATTGTCCATCTGTACTATGAAGCGCCGTCCAATCAATTTTGCAGCATTTGGCTGAATCTGGGCTGAAAGTATATCCCGGTACACATCAGAATTCATCCGGCTACTCTTGTCTGCTGTTATGTCATCAATAAACACAAGTGACCCAGTGCCATTGAAAGCCATGCATGCCCATGCCATCACGTTGCCTCCACCATGTTTTACAGAGGATGTGGTGTGCCTTGGATCATGTGCCGTTCCCTTTCTTTTCCAAACTTTTTTCTTCCCATCATTCTGGTACAGGTTGATCTTTGTCTCATCTGTCCATAGAATACTTTTCCAGAACTGAGCTGGCTTCTTGAGGTGTTTTTCAGCAAATTTAACTCTGGCCTGTCTATTTTTGAAATTGATGAATGGTTTGCATCTAGATGTGAACCCTTTGTATTTACTGTCATGGAGTCTTCTCTTTACTGTTGACTTAGAGACAGATACACCTACTTCACTGAGAGTGTTCTGGACTTCAGTTGATGTTGTGAACGGGTTCTTCTTCACCAAATAAAGTATGCGGCGATCATCCACCACTGTTGTCATCCGTGGACGCCCAGGCCTTTTAGAGTTCCCAAGCTCACCAGTCAATTCCTTTTTTCTCAGAATGTACCCAACTGTTGATTTTGCTACTCCAAGCATGTCTGCTTTCTCTCTGATGGATTTTTTCTTTTTTTTCAGCCTCAGGATGTTCTGCTTCACCTCAATTGAGAGTTCCTTTGACCGCATGTTGTCTGGTCACAGCAACAGCTTCCAAATGCAAAACCACACACCTGGAATCCACCCCTGACCTTTTAACTACTTCATTGATTACAGGTTAACGAGGGAGACGCCTTCAGAGTTAATTGCAGCCCTTAGAGTCCATTGTCCAATTACTTTTGGTCCCTTGAAAAAGAGGAGGCTATGCATTACAGTGCTATAATTCCTAAACCCTTTCTCTGATTTGGATGTGGAAACTCTCATATTGCAGCTGGGAGTGTGCACTTTCAGCCCATATTATATATATAATTGTATTTCTGAACATGTTTTTGTAAACAGCTAAAATAACAAAACTTGTGTCACTGTCCAAATATTTCTGGCCCTAACTGTAAGTTTCCCTTTCCCCGCTCCCCTCCACGGCCGATTGGGTGACCATATAACCCGTGGTATCCTTCAAATCAAATAATATAAATAATGCAAATGTTAATTCCCAAACCCATTATGAGTCGCTCGCCACACCATGAGGAATATCATATGCAGTAAGAGTTGTTCTCAGTCTAGAGGATGGGAAAATAGAGGAACAGAAGAGAAAAGAAAAAAAAAACAAAACAAAACAAAAAAAAAAAACACGAGTTTTATATATTAAATTCCCTATGCAGTTCCAACAAACTGGGACCGGGGTGCAAAAAACAGAGGGGTCAGCCTTCCAAGAGGTGGCGCCCCAGTGGCGCTCTAGGGCACGTCCGATCCTCTAAAAATGTCTCAAGTGCGTGACATCGCTTCAGTTCCGCCACTGCCCTTCTCACCTCGGCCTCCCTGCTCCCCCCGGCTCCCTCACCTTCAATTCTAAAGCGTCTTCATTAGGCTGTGCAGTCACTTCCCATCTTGAGATGGAGCTCTCCCTGGACTTCTCCCCGACGTACTTCCCCTTCTCGTGACTCTCTGGTCTTTTGGAGATGACTCCCTCTGCTCCCGCCGTGTAGTAGTCGACGTGGACTCCAGCATCTGCCTCTCCATGTTATCTCCGTCCCTGTTGTCTCTTCCACCCGTGTTGTTTTCCCCGTCTCTCTTCCTGGCGGGTGATGTTCTGGAGCTTGATGTGAAGTACCTCAAAGCTTCGGTCACATCCTGATAGAATTTTGTTGCGCCATGTCCTTCAGACACTTTCAATGTCGCCGAGTAAAGAAGCTGAAATGGTATTCGGCGCTTGAATAAAATGTTGCAAACTTCATTAAAGTTTTTCCCTTTCCTCGCGACTATCTCCGAATAGTCATTGAACAGTATTATTTTGTAGCCCCTCACCAACAATGGCTGCCGTCTACGTTTGAAGGTCTGGAGCAGCCTCTCTTTCTCCTTATAATCCAGATATCTGGCTATTGCCTGACGTGGGCCCTTGTCTTGGTTTCCTTTAGTATTTTGAGGCATGGCCCCCAGCCGGTGAGCTCGTTCCACTTTGTAAGATACATTGAGTCCCAAGGCCTCGGGGATTTCCTTCTCAAAGATGACATCCAATTGGGCTATGCTTTCTGGTAGACCAACCGCCCGTAGATTATTACTGCGGGACCTATTTTCAAGGTCGTCCAACTTCTCCACCCATTGAGATTTTTTAATAACCGCCAACGTGTCTCTCTCCAGCCTCAGTATCTTATCTTCCGCATCCGATAAATGTTGCTCCGCTTTCTGAAGCCTAGTATCGTGTTGGGCCACAATAGTATGAAGCTCTGCCACCGAGTCTTTTATTGCCACTCTCACTGTAGACTTTAGGCTATCAGTCAGATGTGCTTTTAGTTCCCTGACCATTGCAGTGTAGTTATGGGGTCCCTCAGGGTCTTGTCTGCTTCCTTCAGTGCTCCCTGGTGTATTGCATACCATGTCATCCTCCTCCTCTCTTGTATAAACTTCTCTGCTCCAATCCCTGTCGCCCCTCTCCTCCTCCCTGCTGGTGCTTGCATGCTGCTTTGTGCTGGGCTGCTGCAACTGCTGCTGCTGCTGTTTCTCCTTCCTCCTATTTCCTCCCATGTTTCCCGCCATTTTGGGTCATGGGGCTGAGCTGACTCTGTCGGTCGGTGCAGAGTACTCCCGACTCGTGCTGCGGAGCCACCGGTACATCCGGGGTCACCTATCTCCAAACTCCGTCCGGTGCCTACTCCAACCTGTGTCAGGTGGGTATTGGTATGTTTTGGGGCACCTGGCTGCTCCCGCCCTCTGCAAAAACACTGCTCCCCTCTCACCCTGCACCGTTACCGTCTCTCTCCGGGTCCCAGGCTAAGCCTCCTCCATCAGCGACAGTCTCCCCGGCGTCGTGCACGTGATCACACTCCACTTGCGCGCCCGCCGGCAGCCTGCACGTGTCACCCGGCTTCAGCTCCTCCGTCTTCGCCGTGCCTAATCGCCCAGCCTGTATTCTGTCAGCCCCGTACCCTCTGGTGACTGTCTATGCCGGTTACGGGTCTGTGGCGGCTTTAAATGCGTTTCTTTCGGCCGAGGGTGCCATAGCTCTCCTTCTCCGTGACTACTCCATCAGAGGCCGGAACCAGAAGTACAATTTGTCCTTTTTAAAAATCGGAAAGGTCTGCCATTGGAATCAGGTTCTCATCAATGTTCTTACAATTCGGCAAAACAAACAGTTAATTTACATACACATATCACTTAACATAAATAATCAACTACAATACATTAACATATGTCACAGTTTGCATGTTTATAACTTGTTGGAAGATTATGATGCCAAAAGGTTAGGTGTTTCCATTATTTTGTCCAACCCCTGTACATTCCTTTTATCAAGTGTTAAAGTTCTGTGTTCATCCATCTTGGTCTCTTTAAATGCTTCAACTTTTCCTTCTTTTAACGATTGTCACTGATTGTGCAGTATTTCATTTAGCAAAATTTCTTTCTTTTTGGACATTTTTATCCTTTAGAACTTTTCCTATCCCCTTTCTGAGTCTAATAAAATCTGCCCATCTGAAAGTCTAAGCCTAAGGGCCACGTCACACGGTTCAATTTTCAGAACGATATTGTTAGCGATCACATGCACGCGCGATCGCTAACAATATCGTTCACATCGTTGGTGAGCTGTCACACAGGCAGACTCACCAGCGATGTGGACCAGCGAGAACGCTGGTAACCATGGTAAACATCGGGTTACTAGGCGCCGCGCAGCGCTTAGTAACCCGATGTTTACCATGGATACAAGCTCCCAGCATAGGCTGAGCGGCGCTGGGAGCTCATTCATCTTTGCTCTGCCGGTGTCACACGCAGCGATGCTGCGTGTCCACCGGCCGACCAATGACAGATTTGATAAGAATTAGGTTCAAAATGGTAAATCTTATTGTTCTCTCTTCTACCTTTTGAAAGATACTTTTGCCTGAGAGAGATTCCCAACAAATATCTGGATAGTTAATATCTCCTATGATCACTAAGCTGTAGATTTTTTAGAACAACGATATCTGATGTAAAAAAGAGTTCATCCATATCTTTAGTTTGTCAAGGTGGCCTAAAGTAAACACCTACAATAGTGTTCTTGATGTTCTTCTCTTCTTGTATTATTATCCAGTTTCTACAGAACTACCATTCTCTGAATCTTGGATTTCTGGGGAGATACATATTTTCCTAACATGCAAAGCAACACCTCCCATCTTGTGAAGCCTGTTTCTTATAAATTATTATTATTGTTATTACTATTTCTCTTTATTATTGTTATTATCTTTATTTACTTATATAGCACCATTAATTCCATAGTGGAAACAGTAGGTCAGGGGTGCAGCAGATCTAGTGGTGATGAGGCGGCAGCTCCGGTGGCAGTGGTGCGGCAGAATGGTCATTGCAGGCTGTAAGCTGTCCTAAACAGATGGGTTTTCAGGTTCCATCTGAAGGATCCAAGTATGGTGGATAATCAGAAGTGTAGGGGCGCAGAATTCTAGAGGATGGGGGATATTCGGGAGAAATCTTGGAGGCGGTTGTGTGAGGAACGGATAAGTGTGGAAGAGAGGAGGAGGTCTTGGGAGGATCGAAGGTTACGTGAGGGAAGATATTGGGAGATTAGTTCAGAGATATAGGGAGGAGACAGTTTATGGATGGCTTTGTAGGTCAGTGTTAGGGTTTGAACTAGATTCATTGAGGCATTGGGAGCCAGTGGAGAGATTTGCAGAGGGGAGAAACAGGGGAGTAGCGAGGAGAGAGGTGGATTAGTCAGGCAGCAGAGTTGAGGACAGACTGGAGAGGTGCAACAGTATTAGCAGGGATGGCACAGAGGAGGATGTTGCAGTTGTAGTCTTCCAGATTTGTATTCCAATAATGTGTATCATTCCACTAAAATGACATTACTGGCTTCAGTCAAGGGCCATTTTTTAATTTTTTTTAGAGCTGTCATTCTCAGTCCTGTTATACACTCTATAGTAGGGATCTCACACTCTAGGCTTTGTGAGCCACAAACAAGTTCATGTTTTCAAGATTTCCATAGCATTGTACAGGTGATAATTGAATCACCTGCACTGGTGATGTTTCCAATACAAAGAAAATCCTGAAAACATGACCTGTTGGTGGCCCTTAAGGCCTGGAGTGCGATATCCCTGCTCTAAAGGATCGCTTTCCTTCAGTTGTCTGGTTCTTTCTCCTTGTCCATAGTGCTGAACCACATCACTGTTTTAGCAACCATAAACTATCAATAGTGCATCTTTGTCTTAAAGGGGCCTTATTCTATTTGTACTGGTCACGTGTATATGAGATAAATCTTTATTTTAACCCTATGCATACAGGTTATAGCAACAAGCATCATACAAAACTCTTATGTCATAGTTGCAAAGGTTATGTAGAAGTGCTCACCATAGTGTCAGTGTGCAGCAATATGAATGTTTAGCTCTGATGGTACCTTTACACGCCGCCACTGCAGGATGGATACCAACCGCTACTTCACGTGCACGAGCACGCCCAAACGGTTACCAACGGGAAACGCACCCTCTTTACACGCCGCCACAAGGTGCGCTACGCTACGCTACATTTACAGCTAGCTACATCGCCGGGTGTCTCAAGTAGCCATCTGTAGCTCAGCGTACCTCATTTACACAACGCTACAACAAGCTAATATGGGCGGACCTGGTGCAGCAGGGACAGCACATAGGCGTGCCACAATTGTGGATTACAAGACGTCCGTACGATGATAGGACAAAGCCAGAACATCATGATTGGGCAGGCATCGCAGGAGGCTGATTAATACATGACGCTCGAGCGATTGTGTAGTGTGACTGGTCAGCTCCTTAAATATGCCTCCCTATGCAGCGACTACCAATCGTCATGCAGGAGCTTCCACCAATGAACGCAGATGGGGCGCGGTAACACGAAGCCTGGGTGACGCCTTAGCTACATTGCAGCTACATCGCCGAGTGTCCACAGTTCCCTTCTGTGGGTTCTTTACACGCCGATACAGCTCGCTACAATCGGCGATGTAGCCATCTGTTTATGGGCAGTGCACGGATGCAGATGTATCTGTAGCCGGCTGTGTCGTCCCGTCTTCAGACGCCGCTACTACGAGCGATATTGGCGCGACAAGCTACATTTGTAGCCTGTAGCGGGTTGTATCCATCCTGCAGTGGCGGCGTGTAAAGGTACCATAAGTGACATACTGGTATCACAGGATTTTTAAATGTAATCTTTAACTTTTTTTTCTACCTCAGACAGTGAAAGTCACATTGCAGGCACACTTAAATGAACCATCAGGGGATATTCTTGTGTTTCTTACAGGTAAGCTATTATCATAAGATCTTTGGTCATGACAATCAAAACATTTTACAGTCATAAGCAAAATCAAAATTAAGCCTGCAGAAGGATACAAAATTTCAAAATTTGTATCCTATAAAATCATGGAACTGTAATATTGCATACAGCAAAAATAATTAATACCGTGAATCAGAAAAAAGGGGACTGTATATAATACAAATATATAAATCTTTATTAAATTGAATCATAAAAACAGTAAATAAAAATCAATGGATAACCAGACTATACGTGGCCTACATGTGCCTCTTAATAATATAAAAATGGCCTGGCTTCCATTCATTCATGCTAGTTTCCAACAAGTGATTTTTACCCTGTCAGTGCGCATGCGCGGGATCGCACACTCTGGGCAGCTTTGGTGGACGTCAACTATGCCTCTCCATGGATGTGGACACCGCTTCCGCATTGCGGGGCTGTTGTCTCGCTTCCATGGCGACGCTGTGACATACCACGGAAGTTTGAACGTCGCGACGCTCGTTCGTCTCCTAGGCGACGCTTCTGGGCGTCGCGGCATTCGTGCCTGTGTGCGCATGCTCCTGCTCATGCGCCGTTTAGACGAGTGGGTTATAGAAGCACGGAGGCAGAGGATTGCCTCTGGAAATACCATATATGGAATATATGGAATGATGGGGCGTAGTGTATGTACGTTTTCTGATGGATCAAATTTGATCCAGCTGGGCTATAAGATTTTGATTTGTGGAGCTTAGTACCTAATGAACTTAGGGTGTGTATATAAGGGTGCTGGTCGTCCATTGTGAATAACCCCCAGAAGAAGGCAGTAGCCGAAACGAAAGCGCACGTAGGGGCATTTAGGTGGCCTGCTAGTGACCAGGTAAATGTGTAATATGGTCAATACTCTGAACTGATGGGGATTGTTAATATTGCTGTAGCTGGTTTTTATGTTATTACACGGTGTTAGTGTGTATTAATAATTAGAAGTAGGAATTTTACACTAATTGATTTGCACTTCAGTATGAAGTGTATTTTTTACATTGTACACTTTTTCTTGAATGGACTAAGTCCTTCATTTTTTGCACTAGGCACTTTGATTAATTATTAATTGTTTATCTTTGCACTTTTTCCTTGTCTATAGCATATGTATATCCGTGTATTGCCATTTTTATATTATTAAGAGGCACATGTAGGCCACGTATAGTCTGGTTAGCAATTGATTTTTATTTACTGTTTTTATGATTCAATTTAATAAAGATTTATATATTTGCATTATATACAGCCCCCTTTTTTCTGATTTATTTATTATTTTACAGTCATAAGGTCATAACATCTCTTCTAAAACAGTGTTTATCATTCTACCTAAGCCAAGTACCCCCTACTGAAACAAATTAAGCAAAAATACTCTTAAAGGTACCATCACACGCAGCAATATTGCTAGCAATTTCACTGGCAATTTGTTGGTTGCAGTGACATCATGGACACATTGTTCCATTTGTACACAGCAACAAAATAGAACAATGTGTCCATGATTTCACTACAACCAGCAAATTGTCAGTGAAATTGCCTATCAATATTGCTGCTTGTGACGGTACCTTAACAGTGACCATGGACAAGGCATGTGCACCCCAAATGTATGAAATATATGGCAAGTACCCACCTACCACTTTAGATGCAGTATTGTGCAGCAAATGTTTTGGGCAGATGTTGAAGTAAAAATGCTTTCACAAATAGAAGTGTCAATATTTTACTTTTCTCAATTAACAAAATGTGAAGTGAATAAGAATGTGAATGAGAAAAAGAGAAATCTAAATCATAAATATTTTGTGTGACCACTCTTTGCCTTCAACACTGTATCGATTTTTCTAGCTTCATTTAGGCTGGTTTCACATTGTGTTTCTTGGCCATCCGTGGTTGTCTGTTGTAAAACAGACAGCCACGGCTCCAATTTGGTTCCCATGTATCCCTATGAGCACAGATTGGTGCTCTATTGCCGTCCGATTTGTCACTGATCCGATTATGTCCGATTTTTTTTGCTGTACCCAGAATCAGAGACTGCTCTGACTTTGGGCACAGCAGACCAAATCGGACAGAATGTGATTCGAACCAGTCCGTGGCAATTAACATGGGGGCCTATGGAGCGTGGGTCCAAGATAACATCGGATCGTTCCCCGGACCCGATATTAGTGTACTGAGCATGCTCAGTACACTAAAACTGCTCTGTTCCTGTGTAATTTCACTTATGCAATGTATATACATACATTGTGAAAGTAAAATTAGCTAAAATAAGTGTTAAAAAAATATATATATCCTCACCTCTCCGGCATGTCCCGCGATACGCACCATTTAGTTCCGAAGGGCTTAAGGACCTGGCGGGGCTAACCGATCAGCTGATCGGTCACATGACCGCAGTCAGCTGATCGGGTAGCCCCGCCAGGTCCTTAAGCCCTCGGAACTAGATGGTGCGCATCGCGGGACACACCGGAGAGGTGAAGATATATATATTTTTTTAACACTTGCTTTAGTTAATTTCACTCTCGCAATGTATGTATATACATTGCGAAAGTGAAAGTGCCCCGCTTGCCTCCTCCCAGCTCTTTCTGTGTCCAGATCCGTGAAAATCACGGACCCGGTCACAGAAATGGCATCTGGAGGCTACATCCTATCCTGTCCTTTCCTGTCCGTGGGGTCCTGCAAAAAATTGGATCCCCACAGACAGGAAAATATTGCAATGTGAAAGCAGCCTTAGGGTGTGTGTACACTATCCGTGAACGCAACGTTTTGGACATAGTGTCTTGCCGCTGCATCCAAAATGCTGTGTTGTACACTAGCAGAATAGTGGATGGGATTTCTAGAAATCCCATCCTCACTATGCTGTTTCCGACCGCAGCGTTTTGACAGGTGTGGAGCGGGTGTCCGCTCCTCCTCCGCATGTTCATTTCATGCTGCAGAGTCGGAAGTGGCTCCCGTCGGGTGAATGCAGGTAGAAGCCGCACATGGTGAGTACAGGGCCGCTGCAGTCTCCCTGCGGCCACCCGCGGGTTTCTGCGGGTTTGGAGGAGCTGCGTCTTGGACGCAGCTCCTCCAAACCGTGAGCACATACCCTTACATACCTTACCTAGCTTTGCAAGGAGATTGTTGAAGTGATGATCTCACCCTCATAGAGCTCTGATCTCAACATCAAGTCTGTCTGGGATTACATAAAGAGAAAGAAGTTTGATCCAGCCTATATCCACAGAAGATGTTGGGAACAGCCTCCCTGCTGAGTTCCTTTAAAAACTGTGTGTAAATTGTGCCTAGAAATATTGATGCTGCTTTGAAGGGTGATCTTACCAAATATTCATTTGATTCAGATTTTTCTTTTGTTCATTCCCTTTGCAATTTGTTAATAGATAGTCATAGTTTATTTTTAACACTACTATTTTTTAAAGAAATTTTACTTTGCAGGATTTTGTACACTCCTGGCTAAAAAATCTTGAACAGTACTATAGATGTTGTCGAATAACTCGTTTTATCCCTACTGTCCCCACACATCATGCTCAGTACATTCAAGCAAGCATGTGTTTTCTGATTCCAGACACCTCTAATGTCAGTTTATCTCCCCTGATAACAATTGGCTTGGGCATGTTGAAACTCAACAAAACTCTGCAATCCAATCTTTACCCATCTTCTGGCATCAGGAAAAAATTAGAACTCATGCATACACAATACATGGTTGCCTGATTCATGGAAAATAGATGGATTGGACCAACATTACTTTAATATTAACCGTAAGGAACAAAATCCCAAGCAACCTCTTAGACATATTAGTTAGGGCAATAGTCTTTTAACATTGTGAGGCACCGGCCGGGTCGGTATGCTGCGACCGGTATGTGCCTCTTTGGGTGCGTGCTCCAGTGCCGCAGGATGTACTCCATCCCAGGTATTAGATGGATTCCTCTTCTCAGAGCAGAAGGGGTTAAGAGGACATAGGAACCCTGGGTGTGGTTCCTTGAGTCTGGAGTGAGATTTCTCTCCAGTGCAGAGCCTGATTGAGAAGCTCTGAAGGAAAGTTGAAGTGGTCCTGGGAAGGGATTATCTCTGGTGGGGCTGATAGAGCCTGTCAGCGGTCGGGAGATACACCAAGCGGTGTGAAGTGTGCCGGCTGCGCTCCGGATCTGTGTTTTGGTGACTGTAACCGGACGGAGATCAATAAACCGTGAGTTGAGAACTGTCCGTGCCTGGTTCCCTGCCTCCCCAACACCGCTACACCTCACATATGGTGGAGAATGCGGGCATTGCCGGCCCGGTGAGGTGTACCCGGCACTACCGTTACCCTCTGTTCCGGTGGGGAAGTGACTTTTCATGAGGCTAATGAGCGGCTGCTAAGTAAGAGGAGCAGCAGTCATCATTGCGGCCAGTCTCTTGCGTGGTGCCCGGCATCGCATGTCCTGGATTCGGCCGGCTACATTACAACACAAACCAGCAGCCAGCATGGAGGAGGTGCTCAAGCACCTGGTGCTGGCCCAGCAGCAGCAACAGGAAGCTCAGCAGGAGAGGAGGCACCAGGAGCAGATGGCCCTGTTGATCGAGGCTGTGCGGACCATACCGGGGATCCGCCCCGAGGACCAGGTGACGACTGCAGCGTCCGGAAAGCGGTAAGACAAGCGCTGCAAAAGATGACCCCGGGGGATGATGTGGAGGCATTCCTGGCCGTGTTTGAGCGGGTGGCTGAACGGGAGAGACTGCCGGTTGCCCAGTGGGCCGAGGTGCTGGCGCCCTATTTGACTGGTGATCCCCAAAAGGCATACATAGACTTGTGTACCGAGGATGCCCTGGACTATGGAGCCCTGAAGGGGGAGATATTGGCCCGTACCGGGGTCAATACATATGTGAGGGCCCAACGGGTGAGCCAATGGGCCTACGAGGAAGGCAAACCCGTGCGCTCACAGGCCTATGATTTGTTGCATCTGGTTAAAAAATGGCTGCAGCCTGAAGCCCTGAGTCCGGCTCAGATGGTAGAGCGGGTGGTGGTGGATCGCTTTGTACGTACGCTGCCCGTCCCCATACAAAAGTGGGTGGGACACAGTGACCCGGGTTCCCTAGACCAGTTGGTGAACGTGGTGGAGCGCCATGTGGCCACTCAGGAACTGATCCGGGACACTGGGACAATGCGGGCTACCCGCAAGGCCGCGCCCACCACACCAGACAGTAGGGACCCCCAACCCGGCCCCCGGGCGGGCGAGCGCCCTGCTCAGGCTGAAAACGGGACTCCCCATGCAGCAAAGCAGCGATCCGGACAGCCGCGGTTTGGCCCCTGGTATAGCGGGGAACCACCCCGATGTAGAAGATGCCGGGAGGTGGGACATATGATGGCGCAGTGTCCCCTCAACGGGGAACCAATGGACTGTGACTATTCCCGGAGGCGGTCCATGTTCGCCCACCTCGTCGGAAAACGGGGCTCGGCCCCCCGGGATACTGAGAATGTACTGTGCCGCGTACGGCTTAACGGTCATGAGGTGACGGCCCTACTGGACTCAGGGAGCAACGTGACCCTCGTGTGTGCCTCCTTGGTCTCCAGGACCAAATCCACCGGCCGTACGGTCAGGGTGATGAGTGTCCATGGGGATCATCGCAGGTATCCAATGAAGCGTGTCACGTTTGCTACCCCAGCCAGGCGGGTTCAACATGTGGTTGGGGTGGTAAAGGATCTCCCTTATGATGTTGTGCTGGGGAGGGATATGCCCTTGTTCCGGGTATTGTGGAACGGGTATATGGCCCTTCGGATGAAGGATAGACAGGGCCCGGAGCCCGAGGATCCCGCCCCCGGGATACCCAGAGGACTTGATGTGACTAACCCCCGGGTGCAGAGCCCCGTGCGCCGGCCGCGCCGACTCCCCGTCCGGAACGGTGCAGCAGTGCCGCGCGCCGACCCCGTTTTCCTCGTAGGGCCCCAGGGCTCTGTCGTTGGTACCCGTCCGGGGTTGGTGGGTGCCGGGAGCCCGAACGGGTTGGTTGCTCGTGGGGTCTGGCACCGCTGGTACCCCCCGGGTGCCCCTGCTTGGCTCCGCCGGTGCTCCGCGCCGTGACGTGGTCCCCTCACAGGGCCCAGGGTTATGGCCTGGTGTTCAAACCCATACGCTTGAACATAGGGGGGGATATGTGAGGCACCGGCCGGGTCGGTATGCTGCGACCGGTATGTGCCTCTTTGGGTGCGTGCTCCAGTGCCGCAGGATGTACTCCATCCCAGGTATTAGATGGGATTCCTCTTCTCAGAGCAGAAGGGGTTAAGAGGACATAGGAACCCTGGGTGTGGTTCCTTGAGTCTGGAGTGAGATTTCTCTCCAGTGCAGAGCCTGATTGAGAAGCTCTGAAGGAAAGTTGAAGTGGTCCTGGGAAGGGATTATCTCTGGTGGGGCTGATGGAGCCTGTCAGCGGTCGGGAGATACACCAAGCGGTGTGAAGTGTGCCGGCTGCGCTCCGGATCTGTGTTTTGGTGACTGTAACCGGACGGAGATCAATAAACCGTGAGTTGAGAACTGTCCGTGCCTGGTTCCCTGCCTCCCCAACACCGCTACACCTCACAACATACATAACGACAAAGAATTAGAGCTTTCAACCTGCCCAGGATGTATTTTTCTTTGACCAGAGTTAAAGGTTCATACAATCATTATGCAGTGAAAAAATTATTTTATTTTCTTGTGAACGTACATGATCATCACACATCTTAGACTCACTCTCGGTGTAGGGCAAGGAAATTAAGCTTAGATTTAAAACAATAGGACAGTACCCCAGAAGCAGCAACACGCGAAACACGTGTCGGGGCCTGATCCTTGCTGCTGCATCTACGACACTGGCTTGCCAGCTTATTCTTTTTGGGCAAGTCTGAGCTTCACTAAGGCTGGGTTCACACTTGCGGACCCCTCCGCAGCATCCTGCGTAGGGGATCCGCAAGCTTAGTGCAGCCACCGCAAGCCCCTATGTTTATAATGGGGACGCACGGTGCTGCACTTGACTGCGCGTGACCGTGCGCTCCCATTCACTGCAATATATGATTTGTACGCAGGCGTTTGCCTGCGCACAAATCACACACACTCGTCCGCACCAGGAATGCAACATGTCGTGTTCCTGGTGCGGACGAGAGTGTGTGACTTGTGCGCAGGCGTCCACCTGCGTACAAATCACACAGGCAAATGAATGGGAGCGCACGGTCATGCGCAGTCAAGCGCAGCATCGTGCGTCCCCATTATAAAGATAGTGGCTTGCCAGGCTGCACTCAGCTTGCGGATACCATCCGCAGGACGCTGCAGAGGGGTCCGCAAGTGTGAACCCAGCCTAAATGCATATGGGATATTGCAGCGAAGTTTACTGTGTGCATACCTGGCCAGTCTTGGTACTTTATTTTTATTGTAGGCTAGGCGGAAGGCACCTTTATCTATTATTCTCCCTGTAGTCCCATTGCTTTAAATCTAAGCTTAGTTTCCTTGCCTTACACCGTGAGTGAGTCTCAGATGTGTGATGATTATCCTATGCACCTTATCTGATTGATATGGTTGACACACTTGTCCTCTATCTCCGGTATATATGTTTGGCACAGTGCCTGTGTGTAGTAGCTCTTTTCCTCTGTATCAGGCTATCCTGGTCTAATTGTAACCTGGTGTACAGTTTGATATTTCACTTGTACGTTCACAAAAAATTAAAATCATTCTTTCACTGCATAATGATTGTATGAACCTTTAACTCTGGTGAAACAAAAATACATCATGGACAGATTGAAAGCTCTAATTCTTTGTCGTTAATTACCGTACTTTAATATTTGTTGTTTCCTTTAGGGATGTCAGAAGGATCTGTGGCTAGGTCTGTGCTTCCATTGATGAAATGCAGATCTGACATTATGCATGAACATCGTTTTCACCTACAGCACTCAATAATAGCTGAATAAACAAGGCAAGAAACTTTTCAGCAAATTTCTGTCAGTATCTATCACAATTGATAGTTGGCAGAATCTGGTCTAAATTGACCTGTTTGGCTGACTGACATTTTTAATTTGTGGAAGTCTTAATAACACTATTCATTAAAAATATATCTATTTTTTGTCAATCTGAAGCTGTAAGTGTCCTATCCCATTAAAGATTATATTTTTGTTTTTTTATATACTGTAGGACAGACAGAAATTGAGAAGGTATGTGATGTGTTGTACCAAAAAGCTGAAATGATAGACTATCGGCATGATGTGTTTGACTCTACTGTGGAAGGGTTTCTTATCTTGCCATTGTATGGTTCTATGCCGACAGGTAAGAATGTTTTTTGTAACTTTTGGTGTAGACATTTAAAAGTACAGAAGTCAGCCAGATATTACATGTAAAGAGTTGTACAGTGTTACTTCCGCAGTGCCAGATGTTATGACCCCATATACCATCCAAGCCATATGTACATTTGGCAGGTATCATGTATATATACTATTCATTAGATTTGTGCAAACGTCTTCGCTGGTGTGTGAGATCTTAATGTCATAAGCCACCAATTCCCTTCAACGCAGAAGTTACCAGCGTGGGATATCATGGGATATCATTTTAAAACTGTGTAATATATCAATGTAAAACAGCTACCTCAGATCATTGCTGTTTAAAGCATAACCGTTGTTTACATTTTTATTTAATAATAATTTAGAGCAATTGATTTTATTAAGCTTTTAAACACACTTTTTCAGAGAAATCTGCTGGAAAACCATTCATAAACCTTCCACAAGGTGTCCCCACTAGACTGTGTGTGTGAAGCAGACATATATACATTCTCAGTCAGATCTGTCTTCACACTGAATATGGCCACACAACCATATAAGGGTGGGGGCTGATCTATACAGTGTGCGAGCTCCTGACTGCAGCTGGAGAGGAAACAATGTATCAGATTATCTCAGGCTACAGCACAGTTGCTAAGCAATGTCAGAGTGTCAGGATCAGTGCAAACTCCTCTTTACTTGACACAAGCTTCTCTGTTCTGTCATCTGGCGCCACACAGTTTAGTTACGATCTCTGCTAAGCCCTTTTCTGCTGGCACATCACACTGCTCCTTATCAGCCTGCTCTCAGGAGCTGTGGAAATACACACACAGTGCTGGCAGACACTGATGGACTCTGGCCATGCCCACACAGCCATAAAATGCGGTTTTTTAAAGAGCACAGAAAAATGGGAGAAAATAAGTCATATGGCACAAAAAAACATTATCTTCGCTGCTCTGTGACCCATCATTAACAAGTGCAGTATTGTTTTTTTTTTTTTTCAATGAAATTACATTTACAGTGTTGGCCAAAAGTATTGACACCCTTGGAATTCTATCAGATAATACTCAGTTTCTTCCTGAAAATGATTGCAATCACAAATTCTTTGGTATTATTATCTTAAATTAATACCGTATTTGCCGGCGTATAAGGCGAGTTTTTAACCCCTAAAATTCTCCTCCCAAGTCGGGGGTCGCCTTATACGCCGGGTCAGGCGGGGTACTGAGGAAAAAAATGCCGGCATCGGTCCGCCGTGCATAATATAAGGGCCCCCATCCCCCCGAAAATGAGCGGTGGGCAGGTGGCATGCAAGAAAAAAAAATGATACTCACCTGCCTCTGCCGTCCATGTCTTCCGGAGCTTCCCGCTGCCACCACCGCTGTGTACATAGCCGCCGGGCGCCATAGATGTACGATCAGGAGGCTGCTGGTGTCTGATTGGCTGAGGCATTACCGTACATCTCCTGAACGGAGGTAACTGCGCCGCTCAGTGTGTATGTACGGTAATGCCAGGGCCAATCAGACGCCAGCAGCTGCCTGATTGGCTGATGGCTTATTATCGGCTACGGTGCCCGGCTACGTACAGCGGCGGTGGCGGTGGTAAGCTCCGGCAGGGTCCGGTGGCACAGTGTGTCTTACTGTGTGTGTGTGTCTTACTGTGTGTGTCTGTGTCTGACTGTGTGCGTGTTGTGTGTCTGACTGTGTGTGTGTGTGTGACTGTGTGTGTCTGTGTCTGACTGTGTGCGTGTTGTGTGTCTGTCTGACTGTGTGTGTGTGTGTGACTGTGTGTCTGTGTCTTACTGAGTGTGTGTCTGACTGTCTGTGTGTGACTGTGTGTCTGTGTCTTACTAAGTGTGTGTCTGACTGTCTGTGTGTGACTGTGTGTCTGTGTCTGGCTGTGTGTGTGTCTTACTGTGTGTGTGTCTGTGTCTGTGTGTGTGTCTGACTGTGTGTGTCTGACTGTGTGTGTCTGACTGTGTATGTGACTGCAGAGGAATATTGGGGGTTGATGGAGGCTGTACTCCCCCACCACCACTGTAATGCTATAATATATGGAGGACTACGGGGGTGCATTACACTATATGGAGCACAATGGGGTGCATTATATTATCTAGGGGACTATGGCGTGCATTGCACTATATGGAGGACTACGGGGGTGCATTACACTATATGGAGCACTATGGGGTGCATTATATTATCTAGGGGACTATGGCGTGCATTACACTATATGGAGGACTACGGGGTGCATTATAATATATTGAGGACTTTGATGATGCATTATAATTTATGGAGACAATTATACTATATGGAAGCCATTATAATACTTAGAGGGCTCTGTGGGAGCATGATAATACTTGAAGGGGTATGAGGGAGCCTCTATACTTTATGCAGGCTATTTTAGGGCTGTGTGGTGGCCATAATACAGTGTGAAGAGATGTAGGGGTCATTATTCTATATGTGGGTCCATTATATTGTGTGGGGGTCATAGTGGGGATCATGCCGTAGAAGAGGGGGTAGTCTTATACGGCGAGTATATCCCAAACTCCATATTTTAAGTGGAAAAGTTGGGGGTCGTCTTATACACCCAGTCGTCTTATACGCCGGAAAATACGGTATGTCTTCAATGAAAAAACACAAAAGAGAATGAAGAAAAAATTAAAACATTGATCATTTCACACAAAACTCCAAAAATGGGCCAGACAAAAGTATTGGCACCCTCAGCCTTATTCTTGGTTGCACAATCTTTAGCCAAAATAACTGCGATCTACCGCTTCCGGTAATCATCAATGAGTTTCTTACAATGCTCTGCTGGAATTTTAGACCATTCTTCTTTGGCAAACTGCTCCACGTCCCTGATATTTGAAGGGTGCCTTCTCCAAACTGCCATTTTTAGATCTCTCCACAGGTGTTCTATGGGATTCAGGTCTGGACTCATTGCTGGCCACCTTAGAAGTCTCCAGTGCTTTCTCTCAAACCATTTTCTAGTGCTTTTTGAAGTGTGTTTTGGGTCATTGTCCTGCTGGAAGACCCATGACCTCTGAGGGAGACCCAGCTTTCTCACACGGGACCCTACATTATGCTGCAAAATTTGTTGGTAGTCTTCAGACTTCATAATGCCATGCACACGGTCAAGCAGTCCAGTGCCAGAGGCAGCAAAGCAACCCCAAAACATCAGGGAACCTCCGCCATGTTTGACTGTAGGGACTGTGTTCTTTTCTTTGAATGCCTCTTTTTTTTTTCTCCTGTAAACTCTATGTTGATGCCTTTGCCCAAAAAGAGAGAACATTCTTCCAAAACGTTTTAGGCTTTCTCAGGCAAGTTTTGGCAAACTCCAGCCTGGCTTTTTATGTCTCGGGTAAGAAGTGGGGTCTTCCTGGTCTCATACCATACAGTCCCTTTTCATTCAGACGCCGACGGATAGTACGGGTTCACACTGTTGTACCCTCGTACTGCAGGGCAGCTTGAACTTGTTTGGATGTTAGTCAAGGTTCTTTATCCACCATCCGCACAATCTTGCGTTGAAATCTCTTGTCAATTTTTCTTTTCCATCCACATCTAGGGAGGTTAGCCACAGTGCCATGGGCTTTAAACTTCTTGATGATCCTGCGCACGGTAGACACAGGAACATTCAGGTCTTTGGAGATGGACTTGTAGCCTTGAGACTGCTCATGCTTCCTTACACTTTAGTTTCTAAAGTCCTCAGACAGTTCTTTGGTCTGCTTTCTTTTCTCCATGCTCAATGTGGTACACACAAGGACAGAGGTTGAGTCAACTTTAATCCATGTCAACTGGCTGCAAGTGTGATTTAGTTATTGCTAACACCGGTTAGGTGCCCCAGGTAAGTTACAGGTGCTGTTAATTACACAAATTAGAGAAGCATCACATGATTTTTCTAACAGTGCCAATACTTTTGTCCACCCCTTTTTTATGTTTGGTGTGGAATTATATCCAATTTGGCTTTAGGACCATTCTTTTTGTGTTTTTTTTTTCATTGAAGACAAATTAAATGAAGATAATAATACCAAAGAATTTGTGATTGCAATCATTTTCAGGAAGAAACTGAGTATTATCTGACAGAATTGCAGGGGTGTCAATACTTTTGGCCAACACTGTATGACATGTCCTGTGGGGGTGCGTGGGGTACTCGCAGCTGGGCCTCCTTCTGGCGATGTCGTCTGGGGATCGGAATGTCACGGCGTGACCCGGTCCGTGGCCCTGGAGCGGTCAATAAAAGGGGACAGGGGCTAATTGAAGTTCATGTAATAAGGGTATTTATAGGGATGGTTGTCTTGACGCCACCCGTGGTATGCGGCTATTGGTAGACGCTGCTGCAGTGTGCTGAGTGATGCAGTGTGCTGTGTGGAGTGGGTCCCCAGAGCATCCGGTGTAGAGGTTTTGGGGATTATGGAGGGCCAGTGGAGCTGATCTGGCTGCAGGGAAGGGTCAGAGCGACTCACAAGCAGGTTCCTGCGATCTGCACAGCTTATCAGTCTACCGCTCCTCAGGCGGGAAATGAACAGTCTCACAGAAAGTTCTGAGTTCCAAACCCGGTTTACTTAGCTTTCTCTGCTTTCACCACAAGTTACAGCTCAGATTTAATCACAGTCCGGATAGTCCTTCCAACCAGGATGGCTTGTCCAGTACACTCCTTTCGTGTTCCTCCCTTCTCGGGTTGCTCTTTCTCAGTGCTGCCTACTCGCCTCACTCCTGCACACGCCTCCGCACACTGTGCCTCAATCCTGCAGCCACGGGTTTTGTCGGGTGACCGACCGTGTCCCCTGACCCTAGTACAGCTGTCTTCTCAGCAGATGTGTCAAGAGTAAGCCACAGCTCCTCAAGATCTTGTGGCCTCCCAGTTCTGTGGTTGGAGCGTGGAGTCTCCTCACCACCTTCAGGGCTGGGTCCTTGGTGCTCACCCTGCCCCTCCGCTTTACTCCAGATTCGGGCGCACGGGTGGATTGCTCACTGCCCGTGCCCCAAGGGCCCCTTCCGTCTCTCCACAGTCTGTTGTCCCGGGACCCGGGACGTGCCTCATCTCTGCTCAAGTACTCAGGGTCCTTTGTCCCCTACTTACTCCACCAACTTTCTCTCCCAACTGCCTACCCACTTCCTGTTTTTGTTCCGTTTCTACTTCTTGACTGCTTCCTTACTAACTTCCCGCCCTCCACCTTTCTTTCCCCGCCATCCCACTGACTGCCTGGGCCCTCCCACTATTGGGTTTACCCCCATCTCTGGGACTGGGTGTGTTGGGTGCTTTTGTGGGTGTCTGGACTTACCATTCCATTTACTGCAGACAGGAATACCACACCCGTGAATTGGGTGCAGTACCCCTCTGTGGCGACCAGACCGCAGGGGTGCCACATTTACACTTTAACCATTTCAATGACTGACAGCATCATTTAAAATGCTTTCTTGCTGGTTCATGTATTTAGACTGGCTTCTTTTGGGCTTCCTCTACAATATGGTCATGGGTTGCAATGACAGCCAGTGGCCTACCGAAGACCCTTACTGCTGCCATCATGGTCATCCTATGAAGCCCAATACTGTGGTTGAGTTTTATGGGAGAATGTGGATTTCAAAATATAGAGTATAAATACTTACATAATTGTCTGTCGTATCCGGTTGTCCTCCTATCACGCATTTCAGTAAGTGCTCATACATACACCCACACTTACTCAGGCGGCTGCCATCTTTGGACACCTGGGTATGCAAAGATGGCAGTGGTGTGACCCGATGTGCGCATGTGCACTTACTCACACGGCTGCCATCTTTGAACACCTAGTTGTATTGGGACGAAGTGTCTCAGGATCCGCGCTGCTGAATGAAACCAGAAAGTGGAACACTGGTTTGTCCCTGAGGAAGGAGCATGGTAACGCTCCGAAACTCGTAGGAGTAAAGAACACCCATTGAAACCAGTGTTCCAGTTTCTGGTTTCATTCATTCAGCAGGGCGGATCCTAAGACACTTCGTCCCAATACAACTATTGTTTGCCACGTCGATCGTGGATGTGTGGGTCCTGCAGCAGCTGTATCCAGGCGTGCATACTTGTTGAGTGTAACACAACATTTCAAGGTGAGCAGCTTTCAATAAGGTTCTTGCCGATATCTATAAGGAGATAAGACCCTATTTGCGCATTGTCTCACCCCCTATAGATCTTTGAACACCTGGGCTCAAAGGAAAGAGCACACGAGTGGAAAAGACAACACTGGGGAGAGCACACAAATGGGGAAACAGTTCAAAGGAAAGAGCACAGAGGGGAGAAGACAGCATACAGGGGTGAGAGCGCACGGCGTGACAGTGCACAAAGGGGAGAGAGAGTGCACAGGGGGCGGAGTCAGCTCAAAGGAGAGAGCACACGGGGGAAAGACAGCCCACAGGGGAGAGAATGGACAAGGGGGGAGAGAGAGTGTACAGGGGAGAGACAGCTCAAAATAGAGAGCACGCAGGGGGAGAGATAGACAGCACACAGGGGAGAGCGCATACGGGGAAGACAGCTCAAAGGAGAGAGTAGAAGTGGAGAAGAGAGCCCACAGAGGGGAGAGAGAGCGCAAAGGAGGGAGACAGGTCAAAGTAAAAGTAAATAATTGAGAGGGGAGAAGACCACATGGGGCAGAGAGACAGTGCACAATGGGAGAGACAGCTGTCGCCCCCAGCGCCACAGAGTCTGCCCCCATCGTGACTTCAATGCCCTCCCAATGCGATAGTATCGGGGACCCATCCAGTATAATATAATATTGTAGTATTACTCCATATATATTCTAATATTGTAGTATTGCAATACATTACACAGCCATTCAAATAATCACAGGTTCAGGTCCTTAGGAGGACTAAAAATAAAAGTGTTAAATTATATTAAAAAAAATACTGTTTACTGTATATAAGACAGCCACTTTTTTCCCAAAAATGTTGGAGGAAAGTAAGGGGGGCTGTCTTATAGTCTGGATGTACAGTTGTGGCCAAAAGTATTGACCCCCTGCAATTCTGTCAGATAATACTCAGTTTCTTCCTGAAAATGATTGCAATCACAAATTCTTTGGTATTATTATCTTCATTTAATTTGTCTTCAATGACAAAAAAACAAAAAGAATTGTCCTAAAGCCAAATTGGATATAATTCCACACCAAACATAAAAAAGGGGGTGGACAAAAGTATTGGCACTGTTAGAAAAATCATGTGATGCTTCTCTAATTTGTGTAATTAACAGCACCTGTAACTTACCTGTGGCACCTAACAGGTGTTGGCAATAACTAAATCACACTTGCAGCCAGTTGACATGGATTAAAGTTTACTCAACCTCTGTCCTGTGTCCTTGTGTGTACTACATTGAGCATGGAGAAAAGAAAGAAAACATTGATCATTTCACACAAAACTCCAAAAATGTGCCAGACAAACGTATTGGCACCCTCAGCCTAATACTTGGTTGCACAACCTTTAGCCAAAATAACTGCGATCAACCGCTTCCAGTAACCATCAATGAGTTTCTTACAATGCTCTTCTTTGGCAAACTGCTCCAGGTCCCTGATATTTGAAGGGTGCCATCTCCAAACTGCCATTTTTAGATCTCTCCACAGGTGTTCTATGGGATTCAGTTCTGGACTCATTGCTGGCCACCTTAGAAGTCTCCATTACTTTCTTCAAACCATTTTCTAGTGCTTTTTGAAGTGTGTTTTGGGTCATTGTCCTGCTGGAAGACCCATGACCTCTGAGGGAGACCCAGCTTTCTCACACTGGGCCCTACATTATACTGCAAAATGTGTTGGTAGTCTTCAGACTACATAATGCCATGCACATGGTCAAGCAGTCCAGTGCCAGACTTCTCATTCCCTTTTTATTCAGACGCCGACGGATAGTACAGGTTGGACACTGTTGTACCCTCAGTCTGCAGGGCAGCTTTAACTTGTTTGGATGTTGGTCGAGGTTCTTCCACCATCCGCACAATCTTGCGATGAAATCTCTCGTCAATTTTTCTTTTCCGTCCACATCTAGGGAGGTTAGCCACAGTGCCACAGGGCTTTAAACGTCTTGATGACACTGCGCATGGTAGACACAGGAACATTCAGGTCTTTGGAGATGGACTTGTAGCCTTGAGATTGCTCATGCTTCCTCATAATTTGGTTACTCAAGTCCTCAGACAGTTCTTTGGTCTTCTTTCTTTTCTCCATGCTCAATGTGGTACACACAAGGACACAGGACAGAGGTTGAGTCAACTTTAATCCATGTCAACTGGCTGCAAGTGTGATTTAGTTATTGCAAACACCTGTTAGGTGTCACAGGTAAGTTACAGGTGCTGTTAATTACACAAATTAGAGAAGCATCACATGATTTTTCTAATAGTGCCAATACTTTTGTCCACCCCCTTTTTTATGTTTGGTGTGGAATTATATGCAATTTGGCTTTAGGACAATTATTTTTGTGTTTTTTCATTGAAGACAAATTAAATGAAGATAATAATACCAAAGAATTTTTGATTGCAATCATTTTCAAGAAGAAACTGAGTATTATCTGACAGAATTGCAGGGGTGTCAATACTTTTGGCCACAACTGTATATACAAGGATGGGTCCAGGATTAGGGCCATATCTAAAAGGATAGTGCCATGAATATCAGGATGGGAATCCTATATACCAGGATGGGAAACATATATACCAGGATGGAGAGCATATACACCAGGACAAGGGACATATACACCAGGATGTAGGATATTAGTAAAGAAATCGGGGACATAACCCCATTAACAGTGGCAGCTGCAGATCTCCCCATAATAGCGTGTCATTGGCACATTTTTTGCTTTAAAATCAAAATCATTAACAGTCTGAAACTGGCTTTGCTCAAACATATCTCTATTTTTCGCACCATTCATTTTCCCCTTGACTTGGGCCATTTTTCCTGTCCCAGCTGCTAAAAAATATCGCCACAACATGATACTGCCACCACCATGTTTCTCTGTGTGGGGATGGTGTTTTTGGGGTGATTACCTGTGTTGTTTTGTGGCCAGACATAGCTTTTAGCTTGATCGCTAAAAAGTTAAATCCAAAGGCCCCGTTACATGTAGCAATATAGTTAACGATATCACCGCAATGTCACAGGTTTTGGGACGTTGCAGCGACCTCGCCAGCAATGTTGCTGCGTGTGACATGTAGCAACGACCAGCGATGAGATCGCTGATCGTTGCGGAATGGCCAGGACCATTTTTCCATTGTTGGTCTCCCGGGCCCAGCATGCATCGGCATGTGTGACAGGGCCAACGAACAACAATTCCCATGCTGCGCCCATGACAGTGAGCGATCCCAGCGACCGTCGGGGGACGCAGCATCGTTAAGCTGATCGTCCAGTGTCACTGTTCACCAGCGATCACATAGCGATGTTCCAGCGATCCCGGCCACATCAGATCGTTGGTGAGATCGCTGGGACATCGCTATTTGTAATGTGGCCTTTAGTCTCATCTGACCACAGCACCTTCCTGTATACATTTGGGGAGTCACCCATGTGTATTTTGGCAAAATCAAATTGAGTCTTCTAATTTTTGGCTGTAAAGGCTTTTTCTTGCCACTTTTTCAAAAAGGTCAGCTCTATGGAGTGCATGGCTTATTGTAGTCGTATGGACAGATACTCCAGTCTCTGCTTGGGAACTTTGCAGCTCCTCCAGGGTCTCAGTGCTGACTCTCTGACTAATGTCTTCCTTGCCCGGGCTGAGAGTTCTGGTGGGCATCCCTCTCTTGGCAGGTTTGTTATTTTCAATTAATGATAATGAATTTGATGGTACTCCAGGGGATCATCAGAGATTGGGATTTTTTTTCAGAACCTAACCCTGACTTGTACTTTTTAACAACTTTGTTTCTGACTTGTTTGGATATCTCCTTGGTCTTCATGGTGTTGTTTGATTAGTGGTGCCTCTTGCTTAAGCCCTTAATGACCTTGCCTTTTTCCGTTTTTGCACTTTTGTTTTTCCCTCCGCTTTTTCCAAGAGCAATAGCTTTTTTATTTTTCCATCAATAGACATATGAGGACTTGTTTTTTGTGGGACGACTTGTACTTTGAATGAAACCATTCATTTTACCATATTGTGTACTTGAAAACGGCAAAAAAATTTCCACGTGCTGTTAAATTGCAAAACAAATATGCAATTAGGCTGGGTTCACACTTGCGGACCCCTCCGCAGCGTCCTGTGGAGGGGATCCGCAAGCTGAGTGCAGCCACCGTAAGCCCCTATGTTTATAATGGGGACGAACGGTGCTGCGCTTGACTGCGCATGACCGTGTGCTCCCATTCATGGCAATACAAAATATGTGTTTTATTTTTTTATCTTCTTTTCAATGGGGCAAGAGGGGTGTGAGTTGAACTTTTTATTTTTATTTTCATATTTCTAAAAACTTTTTCTCACCTTTTAATTTATTTACTAGTCACCTTAGGGGACATGAAGCTGCAATGGTCTGATTGCTTGTGCTATACAGAGCTGTGCATTAGCACTGCTTTGTATAGCAGAAATGCTGAACTGTGAATGTCAGTGCACAGCCAGCATTCACAGGACATTTGTCATCACAAACACAGGGGTGAACCCTGGCTGTCATGACAACCCATCAGCACCCCGCGATCACGTCACGGGGCTGCCGATGAGAGCGTATATTTTCCTCACTTCACTTTCCCAACTTGGATTATTTAGTGCTGATGCACACACAATCAGATTACAAAAATATTTAAACACAAGATGTAATTTACCAAAATGAGTAAAAAACCCAATGAAAACTGATACAGGTTGCATTTGGCCTTTGAATATAAACATATACTAATGGGAGGTGGGGGGAGGTAATTGTTAAAGTTCCTTTTTCTAAAAATATAAAATAATGTTATTTAGTATTTTGAGTTTGATAGGCTTGCAAATTTCAAATTTTGGTATATGGATAGTGCCTTTAAGTATTATCTAATTTGTTTTAGATGTTTGTGTTTTGTTAAGTTGTGGAAAATATAAAATGCAATGAAGTTTTTTTTGTTGTTTTTTTGTTTTTCCCAAAAATATCTGATTATCTGAACTCCATCCACACCCAGGCAGCAATCAACACCTGAATCCTATTCAGCTACAGATATATGATGATGCATAAGTCTGATCCAGACTTAGTCTGATCTATGCATCTTCCAAACTACATCTTACAAAGTACATTTTCTAAGTACAATACTTAGAAATAGACTAGAAATGGACTGGAAAAGACTGGCAGGTAAAGAAATATAAATCCCCCACAATGTTTCCCTTCTAATCTCTACCACCCTTACTACTTCACTTCATATTAACTCCTGCAATCCCTTCCACAAGTAAGGAACTAGTCATCAGTCCACCCTCCCTCCCCAGCCATCTGACCTCCTCTTGACTACTATTTCTCCCCATACTGGCTGCACCACCTTGTCCTCGGCTCCACCATCCTGTCCAGGACTGCTAGATCTCATCCCCATCCACATCTCCCCTGGACTATAGCTCATACCTTGGTGGCATCCCACCCCGGACTGACCCCTGCTGCCACACTCACTCCCTGTTCTCCGTATGCAATGTTCCCGCTACTCCTCACTCTCACTCCCATCCTTATCCACTTCCTACTACCCCCACTTATCCCCCCTCCCAGCAACAAAATACTGCTCTCACCCTCCATCCTGCCGAACCACCTCACCCACTTTACCGACCTTTTCATTCACTTTCAATCCTCAATCACCAAACAAGCACGCCCGCCTCGCAAGCTCTCATGCTCCCACCTGCTAACCCTCGGCCTACTCCTCCTCCTTGCCGGTGACATCTCCCCCAATCCTGGCCCCCCCCGCAACATCCCCACAACAACCTTCATCCCGCGACCCACCACCAACCCTCGCAACCTCATGACCACTAGCTCTCGCAACCCCACCAACATCAGACCCATTCCCCCAACCCAGGCCCCACCTACCGCTCTACCCGGCGCACTCTGGAATGCCCGCTCAGTGTGCAACAAACTCCCCGACATCCATGATCTCTTTATCTCCAGGAAACTGTCATTCCTTGGCCTCACCGAGACCTGGCTCACCCCCTCCGACACGGCCTCCCCTGCCGCACTATCCTACGGCGGCCTCAGCCTGTCCCACACCCCCCGTCCCTCTGGCAAGCACGGCGGTGGAGTCGGCATACTGCTGTCCAACTCCTGCACCTTCAGCCCCATCCCCCAGCCCCCATCCGTCACTGTCCCCTCCTTCGAAGCCCACTCAGTCCGAATCTTCTCCCCCTGCAACCTCCAAATAGCCATCATCTACCGCCCCCCCGGACCCACCGCCTCCTTCCTTGACCACTTCACCACCTGGCTACTTCACTTCCTCTCCACTGACATCCCCTCCATCATCATGGGCGACTTCAATATCCCCATTGACACTCCCCGCCCAGCTGCCTCCAACCTTCTTTCCTTGACCACTTCCCTAGGGCTCTCCCAATGGTCCTCCTCTCCCACCCACGAACAAGGCCACACGCTTGACCTCATCTTTACCCGCCTTTGCTCCCTCTCTAACCTCACAACCTCAGTACTCACACTGTCCGACCACCATCTCTTGACCTTCTCCGCCCTCTCCTCCCCTGCCACACTACCCCCTCTCCGCAAACTTGATCACCCTCGCCGAAACCTAAAAGATCTTGATCTTCCTTTATTCTCTGAATCACTCCTCCCTCTCACCGACCTACTCTGCGCTGACGACATTGACATTGCCACCACCCTATACAACACCACCATAATGAACGCTCTCGACCTAGCCGCCCCCCTCACTCTCCATGCTCCACGCATTAACAGGCAACCCTGGCACACCACCCTCACTAAAAACCTGAGACGGGCGTCCAGAGTCGCCGAGAGGAGATGGAAAAAGTCTCACACCCCCGAGCACTTTGCTCTGTTCAAGCAATCCATCACTGACTTCAAGACGGCACTCGCTACAGCCAAGCAAGTGTTCTTCTCATCCCTTATAACCTCTCTGTCCCGCAACCCCAAACAGCTCTTCAAAACTTTCAACTCCTTACTTCGCCCACCTGCTCCTCCCCCTTCTCCCCTCATCTCTGCTGAAGACTTTGCAACCTTCTTCAAGGAGAAGATCGACAAGATCAGAAGCAGCTTCAGTCCACTATCCCCACAACTCCCCTTCCCACCTACACTGCCCTCCTCCTCCATCAGCCACTTCCCCCCCATAACTGAAGACCAACTTTCCTCCCTCCTGTCAAAATCACACCTCACCACCAGCGCCCACGACCCACTCCCATCCCACCTCATTCCCAACCACACCTCCATTTTCATCCCAGCCCTCACCCACCTCTTTAACCTTTCACTTCGCACTGGTACCTTCCCCTCGGCCTTCAAACACGCCCTAATCACGCCCATCCTAAAAAAACCCTCACTTGACCCTACCTCTGTCTCTAACTATCGCCCCATATCTCTTCTCCCATTCGCCTCTAAGCTACTTGAACAACACGTCCACTCCGAACTGTCCTCTCACCTCTCCTCGTGCTCCCACTTCGACCGCCTACAGTCCGGCTTTCGACCCCTCCATTCCACCGAAACAGCCCTGACCAAAGTCACCAACGACCTACTGACCGCCAAGAACAAACACCACTACTCCATCCTGCTACTCCTTGACCTGTCTGCCGCCTTCGACACGGTTGACCACTCCCTTCTTCTCCGGATCCTGGAATCCCTTGGCATCACCCACCTTGCCCTCTCCTGGATCTTCTCATACCTAGCAGATCGGACCTTCAGCGTCTCCCACTCCCACACCTCCTCCTCACCCTACCCCCTTTCTGTCGGAGTCCCCCAAGGTTCCGTCCTGGGACCCCTACTTTTCTCCATTTACACTCTCGGCCTAGGGCAACTCATCGAGTCCCATGGCCTCCAGTACCACCTCTACGCCGATGACACCCAAATCTACCTGTCCGGCCCTGACATCACCTCCCTACTCTCGAAAATCCCTCAATGCCTTTCCGCCATCTCATCCTTCTTCTCTGCTCGCTTCCTTAAACTCAACATGGACAAAACTGAATTCATAGTCTTCCCCCCAAGAAATTCCACCCCACCTCCCAACCTATCCATCTGCATCAACGACTGCGCCCTCTCCCCAGTCCCCCAAGCCAAGTGCCTCGGGGTAATCCTTGACTCCTCCCTATCCTTCAAACCCCACATCGAGGCCCTCACCACATCCCTCCGGCTCCAGCTCAAGAACATCTCACGGATCCTCTCCTTCCTCACCCACGACACCGCTAAAACACTCATCCATGCTCTTATCATCTCCCGCCTTGACTACTGCAACCTCCTTCTCAATGGCCTCCCGGCTAACTCCCTCACACCTCTCCAGTCTATCCTCAACTCCGCTGCCCGACTCATCTATATGTCCTCCCGCTACTCCCCTGTCTCCCCCCTCTGCCAAGCCCTTCACTGGCTCCCCGTCTCCAAGAGATCCCAATTCAAAACACTAACCATGACCTACAAAGCCATACACAACCTGGCCCCACCATACATCTCCGACCTGGTCTCCCGATACCTACCCTCACGCAACCTCCGCTCCTCCCAAGAACTCCTCCTCTGCTCCCCCCTCATCACCTCTTCACACAACCGAGTCCAGGACTTCTCCCTGGCATCTGCCTTACTCTGGAACTCCCTACCCGAACACGTCAGACACTCTCCTACCCTGAGTAACTTCAAGTGTCACCTGAAGACTCACCTGTTCCGTCAAGCCTACAACCTGCCATGAGACCCAGGCGAACGCCCCATACATGACATTCCCCCATCCTACTGTATCCTTACCCACCCCTCATAGACTGTGAGCCCTCGTGGACAGGGTCCCTGCCCCTCCTGTACCTGTACGTCCTGATCGCCTAGATTTAGTGTACTTGTTCTTGTCTCCCTCATCCTCATGTAAAGCGCCATGGAACCCAATGGCGCTATATAAATAAATAATAATAATAATAATAATAATAACTCTACCCACAAGTATTTGAATGGGTTGAGGTCTGGGGTCTGTGGGGGCATATCCAGCACCTCTGCTTCATTGTAATGGAACCATTTATTACCCAATCTCAGCATATGCTTCGGGTCTTTGTCATTCTGAAACAATATGTCATCCTTGTCTTACCCATAGCATTCGAGTGTGCGAAGACACTCGTGTTGTAGAATATGCACATATAGCTCAGCATTGAGATCTTGATTAAGTATCCAATGCCTTTGGCTGTAAAAACTACCTCATATCATCAGGCTTACTCCTCCAAACTTGACAGTTCCTTCAATTTGTCGATCCATTAGCCCATTTTTATCTTATTGCTTCCAGACCCATTTGCACCCATCAAACACTAGTTTCTTTACTTTCATTTCATCACTCCAAATCACCCATTTTCAAAATGATATTGAAGTCGAGGCTTATTCAGGTTTTTCTAGTGTCCATTCCACACTTGTGTAATGTGTGTTGCACGGTGCTTTCATAGACATTTGTGATCTCGTTATTACGAAGTATACGAGCCACTGCCATGTTTGTCATACCAGAACTGATGGACCTTGTGAGGAGCTGACTTGTTGACTCCGATATCTTGCCTGGGCGCCCACCTCTTGGCTTTTGATTAGATGGATGGACGTATTCTTCCAAGTGTCATGGCACTCACATTCAGTTTGGCAATTTTCTTGGCTGAGAGACCGCTATCGATGAGCTAGATCTGAGGTCCCCAACTCCAGGCCTCAAGGCCCGCCAACAGTGCAGGTTTTCAGGATTTCCTTAGTATTGCACAGATGCTAATGTGATCATCTGCACAGGTAATGATTCCAAGCCCTGTGCAAAACTAAGGAAATCCTGAAAACCTGCACTGTTGGCGGCCCTTGAGGCCTGGAGTTGGGGACCTCTGAGCTAGATGATTCTATTTCTCTTTTCTTGAGAAATCTTTTTCATGGCTGCTTTCTTTCGCTTAGGAGTCAACCTAATAACGCACTGAGCTATTAGGGAATGTGGGAACAAGTTGTAATTCGTAGTATACAGGAAGGAGGCGATTGGAGTCCTGCAGAATGAGAAAGGTGAAACAATCAAAAAGGTGGAACAGCAGGTGTAGCTGTCTTCTCCCAGAACACTAATACAAGTATCAACAATAATCATGATAGAAATGACAGTCAGGAGAAATCCAAGTTGACAACTAGCAAAGGTTTGATTAGAGAACACTAAGCAAACTTAATGTTTAATCTACTATATAATTGCCGTAGGCATTTTCGTGTCGGACCCTGAAAACGTGCCGTGGATATGTCACTATTGTGACGTCATCACGGCGAAGCATTGGCCGCGTAGCGGCCAATGCGAGGCGTCAGCTGCGCGAGCAATGGCCGCGAGGCCATTGCGAGTCGCTAGGTTTAGTGCGAGCAATGGCCGCGAAGCGGCCATTGCGAGTCGCTGGCCGAAAATAGAACCAGAGGCTCGGCCACAAAGCTAGCGATTTCCCGCTCAGGTAGCGAGTCGCTAGCCTCAGCGGGAAATCGCTAGCTTTGTGGCCGAGCCTCTGGTTCTATTTTCGGCCAGCGAATCGCAATGCCCGCTTCCATAAGGATTACCGCAATCGCGCCGCATTGCGACTCGCTGGCTGAGTGCGAGTACTTGCGGCGCGGTTGCGGTAATCCCCATAAGGATTACCGCAATCGCGCTGCATTGCGAGTCGAAAATCTTAAAAAAAATTTAAAAATATTCTAGACACCCGATGCATTTGCATCGGGCTCACAGCTAGTAGTTTATAAATGATCTGGACAACAGAATTACTGGGGAACGCGAATTACTAAAATTCACAGATGATATGAAGATCAGATTCAGCTGACATGTGCATGGGATGATGCGAGCTCAACGCATGAGATTGCAACAAAGGGAGGTAGGCGGCCAAGGGCGTATATATACCAAGGCTGTGGAGTCAGAGTCACGAATGTCTGAGTCAGAGCCCATTTTGGTGGAGTCAGAGTCGGTATAAAATGGACTGACTCAGACTCCTAAAATTTATGATAAATTGGGTACAGTAGTTCAATGAGTTCAATGCAGTATCTGCTGAATGTTATTATTTTGAATTATTATGTTCTATCATAATAATGATTAAAAGCCTGATGTTATGTCATTGCACTACAATAAATTTGTCACTTAAAGGGAACCAACCACCTCAGATCACCCTAATACACAGTTAATACGTGTCCCTGCACCCTAAGGATACGTTTCCAGCACTGTTTTTGTGTAAAATCTTGCATTAGTATAACCGATATAAAGACTTTATAAACTTACTAGCCTGAAGACTTCTGGGCGTATCCCTCCTTCTGTTATACTTCAGGGCTGTGCATTGCATGGCTGCGCTCCCCCTCCCTCTGTGCAGAGGAGATAACGATCACGCCCATCAGGGCAGGGCAGCAGGCACGGAGGGAGGGGGAGCGCAGCCATGCAATGCATACCCCTGAAGTATAACAGAAGGAGGGATACGCCCAGAAGTCTTCAGGCTAGTAACTTTATAAAGTCGTTATATCGGTTATACCAGGGGTCTCAAACTCCAGGCCTCGAGGGCCGCACACAGTCCAGGTTTTCAGGATTTCCTTAGAATTTGGCAGTTGGTCATTTGATTACCAACTGTCAAATCCTATGGAAATCCTGAAAACCTGCACTGTGTGCGGCCCTCGAGGCCTGGAGTTTGAGAACCCTGGGTTATACTAATGCAAGATTTTACACAAAAACAGTGCTGGAAACGTATCCGTAGGGTGCAGGGACACGTATTAACTGTGTATTAGGGTGATCTGAGGTGGTTGGTTCCCTTTAACCATGAGCCATGTATGAAGGCGTTTGAGAGTCGTGGAGCCTGAGAGTCGTGGAGCCTGAGAGTCGTGGAGCCTGAGAGTCGTGGAGCCTGAGAGTCGTGGAGCCTGAGAGTCGTGGAGCCTGAGAGTCGTGGAGCCTGAGAGTCGTGGAGCCTGAGAGTCGTGGAGCCTGAGAGTCGTGCAGCCTGAGAGTCGTGCAGCCTGAGAGTCGTGGAGCCTGAGAGTCGTGCAGCCTGAGAGTCGTGACTCTGAATCTGGGAAATTGAGGCATCAGAGTCTGAGTCAGTGGTTTGGCTTACCGACTCCACAGCCCTTATATATGTGCTCTTGGTCGTGAAGGGGTTAAAGCAGCCAGCCTGCTCTTTTAAATCAATTTGGAGAGAGTGATATCAGCTACCTTGTCCTCATTAACACTTTCTCATAGAGAAAAACAGAAAATCACTGAAGTAATGTAGGCTGGTTATTTTGTGGTATGGTGGGTTTACACGTCCCGATGTCGGGGCGATATCGTAGGCAACGGCGCGGGAGCGCGCATTTTTTGAGCGCTTTTCCCGATATCGCATTGGCGGTTTACACGCTGCGATATCGGGAAACAACGTCCCTCCGATGTGTACGCCCACCAACCCAGTAACGACCATTTAACATGGTAGTTAATGGGTAGCGTCGGCGTACAGATCGGAGTTGGGCTGTCACACGGGACGATGCGGCTGCAACGGCCATGCGATATCGGGCGGTTGAAGAGCACGCTCATTCAACCCCGATATCGTTTTGGCATCGTTCCAGCATCGCATTGTACGTTCAAACCGTACAACGCGCGAACGATATCGGGTCCAACTCCCGAACCATGTGACTTTTTGTCTGAGTTGGATCGGAGTTGGACACCGATATCGCGGCGTGTAAACCCGCCAGTAGGGCTGAAGTTCAATGGAGCTTTTTTTTTATGAATATATTTTTAACTAATTTTCATAGCAAGTAACAACGTTGAAAATGTTTGCAATTCACATGATCACTCTTCATAACAATCTTGAGTTAATGTAAGTTCCCACTATAAAATCTGAAGCAGCAAACTTGTGCAAACCAAAATTTGTGTCCATCTTAAAATGTTTGGCCATGACTGTACATACACTGTATACTGGGTAAAATGGGAAGAGTGATAGGAGGGAGAAACTTGGCAGTTATTTATCCAGTGCTGGGGTCCTAGGTGCAAATCCCACCAAGGGAATCTCTGCTTGTTTGCATGGGTTTCCTCCCATACTCCAAAGACATACTGATATGGAATTTAGATAGTGAGCCCCAGTGAGGACAGTAATGATCATGTCAGTAAAGCGCTGTGGAATTAATAGTGCTATATGCAGCAGTAGTTTGTTTTTTGTTTTGTTTTTTTACTATAAAAAGCATCGGACCATAAGACGACCCAAGGTGTTGGAGAAATCTATGGGAAAGAAAATTTTAAGCAAAAAATGTGGTCATGACGCAGTACTATTTAGGGGATCTGCTGCTGACACTGTATAGGGGTATTGTCCTCTAATTCTGTACCAATGTCCCCCATGCTGGGTTATATGCGGCTTATCCTCGCATATATGTCTCTCATCATGGTATAAATATCTCCCCCATTGTGGTATATATGTCACCCATCATGGGCCTATCCTGGTATATATGCCTCTTGTTATGCTTCACACATACAAAAAAAATATTCTACTCACCATCTCTCTACTCGCCCGAGCGCGGTGTGCTCTTCTGATGCAGGCAATTTACTTTGGCGTGTAAAGGGGGCAGTGCATGACATCAATGCCATGCGCCCCATTTACATGTCGTTGTCAGCTGCCAGTTAATCCAAAATGAATGCTCACTGCTCACCCACTCCTAGGATTATAGTCTTAAAACACAAATAATAATTATTTTCTTTAACAGCGATTTATTTATAAACTGCATTTTGGGTTTACTTGTGTTATCTTTGTCTAATATTTACATTTGTTTGGTGGTCTGAAACATTTTAAGACCCAGTCTCACATAACGACGCATCAGCGACCCGGATCCCGATATGCAGAGATCGCTGGTGCGTCGCTTACACATCGCTGGTAAGATGTCAAACAGGCATCTTACCAGCGATGTGAAAAACGACGCACCAGCGATCCAGAATTATACCGAGGTCGTTGTGAATTTACTCTCCATAACGTAGCATTGAGATCGTTGCTCATTATCTTTGTCAAACACAACGATGTAGCGTTCCCATCGGGAGCACAATGACGCGGGAATGACCTAGAGCAGTGTGGAACGATCAACGATCTCACAGCAGGGGCCAGATCGTTGGTGCATGTCAAACAGAACGACATCGCTGTTGCGTCACAAAATTCATGACGCAACAGCGATCCCAATAGCGATCTCTTTATGTGTGACAGGGCCTTAAGTGTGACAAACATGCAATAGAAACCAGTTCCAGTGATCCCGACAACTTTACGACCTGGTAGGGATCGCTGGAACGTCGCTACGTGGTCACTGGTGTGATGTCAAACAGTCAGATCTACTCAACGACGCAGCAACGACACGGCGACCCGTATAACGACTTCAGCGGTCCTTGTGCCGAGGTCACTTTAGTACGGCATTCGCATCTTGCTCATTCACTAGTCATTCCAAATTAGACTATGAACATATGGTACCGCTATAAGAATAAATCAGACTGAGATCTGTTTCAATCTTATATTATGTTCATCAAGTAACTACAATGGCAACATCACAGCAACAACAACTACATTTCCGGATACACTACATTTTATAATCCATAGAATGGGCGTACATAATCAGAGAGCAAGGTGGGATTATGTGAAAAGTCAGGTGGGTTTAAGCTAATGTCTATGAGTATATTGGCTAGTTTAATGAGTCCTTTGTCTTATTTCTTGTATTCACGCCTCCTGGCCGGGTGTCATCTTCAAGCTGGTAGCTGGTAACATACAAGGTCATTCCACATTCCATCCTTGATACTCCTTTCAATGCAGGCCTCATCCTGGCACCTTATCTGTCTGTTTCCCATTCATCCCACGTCCTTTGTCCAGATGGATCTACACAGCTTCTGCAAAACTCAACTTAAACCATAAAATAGTCAAGATCAGCAAGGGGGTTGGGGATACAGAGTAGAAAGCGAGAAATGAAACTCAGAGAGATAAACAAGCAGAGATATATAAAAAATATGGAAGAAAATAGACAAGATGGAGGCAGAAAGGAAACCAGTATAGTCAGGAAAGCAGTTGAAGGAAATACTGACAGTAAGAGGGGAAAAACATATAGAGAAACTATGAAAGGGAGAGAGAGAAGAGAACAACTCTTATCTGTTAATATACATATTAATTGATATAGAAAAACTTAATATTTTATCCAGAATATTAGTACTTTGGTTATATTTGTGATATTAACATATAATATGATCTCTAATAGCTACATATTGATAAGGAAATATAATAATTTCCCCCACAATCCCCCCTAAATATTAATTTTTCTATTTACAACTTCTCCTAATGTTTCCCTAGAGAACTCAGGAACCTCTGAGACTGTCCATGTGATGGGAAAAAGGGAAAGGGATTTCTTCATCCAAGCATCTCAGAGACCCTCTCCTTGTGAAAGGTCACCAGACACCTGAATCCTACTCTAGCCTCACATGGAGTTCTCCCACTGTCCCTTAACTCAAATCCCTCAACTGGGTGTGATAATAGGGGAGATTCTTAGACTGCTTATGGGATTTTCCTTTGGGCATTTCCTCCTCTTTCACCATTCCACAGACCCCGCCCTTTTCAGCTAAAAACATATCAAGGGCCAACCTGTTTTGAAGAGTCATTCTAGTATTGGGACCTAGTTCCTCAACTATACCCTGGAAAGCATCTCAACCATAGTTGACAAACCTTTGCTCACTGTAATATATGTAATTAATCCAATCAACGTTCTTATTGATCTGTACCTGTGGAATTAAGGAAGCAAATCCAGCATATACCTGATTTTGGGCCTTAAACTGGTCAGACACCCCCCTTGGCACACCAATAGCATCAATGTATACCTGAGGGTCTTCCTCATATCCCGTGTGTAACTGATCAAGGCTTCTTTGTTTTCTGGCTATTTTATAAACAGACATTGGGTCCCATGGCAAGATTCTGAACTGCATTCCTAATTTAATCAAGGTGCATTGTCCTGTCCAGACTATAGGTAACCTAGATCGGAGCTTACCATCCCCACACAACCAGTAAATATCATACATATATCGTATATATTAACTGAATAAATTTATACTTACAGAGCTGTTTTCATTACAAAATCCCAATTTAAAGGTTCCTACTAACGAAAACCTCAGAACATATTAGAAACGGCATGGGGAATTGTGTATCAGTTTTACACTATTAGTAACATATAACCTTAAAAATACAAGACTCATCCTCCCTTGAACACTTTATCATATACCACTATCATTATGGAGGGTATACAAAGGATATAAACTTCTTAAATATCTGCAAATAAGCACAGTTATCCACACGCGAAAGATACATTACAAAAATCATAACCCATTGATTTGTAAAGAGAAAGTACATAAGAACAAAAACATGGGATATACAGCCCTTTGACGATTGACCTGACCACTCATAATAGTCAAACAGATATAATAATATCAGACAATATAATTACACTTTAAACAATATAAGTATACTTATCAATGGTCATCCAACTTTCCTAAAAGACAGATCAAAGGGAAATAACAAAACAGCATAGCAAAAAGCATACAGCTATTCACTTATCATAATATGATTAGTATACAGTTAAGCAGGCAAAAATTACATTATTTACTCATTTATTTATTTACTCTACTTAATAACATTTTAACCAGTATATATTTGACATCTATAGTACCTTGGATAGAAGAAAGAGATTTACACATATATTAGGACAATTTTTATACAGTTTTCTTGGTTTCCTTGTCCGCTCACTATTTGCAATTTCCAAACCCATGGAGCGATCGCCGCTTGAAGCCCGTACCTTTCTGAGTTGTGTTGTGCGCAGGAATAATGCAGGATAGTATACACAGCTTACCTGTACCAGGAGCGAACTAGGAGGTACTCACCTGATCTCATCTGTGACCTATTTTGAGGCGTAAAGTGAGGCCAAGCAGAAACCAGTCTAACCTTTGCTGATGAGAGACATCATGGCCTGCCCTGTCCCCTCTCACGACTCCTAGTTTAACACTGTTAGTGGTTCGGTCAGTCCCTATAAGGCAGTCGACTATAGAGAGGGCTCAGGCTGCCAGACACAACCCGGCTGGGATGGGGCAACCACCCACCACTACCTTTCCTTCCTTTTGTTGTAGCTTGCCTTCTACCTCCGAGAGGACAGGACACCTGTGGTGATTGTCAGTGTGATTATACCATCCTAGACTGATAACATGGTGTCTACCTCACTGTAAATACCAATTCTGCATTTAGTAGGCTTACCGATTGTAAGGAATTCTTCAAACACGGAAATCGCTCCATTCGCTCAGAAAGTGCAAGTCAGAACCAAACATTCTGATTACCTCATGTGAGGATCCTACCATTATCCAGCATAAAATCTCTTTGGTCTATAAACATATCTGCAATAAAAACTTAAAGAAATTTGTATTAATTTCAGAGATTAGAAAATTCTTATAATATATGGGCGCTGTACATCAGAGCAGACATGTGTAACATCACCTTTAATTTAAATTTCCTGCTACCAGCATTTTCTCCAGAAAGCCCCTTACCCCTCCCCTATAAGAAAAGATAACGGACTACAAAAAATATTCTCACATAGTAAAGAACAAAGACTGCTCTAATAGAAGGAATTTAAGGAGGTGTGGGGGAGTGGTTCACTCCCTTCCATATTTTCAAATCCTTTGGCCTTGATAAACCCACAAGATGTCCACAATTCTGATAAAGGACCTAACTACTTTCTCCTTTCTTGTCTTCCCATTTCCCCCTCTTTTTTTTTTTTTTTTTTCTTCGACTTTGTGTTATTTTCTAAACCATACTTTCTGTTGCTTTTCTCATCAAACTTGCTAATTTCCATCTCTAACATCTCACATTGACTCAATTGAGTGTCCCCTTAAAATATAATCTATATTCCTGCTTATCGACATACCTTATACATTCTGGATCTATTAACTTAACAATACATTTATCACTTGTAGTTAGATTTTCCTGTCTAGTACCACCTCCCAACAGCGTCAATATATATATTATTTCCCCTTGGGCGCTCAGTATATTAATTTTCCCTCTAGATAGCTTAATTTTTAAAACACACAACAACTATAAATAAGGGAAAGTTTCACCTGCCATAACTACATCTCTAACTAAATTATTCCTGTGCTGCAGATGGCTATTGACAACATTCACTCATATGAATCAATAAGAATCTGATTACTATTATTGTATTCAATATTAGACATTATTATTAATACTCAACTACCATAAATGTGAAAAATTCAATCTTGCCATTCAGGATTCTTGGAAAGACGGATAAGATTCCAGTCTGCATGTCACAGTGTGCAGATTCCACCTTCACCCCCCCTCTCTTTAGCTCTCTCCCTCCCCTCTTTCTAAAACAAGCAAATTCTTTTCACAGGATTACGCACAGCTGTTTAGATAAGAAATTCTGAGTCTCATAAGATAGAAAAAGAAACTCTTCTTTTCTGGTCATCATAATGGGAGACCCAGACAATGGGGTTTAGGGCACTGCCCTCCGGAGGTCACACTAGGTACTACAAGTTTGTAGACACCGCCCCCTCCGCTTATAAACCCCTACCGCAGGGAACATCCTCAGTTTTAAACTTAGTGTGCTCGGAGGATCACGCTTTGCTTGCACTTCACTGCATTCTCACTACTTACGTGATGGCGTCTGAAGACAAGGTAATAAGGTCCCAGTCGGGACCGGTGACAGCCTCCCCGCTCACCCTTAGTGGCACACGCTGGTGGAGGTACCGGAGGGCCTAGGGCCTGGACACCTGGTGTTCTCCCGGTACGCTGTTACACTCCTCTCCATCCCTCTCTGGGGGGCTCTGGTGAGTGGGAGATGGGAGCCTTGCACAGCTCCGCTCCGTCCGAGGCCTCCCTAAATGGTGCTTACAGACCGGACTGGAGCCAGCCCAGTCCGAGGCCTCCCTAAATGGTGCTTACACTCCGGACTGGGCTGAGCGGCCCAGTCTGAGGCCTCCCTAAATGGTGCTTACACTCCAGACTGGTGCTGCACCCCCGTCCGAGGCCTCCCTAAATGGTGCTTACAGACCGGACCGGCACTGAGGCACTCTGTGTCTCCTGTGTGCCTGGGGGTAGTGTCTGGCACTTTATGTGCTTCATGACACTCAGACCGCGCGTTACCCTCGGGTCCGCGGTTCTGCGGGTGTACCCTGTGCTGGGGTCACCCTGGCTGACCGCCCTGTGTGTCACAGGGGCTGAGGCCGTAGGCTGCGGATGTGTGACATGTAATTGCAGTCTGTGTACATTATTTTTTACACTGTTTCCCGCCCTGCGGGCTCCAGCTCCCTCATGAGAAGGCTGCTTGGAGGATGGGATGCAGCCCGTGCGGTGACGTCACCGCGGGGCGTGTGTGTGTGTTTCCCGCGTGTCTTCGGCGCCGCCCACAGTTTCTCTGTCGGCGGCCATCTTTACCCTCACTTCCCGGCTGGGAACTGTATGCAGCGTGCGTCTGCACTCCAAGAGGGGAGACCGGAAGACAGCGCGGAGGTCACACACACACACCGCTCCCTCATACCGCTTTACAGCGGTCGGTAAGCCACCGGGATCCCCGGTTTTATTGTCTGCAATTGGGCTTATCTACCCCTACTGTGGCCATGTCCTCAGCTGGGAAGCGTGCTGCTAAGGCGGCCGAGACCACCGTTACATGTGCTACGTGCAATGGAACACTGGTGGAGGGGTCCTGCAATAACTGTGGACGCCCAGAGGCCCGGGCTGCAACTACTGGGTCAGCAACCCCGGTGCTATACCCCGAGGTTCAGGTGATCTCAGGGCCTTGGGAGACTCAGAACAGGATCAATGAATCTCTGTTGTCTCAGCTGTCCTCCATGTCGCAATCCCTGGAGGCACTTAATAGGAGACTGGATAGCCCAGCTACTCCTTCCAGTTACCCCCGGGTGTCTTCCTCTTCTGCTGTGAGACCCTTAAGCGGGCTCGTCGTGAGGCTTCACCCGAGCTCCAGACTCTCTCTGAGGAGGAGCGTTCCTCTGATGGTGAGGAAGATGATGGGGGTTCGACTTTCGGGTCTGTATCTGTGTCTGAACCACCAGATGGGGTGGAGGATCTGGTGTCCTCTATCAACGAGACCTTACGTCTCGTGACACCCCTGAGGAGGTGACGGTGCACCCGAAGGAGGTCTATCAATGGCTGCGGCCGGAGGCTAGACCAAGTGGCTCCTTTATGGACCATACTAATTTTGGAAGGGTGATTAGAGCCCCCAGGTTACATCCTGGGCGGCGTTATGTCCGCAAACCCAAGGACAATCGCTTCCCCTTTCCCCAGGAGGTGCTTCAGGAGTGGTCGCAGTCCCGAAGGTGGATGCTTCCATGACCAGGATTGCTGCACGCTCCCTTTTCTCTGCCTCTGATAGCTCCTCACTGAAGGATGCTACTGATAGACAGGTCGAGCAACTCGCCAAGTCTTCCTATGAGGCGGTGTGGGGTCGTCATTTGCCCCTAACTTTGCCACGGTCTGGACCTTACAAGCGATTACTACCTGCTTGGATGGTATCACTGACCTGGCAAGGTCCAGTCCAGAGGTCCTGGCACTTACCGAAAGGGCAAGGGCCTATGCGGACTACGCCAGAACGGCGACTCTGGAAACTGCTACTCGCTCAGCTGTGGCTTCGGCCAATGCTATAGCGATCCGCAGGTTGTTGTGGCTGCGTCTTTGGGACTCAGATGCCACATCTAAGAAGATTCTGCAGAATCTTCCTTTCGCTGGTGACAGGCTTTTTGGCACAGAGCTGGATAAGCTAATTAAGGATTCTGCTGAGTCTAAAATACCGCAGAATAAACCTAAGCCACGGTATACCGTTAAAAGGAACCCAAAACAGTGGTCCTTTCGGTCCAGCTCACAGTCATCAGCACCGTCCGCTCGCACGGACCGAGGGGGCAAGCCCGCTTCTCAGTGGCGCTCTAAGAGTCGTCCAAAGAAGCCGGCGGGGGCAGCAGCTGCCACCCCCAAACCCGCCTCTACATGACTCGCTCTCTCTTCCTGCCTCCCCACAGGTGGGGGGCCGCTTGTCTCGCTTTCAGAACGAGTGGCTACTTCACGTTTCAGATCAGTGGGTTCGAGACGTGGTCTCGCGAGGTTACAGGATAGAGCTGACGTCAAAACCGATATCCCGATTCCATCGGTCGGTCCCCTCCCCAGAAAAAGCTCAGGCCTTTTCTTTGGTGTTGGAGGGACTCCGCAGAGACGGAGTGGTGGTCCCGGTGCCTTCCAGGGAGAGGTTCAGGGGTTTTTACTCCAACCTCTTTATAGTCCCAAAGAAGGACGGATCCTTCCGCCCAGTTCTGGACCTGAAGTTGTTCAACCGCCACGTGCTGGTTCGGAAGTTCCGTATGGAATCACTGCGCTCAGTGATCGCGGCTGTGTCACAGGGGGACTTCTTGGCGTCCATAGATATCAGAGACGCTTACCTTCACGTGCCCATTGCACCGGCTCACCAGCGATGGTTGAGATTTGCAGTGGGGGAGGAACACTTCCAATTTGTGGCGCTGCCGTTCGGCTTGGCCTCGGCACCGCGGGTGTTCACAAAAGTGATGGCCTCCATGATGGCTCTCCTGCACGTGCAGGGCCATGCCGTCATTCCCTATTTGGACGACCTGCTGGTCAGGGCGCCATCGGAACACCTCTGTCAAGCGAGCCTGGATGTGACCATGCGGTCTCTGGAACAATTCGGTTGGCTACTCAATGTTCAGAAGTCAACCCTGGTTCCGACCCAGTCCTTGACTTATTTGGGCATGGACTTCAACACGTCCTCAGCCCTGGTGTCTCTGCCACAATCCAAACAGGTGGCGATCCGATCGGGAGTACAAGCGGTGCTCCTGTCACCACAATCATCCCTTCGTGGGTTGATGAAGCTGGTGGGTCGCATGGTGGCAGCGATAGAGGCGGTGCCGTTTGCACAATTTCGCCTCCGTCCTCTCCAGCTGGAGATCCTACGCAGGTGGGACAAGAGGACGATCTCGCTGAATCGGCTGGTGACACTGTCACAACCGACCCGAGATTCCCTGCAGTGGTGGCTTCAACCACATCACTTGTCGCGGGGCCGGTCCTTCATAAAACCGTCGTGGTTAGTGGTGACCACCGACGCCAGTCTGAAGGGCTGGGGTGCGGTGTTCTTACACCACAGGGCCCAAGGCCTCTGGACTCTGTCGGAGTCGGCATTGCAGATCAACGTGCTGGAGATCAAGGCGATCTATCTAGCACTCCTGGCTTTCAGAGATTCCTCTCAGGACAACCCATCCGGGTTCAGTCCGACAATGCGACGGCCGTCGCTTATATAAATCATCAAGGAGGAACCAGGAGTGCAGAGGCTCTGGCCGAAGTCCACCGCATCCTATCCTGGGCGGAGGACAACAACTGCCTGATCTCCGCAGTTCACATCCCAGGGGTCGAAAACTGGGAGGCCGACTATCTGAGCAGGCAGGGGATGGACGCCGGAGAGTGGGCCCTTCATCCAGACGTCTTTCGGGACATCTGCAGCAGATGGGGCACTCCGGACGTGGATCTGATGGCCTCACGGCTGAATCATCAGGTTCCGCAATACATGGCGAGGTCATGGGACCCCCAGTCGTTGGGAGCGGACGCCCTGATCTTGACTTGGTCCAGATTCAATCTACCATATGTGTTCCCTCCTCTGGCTCTGATTCCCAGGGTGCTGGGAAAATCAGGTCGGAATGCAGGGTAGCCATTCTAGTGGCTCCAGACTGGCCCAGGAGGTCCTGGTATCCGGACCTGTGGCAACTGTCAGGCGGACACAGGTGGGCTCTTCCAGAACGCGCAGATCTTCTCGCGCAAGGCCCATTCTTCCACCTCAATTCCAAGGCCCTCAGATTGACTGCATGGCTCTTGAGGCCTGGCTGCTGACATCCAGGGGGTTCTCCCCTACAGTGGTTGCCACTATGAATCGGGCTAGAAAACCAGTTTCCAGGAAAATGTACCACAGGACATAGAAAATCTTTTTTACCTGGTGTGCCTCTGGGGGCCGGTCCCCGTGGCCCTTGTCCATCCCGACACTGTTGGCATTCCTACAGTCAGGTTTGGAGTTGGGATTATCCCTTGGCTCCTTAAAGGGTCAGGTCTCAGCACTTTCTGTGCTGTTTGACAGACGATTGGCGCTTCTCCCGAAGGTCCGTCAATTTCTGCAGGGGGTGTCGCGGATGGTTCCACCCTACAAAAGACCTCTGGATCCGTGGGACCTTAACATGGTCCTGGCGGCATTGCAAAAACCGCCATTTGAGCCTCTGAGGGAGGTTTCCCTTTCTCGTCTGTCCCAGAAGGTGGCTTTTCTGGTGGCGATTACATCTCTGAGGAGGGTCTCAGAATTGGCTGCACTTTCGTGCAAGTCTCCCTTTCTGGTGGTTCACCAAGACAAGGTGGTGTTGCGTCCACGGCCGGAATTCTTGCCAAAGGTGGTTTCAACGTTTCACCTGAACCAGGAGATTGTTCTCCCGTCATTTTGCCCCGCTCCCGTTCATCAGGTTGAGCGCGACCTCCATACTCTGGATCTCGTGAGAGCTATACGCATTTATGTGTCCAGAACCGCCTCCTTTAGGAGTTCGGATTCTTTGTTTGTTCTTACGACAGGTCGCTGTAAGGGGTCCGCGGCTTCAAAGTCAACCTTAGCCAGGTGGATTAAGGCTTCCATTCAAGAGGCTTACCGGTCTTCTGGTTTGCCTCTCCCGGTGGGATTGAAGGCTCACTCGACCAGAGCCGTAGGTGCCTCTTGGGCCTTGCGACATAGAGCATCTGCTCTACAGGTGTGTCAGGCGGCCACTTGGTCCAGCCTACACACTTTCTCTAAGCACTATATGGTGCATGCCCATGCCTCTGCGGATGCAAATTTGGGCAGGCGGGTTCTACAGGCGGCGGTTGCCCACCTTTAAAAGGGAACCATGTTATCCGTCTTGTTGAGGAACTCTTCCCGCCCTGGGGTATTGCTTTAGGACATCCCCATTGTCTGGGTCTCCCATTATGATGACCAGAAAAAAGAGAATTTTGTTTACGTACCGTAAATTCTTTTTTCTTTAATCATCAATGGGAGACCCAGTACCCACCCAGTTGTTCCTTTGCATGTTTTGCATTGGCCCTGTTCTCTGTTGAGACAGTGTTTGCCGGGTTGTTGAACCGTTTGTGCACGGCATTCTTCCCGATGTTTCGGGTGTGGTTTATTTTCCTCCTCGCAGCTTGTAGACCAAACTGAGGATGTTCCCTGCGGTAGGGGTTTATAAGCGGAGGGGGCGGTGTCTACAAACTTGTAGTACCTAGTGTGACCTCCGGAGGGCAGTGCCCTAAACCCCATTGTCTGGGTCTCCCATTGATGATTAAAGAAAAAAGAATTTACGGTACGTAAACAAAATTCTCTTTTTTTCAAACATAGCTCACAAATTTAATTAACTGTTTCACACTTGTAGATATATACAACTAACAATTCTAACCATTATCTGAGATCCCGTGGCTTAATATTTAATTCTTCATTTATTCTTTATAACTTCAAAAACTTTCCATAACAGAAAGAATATTAAACTATATTGATAGACGGACTGTGAATAGAGTGTAACTGCTATCAGTATGTAAAAAGGAATGCAGCCTCGTGCCCAGCCCCTCCCAGAGCTGAAGACACAGGAATACAAGCAAAGTCATACAGATAACAGACATACAAACAATGAAATGTCTCTTGGACATTACAAACTTCACTTAACCCTTTCTACTAGGCTAAAAACATTTTATTTAACCTAAGGCATTTTCTGCATCTGAACACACTATATATAGCCTAGTTAAATCCAAATCTGATATAATAATTATTTCAGCACAACATTTTGTAGGACGGTTAAGTAAGCACAGGCTAGCCTGAACTTCATACATAAGAGGGGATTTGAGGAGCCTGTATCAGGTCCGGCGGCTGCAGCAGAGCATTAGAGATCAAGCTGGATGGTACCAGAAAAAGAGATAGGGGAGGGAAAAAGGGGGCTCAGTCATCATCATCATCCAATAAATCAGTGGGACCTATGGCTTGGCTTCTCGCCCACAGTGTCGCCCAGAAGGCTGGAGTGTTCATTAGGGTCTGCATATCAAGGCCCAGACTGCCCTGTGCCAGATTCTGCTCGCCACAAACAGGACACACCCACACATCCAAGGACCTCATATCGCCGCCATTATAGGGTGGTGGCTGGGATAGCGTACTCAATAACAATGGCGTGGCGGCCATTTTACACTGTATAAAATTATTGTTAGGAAGCAACTTATAATCAAACACAGGTTCTGCATCATCTTTTCCTCCTTCTCCATCTACTTCTCTTAATTTCTCACTTTTCACACTATTTGCAACTCGTAAATAAACTTGTGCCTGATCTAGCAGCCCTTGGTCTTTCAGCTTACTTTTTTTCTCTCTGGATAGAATCATTTTATATAAACGGCTGCAATCTCTTTGACAAAGCAATCCTGCGTGCTTGTATAACTTTTTCACATTCTTAACAGCCTGCTTGCCTTCCCGTGATTCCACCAATATTTTTACCTCTTCTACATCCTCATCCAGCTTATGAGGGACGGTCTTATTCTGCACAAATAGACGCAACATGACTCAATACTACGTCCTAACTGCAGCTCAGAACGCTGGCAACAGTAAACAACACTGGATCCCCACCGTCTGGAATCTCGGCTTCCACGTACGGTGATACTTTTACCTAAGGAACACGGAGCCCAAGCGATCACGTGTTCTAGTTTGCTCTTTCCCAAGGGGCGGAACCCAAGTTCCACGTACCTTTCCCTGCGGCTTGAGGAGCTCCAACTCAACTCAACCCAGATCAACTTCAATGAATATACAGTACTTAGTACTACGTACTCCCAGCTCTACCGAGTGTGCCGCTCAACTGCCGCACACCCTCCCCTTAAAGCACGGAGCCCCAACTCCACGTGCTCGAGTGAATACCAGGCTTGTCGCCTCTGTATTCAGTCTAGTGATACGGAGCTCCAACTCAACATACCACTGCACACAGAATCCAAATTCCACGTGCAGACAAATACAAAGCCTATTGTCTCTAAACTTGTCTTTGATGCCTAAGCACAGAGCAACAACTCCATGTGCTTCCCAACGCTGGGTCTATGGACACCGCGTTCTGCCAACTAACTCACAAGTGCAGAGCTCCAACTCCATACACTGTATTATCACCCGGCACAGAGCTCCAACTCAATGTACCTCCGAACACAGAATCTGCTGATTCCGTGTCCCGTTCTTTCTACGAAGTATAGAGCTAATTTGCTCCACGCTCCGTCTCCGATCCAAGAAGTGAGGAGCCACAACTCAACAACACTTCTGAGGTGCGGAGCCCCTACTCAACAACACCCCTGAGTCATAAAAGCCAGCCGGCTCTTATGCTCCCCTAACACTGAGACCCAGTGCTTACAGATTACTTTGCTACGGTATTTCAGTTCAGAAGAAATTCTCCTTCACTATTACATCACAGAGGCTGCGTCTCCTTTCACTTTCATTACACCGTCCTCCAGCACACATGCCTATCAAGTCTCACTATACGTTTCAATACACAATCACAGTCACGGGAAGGGTTAACAGCTACAGAATGTTAATGACCAGTGGAGGAGACGTGGTGAAAACACAGACACGCTCAGAAGGCTGCGTGACTCATATGCTGCTGGTTCAGACGTGATGCTGGGTCAAACACGGTCTCACCACACGACCGCTTGCCCCCCGTACCCACTAGACACCCGCAGAACAATCTATAACGACTGAGACACGAGGAAGGGTCAGCACATATGAATGTGTCTTTCCACTTACCTCGTGCTCTGGAGGGTGATCAATCCTCGTCAGTCGTCACAGATCGTCCACAGATATCCACGCGTAGGTCCGGAGAGCCGTGGACCACAGATCACGCCCCACGTGCTGGGCGCCAAAAATGCCGAGGTCACTTTAGTACGGCATTCGCATCTTGCTCATTCACTAGTCATTCCAAATTAGACTATGAACATATGGTACCGCTATAAGAATAAATCAGACTGAGATCTGTTTCAATCTTATATTATGTTCATCAAGTAACTACAATGGCAACATCACAGCAACAACAACTACATTTCCGGATACACTACATTTTATAATCCATAGAATGGGCGTACATAATCAGAGAGCAAGGTGGGATTATGTGAAAAGTCAGGTGGGTTTAAGCTAATGTCTATGAGTATATTGGCTAGTTTAATGAGTCCTTTGTCTTATTTCTTGTATTCACGCCTCCTGGCCGGGTGTCATCTTCAAGCTGGTAGCTGGTAACATACAAGGTCATTCCACATTCCATCCTTGATACTCCTTTCAATGCAGGCCTCATCCTGGCACCTTATCTGTCTGTTTCCCATTCATCCCACGTCCTTTGTCCAGATGGATCTACACAGCTTCTGCAAAACTCAACTTAAACCATAAAATAGTCAAGATCAGCAAGGGGGTTGGGGATACAGAGTAGAAAGCGAGAAATGAAACTCAGAGAGATAAACAAGCAGAGATATATAAAAAATATGGAAGAAAATAGACAAGATGGAGGCAGAAAGGAAACCAGTATAGTCAGGAAAGCAGTTGAAGGAAATACTGACAGTAAGAGGGGAAAAACATATAGAGAAACTATGAAAGGGAGAGAGAGAAGAGAACAACTCTTATCTGTTAATATACATATTAATTGATATAGAAAAACTTAATATTTTATCCAGAATATTAGTACTTTGGTTATATTTGTGATATTAACATATAATATGATCTCTAATAGCTACATATTGATAAGGAAATATAATAATTTCCCCCACACTTGGAATCCTGTCACACAGAAGCTAGTCTGACAACTCAGACCTACGTGGCTGAGTTCTGAGTCGCCAACCAGGTCGTTGTTAAGGCGTCAAACACACAGATGCATGCTGGCCAGCGGGAGCCCGACAATCAAAAAATAGTCCAAGCCATTCCGACACGATCGGCGATGTCACAGCAGGGGCCTCGTCGCTGCTACGTGTCAAACATATCAAGAACGCTGGCGAGGTCGCTGTTGCGTCACAAAGCATGTGACGTAGAAGCGATCTCGCTATGTGTAACGGGGGCTTTAGAAATCAGGAAGGGGCAAACACTTCCACACCACTGTGTATACACACGGATACATACACACACATAAATATATTACACACACATCAGAGGGAAACACATGATGCTTCAATATTGTTAAAAATGTGCCAATAAAAATGTTCACCACCCGGGCTTAGAATGGATTCCTTAGTTAGTATAAATATTATTCTTTATTTTATTCACTTAAATTATATATACAAATCTAATTGTTGAAATGCCACTATGTTATAACTGTTCATTACTTTAAAAGTCAAATTGTTTAGATGGTTGTATATTTCTAGAAAAGAACGAGTAGAAAATATGAAAAGATCTTCTTCTACTTAAAGGAGAACTCCGGGGAAATACCATTTTTTTCGTACAGTCCTCGCACTCCTACATTATAAAGCTGAGCCGCCTGTTACACTTGTATAATGTTTAGAATTAATATAAATCAGTTATTCAGTAACTGCTCCCCTACCAGTCACTCCTCCCATAGAGGACAGTACGTCGTGCCTGATTGAGCAGCTCCCCTCCTCCCTCTCAGGAAGCTTTAGTGTCATCTGAGACTTCTTTGTACCTCATTCAATCATGTGGGTGTGACATCACGACAGGTCCTATACTAATCTGGGAGTCTGGAGATCTCTTTCTGTATAAAGAGCAGGATGGGAAGACCTGTGTTGATAGGACCTTATTGTTAGAAGAAAAGATAGGACCTTATGTAACATCACGCCAATGTGATTGAAGGAGGAAGTGTCTGTTATCAGACACACAGTTGCTCACTGCAGAGGGAAGGGGAAGACCTGCTTACTCAGGCATAACCTATTTTCCGTGTGGGAGTGGTGACTGGTAATAACTGATTTACGGTATACTAATTCTAAACATTATACAAATGTAACAGTCAGCTTAGCATTATAGTCTGAGTGCAGGCACCATACAAAAATGTGAAAACTGCAGTATCCATTAGGAATATTCATTAGAGAATCCTTCACACTCCCTAAAGAATTTTTTTCTGGTTCTGCAGCAAACTTGGAAAAATGAAGATTCAGTTTAAGTGGAAACTGCCCATGGTTATTTCACCATAGTTATATTTAATATTCAAAGTTTATGGATATACACATGCATATGGTATACTACTATATACATAGATGTTGTGTGTTGCTATCTTTTAATGAAGTTACTTAATATATAGCAGTATAAGCCTACATTGATTTCAGGACATTGATGTATAAATATAACAGCAGGGAAAATGTTTTTTTCTATCTGAGACAGTATGAATATTTTATGCAGAAGGGATATTCTAATAGAATTTGTGTAGTAATCACTGACCTACATTTCCTGTTTTTATATCCTGTGTCAATTTGCAGAACAGCAAAAAAGAATTTTTCTCCCACCTCCAAAAGGCATCAGGAAGTGTGTAGTAGCCACAAATGTTGCTGCAACATCTGTAACAATTGAAGGCATAAGGTACAAAGTTGTTTACAAATTTTGTATGCTGTTACAAATTCAGTTTTACATGTCCTTGCTGGTCTAGAAATTCTTTATATTCTTTGCTTTTTCCAAAGTACATGTGCACAATGACGGAACGCTCTGTTTTCGGCTCACATCAGTAGAGCTAGAAACGTAGCAGTGTGCAGTATAAGTGTACAGAGTCAGAGAACCTGGCAGCATTTGGAAACCAGCACTGATCACGCAAGTGATGTCACTTGTGAGGGGAGCACTGATCTCTGAATGCTGCCGGGCCCTATGACACCGTGCACTTACAGGGCACGCTGCCCTCTCTCCAGCTCCACTTATCCGAGTCGGCATTACTGAGCCCCTGAAACAAGTGTCAGTATTGACTTTTACATTTAAGGAGGGACAGAGGCTGCGGCAGTGACAGCAGCCTCTGCCCCCTGATGACGCTTTGTTTAAGTATTCCAGCATGCTAGTGATTCCAATATTTCGGACCACACACACTCATACAAGTCTACAGGTGCTTTTAAAACATAGGACTGCACTCACATGTCATTATCACAGAGACAGACAATGGAGATATTAAGTTCTCTGTCTTTTCCACACCTGTTCTCTGATTCTCTCATCGGAGAGAATTGAATCACATTAGGATAACACTCGGATTAAACTGTAGCGTAGTTCCACTTGTTCCACTATTTTTAGGGACAGATTATACACTATATGGTAAAACGAATGATGTCATTCAAAAGTACAACTCCCTTCAAACTATCCCCATGCTGTTGAAACATATTGACATAACGAGACTTAATAAAGCTTTTTCTAAGTTTTTGTGGGAGGCAGGAAACCCCGGTTAGCCTTTGGAGCCTTGATCCAATCTAAACAGGAAGGGGGTCTTCAGCTCCCGGATATTCGGGGTTACAATTTAGCGTGCATTTTACGCAATGTCCTTGATTGGATCAGAGGCACTAATAGATTTTCAGATGTAAATTTGGAGGGTGACTGGGCCAGACCCTGGGATCTGTCTTCTTTGCTACATTCGCCGTTGTCTTGTCTACCTGCCGCTTTGAAAAACACAGTGATTTATAGAGATACTATTATAACGTGGAAAGAGGTCAGGAAAAAAACTTAAATTAGCTTGGAGGGTTTCAAGACAGCTTAATCCTTGGAGATGCCCGGCCTCTCCTTTGGGTCGCGAAAACTCTCTATTTAAAGCGTGGAGAGATAGGGGCGTCAATGCATTGGGGGATCTCATGAATTTAGAAGAAAAAAGATGGATGACTGAGAAGGAGGTCTTGTCCGCATATAATTTACCCCAGTTCCACGCTATACAGTTTCGCTAGTTGCACCACCAAGTTCTTTCACATTTGCGGGACCTCTCTGGAGAAATTGAGGACAATGTGTGGTCCGAACTGCTAACTATAAATGAAGGTTATGTATCTATTACCTCATTATATGCCAAATTACAGCAGGTTCTGAGACCGCAAACGAGGAGAAAATTTTTTAACAAATGGCGTAAACATTTAAAAGACCCGGACCTTAATCAGAAGATTCTTGAGGGGTGGGGACTAGTTAGACGTTATATTACTAATGAGAGATGGAGAGATTCTCAATTCAGGATCGTGCACGGAACTATTCAGGGTTTCAATATACCTCCTTCTCAGGCCAACCAAGGGAGATGGGTCCATTGCCCAAAATGTAAGACATCCATGACGGACCTGGAGCATGGTTTATGGTCCTGCCCTGATTCACAGAGATATTGGGGAGAGGTGGAAACGTGGGCTAAAGAGATTTGTGGGGATGTGGGGGGACGGGACCCCATGCACTGGCTATTTCATTACCAGGTAAACTCCGATACTAGTAGACAATCTCATATATTATGGCACTATATTGCACTAGTAGCGAAGAGGCTACTCCTCCAGCACTGGCTCAATGATAGACCCCCGGACTTGTCTCAGGTCAGATTGACGCTGCGCCACACACTAACACTCGAGTCTGTAGACACGCTTCGTAATCCAAGCAAACTGACCAAAACAATTTTCTTTAAGTGGAGACGATTTATAGAAAAGGAGTTCACGGACGTGGAAAAAAAAAAACTTCATGATACCCTTCCGCTCATCAACATGGTATGCTTTGGAAGATTTAGGAGGGACATTGGGTAGACTGAGGTGCAATTGAACTTGGTTTCCTTGTATTATCAAAATTATCATTTTCTTTTCTTGTAACTATGGTTAGTATAATTGGTGGATAATTTCCAGGGATGGGTGTGGGGAGTGTTATTGGGAAATGCTATATATCATTGATGGTGAGTTTATGTAACTATCTCTAAATGCTTATGACCAGTTTCCCTGTATTGTTGTTTGATATGTATGGTCTACGTTTCTGAATTTTGGAAAATTGTTCATATGACTAAAACCCAATAAAAATGATGGTTCAAAAAAAAAAAAAAAGTACAACTCATGTAAAAAAAAATCAAGTCCTTGTGCAGCTATATTGACGGAAAAATAAAACTTTTATGGCTCTTGGAAGAAGGGAAGGAATATATAGGTCCTGCAAAGTCACTTAAGGGACAACTGTCAGGCCAAAAATCCATATGTAACTGACGTCATTTTCTAATTTCATTCTCTAAACTCTCTATTCATGTATTTGTATTATTTATGCTTCCTTTCTATTCTCTGTAAACTTTAAAATAAAAGATTAAATCTCTCTGTCAATCACAGTGGGTTCTCTGCTGCCCACTTCCCCCAAAAAATGAATATTTATACTTCATTACACTGTCCCGTGATCTGTCTGTTGTGTGACTCATTCACTGCAGACAGAGAAGAGAGGAGGAGCGATCTTTGCTGCAACTATGAGTTCTTCATGTCATGCATTGTGTGTGCAGTGTGAGATATTTCTATGTGATTCTAAGAACATTTGATCATATGCATGTATGCAGGAAAACCAAAGTTCATATATACACATAGAAATCTTACAGGCTGCAGCACAAAACACCTCCTCCCAGCAAAGAGCAGAAAGGGGAGGGAGTGAACACAAGCTTAGATGGGTGTGGATATTTAAATAACACTTATTCAGCAACTGGACTATTCCTGGTTTCTTATAATGGAGAGGACTCACCCAGAAGCTCCCTGCAGGGTCTGACAATGCTGATAACATGGAAACTACAAAGGGTAGAATAATGATTTTACATGTTTTTAAAAGGTCTGCCCAGTCACTATTCAAGGGTAATATTAGTATCATACTGAAAAATGACCTGATAGTGTCCCTTTTAAAAATTGAATGGGTCCCTTAAAAATAAGTTTTTTTAAATTTCCTTTAAGAATTGAACACATTCTGCTACAATTTTAAAGCTTCTAACAAACTAGTAAAAATAAAAGAATATTTTACAGATTTTGCTGATGTACAGTGTTGGCCAAAAGTATTGACACCCCTGCAATTCTGTCAGATAATACTCAGTTTCTTCCTGAAAATGATTACAATCACAAATTCTTTGGTATTATTATTTTCATTTAATTCGTATTCAATGAAAAAACACAAAAGGGAATGAAGCAAAAAGCAAAACATTGATCATTTCACACAAATCTCCAAAAATGGGCCAGACAAAAGTATTGGCACTCTCAGCCTAATGCTTGGTTGCACAACCTTTAGCCAAAATAACTGTGATCAACTGCTTCTGGTAACCATCAATGAGTTTCTTTCAATGCTCTGCTGGAATTTTAGACCATTCTTCTTTGGGAAACTGCTCCAGGTTCCTGATATTTGAAGGGTGCCTTCTCCAAACTGCCATTTTTAGATCTCTCCACAGGTGTTCTATGGGATTCAGGTCTGGACTCATTGCTGGCCACCTTAGAAGTCTCCAGTGCTTTCTCTCAAACCATTTTCTAGTGCTTTTTGAAGTGTGTTTTGGGTCATTGTCCTGCTGGAAGACCCATGACCTCTGAGGGAGACCCAGATTTCTCACACTGGGCCCTACATTATGCTGCAAAATTTGGTGGTAGTCTTCAGACGTTATAATGCCATGCACACGGTCAAGCAGTCCAGTGCCAGAGGCAGCAAAGCAACCCCAAAACATCAGGGAACCTCTGCCATGTTTGACTGTAGGGACCGTGTTATTTTCTTTGAATGCCTATTTTTTTTTCCTGTAAACTCTATGTTGATGCCTTTGCCCAAAAAGAGAGAACATTCTTCCAAAATGTTTTAGGCTTTCTCAGGTAAGTTTTGGCAAACTCCAGCCTGGCTTTTTATGTCTCGGGGTAAGAAGTGGGGTCTTCCTCGGTCTCCTACCATAAAGTCCCTTTTCATTCAGACGCCGACGGATAGTACGGGTTGACACTGTTGTACCCTCGGACTGCAGGGCAGCTTGAACTTGTTTGGATGTTAGTCGAGGTTCTTTATCCACCATCCGCACTATCTTGCGTTGAAATCTCTTGTCAATTTTTCTTTTCCGTCCACATATAGGGAGATTAGCCACAGTACAATGGGCTTTAAACTTCTTGATGACACTGTGCACGGTAGACATAGGAACATTCAGGTCTTTGGAGATGGATTTGTAGCCTTGAGATTGCTCATGCTTCCTCACAATTTGGTTTCTCAAGTCCTCAGACAGTTCTTTGGTCTTCTTTCTTTTCTCCATGCTCAATGTGGTACACACAAGGACACAGGACAGAGGTTGAGTCAACTTTAATCCATGTCAACTGGCTGTAAGTGTGATTTAGTTATTGCCAACACCTGTTAGGTGCCACAGGTAAGTTACAGGTGCTGTTAATTACACAAATTAGAGAAGCATCACATGATTCTTCTAACAGTGCCAATACTTTTGTTTGGTGTGGAACTATATCCAATTTGGCTTTAGGACAATTCTTTTTGTATTTTTTCATTGAAGACAAATTAAATGAAGATAATAATACCAAAGAATTTGTGATTGCAATCATTTTCAGGAAGAAACTGAGTATTATCTGACAGAATTGCAGGGGTGTCAATACTTTTGGCCAACACTGTAAAGCAGACATGAGGGAAACGCTAATTATTATTTATTTTGTGTGGTGTGACTATCTAGATTAAAGGGATACTTGTTCAGAATTTGAAAATTGCTAAATTCTGGAAATATTTGTAAAATTTCTGATATTTTTATAAATTAGTGCAAAACTGATCAACGTAGTTACCATTATCATAAAATATAATGTGTCATGAAAAAAGAATCTCAAAATCACTACAATACGTTGAAACATTGTAGGGTTATTGCCACATAAAGTGACACATGTCAGGTTTGAAAAATTTGGTCCAGTCACTAAGGTGTTAAAATTTGAAAATGTCATGTTTTTCAGGTATATAATAGACAGCGGATTTGTGAAACAGTTAAACCATAATCCTAGAGCTGGGCTGGATGTGTTAGAAGTCGTGCCAATATCAAAGTAAGTCAAGTTGAATACAATAATTGTGTTTTTTATATTGTTATGAACAATTCCCTTTAAACGCCATATTCCTTTTCTTTCCTGAAGAAGTGAAGCAGTACAGAGAGCCGGCAGGGCTGGCAGGACAGCTCCTGGGAAATGCCATCGGATTTACAGTGAGGAGTTCTGGGACAAATGTATGCCAGATCATATGATCCCTGAAATTAAGCGCACAAGCCTAACCTCTGTCATTTTGACCCTTAAATGCCTGGAGGTAAATGATGTAATCAGGTAATTCAATATTTCCTTACATTTGTTATGTTACCTTTAAATGGCATTCTTGTTACAAGATTAAACCTGGAATATTATGTGATGATCACCACATTAATATAAATGTTCTATTTCATTAACATTTGAGGACCACTTTTATAGCTTTCAAATAATTTTTTCCTAATATTATTTTTAGGATTTACAACCTCAATTACAACAAAACGTTGGGACACTGTTAGGCTAAGTTCACATAGAGCGTTTATTGATCTATTTTGTGGTGCAGTTTCTGCACCAAAAACGGATCCTCTTTTTGCAAAAAAGTATCACAAACACATCATCAACCATTTGTGCGGCTCTGTTTCTCCGTTTTAAGGGTACATAGACAGAGACACACACACACATACTTTCTTACCCTCCCTGCGTACCATACAGACTACTTTCAAGTACTGCTGCTGCCCGGGAGGAAGACATCACTGGAGCTCACCATGGGATTGCGAGGAGGGTAAGTAATTGGATGTTAATGGTGCAGAAAGCGCACCAGAAAAACACAACACACATTGACACGCTCATTATTTTCTGGATCCACTTTCTGCTCCCTAATGGAGCAATAAAATAACGCAATGTCTACACAGCAAATTGAAAATCACATTCACTTTGCCGGCAGACTTTTTGACTAATCCATTTTTGGTGCAGTTTTCCAAAAAAATACAACACCAAAAACAGATAAAAAAATCCTAGTGTGAACATAGCCTAAAAGGTAAAGAAAACATTGCAATTTGGAAATCTCTTATAGGGCCACGTCTCACACACAGATAATTGTGCAGATATTGTTGGCAGATCTCTGGTTGCAGTGAAATCATGGACACCTTGTTCCATTTTGTGGCCATATACAAATGAACAATGTGTCCATGATTTCACTGCAACCAGAGATCTGCCAATAATATCTGCACAATTATCTGTGTGTGACGAGGCCCATAGCCATATTTTATGCAGAATAGTGAACACCGATCAGAAGGTTATAGACATTTCTCGGATTTCATTTGAAAAAACTAATATAGAAATTGATGTCAGAGACACATCTCAAAAAAGTTGGAGCTAGGCCATGTCTACCATTGGTAGTGTCTCCTCTTCTTTTTACAACAGACTGTAAATGTCTGGGAAGTGAGAAGACCAATTGCTGGAGTTTTGGGAGAGAAATGTCCCACTTTTGTCTTATGTGTGATTCTAGCTGCTTAACAGGAGCCTGTCACTTAATTTAGACCCCCCTAACCTATCACTACCTGTCCCTGCAGCTTCCTACTACATTACAAACCACCTCTCTCTGACCTAATAGTGAATTATAAAATGGACTAAAGCGATGTATAAACTTACATGTCCACCATTGGTGGGCATTACTAGATAGATGGCCATCGGGTGGACAGTCTCTCCTGATTCGCTCACCCCCAGTCTCACTTCTGCAGTCACGCAGAAAAAGGAGGCAGACTCAGAGAGATTGCCCAGCTGATGGCCATCCATCTAGGAATGGCCACCCGACGGTGGACATGCAAGGTTATACATAGCTTTATTCGACGTTTGTAATTTACTATTAGGTCAGAGAGGGGTGGTTAGTAATGTAGTAGGAAGCTGCAGCGACAGGTAGTGACTATAGGTTAGGGGGCTAAACTAGGTGACAGGTTCCCTTTAACGGTCCTAGGTCTTCTCTGTTAAATGTTTCGTTTCATAATGTGCCAATTTTATATATTGGTAAAAAGTCTAGACTACAGGTGATGAGTTAATCACTGACCTATTCTTCTGTGTAGCCTTTCTGTTATGATGGATGCAGTATGTGATCTTGCATTGTCTTTTTGTAGTTTGCAAGCTCTTCTCTGAAATAGACATTGCATGGATGGGAGAATCTTATATTAAAGCATCTATAAAATGCTCATCATTGTTACTTGTCTTCCAAGATATGTAAGCCGATTATGCCATAGGCACTAATATAACCCCTTACCATCAGAGGTGCAGGGTACTGAACTGTTAGGATAAGAAGCTGGATGGTCCCTCTCCTCCTTAAGCCCACAGACCAGAATGACCGTGGTTTCTATAAAGACATTAAAATTTAAATTTTATTTCGACCCCCATAACAGTTTTTCATTTTGCCTTAGTATATTTTAAATACGATTTGGCCCAAATAAGATGGCATTTCTGGGTTGTGTTTATATATGGCTTTTACTTTGTATGATAGAGCCTTTACTTGCATATGTAGATTGTACAACAAACTACATCTGAATAAATTAGAATATCATCAAAAAGTTAATTTTTTTGATAATTGAGTACAAAAAATTAAATGCATGTATTATATAGAGTCATTACAAACAGAGTGGTCTATTTCAAATTTTTATTTCTGTAAATATTGATGATTATGGGTTACAGCCAATGAAAATCCAAAGGTCATTATCTCAAAAAATTAAAGTAGTGAGGATGAAGGGTTGAAAATTGTGCTGCCATATTCCACAAGACATCAAAGGGTGAATATAATATTGATTTATTAGTAAACGTGTTTCAGGGCTCCCAGAAACACCCTGAAACATGGCAATTTATTCATTTGTCCTGAGGAAGGCGCCAGAGAGCCCTGAAACACGTGGACTAATCAATATTATATTCACCTTTTGATGTCTCCTGGAATACGGCAGCACAGTTTTTAACCCTTCATCTTCCCTATTTTAATTTTCTGAAATATTGACCTTTGGTTTTTCATTGGCTATAAGCCATAATCATCAACATTTACAGAAATAAACATTTGAAATAGATCACTCTGTTTGTAATGGCTCTATATAAAATATGTGTTTCACTTTATGTATTGAATTACTGAAATAAATTAACTATTTCAAGTTTTTTAATTCATTGAGATGCACCTGTATGTTTATGATCAATTTTATCAATTATCTGGAAGTATTCCTTAGCCCATTCAGTGATTTTTTGACCAAATCATGACTATTTTTAAAGGGGATGTCCGGGCTTTTTGGATAATTTCTATGTGTATCCAGGCTGCAAAATGTTAACAGTTTGTAATATACATCCTGTGAACATTTTGCATAGTTACCCAGATATCGCCTATTTGCCATTGCAAGAGAACAACCAGGGGGCGTGTTTGTGTTGGAGTTTTCATGAAAATGCATAACTGGATGTTACACCCAGACTCCTCCAAACGCCCCCTCCCCGAGTCTAAAGTATGCCCGGCCACCTCCAGACTGCTACAGGCCTGCCCCAGCCCCTAATGTCATCACCCAACCCCATTGCACATAGCGGTCCCCTCCTCCACTGACACAATGTGCCAAATTTGCAGCTATGAAGGAGATTCGGCACACTGTCAGTAGAGGAAGGGACCGCTTTCTGCAATATGGTGTGTACGCTCACCCTGTAGCCCTGTATTATAGTGTATGTGCTCACCTAGTTCCCTGTGGCTGCTGTCAGAAGAGCTGAGGACTGCAGTCCGGATCTCTGTGTGCAGTGGAGCCTGATGCTCCTTCTATCTCCTGCAATACAGAGTGGGGCACAGAGCCGGTGGAGCCGGTCCTCTTTTTATCACAGCCACTGGCTCTGTGCTACAGGAGGTATAGAGAGGATGAGCATCAGCTCCACTTTGCACAGTGACCCAGGCTGCAGTCCGAGTCCTGAGCATACACACCATATTGCAGATAGCGGTCTCCTGCTCCACAGACATAGTGTACCGAGTCTCTTCCACAGCTGCAGATTCGGCACATTGTGCCAGTGGAGCAGGGGACCACTGTGTACAATGGGAGTGGGTGGTCACATTAGGGGCTGGGGCAGGCCTGTAGCAGTCTGGGGGTGGCCGTGCATACTGTAAACTGGGTGAGGGGTATTTTGAGGAGTTTGGGCGTAACGTCCAGTTCTGCATTTCCATGAAAGCTCCAACACAAAAACGCTGCCCCCTGGTCGTTCTCTTGCAGCTGCAAAACAGCAATATGTAGGTGACAATGCAAAATATTCACAAGATGTATATTACAGACTGTCAACATTTTGCAGCCAGGATACACATAGAAATTATCCAAAAAGCCTGGACAACCCCTTTAATGCAGTGCTGCCTGAGGGACCATAGATCACGAGTATCCAATATTGACTGTCTACCTTATCCCTTGTGCACATGGATTTTCCAGAATCTCTGAATCTTTTGATGCTTTTATGTACAATCAATGGTGGGATATGTAAAGTCTTTACAACTTTAAGTTGAGGAACATTTTTCTGAAGTTGTTGACAAATTGGTGAAACTTTTCTTCTAATAGACTCTTATGCTCCAACATTCTCTTCTTATACACAGTCAAGTTTCCAGTCTTTTGTTAACTTTGCTCTATCTTTATTAAAGGGGAACTCTGGGGAGATAAAAGATGTTTTCATGTCCCTGCCCTCTTACACTATGAAGCTGAGCTGGGCACTGCAGATCTAGGATCTTTACATCACTTATAAATCAATAAAATAGTATCTGCTCCTCAGCCCTCACACCTACTGTAGGGGACGTCACAATTGAATCTGGCCCCGCCCTTGTGGATGAGTGTGATGAGGCTTTGGTCCTTGGTATTAAGGAAGTAGTCAGCACTCGGCACAAAGTTAAACAGTTTAGCCTTTGCAGACTGTGTTTCTGAAAGGCTTTACTTCAGCATTTCTTGTGGGATTCCATCCAGGCCGCTCGTTTTTCTATACTGTATGGAGGAGATCCTCCCTGTTATTTCCTGGAGTGTGATTGGTGCATCCAGAATCATGGGCAGGACTCAACATGAACGATACCTAACAAAAGCAAACTCCACTTTAGTTGTGTATTTTACGCCATAAATATACTTCTGTCCTTGGCTGGAGTAACAGGTCTGGTGAAGAGCACAGAAGCACACGCCACTGATAAGAGGCACCAAATTTAGTAAGTGTTGTGTATCTTCTAATGATTTAAGTGCATCTCACTCCACGACTCCCCTTTATTAAGACTGGCATGTACAATGCCAGTCTTAACCCCTTCATGTATATGTACAGCAAAGGTTATGTCTCTGCTTTTGATGTGAGCTTGCAAGCTGAGCCCGCATCTTTCTGTGCTCTGTATAGCACAGGTGATCAGAAAATTGCTTAAATACTATAAAAAGTATTAAAAAAAAATATTTTTACAAACAAGGAAAACAAATAAAAAACAAAAAAAATCTTTTTTTGCAATTTTAACCTTGGAGAAGGGGAGGATCAATGTAAAATCGCATAGCGGGAAAGAGGTTACTGAATTGGAGGGGGCTACAGTGTCTGATTTGCATTATTGACTCCTAATGTTACCCACAGGTTTCCCTACTTGGATCCACCTGAAGAGAAATTTATCTTAGAAGCCCTCAGGAAGCTCTATCAATGCAGTGCAATTGACAGGTAATATAAACTTTCCAACTAATATTAAATGATGTCTATATACTCATTAACATGTATTATTAGCATTACAGCTTTTCATGCCTCATTAGCATAGTGTAAACATTTTCTGAGATATATTATAGTACAATTTTTTTTTTTTATTTCAAAAACTACGTCTTGCTTCCCGCCTCTACTGAGCATATATGGTCAAAAATGGTGTACAACACAGCACACTTTGACTCCACCTACTTCTATTATAATAAAACGCTAAGGCAACTTCCGTCACGATATAACGGTATGGTACATCACATACTGACTGAAGTTGCCTGTACACCCGCCCTGGGTGCTCCAATATAGCCGCCTGTTGCCAGGAGCAGGGGCTTCCAAAGCTCCACTCCCGTCATCCGTACAAGCTGCGGCTGCACACACACTCTGGTCACACTCCCCACTCCTCCACACACCCTCCGACACTACACTTCTCATCACACCACCCCCCCCCCCCCTCAGTTGCCACGTCCACACACACACGTCCCCCCCCTTCCACTGTCCTTGCGCCCCCCTCCTCGCTCAGCACCTCCACACTCATACCCCCACTCATACTCCCATGCACTCTGCCTGCCATACTTACCACTGGCCCGTCTTCTTCTCTGTCGCCGCCGCCTCCAGCCAATGATCTTCGCTCCGCTGCCGACTCCACCATGTTGGCACCACTCCTCCCATCCCGACAACAGGTTTCCTCCAAAATGGCGTGCAGGAACTCTTGCGAGATCCCAGATGCAGTCCGAAAAGTCTTCCCGGACGCTATCTTAAATGCCGCGCTCCATTCTGCGCTGACCGCCAAGCCTCCATCCTGTACCGCCATATACTATAGTGCTGCTATACATGTGCTGTAATGTACCACCATATACCATAGCGCTGCTACATATACATATATATATATATATATATATATAGTTCACTCATGTTGACTGAACAAGTTCTGTCAGTCACAGTATGTCAACTATATATAACTATATATTCTAGAATACCTGATGCGTAAGACCTCATCAGCGCATATGGCCGAATCCCGTTTTGCGGGATTCAAACAAGCAGACCTAAGCCCTGATGGAGCCACTATCCCAGCATTCTTTGTGGCTTTAGTGTTAACAAATCTGAGCAGTTTCTCCCACATCCTTTTGTCACGTGCTGTCTAGTGCTGATTATCTGCAGTCTATTCTTGATATTGCTGTAACTTAAACTGTGTGAAATTCCCTCTAGTACTGCATGACTTTATGCAAGTTCTTTTGCCCTGTTCTGGTGGATGTAAAGTTAATGTGTGATTCTCCTCCCCCTAGCCACTAAGTAGCCTCTCCTTCCACCAGGTGTTGCTGCTGATAGAGTTTCACTCTATACCTGAAAGCCATGCTGTGAAGACCTGTTTGTTCTGCTGAAGTTTTTTCCTTTGATTTTGCTGTACCATGGTTCAGTGGAAGGAGGTGAGGGGGGAATATTGCAGGGCTGGTGGAAGAGTTAGGGCTTAGGGTGGAGACCCGAACCTTCTCACCATCAGAAATACCTTCGGGGTCATGGCTGTTCAGGGTTCCAAGTTTAGGGTCAGACTAATTTACCCTGGTCACCAGCATTTCCAGTACATTTTGACACCCTTCTTGTGAAATATACCCACTTTTCCAGCTTTTGGTTAACTGTGTGGAAAAAGTTAAAGTTTTGCACGTTTTTATGAAAATGTAAATATTTTAGAGCTTGTGCACACAATATCTAGGCAGAGGAATGCACCTAAAATACTTTAACTAGCAAAAATGACTTGCTGTTCATATGTTCAGTTTTTTTCGCGCCTTTTACCACTCAGATTTCCAACGATGCCAAGCGATTAAAAAAGTAAGCTGATGAGATAACCATTCTTCAGGCATTTTTTTTGCTTAGGCTACTTTCACACTACGATTTTGGAGGGAGGCGATGCTGTCCGATTTCATCGGACAGCATCGGCTCCTTCTGATGCCTGGAATCGGATGCCAAATAGGCATCCGATTCTGACAGAAAATAGGATGCCCGCCCTCCTGTCAGATCGCTCCCTGAGCTGTCACAGCTGTCTCTCCTCTGCTCTCCCCTCTTCTCCCCTGGTCCTCTCCTCTGCTTCCCCGGTCCTCTTCTCTCTCCCCCGGTCCTCTTCTCTCTCCCCGGTCCTCTCCTATGCTCCCCTGGTCCTCTCCTCTGCTTCCCCGGTCCTCCCTGCTTCTTCCCCGGTCCTGTCCTTTGCTCCCCCGGTCCTACTCTCTGCTCCCCCTCTCCTCCGGGCTGATAAAAAAAATAAACAATGTATGCTCACCTGTCCCTGAGGCCCCCCGCCGTCTCCCGCACGGTCCCGCAGGCTCCCGGTGTCCTCCCGGTGTCTCCTGTGTCTGCAGAGGTCTTCTTCTTCTGAACAGGACCTGCCGTGATGTCACAATCATGTGACCGCCTGTTGACATGGTGTAACCGGCGGTCACGTGACTGTGACGTCATGGCAGGTCCTATTCAGAAGGAGACAACCTCCGCAGACACAGGAGACACCGGGAGGACACCGGGAGTCTGCGGGACCGTGCGGGAGACGACGGGGCCTCGGGGACAGGTGAGCATACATTTTTTTTTTCTTAACCCCTGCTTTCTATTAGGAGCAGTTGTACTGTACTGAGCATGCTCAGTACAGTAAAATCGGGTCCGAGGAGACATCAGATGTTTCCTCGGACCCTGCTCCATAGGGCCCCATGTTAAGAACATCGGGTCGGGTCGGGTCGGATGTGCACTGAATGGCATCCGATTTGGTCCAATCCGATTTTGTCCGATTTTATTTTCGGTGCAAAAATCTGAGCATGCTCCGATTTTTGCACTGATAAAAATATCGGATTGGATCGGACCAAATCGGATGCCATTTAGTGCACATCCGATTCGGTCCGATGCCCATAGGACTGCATGGGGGCCAAAATCGGTCCGATGCTGTCCGATTTTTATCGGACAGCATCGGAAAAGAGAAAATCGTAGTGTGAAAGTAGCCTTAGAAAACACTCTATAGAATACAAGTCAATGGTAAGGCTCAAAGATACCTGGTTGTCTCTATGAATGTTTTGCATTAAAAATCGCTAGTAATTCCTTTATTTTTGAAAGGCGTTTAAAAAAAAAAAGACTGTACAACAACAGTAAAAAGAGACTCCACAAAGATGCTAGAAAACCACTAAAAGAAATATTGTCAGTCAAAAAGCGTTCAGGAAATAACCCAAAAAGAAGCTTAAAAAATGCTTCAGAAAAAAACGCTAGTGTTTCCTGAAATGTCTTCTCTTGAAAACGTGGCATTTTCTTCCTGAACAAGACGTCATTCTTTTAGGTCTCAGTTTACTGAAAACCAACAGAAGCTACTAAATAAATGTGACCTGTTTGTACTGTGAAAGCAGTCATGCATTTCTCTCTGCATACTTATCTACTCCTACTGTGTAGGGATCTGTACTATTCCCCACATCCATAATGACCTAAACTATATACATAATTATGTCACATAGAAAAAAAAAACAACTGAAAATAGTACAAAATAACGACTGAGTTGATATTATAATAAAAAGTCATCACAAATACAAGGTGGGCCATTTATATGGATGCACCTAAATAAAATGGGAATGATTGGTGATATCAACTTCCTGTTTGTGGCACATTAGTATATGGGAGGGGGAAAACATTTCCACATGGGTGGTGACCATTGCGGCCATTTTGAAGTTGGCTGTTTTGGATCCAACTTTAGTTTTTTCAATGGGAAGAGGCATTGAGGTTTCCATTGATGAAGAATGGCCCCACTATCTTTGTACCCCATATACCACACCATACCATCAATGTTTGTGTTCCAACAGTCTTGGAGGGATGTATCCACTGTGGGTTAGTGTCAGACCAATAGCGTTGGTTTTATTTGTTAACTTCACCATTCACAAAAAAATTTGCCTCATCACTCATCTGAAGGCAACTGTCTATGCTGTGAAGATACGAGATGGTGCACATCTGAAACAGCAGATACTGGAATCCTGTCCTGTGATGCAAAAGTTCTTTGGACAAAGTGCCTCAATGCCCGCGCTGCTGCTACAGGATCAAAGGAACCGAGACACAGGAATGTCTGGATCAGCAAAAGCCTTTATTTTCCGACGCGTTTCGGAGCCTCCTACCGAGCTCCTTCCTCAGGTAGGAGGCTCCGAAACGCGTCAGAAAATAAAGGCTTTTGCTGATCCAGACATTCCTGTGTCTCGGTTCCTTTGATCCTGTAGCAGCAGCGCGGGCATTAAGGCACTTAATCCAAAATGGCTGACTTCAAAATGGCCACCATGGTCACCACCAATCTCGAAAAGTTTTCCCCTTCCCATAAACTAATGTGCCACAAACAGGAAGTTGATATCGCCAAGCATTCCCATTTTATTTAGGTGCATCCATATAAATGGCCCACCCTGTATAACCAATAATAGTACTCATTAAATGTACAATGTGTCCTACACAAAATTATCCCTCAAAACTCATAGTCATCAAAAAATAAAATACTATGCACTAGAATGCTTTGTCCCAAAAAAATGAGTTTATTAATTGTTTTATTTTTTGTGCAAAACATAGAAAGATAATTAAATAGATACATCTGCTACTCTTTACTAGTCATCATGGTGGTTCATGTATATAGATGCAGCGATTTGTACTGTGTATCCGGTTGCTAGACAACCAGATCACGCGACCATGACGCACTTCCGCCTCTCGATAATGCTGGATGCGTCCCTATGGTTACAGCGTCACATGATTGTGACACACTTCCGGTTCCGCGAGCACCGCTGAGACACATGGCGGTAATTATTCACATCATTTAAACCAGGGGTCTCAAACTCGGCTGGGTTGGTGGGCCGCACATAGAAAAAAATTGATATCTGGGGACCGCATTGCTTGTAGGACTAAGTGACATTTTAGCAATACCAACATTTTTTGCTCAATCTCGTAAAGTACAAATCCTGATCTTCTTGTAGGAATGTCCCTACCCTAATCTCCTTTATGTAGTAATGTCCCCATCCTGGCCGCCTTCTTGTAGTAATGTCCCCATCCTGATCCCCTTTTTCTAGTAATGTCCCCATACTGGTCCCCTTCTTGAAGTAATGATCCTCCCTGGTCCCTATGTGTAGTAATGCCCCATCCTGGTTCCCATCCTATATTAATGACCCCCATCCTGATACTCTTCTTGTAGTAATGTCCCCATCCTGCTCGCCTTCTTGTAGTAATGTCCCTATTCTGATCCCCTTCTTCTAGTAATGTCCCCATACTGGTCTCCATTGTATATTAATGTCCCCCATACTGGTCCCCGTCTGCTACTAATGTCCCCATCCTGATCCCCTTCTTGAAGTAATGTTCCTCCCTGATCCGTACGTGTAGTAATGCCCCATCCTGGTCCCCATCCTGTTATAATGACTCCCATCCTGGTCCTCATAATGTTGTAATGTCCCTATCCTGATCCCCTTCTTGTAGTAATATCCCCATCTTGTAGTGATGTCTCCATCCTGGTCCTCATCTTGTAGTAATGTCCCGATCTTTTAGTAATGTTCCCTCCCTTGTCATCTTGTAGTAATGTCCCCCATCCCAACGCCATTTTGTAGAGATGTCCCCACAACCTGGTCTCTGTTCTTTTTGTTCTCTCGCTCACACACACATACACACACACACGTACACACTCGCACCGTCACACATATACACATGCACACACACACTCACACATATACACATACACACACGCACACTCACACATATACACACACTTAGGGCCACTTTACACACACCAACTTCTGAGTCCAATATCTGAACAGATCTCTGGTTGCAGTGAAATCATGGGCACATTGCTCCATTTTGTGGCTGTGTACAAAATGGAGCAACGTGTCCATGATTTCACTGCAACCAGAGATCTGTTCAGAAGTTGGACACAGAAGTTGGTGTGTGTAAAGCGGACCTTACATTTGCACACATTCACATACACATACACACACTCACTTATACATTCACACATATATACACATTCACACATACACCGTCAGACACATTCACACACATACGCATACTCACACACACACACACACTCACATACATATGCACACACACATATACACACTCGCACATATACACATTCACTCAGAAATATTCACACTCGCGTACAATCATATATACACATACACACTCACATACACACACACATAATACACACAAATACACTTTCACATATACACACACTCAGACATTCACACACTCAGACACACATATATACACACACTCTCTCTCTCACTCATACACACCTTAATGATTCCCCTCATTCACACACTCAGGCACACATATATACACACTCTCTCTCTCTCTAACTCTCACTCATACACACCTTAATGATGCCCTGGGCCATTGTACAGGGAGCCACAGCGGTACCAACTTTATTGTGCCCGCTCACACAAGCTCCTTCGCTCCTGTACATTCATGCCTGCTTGCATGAATGTACAGGAGCGAAAGAGCTTGTGTGAGCGGTACCTGGAAGCACGGCCGGCTCCAGGTTTCTGTGGGCCCCGGGCAAAAAAGTCTCAGTGGGCCCCCTTTAGTACATATCATGGACTATAATATATATATTGCCGCACACTTACAGCAAGCCCCATAGACAATGCATGGGGCTTGCCGCAAATGCGTAGCAAGTGCAGCCGCTAGGCGGAAAATGCGGCAGATGCGTATTTTTTTACCGCAACTGCCACATTTTAAAAAACGCCTATGTGAAGAGGCAGCCTTACAGGAACAGTGACTGCCGAAACCAGCAAGAGCTGTTTCTGATAGTGAGTATATTACACGTTGTTAGGAGCGGGCTAAAATGCGTTTGCATTCTCTTGCGCTTTTTAAAAATACCCTTCAAATGCAAAATGTTGCATTTTGTACACAAGCATCCTCAAGCACACAAATAATGCAAGCAGCTCAATGGAGCCACACTGCATTATGGGTGGCACCGCAGCCAAGCGGAGTGTCTGGCCGTCCAGATCTCTCTTTCTCCTCACCTTTCTTCTTGCTGCTCCGGTCTCCTCCGGTCACTCTGCACATATCAGCACAGTCATGACAACATCGTGCCCCTCCATGCTGAGCTGCAGAATGCAGACAGCGGCAGAAGAGACTATGGAGAAGAATGCTGCTGGCAAAGGTGGCTGAGACTATAGGAGCGGAATCCGCAGGGGGCTACCACTGGTACACATACCTCGTACGCACGCGGCTCTGCTCCATACACCTCGTACGCACGCGGCTCTGCTCCATACACCTCGTACACACTGGGCTCCGCTCCGTACACCTCGTACACACGCGGCTCTGCTCCGTACACCTAGTACCCACATGGCTCCGCTCCGTACACCTCGTACCCACATGGCTCCGCTCCGTACACCTACTACCCACATGGCTCCGCTCCGTACAACTCGTACACACACGGCTCTGCTCCGTACACCTAGTACCCACTCGGGTCCGCTCCGTACACCTCGTACACACACGGCTCCGCTCCGTACACCTAGTACCCACATGGCTCCGCTCCGTACACCTAGTACCCACTCGGCTCCGCGCCGTACACCTCGTACACACACGGCTCCGCTCCGTATACCTCGTACACACGCGGCTCTGCTCCGTACACCTCGTACACACACGGCTCCGCTCCGTACACCTAGTACCCACATGGCTCCGCTCCGTACACCTCGTACACACATTGCTCCGCTCCGTACACCTAGTACCCACATGGCTCCGCTCCGTACAACTCGTACACACACGGCTCCGCTCCGTACACCTAGTACCCACTCGGCTCCGCTCCGTACACCTAGTACCCACTCGGCTCCACTCCGTACACCTCGTACACACACGGCTCCGCTCCGTACACCTAGTACCCACATGGCTCCGCTCCGTACACTTCGTACATAGATGGCTCCGCCCCGTACACCTAGTACCCACTCGGCTCCGCTCCGTACACTTCATACATAGACGGCTCCGCCCCGTACACCTAGTACCCACTCGGCTCCGCTCAGTACACCTAGTACCCACTCGGCTCCGTTCCATACACCTAGTACACACTCGCCTCTGCTACATTCACACTGTAAATCCCTCCTGACCCCACACATAAACTTCACCAAATTGCCATACCCCTAGTACACACTCACCTCTGCTACATTCACACTGTAAATCCCTCCTGACCCCACACAAACTGGCCGCGTCATGAAAGGGGGGTGGGGCTCCGGCATGGTGCGATTTAGCCCCGCCCCTTTCATGACGCGGCCAGGCTCTTAGAAGCAGAGAGGGGCGTGCATAATTACAAGGCAGCAGCACACAGGCCTATTTGCAGCTTCCTCAGAAAGAGAGAACTCACACAGGACAAAGTAAATATAACTTTTTCTCTACTTTACAAAATCGATTTTTTTCTGCAAAAGGGATGCCTAGAAATGATAAGAGGGGGTGCAGGGACAGGTCTAAAGATGTGGGGGGGTCAGTTTGTGGGTTTAGGATCACTTTAATAACAATGGAGATGAGTGGCAATATGCATACTGTGTGATATATGGACCTATAGATACCATAGCATATAACGCTCATACTTGATGCACCTTTTGCTATACGCCTACCTGTCTGCACACTTTGTTAATTGATATCATACCTGTGCACTTTAGGGACAGGCCTGGGGGCTACTATCACTTAGGGTACCTTTACACGTCACAACATTGCATGCATTTTCACTGGCAACTTACTGGTTGCAGTGAAATCATGGACACATTGTTCTATTTTATTGCCATGTACAAATGGAACAATGTG